>CM040426.1:114008026-115208026 GCA_022702705.1 Papilionanthe hookeriana x Papilionanthe teres
ATTTGAAGCTTTCAAATTTAGTAGATGGGTTAGGCAGGGAAGATACCAGCTCTCACTCTAGAGTTCCATCGATTCCCTCCACCTAGGAGCTAACATCTCATAACAAAATTTTTCACCTCAAACCAAATCAGGGGGCTTTAGCCTGTCACTCTAAAGTCTTCTAATTTTACTCCCCATTAAAACATATCTTCCTATTTATTTGTACTCAATTATATGAACTATAATTTTCATCCATACAATTGCATGTGATTCTTTTCAATTGTTGATTGAGACAATGCCGTAATAGATCTTACATAATCTCCTAACAAATTTTAACATCTTAATTAGCTAAATCAAAAAGTAAATTAAGTGCAAGAAAATAAATCTTCACAACTTCTTCCAACATTAAACTTCTATACTTCACACAACTTACTTCCATAATTTAATTACTTCATCATTTAAAAAGAAAAAGATAAAGAAAACTACTCAGAACTCATGAAGAAAACACAAACATAACTTGATTTGAAATTAGAAATCATAGTGAAAACATAACAAGTTTTACTTAAAAACCAAATATAAAAACAAAGATAAACGCTTATCTGAAAATCCTCTCCACAAGACTCTGAAAGTTTCTCTGAAATTTTGCTTCCCACAATAATACTTCATAGAGATTGGCCCCTAACTCTGAGGATTGACTCTCCTAAATTCTAATATAAACTATCATAAAATAAATAAGAAGAGTAAAGAAAATTTGGTGAGAAGAAGGCTCTCCTTCTTCCTCTTTCCCTGGAATCAACTTCAAGCTTTCCTCCAAATTCTCCCAACAAAATTTTCTCCTTAACCCTTCTTTTGAGTGTGACACCACTTTCTAATCTCCATGTCTTCATTTTTAATAATTCTCCAAAAGTTGCCTTGGTGTCTCTTCAAAATATGTCCAGATTCAATGTATCCACCAAGAATGCATCCATCCGTTCAAACTTTAAATAAATTTTGGCGCTGATGGTAAGTTATTGAAGTTTAAACCAAAGGATGCTTCAAAACCCCCTTCAAATTTGCACCAAAATAAATTAAAATTCATCACTTTAACTATGGCGCCTATGCGCCAGCCATCCGGCGCATAGGCGCCATACGCCAATTTTGCACACCTTTCAATTTTTGTTCCAAATGTGATCCTTTTTTGCTCCCTTCATCACAATCACTCATTTTTATCATACCTGCAAAAAAAAAAACCTTCCATTAAAATGCAATTTCATTAAAAATAAGTATAAAAATGTGTTTAAAAACACTATATATTTTAGGTGTATCAAAATCCCCCATGCTTAAAATGTTACTTATTCTTAAGTGATACAATATCATATAAAAATCAAGTATGCAAATAATGTAAATGAGTTTCTTTAGAAGGTTTCAAAATTTTGTTCTAGAAATAAAATAGTCCAATTTAGGAAAAATTTTAGTAAATGAGACCAACTTAAAGTTTAGAAAATTCTTAAGTAAAGGTTCATGAAAAATATAAGTTCCTATGAATTAAGAAATACTTGTAGTTTTTCAAAATATAGGATTTAAATATTTTATTTTCCTCACTTAAAAATTTTTATTTAAAAATAATTTCACTCACTATGTTTTAATCTTAAGCTTTAGATTTTCTGAAAACTTATATTTTAAACATTAGATATGAAACCAATTTTTTTTTAGGCCCTTAAATCCTCAAGCTTCTCCTCTCTTTTCTTTTCTTCTTTTTTTTGTTTTTTTTTTCATAAGGCAAGGATTATTGTATCTAGATCGGCCTTTAATGATTTTGAATTCCACCTTTCCATTTAAAATAAAGGTCTGATATATATATATTTCACTTAAGTCGTAATAACAGTGTTGAAATTATTTTTCAATAAAAGAAATTTACATTTTGAAAAATAGAAGTCAAATCTTCTATCTATCCAAAAATACAATATTTCTTACTAAAGATAGTTTAACTGTATTCATCATTTCTTTATTAAGAAAATTTTAACTTTAAATCTTTCATTATTACTATAAATTTTAACTAAATTCTCTTATTCATTTCTATATTCAGAATTTTGCTCCCCTAATATAACTTCATATATATAATTGTTTTCAATAAAAAATAAAATAACATTATAATTATTCTTGAGAACAAATAAAATTTTAGTTTCTGAAATTTTTTTTTTTTAAAATTCCCCCCAAACTTTAAATTTTTAGTTAGGATTAAACATTTAAGCATAAAAAATGATACATGGGTAAGAATTTAAAAACTAAAATAACATGCTAGCAGGAATTTTCATATCATAAATATGCAAGTATAATCGTTTAAAAACAAGGAGTAAAAAGAAATCAAATTCAGTTTTTCAGTTTAGATTTTTTTATAAAATAATAATTTCAAATGACTTCTACAGTAGTGGAAGTTTTCAAAGCAAATACACACCAGCTTTAACATGACTAAAATCACAACAACATTAAATAATATATGGTAGCAGATTTTGAAAAGTTTAAACATGAAATTTAAATAGGGGTTTCTAAAAGTGTTCTAAATTTTCCTAACAGTTTTGGAATTAAATTATACAGTTCTAAAAACTCAAACACTAGATACATATTTAAAACATTTACTACCACATACATATCACAAACATACAACATATAACATCAATCATCACAGAAGCATCTGAATGTGCATAACATAAATAATTCAACTGAAGTCTACACATATCAGAGTTCACATCAAAATATATCACATCAAATATGAAAACATTAAATAAAATCATCACAACACATAAGAAAATCACATAACAACATCACAAACTCAACAACACATTAAAAAAAAAACAAATCCTACTTATCATCCTCATCATGATCATCTTCATTCCAATCTTTGGATGACACATAAGGAATATAAAAAGGATGAGGGGGCATCTCAGCATTGTTATCACCTCTAATCACTCTGTCCATGTACTGCTGTTAATTCTCCTCATATTCATCATGTTTTACAATATACCTTTTAATATTTTCTATCTTACCATCCATATCTCTAACATGCTCTCGAGTAAGACTCACTTTCTTTAAAAACTTCTGTAATACTCTAATTTGTGAATCTCTTGAAGATGATGCATGTGAAGTAGAAGCTCAAGAAGTAGAGGCAGTAGAAGCAGAAGCACTGAAAGCTCTAACAGATCCTCCTTTCCAACTAAATACTGAATGCACAGTGTAAGTGTTTATATTTACACTGGTAATGGGTTTAAGTGGCTGAAGGACTTCTTCCCATGTTTCAAAATTAACTCCAGATCACTCACAAAGTGAATGAATCAGAGATAGAAATCTCATACCTGTGATGCAGACTTTTTATTATGTAAGAACTTATGAACCCAAATGTATATGTTTATAATGATTTTGTAAAGTCTAAACTTCAACGCAAGTATATGTATCGTATCAAGTAATACAGGGCTCTAATGGAGTCCGGGTTATCGATCCCACAGGAAAGGCACATTCCTTACAATAGATAGCGTAATACTGAAATATGATCCACTTAAAAAAGTACCTATTTTTATGCCTTATTTATGATTCAATTCTTAAGGATATTATGCTTTAATGAAAGGTATTTTTATGTTTTTGGATGTAGGTGATAAAAAAAGAGTTCAAGAAGGAAAAAGGAGCAAAAAAGAGCAAAAATAGAGCTAAAAAGCAAAGTTGCCGAAATTTTAGGTCTGGCGCCTAGGCGCCAAAATCCGACGCCTAAGCGCCAGTTCGATACTGAAGTAGTGAAGAATTTTTAACAACTTTGGGCAGTTATTTTGACGGTGTTAAGCGGTTATCAGACCTTCTAGAAGACTAGAAGTTACTCCTAATACATAAGACATGTGATACAATGCATCTGGACACAGGAAAACGATTTTAATCGCGAAGAGGTGCGATCCAAAGTGAAGAGGTGCGAAGACTTGGTCACGGAGTCCGACACATAGGCGCCACAGTTCATTTCTAGAAGATACATTGAATTTAGTCAAATTTTGAAGAGGTTCATTAAGTAACCCCTGGCCATTTTCAGAGCTCTATAAATAGGAGACCTTTCTATAGAAAAACGTGCCCCCTAGATTTCTGATGCACCAAAAATATATACCCTTTTAGCTATATGTTTTTACCTATTTTGGTGATATTACATTTTAAAGGAAGGTATTTTTCATGATTTGTTGCAGGTATGATGATTATAGGTGATTGGAGCAAAAAGATGCAAAAAGGAACGAATTTGGAGCAAAATGGAGCAAAATGGAGCAATTTAGAAGAAAACAGCCCTGCCTGGCGCCGGCGGTGCCCTATTCCAAAGAACTCCAGAATTTATTGGCACGATAGAGCGCCGCCGGCGCCCTATGTCGATTCACTTCAAATTCAAAAGTTTTGGCGGATTTTTGAAGATGTGCTTGAAGAAACTCTTGGGGAATTTGTTCCTAACATTAAATTAAGTGTCCAAGAGGAAAATGGAGAGGAGGAAGAGAAGAGAATTGCTGTAGAGAGTGTGAGGAAAGTGTGAGAGAGAGTTAGGATTTGTGATTTTAAGAGAAATTCTTCTCTAAGGAGGGAGAAGAGGGAGTAAAGTGAGAGATTGCTTCTTCATCTTTGTTCCAAGGAGAGAATCAAGTGTTGCAAGAAAGAGAAAAGAAATCAAGGGGACTTTGAAATATTTGCTTGGGGAAGAGAAAGAGATAAGTTGTATTTACTTCTGTGGTCTGTATGACTCTTCTTTTATATATAAAATCCATGTGTTTTTATATCTTCTCCATGGTTAGTGAGTAGTCTCCTTTGCCTTTCATCTTGCATGAAGTAATTATGATGTGGTGATGTAGAAATGATGTGCCCTTTAAGTGTTATAAAAGTTGTGATGTTTCTTTAATTTGGAACATAATTTACTTTTTAATCTAGCCAATTGAATTGTTACAACATGTTGAGGAACATTAATTCCAAAAGAATTGAATGTTCTACAACAAGAATGAAGAAACCATTTAATGCCCGTGAATGAATTGCGTAGTTCATAGGGATTAAGTGTGAATAAATAGGGAAATGAGTTTTGATGGACTTCAAATTAGAGGTTTCATGGTGACATAATGGGATCCCCAATTTGTTCTTAAGATTGGTAACTAAAGCCTATGGTTAGTCTTCGGGTGAAGGGTGAGTGAGAGCTCCGAAGTGAGAGCCGGTATCCTCCCAGCCTAGCCTTAGATTTAGTAACTAACCTTAAGATATGGCAATGTTCTTTACTTGCTTAGAAGATGAGGTACTCTTTCAAAAGTAAAGAAGCAAATATGCTCATATTTGGCATAACACAAATAATTATCATTCTTCATCATCCACACATAATAATCTTTATGCAGGAAGAAAGAAACTTTTCATATAGAAGTATCTTATAAATCACATAAGTTAGTGCGTTTGTTAGTTAATATAGTTCAATAATTAGAAGTAATTGTAGTAGCTATATTATACTTTGCATTAACTAGTGGTAGTACACTTAAGTCACTGTTACATTGGGTATTGGATTTTAGTGATATATTATCTGATTTAAAGAATGTTCACCTCCCTGTGGGATCGATAACAAGGAATCATTAGAGCCCTGTATTACTTGATATGATACGTATACTTGCTTTGAATTTGTGACTTTACTAAATCATTCTAAATATATAATTTTGACTTCATAAATTCTTGCTTAATATATAAAGTCGCGGTTAAGTTTCTGGTGCCGTTGCCGGGGAGGTAGATAAACAATACTTATTTATAGATATTGTAGTAACTGAAAACCTTTACTTTGTAGTGTGATTTTATATGCGTAGTAGTGGATCTGTAGGTTTGATGCCTTATGATTCAGAGTTAGAGCGTACTATTAGAAAAATTAGAAAACAACAAAAACAAACTGAAAATTACTGTGAAATGACGAATAATCAAGAGAATCAGAATATTAATGTTGGAAATTTGCCAAGACCTTTAAGAGATTATGCTAACCCAACAACAGATGATATTAATATAACTATTCAAAATCCTGATGTTGCTGCTAATTCATTTGAACTTAAAACTGCTATTATCCAAATGGTACAAAATAATCAATTCGGAGGAACACCTAATGAAGAACAAAATTTACATCTCGCTAGTTTTTTAGAACTATGTGCTACTTTTAAGTATGAAGGAGTGTCGAATGATGCTGTCAGACTTAGACTTTTTCCTTTTTCCTTAAGGGATAAGGCTAAGGCGTGGTTAAACTCGTTAGCACCTGGATCTATTCGAACTTGGGGAGAACTTTCTCAAAAGTTTCTATCGAAATATTTCCCTCCATCGAAAACTACTAAATTAAGAAATGATATCACATCTTTTAGTCAGTTTGAAGGAGAGTCAATATATGAAGCTTGGGAGAAGTTTAAATATCTTCTTAGGAAGTGTCCACATCATGCTTTACCAGATTGGTTAATAATTTAAAGTTTTTATAACGGATTAGTGGGATCATTAAGATCAATTATTGATGCTGCTGCTGGTGAATCGTTAATATCAAAACCTTTTGATGAAGCATATTCATTAATTGAAGAGATGGCTACTAATAATTTTCAATGGCCCTCTGAACGGGTAAATCCTAAAAGAGTAGCTAGTGTTCATGATTCTGACATGATGACTATGATAGTTTCTCAAATAGCAGCACTTTTTCTCAAATAGCAGCACTTTCTAAGAAAATAGATCAATATGGAATGAATTATTCTCAACCATCCCCAGTGTTAGAGAAAAATTCATTTGGGCAGATAACTGAATCTTAAACACCTTATGAAACTTTGAACACGATTAATATACCTAATAACCCTTATTCGAATTATTATAACTCTGGTTGGAAGAATCACCCAAATTTCAATTAGAATAATAATAAAGCTAATGTGAACCTACAAAGGAGACACAATTGTATAAACCCAGTTGGAAACTCAACCAACCAAGGAAATATAAACTTTAGACAATCTTATCCTCCTGAATTTAATAATAACCCACAATTTAAGGATAAGAAGTTGTCTATAGATGAAATGATTTTGAATATGGGTAACCAATTACAAGTTCAATGCGTTGCGATAAAAAATATTGAAAGTCAATTGGGACATATTTTCATTGCGCTTAATAATAGACCTTCTGAAATGCTTCCTAGTAATGTGGAGATCAATAAAAAAGATCAAAACAAGGAGCAACTTAAGGCTATTCAATTAAGGAGTGGAAAAGAATTAGAACTAGAACACAGAAAGAAGTCAAAGAAGAGAAGGAGAAGGTGATTATTGAAAAAGGTTGAAATAAGTTTTATCCAGACCTGAAATATCCTCTTGAACCAATGAAGATTACTGTTGAGAAACCTCCTCCTCCATTCCCTCAAAGATTGAAGTAGAAGAATAGGGATAATAGATTTGGAAAATTTTTGGAAATCCTTAAGAAGTTAACAATAAATATACATTTTGTTGAAGCATTAGAACATATGCCTGATTATGTGAAATTTATGAAGGATATTCTTAAAAAGAAGAGAAAGTTCAAAAATTATGAGACTGTTGCACTTAGCGGAGAGTTTAGTGCAATAATTCAGAAAAAACTTCCTGAAAAACTTAAAAATCCTGGTAGTTTCACTATCCCGTGTGCTATAGGTGAAAAGTTTTTTGGAAGAGTCTTATGTGATATGGGAGCTAGTATTAATCTTATGCCTTTATCAATTTTCAAAAGATTGGGAATTGGAGAAATTTCTCCTACATCTGTAACTCTTCAATTAGCTAATCGTTCTATTACTTATCCTAAGGGAGTCGTAGAAGATGTGTTAGTAAAAGTGGATAAATTTATCTTTCCTGTGGATTTTATTGTGCTTGATATGGAGGAAGATAAAAATATTCCAATTATTTTAGGAAGACCATTCCTAGCTACTGGAAGAGCTGTAATTGATGTTCAAAAGGGGGAATTAACTATGAGAGTTAATGATCAAGAGGTGATCTTTAATATTTTGAAGTCTATGAAGTATCCCTCAGTTGAAAAAGACAATGAATGTTTTAGGATGGAAGTATGTGAATATTTGAGAAATGATTATTTTAAAGAGATGTTTGAAAAGAAAGTGGAGTATGAAAATATAATTGAAGATGAAACTGAAAATGAAACAGATTTAGATAATGAGAAGAATAAGGAATTGGAGTATATTCAGGAGAAATTTGAATTGTTAGATACCATGGAAGGTGGAGATAAAAGTTTAATTTCATCTATTGTTAAACCTCCTGAACTTGAGATGAAAATTCTCCCTAAATATTTAAAATATATGTTCTTAGGAGAATCATCTACCTTACTAGTTATTATATCTTCGGAATTAATTGAATATCAAGAACAAAAATTATTGGAAATCTTAAAAAGATACAAAAGAGCTTTTGGATGGACTTTGGCAGATATCAAAGGAATCAATCCTTCGATCTGTATGCATAGAATTTTATTAAATGAAGAACATAAACTTAAAATTGATTCGCAAAGAAGATTAAATCCTATAATGAAAGAAGTAGTAAAGAAGGAGATTTTAAAATGGCTTGATGCTGAAATTATTTATCTTATTTCGAATAGTTCTTGGGTAAGTCCAATTCATTGTGTACCAAAGAAAGGTGAAATGACTGTGGAAGTAGATGAAAGGAATGAAATTTTACCTACTAGACAAGTTAATGGATGGCGAATTTGTATTGATTATAGAAAACTAAATACTGCCACCCGAAAAGATCACTTTCCTCTACCTTTTCTCTATTAAATGTTGGATAGACTTGCTGGACACAAGTACTATTGCTTTTTGGATGGATATACTGGTTATCATCAAATACCTATTGCTCCTGAGGATCAAGAAAAGAAAAAATTTACTAGCCCTTATGGAACATTTGCTTTTCGAAGAATGCCTTTTGGATTGTGTAACGCACCTGCAACTTTTCAAAGATGTATGATGTCTATCATTAGTAGTAAATAGATAATGAAATAGAAGTTTTCAAGGATGATTTTTCTGTGATTGGAACTTCATTTGATATTTGTTTGGAAAACTTGGCAAAAGTTTTAGAACTCTGTGAGAAAACAAATTTAGTTCTGAACTGGAAAAAGTGTCAATTTATGGTTGCAGGAGTAGTGCTTGGGCATAAAATTTCTGAATATGGTATGGAGGTCGACCCTGCTAAAATTCGAGTGATTGAGAGATTACCACCACCCACTACTATGAGAGAGGTGCGAAGTTTCTTAGGACATGCTGGATTTTATAGGCGTTATATTAAAGATTTTTCTAAAATTACTAAAGTTTGTGTCATTTTCAAGAAAATGATAAGAAGTTTGATTTTAATGATGAATGTTTGTGTGCTTTTGAGTTACTTAAAGAAAATTAATCACTGCTCCTATAATTGTTTCACCTGATTGGGAGAAACCCTTTGATTTAATGTGTGATGCTAGTGATTATGCTATTGGAGTTGCGTTGGGGCAAAGATATGATAAAACTTTCAAAGTTATTTACTATGCTAGTAAAACTCTTGATGATGCTCAAATTAATTATACCACTACTGAAAGAGAGTTATTAGCTATAGTATTTGCTTTCGATAAGTTTAGACCTTATTTAATTGGAACTAAAAGTTTAGTGCATACTGATCATTGAACTATCAAGTATTTAATGCAAAAGAAGGATGCTAAACCTAGATTGAATAGATGGATACTCCTTTTGCAAGAGTTTGATTTTGAGATAGTTGATAGGAAAGGATCTGATAATCAAATTGTCGATCATTTGTCAAGAATAGAATATGATAGATTTTCTGAATTTGAGAAGGAAGTTGCAGAAACTTTTCCTGATGAACAATTATATATTCTTATGGAAAAGAATTTGCCTTGGTATGTTGATATTGTGAATTATATTGTAAGTGATATTATACCATCAAATTTAACAAGGCAACAAAAAAAAATTAAATATGATGCTAAATTTTATTTTTGGGATGAGCCCTATTTATATAAACAGTGTAAGGATCTGATTATTAGAAGATGTGTGCCACATGAAGAAATTAATCCAATCATTCAGAGATGTCATGATTCTGAATTTGGAGGTCATTTTCGTGTTGATAAAATAGCTTATAAGATTTTACAATCTGGATTTTATTGGCCCACTCTTTTTCGTGATGTTTATAAATATGTTAAATTTTGTGATCGATGTAAAAAAATAGGTAATATTTTTAGAAGAAATAAAATGCCTCTAAATTACAATTTAGAAGTTGAAATTTCTGATGTATGGGGATTAGATTTTATGGAACCATTTGCACCTTCATTTGGAAATTTATAGATATTGGTCGCTGTTGATTATGTTTCGAAATGGATTGAAGCTGTTGCTTTACCAAGATGTGATGATCGGAGTGTTTCTAAATTTTTGAAGAAAAATATATTTACAAGATATGGAATGCCGAGAGTGATTATAACTGACGGTGGATCCCATTTCAGAAACAATTAAATTAAGAGATTAACTGGAAAATATAACATTATTCATAGAATCTCTACTGCTTATCATCCCCAAACTAGTGGATTAGCGGAAGTATAGAATCGGGAAATTAAAAGAATTTTGGAGAAAATAGTGGATATTCATAAATTAGATTGGTTTGCTAGATTAGACACCGCATTATGGGCTTGTAGGACTGCTTTTAAGACCTCTATTGGAATGTCTCCTTATAGATTAGTGTTTGGCAAAACTTGCCATTTTCCGGTTGAATTGGAGCATAAAGCATATTGGGCGATTAAGGAGTTGAATTTTAATTTGAGAAATGTGGGAGAAAAAAGATTTATGCAATTAAATGAGTTGGAAGAAATTAGAAATGGATCATATCATAACGACAGAATTTATAAAGAGAAAATGAAATTGTGGCATGATCAAAAGATATTGAAAAAATGATTTGAACTGGGACAAAGAGTTTTATTATATAATATGAGATTGAAATTATTTCTGGGAAAACTTAAGTCCAGATGGATAGGACCTTTTACTATAGTAAAAGTTCATTCTTTCGGAGCTGTTGATATTGAGGATCCAAAAACTGAAAATATTTTTAAGGTTAATGAGCATCGTTTAAAACCTTACTTTGGAGGGTCTTTACCTGATTTCAAAGAGGTTTTATTGTTAAGTCATCCTAGTTAACTGAATGGTTTGTCGGGCTGACGACGTTAAACCAAGCGCTTTGTGGGAGGCAACCCATATGTTTGTTTGTATGTTGAGTTTGCTTGCTTATTGTTGTTTGTACTTTTAGTGCAATATTTAAGAATCCTAATTACCCCTAAATAAGTTAAAAATTAAAAATATATTGGATCATATTGTGGAAATGAAGTATTTCGAGCCAAACGAAGTTTGGTGAAAATTTTTGCCACTGGCGCCGTCGGCGCCAGAATGGGCGCCCTATTCTTTTATACAGCCGAATTTCTAGTTTGAGCGCCGCCGGCGCCCTATCGAGCGCCGCTGGCACCCAAATTCTGGGTGACGGTTTTTACGTTTTAAAATGCGATTTTTAGCGGTTTTGAGCGGGATTTTCTTTCTTAAAACACCCCAAAACCCCATTTTAAATCCATAACCACGAGAGAAACGAAAACTCCCTTTCTCAATTAACATCCCATGGATTCCCACTCCATTGAACTCCCTAGATCTTGGATCTACAATTGACAGAAGCTCGTTAGTTTCGAGGCGCAACGTCTATTCCATAAAGTGATGATGAAGAGAAGGATTATCAAGGAAAGTGGCTTTGTTAATCAACGTTTGGAGAGTCCGACGACAAGAGTTGAAGAGATAGTGAAGCAAAGACGTTAGGAAGTGTTATGCTACACTACCGCCGCAGTAGTTGTTCCAGTTGTGAAAGAATTTTATGCAAATCTGCATGGTATCAACCAAGGATGTGTTTTTGTGCGAGGAAGGTATGTACCATTCACTCTTGCGAGGATAAATGATCTCTTCATGATAGAAAGTGTACCTATTTGTCATTATGCAAATTTCAATGCTAAGAGCAACGATATGAATGAAATCTATCGTTATTTGACGGATGATAATGAAGAATGGGAAGTAAGGGATAATGGATATGCCAGTTTCTCTTCTTCATCCTTAAATCCAGTATCAAAGCAGTGGTATTATTTTCTTTCATCAAAATTAATTCCTACTATGAGGATAAGTAAGGTGACGAAGGAAAGTGCTATTCTGAATTTCTGCATACAAACTGGAAGTCCAGTGGATATTGGATCAATCATTACTAAATATGTATTGGGATTGATTGTGCATGGATCTAAATATGGGCTTGGACACCCGTCCACCATATTTCTGTTATGTACTCAATCACAGGTGCCATATGAAAGTTGGGAGAAAGTTCTTCTACCCTGGAGACCTATTGATCCCAGTGCTCTTTATGACTATAGAACAGATGGTGATGAAGGAGATATTGATGTGCTTGCTGATCAGCCCACGGAGAGTTCACAGCCTATTCAGCCTTACTATTCTGAAAGTTCGAGGGTGATATTGAAGAAGTTAAAGAAGTTGGAAAATGAGGTACAGAATATTATGAATGCTATTAATAACATTTCTGATTTATTTGATAACATTGATTGGAGGATTAAAGAACAATTTAATCATACTGGTCAAATTGAATTGGGTTTGGTTAATTTGTTGAAGAAGAATGCTGTGGTGGCTGAAGATTCATCTGATGAATTCCCATATCATCCATTCTACAATCTGTTCGTTCATCGTCAATCAATGGGAGACATTAGAGAGGATGAGACTTCTGAGACTGATGAGGAGTAATTAGTAGATTCTATATGCTGCTTTGTTATGTCTAAGTGTTTGCTTTGATTGCTATGTTGTTTGCTTTGCTTTGTTTTAGTAGGTTGTGTTTGGACTTCGCTTTGATTTCTTGTGTGTACTTTGGACTTAATGTTTGCTTATCGTAGTGTACTTGCAACATTAAGGATCTAAGGAGTGTTGCTTATATTTGATGAACATATGTGTGTAATCGTTGTATCGTGGATTTTATATATATAAAAGTAATGTGATGTGTTATTTGTGTGAAGTGATTTTGTTTAATGTTTGTGAGATGAAATAGATGCTTGTTGATGTGTTAAATAGGAATGCGGAGGTTGAAACGATTGAATTTGCAACGAAAATTATTTGAATCCAATAGAATTTTGGACTGGCGCCGTCGACGCCCAAATCTAGAGAGCGGGCTATTATTTTGAATAGAGCGCCGCCGGCCCCTATCGGGCGCCACCGGTGCCCAAACACCGAATATAGTCCAGGACCCTTAAAAATTCGTGACAATAGCCTGGGATCCATTTTTTTGCCATTTCTTTCGTCTTCCACCTCCATATTCGCGATTTTGAAGCTTTAGGGCTTATTAGATCTCGAATTAGAGAGGATTTCAAGGATTTCTGAGGCCGAATCTGCACTTCTCTTGGTAAGAGCTTTACTTTAACCTAAAATTTTTGGATTTTCGTCATGTGAAACTCTCACATTGTTGGATGATATTTTTGGAGATTTTTGAGAAAAAGTGAATTTTCATATGGTAGAATTTGTTCTTACTTGAATAGATTAATGCTTGGAGCTAATACATTGTGGATTTGAAATTTATTGGCAAATTTCTGCAATTTTTCTAGAAATCCACATGGCTCCTAGAACGAGTAAGGGGAAGCAAAAATTTGATTGGGACGATGAAAGATTTGTTAATATTAAGGCTCAGTTTCGCTTTAACTCTCAATTGTAAAACAAGAAGTGTATTCAGGATCAAGCGTTTGAAAATCCTGGTGGATCTATAGAACAGTTGATTTTTGAGCAAAATTGGAAACATTTCTGCTAATGCTGTTTTGGGAGAAGTCCGAGAATTTTATGCTAACGTGCTCTGGTCTGAAACGAAATATGTGCTAGTCCGAGGGAATCTTGTTGAGTTCACCCCACAACATATTAATGTATTTTATCAAATTTGAGAACCTTTTGTTTGAGTTTGAGAATTTTGATACTAGTGAGGGGAATTTGATGAGTGTAATCACATATCTGACCGATGGAAGAGGGGAATGGAAGATGAATAAGAGACAGATGATTAACTTCCCTGCTTCTACTTTAAAAGTTGCTTCTAAAGCATGACATTCTTTCATTTCTGCAAGACTATTGCCTTCTTATCATCACAGTGAAGTTACTAGGGATCGAGCTATTTTAAATTATTGCATCCAGAATATGAAGAAGATTAATATTGGAGCCATTATTTTTAAGAGCATTCACTCTATTACCAAAGGAGAAACCACTGGTGGATTAGGACATCCTGCCCTGATTCATGCACTTTGTGTTCAGTCTAGAGTGGAGTATAGTAGTTCTGAGGAAGTGGCAATACCTTTGAGGCCGATTACAAAGACCGTTATTTGTTCTTATGAGGCTCATGTGGGTTCAAGAGAGGAGAGTAGGAGTACTGATATTTCTTCCACGAGTTATGATGTTTCATCCACTTCTGAGCCCCCGACACTATCTGATATCATGCAGCAGTTGAGATTGCAGAATGATAGTATGAATAGGATGCATCATAGGATGTATATATTTGAGGCCGGAAGTGATGTGAATGAAGACTATTTACAGAGAAGAATTGAGTTTGATATGGCTTATTATGATGCTCAAGTCAGATTTATGAGGGGGAGTCCGATGTGACATTTCCTACTTGTCCTAGTTATACACCGTACAGGCCTGGACCTTCTGACCCTACTGATGACCTTGCTGCTGATCCTGGTGATGGAGACTGGTAGATAGCTTGTTTGTTTTATTTCTTATGTTGTTAGTCTGTTGAGATGTATTGATGTGATGTAGTGGACATTTACTTTTTATGTAATGTGTAATCCTGTGTTGTACTGTGTGATGTAGTGTCATTTACTTTCCAAGTTGAACTGTTAGTTGTATTGTTATGTGGTGTGATAATTTGCTTTATGTTATAGTGTTCTGTTGGATATTTAGTTATTTAATGTTTATTTCTCTTTACCCATGCAAATATTTAAATTGTTAGATCACTGCTACTAATTGTTTCATGCTTGCTAGCTGTAAAATTTGATTAATACTGAGTAAATTATGAAGATTTCAAAATCTCAGCACATAAAGGTTAGTTTTCTTTTACTCTCAACTATTTCAAATTTATTGAAAAATGTAAGTTTGGGGGAGGGTAGAGAAATGCTAAACTTTTATTTGTTCTAAATTATTATATTTTCAAAAAATTATTAGCATAACGTTTGGCAGTTGAACCTCATTATAGATAACTAAAATATTTCAATTCAGTTGAATATTATGGAAGGAAATGATGAAAATTTTTAGTGATAAAAGTTGATTTTATAGAAGTAAGATATTTGGTATGAAAGGATTTGATTATAGTCAACTATTTAAAGTAAAGAAAACTGTATTTTTGAAATGTTAAGGGAGTTAAAGTATTGTGTGTTAAGAAGAGATTGTAACTTTATGATGAATAATAAAACTTGTGCTTAACTATAAAGTAAAGAGATGATTTAAGTTTGAACTTTATAAAGAGGAGAGTGAAGTTCAAAATCATTAAAGGCTATCCAGATATAGTAATCCTCAGAAAAAAGAAAAGAAAAAAAAAAGAAAAAAGAGAAAAAGAAAAAGAAAAAGAAAAATAAAAAGAAAAGAAAAGAAAATTGTTATGAGGAGAAGCTTGAGGAGATGCCTAATCAAAAATTAGCTTCACTTGAATCACCTTAAAGGAAGAGCTTGATTTCATTTCTGAATTTATGCTTAAGGTACTAGCCTACATTCTAATAAAGTTTGCATGAACTCCTTTTTCACATAGTCCTTTAAAGCACTCTTAATATAACAAATTATGGTTCATTTTGAAATAAATAGAAGACTAGAACTCTTAGACTTAAGTACTGAATATTCTTATACCTGTAATGTTGAACTGAGTTGCTAAAATTTTTCTGAAAATCTAAACACTATATTCTTTTGAATGAAAAAATTTGGTCTCTTACAATTGAAAAGTACATTGCCCAGAGTTATATTTTTATGTAGTAAAAGGATTACTTGAGCACAAGTAATAGTTAAAGTTTTGGGAATTTTGATGCACCAAAAATATATACCCTTTTAGCTATATGTTTTTACCTATTTTTGGTGATATTACACTTTAAAGGAAGGTATTTTTCATGATTTGTTGCAGGTATGATGATTATAGGTGATTGGAGCGAAAAGATGCAAAAAGGAACGAATTTGGAGCAAAATAGAGCAAAATGGAGCAATTTGGAGGAAAACAAGCATGGCGCCGCCGACGCCAGAATGGGTGCCATCGATGCCAGAATGGGCGCCGTCGATGCCCTATTCCAGAGAACTCTAGAATTTATTGGCACAATAGGGCATCGCTGGCGCCACTATCGGGTGTCGCCGACGCCCTATGTCGGTTCACTTTGAATTCAAAAGTTTTGCCAGATTTTTGAAGAGGTTCTTGAAGAAACTCTTGGAGAATACGTTCCTAAAATTAAATTAAGTGTCCAAGGTGAAAATGGAGAGGAGGAAGAGAAGAGAATTACTGTAGAGAGTGTGAGGAAACTGTGAGAGAGAGTTAGGGTTTGTAATTTTAAGAGAAATTCTTCTCTAAGGAGGGGAGAAGAGGGAGTAAAGTGAGAGATTGCTTCTTCATCTTTGTTCCGAGGAGAGAATCAAGTGTTGCAAGGAAGAGAAAGGAATCAAGGGGACTTTGAAGAATTTTCTTGGGGAAGAGAAAGAGATAAATTGTATTTACTTTTGTGGTTTGTATGACTCTTCTTTTATATATAAAATCCTTGTGTTTTTATATCTTCTCCATGGTTAGTGAGTAGTCTCCTTTGCCTTTCTTCTTGCATGAAGTAATTATGATGTGGTGATGGGGAAATGATGTGCCCTTTAAGTGTTATAAAAGTTGTGATGTTTCTTTAATTTGGAACTTAATTTACTTTTCAATCCGGCCAATTGAATTGTTAAAACATGTTGAGGAACATTAATTCCAAAATAATTGAATGTTCTACAACAAGAATGAAGAAACCATTTAATTCCTGTGAATGAATTGCGTAGTTCATGGGGATTAAGTGCAAATAAATAGGGAAATGAGTTTTGATGGACTTCAAAATGGAGGTTTCAAGGTGACAGAATAGGATCCCCAATTTGGTCTTAAGATTGGTAACTAAAGCCTATGTTTAGCCTTCGGGTGAAGGGTGAGTGGGAGCTCCGAAGTGAGAGCCGGTATCCTCCCAGCCTAGCCTTAGATTTAGTAACTAAAATTAAGATATGACAATGTTCTTTACTTGCTTGGAAGAGGAGGTACTCTTTCAAAAGTAAAGAAGACAATATGCTCATATTTGGCACAACACAAATAATTACCATTCTTCATCATCCACACATAATAATCTTTATGCAGAAAGAAAGACACTTTTCATATAGAAGTATCTTATAAATCACATAAATTAGTGTGTTTGTTAGTTAATATAGTTCAGTAATTAGAAGTAATTGTAGTAGCTTTATTATACTTTGCATTAACTAGTGGTAGTACAATTAAGTCATTGTTACATTGGGTATTGGATTTTAGTGCTTATTATCTGATTTAAAGAACGTTCACCTCCCTATGGGATCGATAACCAAAACTCCAATAGAGCCCTGTATTACTTGATACGATACGTATACTTGCGTTGAATTTGTGACTTTACTAAATCATTCTAAATATATAATTTCGACTTCATAAATTCTTGCTTAATATATAAAGTCGCGGTCAATCTCTAGCATCCGGAGAAAGATTTAGAGAGCTACCACATTTTCTTCTTAAGTATTTAGTGAGTTTGTTTTAGTCATTTTGAGTGTTACTACTCAATTCTTTGAGTAGTAAGTGTGAGTTTGCAATTTTTGTTACTGTTGAAGTCTTTCATTTTCGCATTGGAGTCAGTAGGAGTCAGTGGATCACTTGAAGGAACATTCCAGATAAGTATTTGTATCTTGATTCAAAGTTTTATAAATATGTTTTGTTGTGTGAATTCAATGTGTTATGAGTAGTTAGTTTTCTTTCTTCTTTCAACTATGAAGAGATAATAAGATAATTTAAGTTCGTTAAAGAACTTAAACTTAAATTTTATAAAAATTGTGATGATATTAATACCTGATCTTAAGTTACTTTTTAAACTGGCCATTTAAATTGTTAAAACCTGTTGAAGAATTCTGAGACCTATCCGGAGATGAATTCTTAACTAGTAGATATCACATGAATCTTTGTGTAATCGAAGGCTATATGCGGGCGGGTTATTCGAGGTGGAGTACAAATAAATAGGAATATATTGTTTATTGGGCATATAATTGATTAGTTTTTAGAGTGACAGACTAAATTCTAAGAATTTGGTTTATAGAAAGGGAACGGGTTACTAGTAGGGCCGACCATAGCCACCCTTGGACATCTAGAAGTGTGAGCCTATATTAACCCATTCTACTAATAATACATCCTGAACCGATCTATAGATTAGCCATTGTTCTTTATACTATCAAGCGAAGGTAAAGAATAAGAATGCTTCTATTTGGCACAATACCATAATTTCAAGTTCTCAACAAATGATTAATATTCTGAAAAATCTTGGATTAGTTAAAAAAGGAGAAAGTTGTTTTTATACTTGCATTAACATTTTACTTTATTGTTGCTTATTTTCATTTAATAGAAATTTAATTAAACTTAAAAATCTGAATTTTGAAAAGAAATAAAAATAATAATTAGTTCTAAATTTGAAAATCTAATATATTTCTTAAATTAATTTTCATTTAAATCTTCCCTGTAGGATCGATAGCCAGGACTCCAATAGTGCCTTGTATTACTTGAAACGATACGTATACTTGCATTTGAAATTGTGACTTTTACAAAAATTATTATAATTATTTAAATATAAATTCATAAATTCTTATATTTGTAAAGGTCGGGCTACATCAAAATCCAATACTCAAATCGTAATTAAAGTTTAAGTTTACTTCTACTAACAAGATGAAAAAAACAGTAATAGTTAAGCAAACCACAATTACTTCTAATATCTTTAAACATAATTAACTAACACACACACACTAAGCATTGTATTATAAAGGTTTCGATATATATGAAAAGTGTCTTTCCTCTTGCAATGAGTATATGATGTGTGAATGATATAGAATGATTATTTATTGTATTGTGCCAAATATGAGCATAAATGTTTCTTTACCCTCAAAAGAGTACCCGTCTTCCAAGCATGTAAAGTACATTGACATATCCTAAGTTCAATCACTAAATCTAAGGCTAGGCTGGGAGGATACCAGCTGTCACTACGGAGCTCCCACTCACCCTTCACCTGAAGGCTAACCTTCGACTTTAGTTACCAATCTTACGACAAAATTGGGGATCTCAGTCTGTCACCCTAAAACCTCTATTTTGAAGCCCATAAAAACACATTTCCCTATTTATTTACACTCAATTCTCATGAACTACGCAATTGATTCATGAACATTCAATGGATTCTTCATTATTGTTGTAGGACACTAAATCCTTTTGGAGTTAATGTACAACAACATATTTTAACAATTCAAATGGCCAAATCGAAAAGCAAATTAAGTTTTAAATGAAAAACTATCACAATTTCTTCAATACTTTAAAAGCACTTCAAATCCTCATCAACAATGGAGAAGCAACAGTAATTTTCCTAATTCCTTCTAGCAATCATCTCCTCATTATCTCTTCCTGGCTTACTAAAAACTCATTCTGCAATCAATTTATGCGATGAAAGTGTGTCGATGTATCTATCCTCCGCTCTAGAACTGACAAATTTGTTGGAATCAAATTTTGCCTTCTCTCTCAATTGCTTTGACTTTGGAGCCATTTCTAAAAATTCACAAAAAATTCACCATAAATTCAAAAATCAAACTAAACTTGTTAATTTAACTTCCAAAGGATAAAATAATAAAAAATTGAGGATTTTTTGATCTGGTTTCCAATGGTTCTCCAATTCTAGATTTGGTTGGTAGTAAAACGACGCTTTATCTTCATCTATTCATCTAAAGGTGACTGACACCATTTTTCTTGTAACTCCTGAGATGCAACGTTTTACTAAATCTACTCCATTTCCCTTCAATACTAGTACTTATCAGACTGGTAGGGGGATTTCAATAGAACCTCGGAATTCTCCCTGTCCGACAATCCGAATTTCTTTTCTAAACAAATTATTGCTTTCACTTATAAAGGAGACCATGCAGAAGGGTCTCACAAAGTCATGGTGGTCGATATGAGATGAGATGCAGTCCCCCTCCTTATAAATATTTATGATGCAGCTGTTAGGAATATAGTCTACAGGCAAGACATGCCACTCGACCATCCATTTTATTATCTTCTTTATTTGCGGCGGCATAAAATCCACCTCATCATGCTGTAAAATCTTCGGGGGATTGCCTTGTCGATCTTTAACGAAGTTGTAGCAGCAGCCACACTGAATCGTAACTCTTCCCTTTCCTCTTTTTCATTTGGTTAGTTCTGTATATGCCCTCAGCCTCAGACGGCCCGCTCTGCCCAAATTCTAAAGAGCGTCAGTGTAGTACAAAATTTCTTCTTCATTCTTCCTCGAGAATACATCAGTGTATAACTCGAGTCCTTCTGGGATAATGATAAATTTTCCTTGTATGTCTTCATAGTGTTGAAAATCCTTCTTTCTGATTCTTCTGATTTTTTTCATGACGTAGTCTAGATCTCCTCGCGGTGGTGGCGGCGGTAGGATGAACTATGGTACGTACGGCTCTACATCAGTGTACGCCCTTCTCCTGAGTAGCATTGAGGCAGCCGCATATGCCTTAAATGTGTCATACTCCTCTAGCTGTATAACGTGACACTCTGGGCATTCTGAAAATGCTCCTGCATTTGAAGGCAATCTGGGTAAGCTTGTGGTGCACGTCGAGCACCCAATAAAGATTTCTTCCATTAGAACCAATGTCGACGCGAGATACTCTACAGCTTATGCTCAATATTGGTGCGCGGTGTGCTGTCGTCAGTCTCTTTCATTTTAGGATTATAGAAATCTTTTGGAATGGGAGATAGCCCGGCGGCCAACTCCCGAGCTTGTCTCCTCTCCATCCTATATAGGAGACGACAGTTGCAGCGATTTGGATTTCTTCTTTTAGTGCATGCCAAAGGTGCATCTGAAACTCTCTCAGCTGAAGCAGCAACAAGATCACCTTCTGGAGTAGTGATCATAGATGGAACCTAACTGTGTCTCGTGGCGAGGAGGTGTGAGTCAACGAACCCTCCAGTACCTCCATACCCTAATGTCTGTGCGGTCTCTTAATGACCCATCTTCCTCATTGACTTCATGTTTGTAGCGTTCTTTTGTGTGCTCTTTTTCCACGATGTGAGGTCCAAGCCGTCTTTGGAACTAAACACCAACTCACAACCTAACGTCTTCCTACACAAGTAAACAGGGGGAGTTGTCAGTGGGTGGTGTTGTGCACGAACAAGAACAAGGAAAAACTTATTATCTTTTATTTTAATAAGTTTTAGAATTTTTTTGATGTCATTATCTTATTTAATATAGTTTTATAAGATTTAGAATTTGAAATTAACATGTGTATTTTATTTTTGTGAGAAAATTTACTTTATTTCATTTTAGTTTATTTTATTACAAAATTTGGACCCAGCCATAGTCGCTGACCCTATTCTACATCGGAATAAAAATCTTTTTTCAGATTCCTCATGTTGCGTAGTACTTCTTGAGATATCATCCATTTATTGACAACATGGGCCTATCCCCTTAAGAGTCCACTAGCTGGTACAACCCTCCAGAGTAAAATTTTTCCTCCACGAATGATCCTTCCCATGTCAGTTCAAAATTTTCACCTATCTTGCGGTGTGCCAGAATAGGCCTTCTGAGAACAAGCACGAGGTCACCAATTTTGAACGACCTCGGGCAGACCAACTTATCATGTGCTTGAATCATCTTTGCTTCTTAGAGTTCCAAGTTTTGCCGTGCAAGTAATCTTCTTCCTTCGAGACTTTCTAACTCTGCAAGTCAAAGTTTGGCATTCTCTTCTATTGTAATTTGATTGGCGATGGCGATCCGGAGCGACGGTAGCTAAACTTCTAGCGGAAGGACTACCTCAGACATTTACACAAGTGCATAAGGTGTAGATTGTGTCGGCGTTCTGATTGTCATCCTGTAGGCCCATAAAGCTTCTAGCAATTCCTCGTGTTATCCTCTTTTGTTGTCTTCGAGCGTCTTTTTTAGAATTTAAACGAGCCTCTTGTTGAAGGCTTCTGCCAAGATATTTGCTTTGGGGTAGTAGATTATCGAGTATCTCTAATATATCCCATGTATTTTGACAAAGTTTTTGAACTTCTACTCCTGAAGGAGGACCCATTGTTTGATATGATCCTTTGCGGCACACCAAAGAATAGACAACTTGATTCTTGAAGAACTGTAGAACTCGTTGTGCTGTCTGCCTCTGCCCACTTGGAGAAGTAGTCTGTAGCTGCGAGAATAAATCTGTGTCCTTTTGAAGACCGAGGGTCTATCAGACCTACTATATCCATGCCCAAACACTCGAATGGCCACGAGGTAATCATGAGGTGTAGAATATTCGGAAGTTGGTGCAAGACCACTCCATGTACTTAGCATTGATGACATTTCTTTGCTGTGTCCATGCAGTCTGTCATCTTTGCCGACCAGTAGTATCCGAGTCTTTTAATTTTCATCTTCATCTTCGGTCCCAACTGGCGAGCTCCAAACAATCCGGCATGAACTACTTTGATGATTTTCTGTGCTTCTGCTCTGCCGAGGCATCTGAGCCACATCTGATTGAAGGATCTTCTATACAAAACACTGTTAATTAATGTATATGAGAGAGCTCTCTTCTGAATCTGATGCGCTGTTGACCTGTCTTTTGGTAACTTTCCAGTTTGTAAATATTCTGTCAACAGCTGACGCCAATCTTCTGCATCATCTGACGCTGTAGCTACTATCTCTTCTTTTTCAAGCTTGTGTAAGCTATCGAGATCAGTTTGTGAAAAAACTTGATGTCCTTGTACCGTAATATCTATAGAATCTTTGGGTGGAAAAGCTAATTCTTTAGTGAGTTTAGCTAAAACTTCAGCGTTGGCGTTGTCTACTCGAGGAATCCTATAGAATATCACACTTGAAATTTGCTCGAGTAATTTCATTGTGTACCGGTGGTATTCTTTCTAATCTCGGTTCCAAAATTTTGTATTGTTCTGCCACTTGTTGAATGACGAGCTGTGAGTTGCCATAAATGGCAATATCTGTTATTTCCATTAGTATTTGCTAATTCCAAACTGGTGATTAGTGCTTCGTATGCTGCTTCATTGTTGGTACACGGTTCTGTCAAGTGATAGGAGAACCTCAGCATTGCCTGATCCGGAGTTACGAAGACCAAATCGATTCCTGCTTTGCCAGGTATCACTGTCTATTGTTCTTTGTCTCTTCGTGCTGATGACGCTCTGTTAAAGTATAGTTCCCAATGTCTGGCACTAGGCTGCTCTGTTTGTAGTATCTCTTTGTCTGGTAGTTCGTCATTGAGCAGGGACCCTGCTGGCAGTGGGTGCGCTACGAGAAAATCTACGAGAATCTACCCTTTGATAGCGCAAAGGGGCACAAAAGGTATATCAAATTGCAATAGTATCATCGACTATCTTGATAAGCATCCGTAAAGTGTTGTTCGGGTCATCAAATATTACAACAGATTAACTTTCGAAATTAGGTTGACCTTATGAGATAACATGTAGTGTCTAAGCTTTTGAGCGGCAAAGACCAAAGCTATACAATATTTCTAAATAGGAGGATGCTTTACTTTTGCCAGTATTAGATGTCAACTCAAGTAGTAGAGTGCATTCTCTTTACCCTCATCATTGACTTGAGCAAGTAGTGATCTGAGAGACTCGTCTAAAGCTGCAGTATAAAGTATCAATGGTCTACCCGGGATAGGGGTTGCCAAAATAGGAGGTCTTGAAAGCTCGTTGGCATGGTTCTCCCCAAACAAATTTGGCATCCTTTTGAAGTAAATTCAAAATTGGTAGACACCATCCTAACATATTAGATATAAAGCGTCTTAGATATGCCAATTTTCCTTGAAAAGATCGTAATTGTTTCAATCCTTTAGGAGGAGGCATTTCTAAGATAACTTTAATCTTTTCTGGGTCGATTTCGATTCACCAATGACAGACAACTAATCCTAGAAATTTCCCGGAGGTAATGCCGAAAGCGCAACTTAAGAAATTCATCTTTAGATTGTATTATCGTAATTGTTCAAATATGATCCTCAAATCATTTAAGTGGGTTTCCTTTACTTTGCTCTTAATGACTAAATCATCCACATAGCATTCCACTTGGCTATTAATGAGGTCATTAAAGATTTTTGTCATTGCTCTTTGGTACGTTGCTCCTGCATTCTTCAATCCAAATGGCATCACTGTGTAGCAGTAAATCCCGATCAGAGTTCTGAATGCTGTAAGCGTTGCATCTTTTGGAGCCATCTTGATTTGATTGTAGCCTGACGATCCATCCATGAAGGAGAAAATTTTGTGTGACGACGCAATGTCCCCCATTAATTCCGATATTAGCAATGGGAATTTGTCTTTCGGACATGCTTTACTCAAATCCCTGAAGTCGACACACACTCATATCTATCCATTTTTTTCTTTATTGGCATGACGTTAGCTAACCATGTCAGATACTGTTCTTCTTGAACAAAGTTAGCATCTATTAATTTCTTTATTTCTGCTGTAACTTGCTGTTCAATTTTGAGGTGCATTCTTCTGGGAGCTTTCTTTATTGGCGTTGTACTTTGATTCACTCCTAGTCGGTGAACTGTGACTTCCAGGGATAGTCCAAGCATGTCATCAACTCCAAGCGAAGAAATCTTTGAATTCTGACAGTAACCTGACCAAGTCTGTAACCTCTTCTTCGTTGAGAAACGAACTTATGAATGTAGGTTGGGGCTGCTCCTCATTCCCGAGATTGATTTCTTTTAATTCATACATAGTTGATTTTATTTCTTCTTCTAACACTGGCAGAGCCTCTTTTATTGGTTGATCCTCGTACTCATCTTGGACGTTCATGCAATCTTTTTCTAGCTGACTAGTAACAAACATGCAAAATTCCAAATCATCGATGGGTCTGATCGTACCAAACCCAAGTCCTTCTTTCGATTTGAGTTTCTTTCCTTTTGTATTCCATTATTTTTCGTATGATTTTAACTTATCTTTTGGCATTTGCTTTGGCACATATCCTTGTTGAATTAACTTTTGTACACATGGAGAAAAGTAACCAAAAGGTAATTCCATTAATTCATTTGAGATATTTTCTTTGAGAGTTACACAAGGTTTAGAAGTACAAGGAGAAGCTTTATAAAAGTTGATTGGTTTAAAACCATCATTATGGACTTCCTTGACTTCCATACTCTCGATCTTTTGAGGATGGATCAGAGTTAGGGTCATGGCTTGAACATAATGATTAATCTGATTGTAAATCGATTCATATTCAATCCTTTCTGTGTCATCCGTAGAAATTTCGAACTGAGGCTTCTTTCGACTTATCATCATTATTTTTTTATCTTCTTCAGAGCTTCCTTCTACGTCAATGTTGATCATCAAATTTATCCGTTCAAAAATCTAGTGAGTTCTTCCTCAACCACATCCCTGGCCTCGACCTTGGATGTGTGGGCTAAAAGAACCTCCACCAACTTGTTCTGAAGAAGCGGTGGGAGATTGTTGAAGCAGAGGTGTATGGTCCTGTATTCGTAATTCTTCTGGATCTTTGACTTTACTTGTCACAATTTCTCTTGAAAATATTGTTTTCTTCGGCGGAGGATAGTAGGCAGCAGCTTTGTGAATGCCTACTTCATGTATTGAGAATGGCTATAGATCTCTTTTAATGCAATGTTCTTGTCCATCCTTGTAGTACTTGATGCATTGGTGTAGTGACGATGGGACCATATTGTACTTGTGAAGCCACGACCGACCAAGCAAGGTATTGAACAAAGTATTGCGTCGATTACATGGAACTTTGCGATTGTTACTAGATTTTCAACTTTCATTTGTAGTGTTATAGATCCGAGGGCTCTCTCTCCTATCTGGTTAAATCCTCTTAGCATCATTTTATCCATAGAAAGCTCTCGAGCATCGATGTCCAAGTAGGCTAGTGTCCGTAGACTCATTATGTTGAGCGACGCTCCAGGATCTACTAACACTCTGGAAAGTATGAACCTGCTGATGATGACAGAATTGTACCGAGTAGAAAATCTTCATCAGAGATGGTCACGCCAGGCTGTTCTTTCAAAGTGCAAACTCCATCTGAGGATGTGCTAGCCAACTGTGCTAAGCAAATATCCGGATCAAGTAGAGCTTTGATCAGATTTTCTCTCATCTTCTTTGACAAGATCAGAGCGTCGTAAATGCTTAGTTTGGCTGGCAACTTCCTGAGATGAGCTAGCATCTTATAATCCACCTTGTTTGAATCTTCAATTTCATTTCAAACTTGTACTTCTTCTATTGCTGGAGATACTTCTTCTTGACTAATCCTTTGTTTTCCTTTGTCCATTGGAGCTATCCTTGGCGGTAGCACCTTGTCACTTCTTAAATGTACTTCCGTTAGTTCTTCTTCTCTTAGACCCAAAGGTTCTTCTATTACTGTATTTGGCCCTTCTGTATCTGAAAAGTCCACATTAATGGCAAGTGGAGTTCCTTTGCATTTGAGGACTGGCTCCTCACTTCTGGTGTTATCGTAGCTGGTGTTGTCGATATGTTCTTCAGTTTTGTCAATATTCTCATTGAGAACAATCATGACTTGAGGATCATTTTAGGAATCAAAATCAGGGTTAGAGAGGTTGTGATTAGTTACGCCATCACTAGAGAAAGTAAAAACATGGCATAAAGATAATGGTATAAAGTCAGGGGCTAGAGGGGTTTCACCCCCGAATCTGAAACAACCAATCTAATAGGGGCAGCCTCTATCCTACCCTTCGCGCTATCGTGCTTAATTTCATTTAAGAACTGCTTCTTCCTCCATTCTTGCCATGGTGGTCTCCTCGACGAAGCCTTAATCTTAGATTAGGAAGACGGTAGACTCCGTACACGATGTCTCCTATGGTAACATGATATCGGGAGCCGGCGAATCTCTTCACAAACTTGTTTTCCATTTCTGCAAAAGTCTTTACTGATCCATTGGGAAGCTCGACATACCAATCAAATGCTATTCCTGACTGGCTACTAACGAACTGACGGAACAACAGAGCTTCACTTCCTCCTATGTTGCAACAACTAGCTCTGAAGTGTGTTATGTGCTGGCGAACATTTCCTGTCCCATCGAATGTCTTAAAAGTAGGGGGCACGAAGCCTTTGGGGTAAGGCACGACATCAAACTCCTCTGGGTAGGGTTTACCCTTTGAAAATGATGCTCCACCTTTAGATTAAGCCAAGGCCTCCCGAACTTGTTATTCCACTATTTGTTTAATGTCCTTTTACGGAGACTTGGCGTTGGATCTTTTCTCAGTGGTTCATCTTCATTGGCAGAAGTAATTTCTCTTCTTTCATCTGTTATGTGTATGATCTCGGGCTGCTTAATTTCCAGAGATGCTGCAGGTCGTGACTGTGATTTCCCGTGGAGTGTAGCCATTAGAAGTCATGGCGACAGTCATTTCCTCCATTCTCTTCTCCAGTCGGCTAATCTATTCATCTCTTGTCAGGATGGTCCTCCGAAGCTCATCCGCGGTGGTCTCCTCACTAGGAGCATCATGCACAAATGTCATGGACCAAGTTTCAACCATATTAATTTCCATGAATTCCTCATCCATGTAATCAAATAGGAAGTAATCGTCATTATCAATATCTAAGCCTGGTTGTTTGGCTAACTCAAAAATTTCTGCTTCGAGCTTTCAAACTTTATCATCAACTATTTTCTTTTTTGTCAACTTTAAATCTGTAGGCTTCCATGGACTGACACTTTTCTCCGCAACTAATACAGAAGCAACGGCGGTAGTGGCAACGGAAATATCAGACTCATTATCCATTTTGTGGTCAACGGACCTTTTTGAATGTACTGGTACAACACCTTTGGTAACCACACTTTCCTCTTAAAAGTCGACGCCTTGAGACGAGGTGTCTCGGTGGGTACATCGGGGTAACGAGGGGAAGTGTGCTCCCTAAAGTGTAGACCATGCATAGAGTAAAATAATCTTCTATTACTCTTTCTCCTTCGGGGTTCCTTATGATCATTGGCAGCTGGTACTCTCGGGCCTAGCTGGGACTTCACTGGCCGGTTTACCACAGGTGTCCGAACAGCAGAAGTATCATCTGTAACAACTGTTTCAACACATTTTCCTAAACGGTGTTTGATGGAAACTCGGACGGTCTTTCCATTTTTAGAATTTTATTCTAAATTTCAGGAGATATTGTACATCTCATCCTCTTGAGAAGCTTAGCGACAGAACAACCTTCTATTTTGGACAACCTTCGTAGAAGAGTGTGAGCTTGGGTGATAGTTATGGGCCTCTCCCTCACCATATCACGGCTGTGTAGTGCTGGAAGTGTAGCAGCAATCCTGTGGATGTTCTCATCTTCAGTAGTGTCAACTAACAGGTGGAACCTACTACCTCAAAGAAGAGGAGAGGTATTCGGTAAACCGAGTTCCTCCTCTTGAGAAATCTCATAAATTGCTGGTAGACTTGCAACTTGTGCCCTGACGGCCTTGCAAATCCTGCGGTTTCTTCTTTGAGATTTTTTTGGCAGGGGAGGTCTTGAACTTGAACCAATCTCGAATACTGACAGTGGGGCAAGAAAGGTATAATCAAAATTATCTTCATGTAGAATTTCTTTCCCTTTAGCAGAAAGGAAAGTAGGTGCAGTGACGGTGATGCCAGTGGCAGTAGAGGTAACAACTCTACTTGGCATGGAGACAACAGACCTTACGGGAGCAGTGGTTACTTTCACCTTCTTAACAGAAGGGAAATCTTCATGGGAGTTCAGATCGAACTCAGCAGACGGCTCTTGAACTTCAGTAGTGGCAACTTTCACGACCACAAACGAGGCTTTTCTGAGTACGACATTAAACTCACTGAAGCTGGTCCCAAACTGAATCATTGGTGCCGCAAGACGAGACTCGCGGGAGGAAGGCGTGTTACAGGAGAAAGATAACATAGGGGTTGACATTTTGACTGTCAAACAAAGCATTCTGAAGGTTAGTGAAAGCCAAAAACCTTGTCATCATAGTGCAAACACTATAAAAAAGTTGTTATGTGGACTGGGCAGAATTCCACTTCATTTTGAAATTTAATTATTTTTTTACTTCATTTTTAGGTTTTCATATGTTTGTTAAAAAGAATTTTAAGATTTAAGGAAGAATGGGTTAATCTGCCGAAGACAGGATTGGCCCCGAGAAACACTAAAAGAAGGAGGTGAATTATGGGATCCTGTCAGAGGTCCCCTTCACAATGTTGATTGCCCTAGCGAAATTTGCTTGCTGATACACCTATTGGGGGTCAACCCCACGAGATTAAAAAGAAAACCTAAAGATTCCTGAACCCTTTTATTTAGGAGTGACTAAACAGACGGTTCTAAAATCTAGAGGAGTTAATCATACTTTACCAAGAAAGAAATGGGTGAAGTATGTCAACGAAAGAATGGTAATCTGGCTCATGAGAGACATGAGAAAATTATTGATATATGAATATAGTATTTCCTGGTCTTAATGAAGAGAGAAACTAATCCCTAGTGGAGTCGCCAGAAAACTGTCGGCCGTTTAAAATTTTCTTTTCTTTTGTGGATTCATGAAATTTTTGAAGATGTTTAAAACATAATTTTATAAAATAGAATTTTGATTTAATTTAATATATATAGATTTCTAAAAATACTATTTTAATTTAAAAAATATGAAATCAAACTGATCTCATATAAACGTTAGTTTAAATAATAAAGCACTTCACCACAAGACATGTACCTATCCTGCAGAATAGATACATTGCTCGAAGCGAGGCTTAATGAAATAAACTAAAGGATTCATGACATCCATTTCGTTTGTGAACCATTGTTGACCGAAAATTTCCCCTATATAATATGAAAGAATTAGATAAGAATTATATTAATCTGTGGTCTTTATGTTTCCTATAAGGGCAAGCCCTTATAGTTAATTACATCTTAGATAACAAAAGTCACCTAAGAAAACTCTTGATATAGATCAAGAAATATTTATATTCATGACTTCCAAAGGTAAGGTTTTCAAAGTAAATGTGATAGTCAGAAATCTAATAGGCGAATGGCTTCAAATTCTAGAAAAATTCAATTTATTAGAATACAAAGGAGAGAAGACTAGAGGAAGAACATAGATTCAAGGAAAACCTTGATGTCTTCCAAAACTATCCTATGGTTTGGCTTTAATTTAGGATATTTATTTGATGTTTCATTCTATCAATTTTATTATTTAGGGCTTACATTCACTTGATACTGATCATGTGAATAGTCCAGAAGATAGGAGGTTTTATATCGTACCCGAAGGCAACCTCAGAAACCTAAAATGAGTTTAGGGCTTATGTTGCATGATCAACCTAAAAAAATACCCATTTTTATGCCTTATTTATGATTTAATTCTTAAGGATATTATGCTTTAATGAAAGTATTTTCATGTTTTTGGATTTAGATGATTAAAAAAAGTCCAAGAAAGAAAAAGAAGGAAAAAGGAGCAAAAAGGAGCAAAAATGAAGCTTATGGAGCAATTTTCCTGGCGCCTAGGCTCCAGAGTCCGGCGCCTAAGCACCAGTTTGATACAAACGCTGTTAAGTTTTTTTTTTGATGACTTTGGGCAGTTATTTTGACGGTGTTAAGCGGTTATTGGAGCTTCTAGAAGACTGGAAGTTATTCTTATTATATAAGACATGTGATACAATGTATTTGGACAGAAGGAAACGGTCTGGATCACGAAGAGGTGCGGCCTAAAGTGAAGAGGTGCGAAAGACCTGGTCACGGAGTCCGGTGCCTAGGCGCCAGATCCCGGCACCTAGGTGGGAAGGTTACCTTCTAGAAGATACATTGAATTTGGACTTATTTTGAATAGGTGCTTTAAGCGACCCCTGGTCAAATTCAGAGCTCTATAAATAGGAGCCCATTCTACAGAGAAATTAGCACCAAAACTCCCCTCTTAGTACACATACCCATTTTAGCATCTTCTCTCATCTCTAGTTTAATTTAGTCAATTCCATACTTAGAGTGCCACTTTATTTTATATCTAATGAGTTTATTTTAAGTGTTTATTGTGTGTTATTGCTGTTGGAGTCTTTCATCATTGCTTTGGAGTCAGTAGAAGTCAGCGGAGCTCTTGAAGGAACACTTCAGAAAAGTATTTGTACTTTGGTTCAAAGTTTTATAAATATGTTTTGTTGTGTTATTTTAATGAGTTCTGAGTAGTTAGTTATCTTTCTCCTTTCAACTATGAAAAGATTATAAATTAATTAAATTTCGTAGGAGAATTAAATATAAAATATTTTAAAATATTGTGATGATATCAATACCTGATCTTAGTTTACTTTTTAAATTGGCCATTTAATTTGTTAAAACCTGTTGAAGAATTTTGAGACCTATCCGGAGATAAATTCTTAACTAGTAGATATCACATGAATCCTTAGGTAATCGTAGGCTATACGCGGTAAGGTGAAGTGCAAATAAATAGGAAGATATTTTTTATTGTACGTAGAATTAATTAGTTTTTAGAGTGACAGATTAAATTCTAATAATTTGGTTTATAGAAAGGTAACAGGTCATTAATAGGGCCGACCATAGCCACCCTTGGACATCTAGTAGCGTGAGCCTAGATTAACCCATTCTACTAATAAAACATCCTGAGCCTAACTATAGATTAGTCAATGTTTTTTGCACCTGGACCAAAGGGTAAAGAATAGGAATGCTTCTATATGGCACAATACCATAATCTTAATTCCCTACAAAAGATAATTAATCTATAATTATTGGATTAGTTGAAAAAGGAGAAAGTCGTTTTTACACTTGCATAGAGTTTTAATTTCTGCTTATTTTAATTTACTGCTTACTGCTTCCTTTATTTTAGTAAAAATTATTATTTGAATTTATATTTTAAAAAAATGGTGTACATAATTTGCATAAGAAAATTTCAAAATATTACTTATATTTTACTTTTTATTTCACTATCCCTGTGGGATCTATAACTAGGACTCCACTAGAGTCCTGTATTACTTGAATGATACGTATACTTTCATTTAAAATTATGACTTTTACAATAGTTAAATCTAAATATAAAATTATAAAAGTAAACCTCGCACATCAAATTTTTGACACCATTTGCTGGAGGTTAAATCTTCTAAAAAGTGGTATCAAATTCTTGTATTTTAAAGCATATTTAAAGTCGCATCGCATCATGTTTTTGGCTCCGTTGCCGGGGATAAGATAAAATAAAAATTAAAAGTAAAAAAAACAAAACATAAAAAACAAAAACATAAAAATAAAACATAAAAAAAAAGAATTTTTTTAAATTTTTGTGCGTACCTTTTGATTCTGAATTAGAAAGAACAATTGAAAGAATTAAAAAATGGAAAACAATATTTAAAACATCAAAAAATGGCTAACTTACATAATATTAATCAAAATCCAATCTAAATTAATGAACAAAATGTTTATAAACCATTAAGGGAATATGCAAACCCTACAGCTGATGAACTTCATGTTAATATTCAAATTCCAGCTGTAGATGCTAATTCTTTTGAGGTTAAACCTTCTATTATTTAAATCTTTCAAAATAATCAATTTGGAGGAACACCTAATGAGGATCCAAATTTACACCTTGCTAGTTTTTTAGAACTTTGTGCTACCTTTAAAAATAAAAATGTTTCTGATGATGCTATTTGGCTTAGACTCTTTCCTTTTTGCTTAAAAGATAAAGCAAAGATTTGGCTTAATTCATTAGCAACTTGTTCTATTAAAACATGGGAAGATATGACACAAAAATTCCTTGCTAAATATTTTCCTCCTTCTAAAACTGCTAAATTGAGAAATGATATTACTTCATTTACTCAATTTGATGGAGAAACAATTTATGCAGCTTGGGAAAGATTTAAAGAGCTATTAAGAAAATGTCCTCATCATACTTTACCAGATTGGTTAATTATTTAAACATTTTATAATGGACTCATTGGATCACTTAGATCAATTTTTGATGATGCTGCTGGTGGTTGTTTAATGGCTAAAACATTTGAAGAAGCCGACACCTTAATTGAAGAAATGGCTAACACCAATTTTCAATGGCCTACAGAAAGGGTTAATCCTAAAAGAATGGCCATTATTCATGATAATAAAGCCTTTTCTATTTTAGCTTCAGGCTGCGATATCTAAAAAATTAGATAATTTTGCTATTAATATATCACATGTAAGTAATGATAATGCTGCAAATTCTGATGATTCTCAAACAATGGAAACTTTGATATTGCTAGTAAAACTAATTATCCTTATTCTAATTATTATAATCCTAGTTGGAAAAATCATCCTAATTTTAATTGGAGTAATGAACATCAAACCAATCCAAATTGGAACAATCAAGGAAATTCAAACTATAGACCAACTTATCCTCCTGGTTATAACAATCAACAAAAGAAGTTGTCTGTAGAAGAATTGATCTTGCAACTTAGGAATCAGCTACAAAGTCAAAACACTGCTATTCGTAATATTGAGAATCAGATGGGTCAAATTGCTAATTTAATTAATTACAGACCTCAAGGAACACTGCCGAGCAGTCTCAAAATTAATCCTAAAGGATATGAAAAAGAACATGAACAAGCAAAAGCTGTACAACTTAGAAGTGGAAAGGAATTAAAAAAGAAAACATAGAATGAGATTGAAAAAGAGAAAGAAGTTGAAGAGATTGATAAGCCTAAAGATACCCTTTCACCAAGTAAAGATCATATTGTTGTACTTATTGAAGTGGAAGTTGAAACACCACCACCACCTTTTCCTCAAAGACATAAACAGCAGAAGCTTGACCATCAATTTTCTAAGTTCTTTGAAATTTTTAAGAAACTTACCATCAACATTCCTTTTGTTGAAGCTTTAGAGCAAATTCCAAGCCATGCAAAATTTATGAAGGATATTTTAAGAAAGAAGAGAAAATTTGAAGCTTATGAAACTGTTGCATTAAGTGAAGAATGTAATGCAATAATTCAGAAGAAATTACCTCAAAAACTTAAAGATCTTAGAAGTTTCACTATACCATTTGCTATTGGAGAAAAATTTTGTGGAAAAGCCTTATGTGATTTAGGAGCTAGTATTAATCTCATGCCATTTTTAATCTTTCGAAGATTAGATTTAGGAGAGATTTATCCTACCATTGTAACTCTTCAGTTAGCTGATCAATCGATCACTTATCCTCAAGGAGTTATAGAGGATGTTCTCGTTAAGGTGGATAAATTTATCTTCCATGTAGATTTCATTGTTCTAGATATAGAAGAAGATAAAGAAATATCTATCATTTTAGGAAGACCTTTTCTAGCTACCAGTCGAGCTATGATTGATGTGCAAAAATAAGAATTAACGATGAGAGTTAATGATCAAGAGATAACATTCAATGTTTTGAAATCAATGAGGTATCCTGAAAAAGAAAAAAGCTATCGGATGGATATTTTTGATTATATGATTGAAAAGCATTACCAAGAAAGATGTAAGGTCATTTTTGATAATTAAGATAAAGAATCTATGTTATATGATGAGTCATTGAATGAAGAAAATTCATCTGAAGAAGCTCATTATATTCATGAAAATGGGGAAATTTTAGACACAACTACAAATGAGATATTATTACCCTCAATTGAAAAAGCCCATGAACTGGAATTAAAGATGTTACCTGCACATTTAAAGTATGTATTTCTTGGAGATTCATTAACTTTACATGTAATTATATCTTCAGAATTAAACAAAGATCAAGAAGAAAAATTATTTAGTGTTCTGAAGAATTATAAGAAAGCTTTTGGTTGGACTATTGCAGATATAAAAGGAATAAACCTTTCAATCTGTATGCATTGGATTTTAATGGAAGAAAATTGTAAACACACTATTGAACCTCAAAGAAGATTAAATCCAATTATGAAAGAGGTTGTTAAGAAAGAGATTTTGAAATGGTTAGATGCTGAAATTATTTATCCTATTTCGGATAGCCAATAGGTAAGTCCTATTCATTGTGTTCCGAAGAAAGGAGTAACTATCATTGTTAATGAAAAGAATGAATTAATCCCAACAAGACAAGTTACTGGATGGAGAATTTACATTGACTATCAAAAATTAAACAACGCTACTAGAAAGGATCATTTTCCTTTACCTTTCTTGGATCAAATGTTGGATAAACTTGCTAGACACTCATATTTCTATTTTCTGGATGGATATTCTGGTTATCATCAATTACCTGTTGCTCCTGAGGATAAAAAAAAGACAAACATTTACTAGTCCTTATGGAACATTTACCTTTAGAAGAATGCCTTTTGGTTTATGCAATGCACCTGCAACTTTTCAATGATGTATGATGTCAATATTCTATGATTTAATTGATAAAGGAATTGAAGTAGTCATGGACAATTTTTCAGTTTTTGGAACTTCTTTTGAATCTTGCTTGGAAAATATAACAAAAATTTTGAAGAGATGTGAAGAAACAAATTTAGTTCTAAACTGGGAAAAATGTCAATTTATGGTCACAGAAAGCAGTCGATTATGTTTCAAAGTGGATCGAAGCTGTAGCTTTACCGAACTGTGATTCCAAAAGTGTTTCAAAATTTTTAAAGAAAATAATTTTTACAAGATTTGGAATGCCTAGGATAATTATCACAGATGGGGGAAGTCATTTCAGAAATATAAGAATTCAATCATTGCTAGAAAAATTCGAAATTAAGCATAGAATGGCAACTGCTTATCATCCTCAAACAAGTGGAATGGCTGAAGTATCAAACAGATAAATTAAAGGAATATTAGAAAAGACTGTTAATCCTAAAAGGACTGACTGGGTTGATAAACTTAATTCTACATTATGGGCTTATAGAACAGCTTATAAGACACCTATTGGAATGTCACCTTATCGGTAATTTATGGTAAACATTGTCACTTACCTGTTGAACTGGAGCATAAAGCTTATTGGGCGATAAAGGAGTTCAATTTTAGTTTGAATACTACAGGAGAAAAATGATTATTACAACTGAATGAAATGGAAGAGATTAGAAATGAGTCTTATGAAAATGCAAGAATTTATAAGAAAAGAATGAAGAAATTGCACGACAAAATGATTTCAAGGAAAATATTAGAGCCTGGACAAGAAGTATTATTATTTAATGCTCGTTTAAGACTTTTTCCTAAAAAAATTAAAATCTAAATGGATAGGACCATTTTTAATTGAGAAAGTATACCCTTATGGAGCTGTGGATATTAAAGATCCAAAAACTAGAAAAGTATTTAAAGTTAACGGATTAAGACTGAAGTCTTATATGAGAGAAATGAAATTAAATTATAAAGAGGCTTATGAGCTGAGTCTACCCGATTATTTTAATTTATTAGGTCGGGCTGACGACGTTAAACCAAGCTCTTTATGGGAGGCAACCCATATTTATTAGTTTGAGTTTAATTATCACTATACGGTTATGCCTTGGTCTTGACTGAATTTGTATATAACTTCTAGAAATAGAAGGCTAACAAGTCTGTATTGGTTTAAGCTAAACATTTTCTTAAAGTATATAGAAATTGGACTTGGACCACTCCATGTCAATTGTGAGTAAAAAAGAGATCAAGTTAACCTTCGTTTGTGATTGTTTGTGATTTGAATTTTTCGTAATTGTGTTTGTGTGTTGATCATACTTGTTTATTAGACATATTTTTACGACCGAAACTTTGTAAAATTTGACGATAGGCGAATTAGAGTCGATCGAGGTTCCGACGCCTAGGCGCCAAAAGTTGGCACCTAAGTGCCAGAATAACTAGCGTATCGATGATCCGGTGCATAGGCGCCAGATTCCGACGCCTAGGCACCAGATTCCAGTGCCTAAGCACCGCAGTTACAGATCGTGGAAAAATTGAATTTCTTCAATTTTTCAAACAAAATCTCTTTATTTATAACCTATTTTTCGTCCCCAATCCCATAGACACACTAATTTCGACCAGAACAATTCATTTTGGAGGACTTAGGAAGGATTTGGAGGCCATGGATAGAGGAAATCATGGAAATCAGGTAAGAGACAAATCTCCTAAAGATCCTCAGCCTTATTTTAATGGTTTTATTGCTGTTAGTTTGGAGAAGATGTTTAGTCGAATGGATAAGATTGAAGTGGAACTTCAAAGTATTGGTAATCATCTTCATGAGATGTGTCACCAATACGAACACTTGGAATGGCAAACCAAACTTCAATCTGATCACATAGCTGCCTATCAAGACGCTCAAGTAGAAATGTATGTGAAAAATAAGTGGATTGATGAAAAGACGGCTTTGGAATTTCCAAGGGCGTTGGTGTTCTAGCCCTTCGGTCCTAGAGAACTTCATTACGAAAGAGATGGAAATTGAAGACCAGTGTTAAATAGATTCTATATGTGTTTTAGGTGTGTTCGAGTCTTGTTTTAGTATCTTGAATATCTAATGTGTGTATTTGCTTAAATTGTTCAATGTGTGTTGTTGGATTTGAATGTTTGCTTTGTTGATTGTTAGTGTTATTTATAAAATGTTGAACCTTGATACAAGTCTTGTACTGAAGATTGTTGAATTTGGAATGGATATTAGGATTTTGAATTGAAGAATTTGGATACAATTATGTGGATCTATACTTTCATTTTAAATTGATTGTGAAAATATTTGGAGGTTATAAAATGGATAAATAATCTCATAAGAGTAATTAGGAGTCAAATTTGATAAGATTTAGTGGAAAATTTTTAATTTAAATCAAATTTTTGGAAAGACGAGTCTGGCGCCTAAGCTCCAGAATTCAGCGTTGGTTCGGCCTGAACCTAAAAACTCATCTTCTTAAACCCCCCACGCCATTTTTTACGCCTAAGCTTCCTTATCCACAGTATTTCGTGAAAATACCACCTAGAGATCCCATTTAGAGCCCGATTTTCAAGTTTTTGGGCTTGAAATCACCCGATTTCTTCATCTCGAGGTCAGATCTACATTATAAACTCATTATTTTTTATTTTCACAATGGATTTTGCTCTCATCTAGGAAAACTGAAATTTTGAGAAAAGTTTTAATTTTTTATGGTTAAATCCATGGGTGTTTAAGCTATTTCAAGTTTGAAAAGCTTAAATTAGTTTATTTTTCTAGATGCGTTGAATTTATTTCGTAATTTTCTTTCCTGTTTAGATGACACCCAAATCAAAGCGAGGAAAGGAACGAGAAAACTTTGATAGTAGCAAGTTCGTCACTGCTGCTGCACATTTCCGATATAATGATTTTGCTATGACTCGGAAGTTTATCTCAGAGCGAAGTTTTTATAATCCTGGAGGAAGAATTGAGGAGACAATCATTGCACTCAACTGGCAACGATTTTGCTATTTCACCACTGTTGCCGTTATCCCGGTGGTAAGAGAATTTTATGCTATTTTCGTGGATGAGGATGAATACGAGATTTTTGTTCGAGGAGTTGGAGTAGGATTCACTCCTGAACATATCAACATTTTCTATGGCCTGCCGCCAAACATTGAGTGTTATTACTCAGGTTTATCTCCATCTGAGGATGATTCAGACATGATCATTGCCTACTTGACTGATAGTACTGGAGCTTGGAAGACTCGGAATGGAAAAAGGGTAAATTTTTCATCTTCTAAGCTTAATGGTGTTTCCAAGGCATGACACTACTTTATTTCTGCTCGTCTCCTTCCATCCAAACATCTGAGTGAAGTTACCAGAGATAGAGCTATTCTAAACTACTGCATTCAAGAGAGGAAGTCTATTGATGTAGGGAGCATTATTTATGATTCTATGGAGGCTACTGCTCATTCTAGCACATCTATTGGACTTGGTTTTCCATCATTGATCTATTCTCTATGTCAAAGTGCTGGAGTAGTTGCTGAGCTTTCTGAGGAAAAGCTCAAGTCGACAAAGCCTATAGGAAGAGAAAGCGTCAACATTTATGATCGACTTCGAGGTAAGAGTTCTACTACACCTGCTGGTTCATTACCTACTTCAGGTAGAGCTTCTACTTCTAAACCATCTACTTCTGCTGAGCCATCATCTACATTTTGGGAAACCATGCATGATCAGTTCATAGAGCAGCTGCATGAGTTATTCTTAACTCACTGCAGAGTAGATACCATAGATAAGAAGATTGATCACCTTTCTGAGTATACATAAAGAAAGAGTGATTTTGATGCTGAATATTCAGAGTCTTTAGTGAGATTTCTGAAGGAAGAGCATGATGTTCAGTTCCCTACATGTCCCAGATTTTCACCCTATGTTGATCCTAAGGATATGGAGTTCTCAATTTGGTGATGATGATGATGAAGCTACAGACAGTGATTAGTAGTTTGACTTATCTCTAGAGATTATTGATTCTCTTTTTAGAGTGTTTTCTTATTTCTTGTACTGTTTAATGTGATGTTATTTGTTAGATTTGTTGTGAACTTTTTATGTTAAAACTATTTCTTAGCTTATCAAATGTGTGTTTAAGACTGAGATGTGAATGAATTTATATAAAAGTTTATTTCTGTTTCAGCCTATTATTTAGTGTTTATGAATAGTTAGTAAATTTGCATGCTTAAAATAAAAAAAAAGATTTATTTTTAGAAATTAACTCCTGCTCTGCAAAACTTTTATATATATGCTTAATCATTTCTATTATATTCATATTGAAGCATGTGTAGAAGTAGAAGTTAGTTTTTCCTTACTACATCATTGGTATACTTAGATTAATTCAAGTTTTTATCTTTCTCTCATGCTTTAGAAAATTTCTTAATTCATATTTATACTAAAGCTGAAGTTTGGGGGAAGAAAAAATATCTATTAAATTTAAATATTATTTGTCCTTAAAGAACTAATATTTTCTTTAAAAATATATTAACATAACATAAGGAATGAAAAATTTGTTTAAGATTACCTAAATTTTTGAATTTATAAATAATTTAGTAAACTTAACTAAAATTTCAAAAATTTTGATTGATTTTAAGAATAGAATTATTTAGCTTAAAGAATAATAAGATCAAATTTTTTCTATTTATAGTAAAGAGAATTGTATTTTTGAAATAATAAGGAATCAAGATTATTACTTGAAAAAGAAAAGATTGAAATAATTTTTGAAAATTAATAAATTATTAATGTCATATTTACTAAGTAAGAATGTATAAGTTTTTGAAAATAAGTTAAGGATAGTGAAGTTTAAAATCATTAATAGGCTATCCAAAAATAGTAATCCTCAGTAAAAAAAAAGAGAGAGAAAAGAAAAAAATGAAAAGGAAAGTGAGGAGATGCTTGAGGAAATTCCTAATAAAAAATTGGCTTCACTTGAATTATCTTATAGTAAGAAAACTGATTACATTTTTAACTTAATTTCTATGTACATATTTTTTTACTAAAAAAATATATTTCATGAAAATCTTCTTCTTGTAAATATTCTATGTGACCTTGATATGATAAACTACAATTATTCTTGAAATAAATGAAAAATTGGTAGTCTTATTATTTGGTAGTTAAATATTCTTAAAATTCTTAAAATTTAACTTAATTAGTGAAATTTGGTTAATGATTTGCTAAAGCATTTATAAAACCAAAAATTATAAGAAATCTTAAATATTTTAACTTCATTCCAAATTTTATCTATTTTATGTAATTAAAAGGGTTACTTGAGGATAAGTAACGTTTAAGTTTGGGGGAATTTGATCTACCTAAAAAAATACCCATTTTTATGTCTTATTTATGATTCAATTCTTAAGGATATTATGCTTTAATGAAAGGTATTTTCATGTTTTTGGATGTAGATGATTAAAAAGAGTCCAAGAAAGAAAAAAGAAGCAAAAAGAAGCAAAAAAGAGCAAAAATAGAGCTTATGGAGCAATTTTTGGAATTATTGGCCTGGCGCCTAGCCTAAGCGCCAGTTCGATACAGACGCTGTTAAGTTTTTTTTTTATGACTTTGAACAGTTGTTTTGACGGTTTTAAGCGGTTATTGGAGCTTCTAGAAGGCTGGAAGTTATTCCTAATATATAGGACATAACATACAATGTATTTAGACACAAGGAAATGGTCTGCATCGCGAAGAGACGCACCCAAAGTGAAGAGGTTCGAAAGACCTGGTCACGGAGTCCGGTGCCTAGGTTCCAGATCCCGGCGCCTAGGAGCGACGGTTACCTCCTAGAAGATACATTGAATTTGGATGAATTTTGAAGAGGTGCCTTAAGCAACCCTTCATAAAATTTAGAGCTCTATAAATAGGAGCCCATTCTACAGAGAAAATCACACCAAAACCCCCCCTCTTAGTACACATAACCATTTTAGCATCTTCTCTCTCATCTCTAGTTTAATTTAGTCTCTTCCATACTTAGGGTGCCACTTTATTTTGTATCTAGTGAGTTTATTTTGAGTGTTTATTGTGTGTAATTGCTATTGAAGTCTTTCATCATTGCTTTGGAGTCAGTAGAAGTCAACGGAGCTCTTGAAGGAACACTTCAGATAAGTATTTGTACTTTGTTTCAAAGTTTTATAAATATGTTTTGTTGTGTTATTTTAATGAGTTCTGAGTAGTTAGTTATCTTTCTCCTTTCAACTATGAAAAGATTATAAATTAATTAAATTTGGCAGGAGAATTAAATATAAAATATTTTAAAATATTGTGATGATATTAATACCTAATCTTAGTTTACTTTTTAAATTGAACATTTAATTTGTTAAAACCTGTTGAAGAATTTTGAGACCTATCCAGAGAAAAATTTTTAACTATTAGATATCACATGAATCCTTAGGTAATCGTAGGCTATACGCGGATTGTTTAAGGTGAAGTGCAAATAAATAGGAAGATATTATTTATTGGGCGTAGAATTAATTTGTTTTTAGAGTGACAGACTAAATTCTAATAACTTGGTTTATAGAAAGGTAACGGGTCACTGGTAGGGCCGACCATAGCCACCCTTTGACATCTAGTAGTGTGAGCCTAGATTAACCCATTCTACTAATAAAACATCCTGAGCCTAACTATAGATTAGCCAATGTTCTTTGCACCTGGACCAAAGGGTAAAGAATATGAATGCTTCTATTTGGCACAATACCATAATCTTAATTCCCTATAAAAAATAATTAATCTATAATTCTTAAATTAGTTGAAAAAGGAGAAAGTCGTTTTTACACTTGCATTACTGCTTATTTTAATTTACTGCTTACTGCTTCCTTTATATTAGTAAAAATTATTATTTGAATATATATATATATATAAAAGGGGTATATATATTTTGCATAAGAAAATTTCAAAATATTACTTATATTTTACTTTTTATTTCACTATCCTGTGGGATCGATAACCAGGACTCCACTAGAGTCCTGTATTACTTGAATGATACATATACTTGCATTTGAAATTGTGACTTTTACAATGATTAAATCTAAATATAAAATTATAAAAGTAAACCTCGCACATCAAGTTTTTGGCACCATTTGCTGGAGGTTAAATCTTCAAAAAAGTGGTGTCAAATTCTTTTATTTTAAAGCATATTTAAAGTCGCATCGCATCATCGCACAACATGGTTATGCAAGGGCCTAAAGAAACAAGGTGAGGATTTATGTTGCACAAAGCAAGCTACCTCAAAGTCTTATGGTTTTTTTTTAAATTTCTAAGAAATTTTACTGTTGAAGATGGTCGTGCTGGCTACCATTCATGCTCCGAGCTCCTCGTTGTAGCATGTTTAGTTTAAAGAAGTGTCAATTATAAGAGAGAAGAGAAGTGTCATGTTTTGGAAATATTTAAATTGAGGTATCTTAATATTTTATTAGGGGAACATTAAAGTTGATTATAGCGACATCGGTTAAGATCCCACGGTTCCATCATCCCGACACCATTATTTTCATCGGATTCACTTAGTCCAAATGAATTTACTAAACTCAACTTAATGAGTTCCATACTTTCATTTAGACCGTGAGAAACCTCATTACCAACACGTGGGTTACTTCCTCCAAGAAATTCTCGATCATCCAACGAGACGTTTTAATTTAGTTGTAATTGTGATTTTTGTTCTGTTTGTGATTAAAATTTGAGTTATTTTATATTTTTGAATGTTGTGCCGGTGAATTTTATATTTTCTTGAATTTTAATTTTTAATTTTTGGTTTTGTTTTTGTGGCTATCCTAAAGGTTTCAATTTTCATGTAGGGTGACATTGTTGTTTAGCTTGCAAAATTTGCAAGAAAATAAAGTACAGTAGAGTGCAGGCAAGTAAATTGCAATAAAATAAAAACGTACTTGACAAGTCTTCCCGTCATCTCCACCTGAAACTTTACTATTCTTGCCATACCTATGGATTTGTTCGTCACAAGCTCACCAAGTCCTAGGTCATAACTAGGTGGGTCCTATTTGTTAATTTGGGAGATATTTTTCATTTAATAGATACAATAGGTCCAGTTGTTCTACAAGATGTCCAAAAAATTTGTGAAACAGATCTAGGGGATAACTGGACATTTTACAATCCTTTTAAGCTTCCTTGAGATCATTTTGGACTTATCATAATTATTAAATGATTCATCTCTTCATACTCTCATGGATAGTGAGTTAATGTTTTAATCATCTCAAAAGGTGGGGTAGATATCATTTGTCATTTTACTTAGGAAGTATGTGAGTGAAAATTCTTTGGGCAAAGTTAATCCATTTAAAGAAATTTAACCAATTAATTTCATAATTGGGCTTGTAATACTTTCAAGTGATTGAAATTATGTTTGCTTTTCTAAACCTCTTTAAACAAAATTTTATTAGATCTAGTCTACTACTAAGCCCTTAAGATTTTAGTAGGTATTTTTATATATTTTTTAAAGAAAAGAAAGTTAAATAACTTTCATGATTATGATTTTTATCAAACTATTGAATTATCATTTAAACATCAAATGAAGGGGTATAAAATTAGTGGAATATTAACTTCCAAAATCAACCCCTAACCTTAAGGCTTTTTTTAATTTAATTTTCTTCCAAATTATGATGATTAATTAAATTATAATCTTTTTTCTTTTTAATTGGCAAAACGAAGTGAGTTTCTATCATTTATCCCTCGATATTTCAATCATTTAAACATAATAATTAAGATCATTTATTGCCCTTTTCCCATTTTAATTAAGCCTAAATGTTGATTAGGGCTAAATTCCTTAAAATTATAATTTTGTCCCTAAGGCTTTATCACCTCATAATTCATTAAATTTAACTCAAATGATCTTAAAAATTTTATGGGACTCCAATTTTGGGTCAACTAAAACATTATAGGAAAAAATGTGATTTTCAGATTAGAATTTAATTTATGTATTTAATTTCATGCAAAAATAAGGATTTTTAATGAAAATTAAATAACTTGCCAAAACAAGACATCTGACTTTCAAATTTTTATTGGAGGTAGATCTTGACCAAAGGACCACTTAGACCAAATTTTATGATTTTTGAGTTTTAATTTAATTACTAGAATTATTTTAAATTCTATGGTTTTAATTAATTATAAAATATTTTAAAAGTTGAAAATTCAATTTTATATTTTTCCTAAATCCCCTTGAGATCAGGAAACCTTGAGAAACAAATTTTATATATTTTTTATTTTTATTTTAGTTATTAGAATTATTTTTGTGAAAAATTAAGGAAATTCATTTTTTAGCCTTTTAAAAGTTAATTTAAGCCTTTAAAAATTAATATCTTAATTTAGAGGCTTAGGAAAATTATGTAGATGGTTCCTAAGTGTTTAGGAGACCAAATGTGAAAATTTAGTGATTTTTAATATTTTTGTGATTTTTATTATTTTTAATTATTGAAATATTTAAAATATGGTTAAAATTGAAAATTTTACTAAAATTCAAATTTAAATTTTAGAAAATTTGTCTGATCACAGAAAACTGCCAAACCAATTTGATAATTTTTTTCTGTTGTATTTTAATTATTAAAATTAGTTTAATGTTCAAAATTATAATTTTACTTAGAAACTTCATTTAGGTGACTAAATGAACTTTAAATACCATGAAATTTTTATGAGGAGTTCTATGACCTTTAAAGTTTAGTGGAGAATTGTTTTTAAGCCATTTACATTTATATATAATCCAATTTATTTTTAGTTGATATTTAGGTCTTAATTACCATTAGAGTTATTTTTAGTGTCTCAAATGAGATTTATATTTTTCCTAGGGTCCTTTGGTCATAGGGAAGCTACCATAATTTTTCTGGATTTTTCTAATAAACAGGCTAATTATTGGAATTAATATATCAAAATAGATACAAAAACTTGAAAAATATAGATCTCTTCATAAAAGTCTCCTCTGATTTTGGAAAAATTAGAAAATATCGCCCATGACAGAGGCTATAACATGCAAAAATGGCAAGTCATGGTGAAAAGTCCTAATACATGGATAATTAAAAGACTACAGAGATTATATAATTAATTAAAAATCATACATGCATCAAATAAATTTCAAATAATTTCCACATTATTCTCCTCTACTCACTGAGCAAGAGGGTATTTTTATTTTATTTTTATGATTTTTTACACCAGTTATGAGTTTTCAAAGTTCAGGTGATTTAAATAATTTAGAAAATTCAAATTTTCCTACTTAACCACGTTAACCTACGGCAGACTGAACTCCCCACGCGGCGCACTTCTATTTAACGCCGCCAGCTGACTTGGATTCCATACAGCCCGCTGTTCTGCTTCATCTTCCCATCCAGCGTGATCCGAGCTATTCAAAATAAATAGGCACGATCCAACGGTTTCGAGTTTGATCGTAAGTATGAAGAACATAACCATACGACTAATCATAGTTTAAATTAACCCTAATTACATGGAGAATTCAGAGAAGCTCAGGAAGAAGGAGAGTTTAATACCTTAGCTTTGAGAAGTGAAGCTTCAATTATAGATGCTCTACACCTTCGTAGGAGTCCCAGGAGCTCAGAGATGAAGCCTCTTACTCTAGTGAAATGCCTAGGTATGAAAGTGACCAGACCCAATTTTGAGTTTTGGTGGAAGTCCCTGCTGGAGTGCCCTGGTGATAGGGATTTTAGTGGGGAACTTCTTCTCTTGCTGTGGGGATGATGTGGGTGAGTTTAATTTGACTTTGGTGAGGCTATGAGGAATGTCCTGTTTCTGGCCTGAAATTAAACCCTAAAATTGAGTTGAGTCAGTGGGTTTCAGGGCAGGAATGCAGTGGGGATTGAGTTCTCTGTTTTGTGGGAAGGATTGAAAATGATTTTGAAAAAGTTTTGTTAAGGTCTAGTTCAAGAAAACTTTTGGCCATGAAGGGTGGTGGTTTAAATAGCCATGGCTGGGGTGGCTACCAGAGCTCCAATTCAGGTGCAATGCACTGCCTAGGTGGAGTGCTGAAGAGCTTCTATGGTAATTCTGGGCTGAGCTGGCTATGAGGTGGAGTTTAAGTTTACTTGGCTTGGATGTGCCTCTTGATTTGGTTTACTCCAGCTACTAGGACGGCCGGCCACGCCAAGGGAGGTGGCCAGTGGGTCAGGTGAGCCAGTGGGTAGGCCATGAGTGCAATAGGTTTTAATGGTTAAGGAATTATGGCAAATCCCCCATAAGATTAACCATTTAAAGGAGGAGATCCCCTAATTTAGGGGACCTTTGGTCCATGTCTCCACTAGGGTGGGCTAGGTAGGTCTAGCTCAGTCCCTAGGGTCAACTTAGTGGCTGTGGAGGGGTTGGTTTGGTCACATGTGGTTCAATTTGGTTAATTTGTGTTCTGGGTGTATTTGGGTCATCTGGGGTTTAAATTGGGCTAACTTGGGTTTGAGCTTGGGTTGAGCCTAAATGATTGAGCAATATTTTGTATATGGTTGCCATGAATATTTTAGAGAAGGATTGGAGTGGTTTTGGATTGGATTGAGTGATCAATTTGGCTTGATTTGGGATTTTGGTCAATTTAGGACAAGTTTGGTTAACTTGGGTTTTGGTTCGGCTAGAGTTGTGTCAAAGGCCAATAGAAGGTTCCAAATGGTCTAGGGGGATGTCATAAAGAGTTCCCATCAGTAATTGGGTGGAAATTTTGGGAGTAGGGCAATCAATTTGAGGGATTTTTGAGATGTGTTCAATTTGGGCTAAAATTTGGTATTGTTGGTTCAAGTGAGTTTGAGTAAGGCTTGGACTCAAATTAGGGGTAATTGATGGTTCAATTCAGTTTATGGGAGTATTATGAAGAGTTTAAGATTGAAATTTGGGAGAAATTGATTGATCTTAGGTCAATTTGGAGATTTTGGGATACCTAGGCAAAATTGGGGATTTTGGATTTTAAGTGAAATTGAACTTAAACGTGAGTCAAATTAGGCTTGGATTTGGATTAAATTGAGGCTAGAGATTTTAAATTGAAGTTTGGAGAAATTGGGCAAAATTGGGGCCAATTGGTTTGACATTGGGTTTAATTTGGGCACTTTTGGGTTAAATGGGTTAAATTGGGGTTGTTGGTTAAATTGTGTTAAATTGGCCAAATTGGGTCATGCGGTAGTTTAAAGAAATGAACTTGTGAATATTTGGGAGGTTTTGAGAATTTATGGTAATTTTGGTATTTTTGGAATTTTGGGCTAAGAGGGGCATTTGGTCATTTTCAAGATTTTTTGGGAAATTTGGAAATTTTTAGTAATTTTAGTTGATTTGAGTGGTAAGGAGTATTTTGGAATGATTTTTGAAGAATTATGGGTAATTTGGGTGATTTTGGAAATTTTGGGGTATTTTGGGTAGGTTTAGGGGCAAAGGGTCAGAAATTGAAATTTTTTGGAAAAATTGAGATTGGTTGAAAGTGAGTAATGTAAAAGTATTTAGGTTGAGCCATGGACCAAGTGTGACCCTCATTTGGTCCTCTATGTGTTAGTGCTAGCCAAACCCTAGCCTATGTCTAAGAGCTTGGGAAAACTACTTACATGAGTTTCCAAAAAATAGGGAATCAAAGGAGATGTGCTTTGTTTAGGATTGTGAGTGTCTAGTGTAAGTGTGTTGTAAGCTCCAGACCTCCCAGGGTAGATCCTAAGGTCTGACCACCTATTGGAGACTTCCCCTAGGCTTCCTTATGCTTGGTCTCTTCCTCCCAAAAACTAAAGGTTAGGCCTTAAGCATTTGAAAACTCTCAGTGAAGTGAGAAAAGTTTGAATTTCTAAGGGGGAGGTCTCCAAAACTAGTCTTCTAAGAAAGTCACCAGGAGAGTCATATGGCTAGACCCTAGGTTATTCTAATGACAGACAAGACCTCAACCAAAAGTGAGGTAACAAAACTATAAATGGTTCTAAAACTGAAAAACAAGATACATTATGGACCTACGATATTCGAGCCTACTGAGTGAATTAAGATCTGCTATCCCCCTGATATTCGAAATGAGTATGTTACACATACTACAACATCTTACCCCTCTTTGAAGCTTTATGTAGGATATGAATATGCTCCCCCTCAAAATAGTAATGATCCACTAAGTTAATAATGGTTCTTGCCTTTAATTATATTAACGCATACTTAATCCTTTTATTTCTTTTAGTTTTTTGTATTTATCATTCTTCCCCAAGCATATCACAAGCCTCACCCATAAAATCAACAACATACACTTTTATAACATTATTATCCTTCTTTCCATGTATCTCGAGATTCCTCATTCCATTCATTTTGGACACCACAACATTTACCTCTGCCCCCCTTTCATTCTTTATGCTGATATCCTCTATTTTATGGACATCAATTTCTCTACCCAGTAGTGTTGTATCTTCCTTAAATGCTATTGACATTGCTTTCTTCTTCTCATACTGCTTGACATATTCCATAAACCTAACTTTTTCAACACTTGATGTTCTTGTTACTCCCCAACTTCATGTCTACTAGAAAGTCTAATCTCAAGATGTAGAACATAACAATTCTCACCAGAATTCTTGAACATTCGACACCGAGAGCAATAAGGTGGGTGTTGTTTGACTACTACCTTTTGCCAGTAATCATTGTAGGCAGTTCCAATCCAAATTTCTTCTACCACTTCCTGCGTGATATAATGTTCAACTAATAAATGAGCCACTAAAGGTCTAGTAAGATTGAAAGTTGAGATGTCCATTTACATGGGTCTCGCTAATATGACAACTAATTAGAACAATATTTTATGATTGATGAGGTGAAACTTCAAACCAAGGAATCAAATCCATACCCACACAATTAGAGGTTCAGTATCTGGATCAAAGTCCACTTACCACTTAAGAACCTTCATTACTTTGTTATCAATTCTCATAGTTATTTTAGCAAACAGCCAGGCAAAATTTTAATCCCTAGTTAGTTGTATTATAATTTGTCAACCATAAAGTAAGATAATTTTCCAATCACCCAACAACTTTATAGAATCAAAGAATTTCCAAATGAGCTTCAACTTGGGATGCCCATAAAGAAACTTGCCGACCAAAGCGAACCAACATGAGGCAGAGAGGCATACATTGTCATGCACAGATAGGAATATATCGGGTTTACCATCTTTCGTCTCCAACTCTGGATAAATGTATGTTCTATGCACCCTACCGCAGTATCCTGATATGATTGTGGATTGAACATGTTTTTTGATTCATGCTCGGTCGGAGTGCCAGCATCAGCCAAAAATTCTGCGAATGATATATCCATGACACCCACACCACTAAGTAAAGCACCATCATCCATAACCTAGAATTGCCACCATAACTCCAGAGGCTCTGAAAATTCTACTGTACAGTTAAATGCTGCTGCTAATATTACTGAACCTAGTGGCAGAATTCTTATAGGTTCTGATTTAAGTATTCCTCCTGTTGCTGAAGTGGTTCCAGCTATTATTGATTAACCTGCTTTTCAACCCTCTAGAAGTGGTAATGATGATGAAGATGTGTTAAATTTGGTTACAAATGAGATGGAAGAAGATTGGTTGGTGCAAAAGCATAAGAAGAAGAAAAATCTGGAAATGAGACATCTAAATGAGGACAATATCATCTTACCTGAGGGATCTCCAAAGCTGAAAAAGGCTAATTTCCTCTTTAGGTTGACTAGAGCAGAAAAGTAACCTACCTATGATTAATTTTTTGTGTTGGAATATTAGGGGAGTTGCTAATCCTGGCTCCCTTAACAAGGTTATCAATTTAAACTGGATTAAAAAATTCTGAGCTTTTGTCCTTTTAGAGCCTTTAGTTGCCAATAATTTGAGTAGATTTACTCAAAAGTTTCCTAGTTTTGTTTTCAAGAACAATTTCTCTAATAAAATTTGGATTTTCTCTAGAAAAGAAATGAAAGTTGATGTTTTAATTGATGATGCTCAATTCCTGCATATTTATTTTGAAGTTGAACAGCTGAAAGGTGTTGCCACTTTTGTTTATGCTGGGACTTCTAATGATGACAGAAGAATGTTATGGGAGAAATGGCTTTTTATTAGTGCTAATATGAATGATTGTTGGCTTGTGGGGGGAGATTTTAATTGTATTGCAAGTCAAAATGAAAAGAAGGGTGGCAGAAATCCAAATTTTAACAAGATGATAATGTTTTCTTTCAATATTCATGATGCAAAACTTTTTGATTTAGGTTTTGAAGGAACTTCTTTTACATGGAGAAGGGGTTCTATTTGGGAAAGATTGGATAGGTTTCTGGTGAATCAATAATGGCTTGATTTATTTTCTGTCTCTAAAGTTATTCATCTTTCTAGAATTGGATCATATCAGAATCCTTTATTTTTGAAGTTTGCTTTTATTGATAAGCCTAAATCTAATTTTTGTAAATACCTTAATGTCTGGTCTTCTCATCCTTCTTATCAATCTATTATTGAGAAGAATTAGCATCTATCTGATAATTTTGTTGGTAAACCTATGGTCAAATTATGGTTTTTACAAAAGAAGATGACTAAAATTCTGAAAGACTGGAATTTTCAGACTTTTGGTAATGTCCATCTTAAGGTCAAACATGCAGAAGTACTGGTGAACCAAAAGGAGATGGAATTGGATGCTGGAACTATTACTGAAGATATGATTATTGATGCATATGAAAATCTCAATTCTGCCATTGCACAAGAGGAAGATTTCTTGAAACAGAAGGCTGCAATTAATTGGTTTATTCATGGGGGTAGAAATTCTAAGTTCTTTCATTCTATTATTAAATATAGAAGATATTTAAATGTGATTGATAAAATTCAAGATTCTGATGGTAATTGGCTCACTAATTATAAGGAGATTGCTGATAGTGCTGTGGTACATTTTCAAAAGTTATTTTCTGCTCAAAATTGTAACTCTGACTGTTTTCAGAATCTGGCTGAATTATTTGATGAAACTGGTAAGATTAGTGGTAGTAACAGGGATTTTTCTTCTATTCCTAATGATAAAGAGATATATAGGATTTGGCATCTATTGACAACAATACAACTGCTGGATCAGATGGTTTTACCTCTGACTTTTATTTAAAGAATTGGAAGATTTTAAAAACTTCAGTAACTGAAGCTGTTAAAAGTTTTTTTGCTGGTGATCAAATTCCAAAATATTTTAGTTCAACTACTATTATCTTGATTCCTAAAGACAAGAAAAGATGTGTTTGGCAAGATTATAGATCTATTAGTTTTTTAATACTTTTACTAAGATTATTAGCAAGATTATGATGTCTAGGCTGCAACCTGTACTGCATTCATAAATTGCTGATAACCAGTCTGCATTTGTGAAAGGAAGGTGTATCAATGATAATGTTTTGCTTGCCCAAGAGTTATTAACTGATATTGATAGGTCTTTTAGAGAAAGTAAAGCTATTTTCAAACTGGATCTTGCCGAAGCATATGGTACAATTAGTTGGGAATTTATTATGAAGATGCTAGTTACAAAAGGGTTTTCTCAGAATTTCTGTGTTTTAATTTAAAGATGGATGAGTAACAATTTCTATAGTATTTTTATTAATGGAGAGACTCATGATTTTTTTCAATCTAGAAGGGATCTTAAATAAGGAGATTTCCTATCACCTAACATCTTTATTTTAGCTTTTGACTCCTTATCTAGAATGCTTAACAAATTACATCAAGTACATCCTTATATTAGATTCCAGCATAGATTTGATTGTGGGATCAACCATTTAGCCTATGCAGATGATTTAATGGTCTTTTCTAATGGTAGTAAGAATGCTATCAAGAAGTTTATGAAGATATTGCAGAAGTTTGAATCTATTTCTGGAATGAATTTTAATAAATCCAAATGTTCTTTTCTGCCAAGTAGTAAGATGTCTGGTGTTATGAAAAACTGGATTATTGATTATACTGGATTTAAAGAGGCTCAATATCCTCTTAAATATTTGGGATTTCCTCTCATTAAAGGTAAAAAGAAAATGACACATTTTGATGCTATTGTTGATAAAATTTCTTCCCAAATTAATTGTTGGACTACTTCTTTCTTATCTAATGGTGGAAGGATTGTTTTATTAAAGCATGTTCTCTCATCCTTTCCAATCTATATTTTACAAATGGTAAAGTTAAAGAAAAGTACTCAAAGGCTTCTTTCTACTATGTTCAACAAATTTCTATGGGAAGGTAATCATAAACAAATACATTGGTCTAACTGGGACAAACTTTGTAAACCATTTGATTGTGGAGGACTGGGTTTTAGGAATTTTCAGCATATGAGTTTTATCTTCCATTGTAAACAATGGATTAGATTCAGGATACAAAACACTTTATGGGCCAAATTCTTGTATGGGAAATACTTTTTTAAAGGGGTCCATCCTTCTCAGATTCTGCCAAAAGCTGGAGATTCAAAGAATTGGAAAGAACTTCTTAAAATAAGAGACAAAGCTGAAGAATTATTTGTTTAGGAAGTAGGAGAGGGGGATATTAACTTCTGGTATGATAATTGGTTGTTGAAGGGTTGTCTTAAAGAACAAAGAGGACTGCATTCACAGAAATTGAAAATTGCTAATTGTTGGTCTAATAATAAATGGAATTGTGATATGGTGAAGAACTTGGTTGATAAAGATAATGCTAGAAGAATTTTGAATACTTCTTTTATTTCTTCTCAAAAAGATAGATTGGTTATTAAGAATTCTTCTAGACAATCTTGGTCTAAATTTATCTATAAATTCTATTTCAGCTGGAATAAGACTGAATGGGGTGATTTAATTTGGAACAAATTTTTATTTTCTTCAATTTCCTTCTTTTGTTGGAGAATGTTTAAGAAGTTCCTTCCTACTGATGATATTCTCAAGTTGAAGGGTTTAAGAGGTCCTTCTATGTATCAATTATGCCATAAGGAGGAGGAGAGTATGGATCATCTATTTATTCATTTTTGTTTTTCTCATGAAGTTTGGAAAGAGGTTCTAGGCTTTCTTAATTCAGTTTCTAAACTTCATAATTGGATTAATATTTCTGCTTGTTGGAATGATTGGAAATCACAAAGAGATTTTTATATACCTTTGATAATTTTTTGGTTTATTTGGATGACAAGAAATGATTGGATTCATGACAGTAAAATGACATCTGTTAACATTACTGTTGCTCACTGTTTGGCTTATATTATTAAAATTCAGAGGAATTTTGGAGATTCTAATGTTAGAAGGCAGGTGAAGAGAATGCAGCTTGTGATTTGGAGGAAGCCAATTGATCCTTGGTATAAAATTAATACTGATGCTAGTCTCAAGGGTGTTTTTGTTGGTATTGGTGGAGTGTGTAGAAATTATAATGGAGATTGCTTGTTGTATTTCTCTTCTCATATGGTTTCTTCAAATATTCTAGAAATTGAAGCAATAGCTATTTATTGGAGTCTAAAGATTGCTATAAGGTTTAAATATGATGGTATTCATGTGGAGATGGATTGTCTTCAGCATGTCAATAATCATCTTAATATTTCTGAGCCACCTTGGTTCTTACTTCATTGGATCAACAAAATCAAAATCTTGACTTCTTCTATGAAGATTATTTGGAGCCATACTCTAAGGGAAGGAAATCAGCCAACTAACTTTTTAGCTAAGAAGGCCATGAACTCTTCTATAGTTTCTTGTTCTTCTTCTATTTTTGGTATTTTCAAGGTGTTTCTTCATGGGGATGTGTTAGATTATCCTCATGTTAGATGTAATTAATTCTCTATTAATAAAAGTTTCTATTGGCATATATATAAATATATATATGTGTATGTATGTATGTGTGTGTGTGTGTGTGTGTGTGTGTGTGTGTGTATTTATATATGCATTAAGCTCTGCTAAGGTTGGGTGTGACAATGGCAACTAGTGACGGTGGTTTTCTTCTTTGGCTTCTTGTTTTGGGAGGTGTTTCTATCGGCTATTTTTTTTGGTGTTATTTCAAAAGTTTCTTAGTGTTTTGGTGTTTTTTTGTGTTGTTTTTTGGTGGTACTAAAGTGTTTCCACCTTTTCTTTATTGTTTCATTAGTTTTCTTGTGTGTTGGTTTGTATGGACCCCGTGACTAGTTCCCTTCTTTATCATTAAAAGTTGTTATTGTTCCTACACCTAAGATAGCTACTTATGCTAAGGATATTGGAAGATCTATACCAATTATTATTGCAAAAAAAATTATTGTTCTTTCAACAATACCATGACACTCTTGATGGTCGGGGTAATCGTCCCTTTAACACTGGTAAGAAAGGGGGGAAATCTATCTTATTTATCACTAAAATTCAAGTTAATGAGCTGGATGAGCCTTTTAAATTCACCCTTGTGGGGAAATTCAGATTTGGACACCCAAAAATGAAAAGTATCAGGAAGTGCTTCGAAGATTTTATGCTTGTGGGAGCATGGAAAGTTGGAGACTTTGATGGGAGACATGTAATCATTTATTTAACTAAAGAAGATCACTATGCTATGATTTTCTCTAAAAAGTATCTCAGGTTTGAAGGTAAATCCATGAAGTTGCTTAAGTGGTACCCAAAATTTTAACCTGATCAAGTGCCCCCATTGTTACCATCAGGTATAAATTATCTAGCTTTAAACTCCACTTCTTTAACCATAAATTCCTCTTCTCTCTTTGGGGCCTCCTTGGAAGACCAATGAAACTAGATAATTCTATCTTCAATCTTACTAGACCGTTTGTTGCAAGAATCCTAACTAAAAGGGATATCACTCTACTTGATGTTCATGAAATTTAGATTGGTTCTACTACATTGAGTATTGGCAGCCTGTTGTCATAGAGTGCAGGCACTATTATTGTGGTAGTTGTAGAATGTTTGGTCACACTCAGGACAAGTGATTCAAAACTCATCCTGAATTTATTGCTCCTCGCCCAACTCCAATTGCTACTCCACCTGCTAAAACTTAGTGTTCCAGTGGCTGAGCCACTTATAAATAGTCATGATATTAATGCCTCACCTTTTTTTATGAATTTGGATAAGGCTGGGCTTGTAGGCCATTCAGAAGCTGGTGGTCCTTAAGTTCTAGCCCCTATTCTTGGAGAGACATGAGTGTTGGTTTCTGACCAGTTGAAGGATGTTGAGCCCACCCATCCTCATCTAGCTATTGATCATGGGCTTCCCACTGTTGTTATAGGGCAGTATCCTAATTTGAATGAGCTGTGCCTTACACCATCTTTGCCTGACTCCCCTTGGTTGCCTCTTAACACTAAGGACCTCCAATTACTTATGGAAGAGGAATGGCAGGTTCAAAAATCTATGAAGAAAAATAAAGGCCCATTGGAGCCCAGAAATTTGAAGGATTGCAATTTTATAGCTGTTGGTGAAAGTTCATAGTGCTTGGGTGAGTCTCCTTCTATATTGACTTAGGGGAGAGCAAAATCTCTTCTAAACAATTAATTTCCTTTGTTGGAATATTAGAGAGATTGTCCATCCCAATTGTCCTCCATCTTAATAAATAACATAAACCTTGGTATATTGCTATGCTTGAGCAAATGATATCCATAAGCTCCCAAAAAATTATAGAAACATTACTTGGCTTCCAATTTTATACTAACTCTAACAATAAGATGTGGATTTTTTATCGAAAGAAAATAATTTAGTTTGTTCTAATGGACCATACTCATTTTATGCACATGGAGTTCAATATTGATGGTTATACTAGTATTGCTACTTTTGTTTATCTTGGCTGCACCAAAGTGGCTAAATCAGTGCATTGGAAAGATTTTCTTTGTATTAGTCATTCTATGACTTCTAGATGGATAGTGGGGTGGGGGGGACTTCAACTGTACCTCATCTTCTATTGAAAAATTGGGTGGTAGATCTCCTGACTTCCACAGGATAACCAAATTTACTGATGATATACATGAAGTTGTTCTTCTTGATTTAGGGTTTTAGGGCCCAAAGTTCACTTCGAGAAGAGGAAAAGTTCGGGAAAGATTAGATAAATTTTTGGTGAACAATTATTGGAATCAAAACATTCTGCACATTTTTGCCCATCATTTGACTATGAATGGATCTGATCGTAGGCCACTTCTCATCACTATATTAGGTGTTGTGGAGAATGGTAGATCTCATATCAGATATCATTACATGTGTTCTACACATCCTCATATCTCACAGGTAATCGCTCAACATTGGCAAGGTATTCAACATTAAAACCCATGATTTTAGCTCTAGTTACTACAAAAAATGGTAGGGAAGGCTCATAATCTTTATAATTGGAACTGCTTATGGGAAATATTCAATAAAGTGGAGCAAGCTAAGTTGGAAGTTGAGAATCTAGAGAAAGCATTTGAATCAGGTCAAGCAGAGGAGACTGCTCTATTTGAAGCTAATGAAAAACTTCTTATTGTTATCTATTGAAAAGAAACAATTCTCAAATAAAAAAGATTTTGTGACTAAATTTGTGGATGGGGATAGAAATAGTAAGTATTATCATGTCTGCATTAACTTTAAGATGAGATGTAATTCTATTCACAAAATTCATAGTGAGAGTAACAAATGGCTTGGTGTCTCCATAGAGATTGCTAATGATGTTGTACAATATTTACCAAATGTGTTTACTTCCCCTAATATCTCCAAGGTCATTGTAAGTTAGATCATTTGCAGAAGGCTCTACATTAGAGATCTGGTTTTCACTTCCATACCTTCAGAAGAAGAAATTTAGCTTGCTCTCCAATCCATAGACTCTAATAAGGTGGTTGGTCCTGATAGCTTCACATCTAACTTCTACAAAAAGGATTGGCCTCAGAGAAAGCAAGATGTTATTGCTTCTATACAGAGCTTCCTTCAAGGTTTAAACCTTCCTAAGTACTTTTACAGTTCCTTGTAAGGAGGGAAATCTTATATACAAGCTGGACTTAAAAGGCATATGATACCATCAACTCGGAGTTTATTCTTGAAACATTAATGGTATGAGGTTTCTTGCCCGAGTTCTGTTAGTTAATCTTCAGATGTTTAAGGAACAATGCACATTAAGTTTTAATTAATGGCCAAACACATGGGTTTTTCAGGCTAATAGAGGCATGAAACAAGGCCCAACACTATATTCATTTTAGATTTTGACTACCATTCCAAAGTGTGGAATCACCTCTTCCTTTAATCAGCACACCTTAATTTTAGTCATAGATCTACTATAGGAATCACTCACCTTGCCTATGTAGACTTGCTGTTAAAGCTGTTCACAAATGTTTGGAGTATTTTTTGAATTGATCTAGTAGGAGAAAAAGTAATATTATTTTCATCAATAGAGTTAAAATTCCTTCCAAGTTATTAGTGTAGTATTATATAGGCTTTAATACTACTTCTACATCTTTCAAGTATCTTGAGGTTCAGCTTTAAAAATGAAGAACTAAGAAAATACACTATGATGAGGTGTTGGATAAAATCATTACCCAGCTAAATTGCTGGAAGTTTTTTTTTTCCTTTCTAATGGTGGCAGAATCACACTACTTCAGATTATTCCTACAATTTTCCTAAATTATAATGTAGATGACTCCTATGAAGAAGAGTACTCAGCTGATCTTGGAATGATGCTTCGATAGATTCCTTTGGGCTGGACAAACGAAACAATTGCATTGGACAAATTAGTAAAAGTTTTTTAAGCCATCAGGTGTTGAGGGTCTTGACATTAAAGGCTTTAGTCAGCTGAGCATGGTTAACTTCTGTAAAATGTGGACCAGATTAAGGCAGAAGGACTCTCAATACGCTAGCTTCGTGTGGGGCAAGTATTGCAGATACAATCATCCTTCCAATGTAATTAGGAGAGCATGCTGAAAGTGAAAGGCATAGCTGAAGAATTGTTTATCTAGGAGTTGGGTAATGGTCAGATCAATTTCTTGTTGGACCTTTGGGTTATTGATGATAATCTTAAACCTCAAGATTAGAGTAATGTAAATCCTAAACTATTAGTGGCTGATTGTTGGGAGGATGGTCAATGGTGTAAGAGGGTCCTGCATTCCATTTTGAATCAGGAGCAACTCACTCAAGTGTTGAAGGTGCCTTTTAATATAGCTAAAAAAGACAAATTAATTTTCAAGAAGTCTAGAACACATAGCTTGACTTAGTGTATCTATCAAACTTTTCATCAGTTTAATTAACTCTGTTGGTGTCAAAGTCCCTGGTGCAATTTATCACCCCATCCATGTCATTTTTTTGTTGGAGACTTATGTTGAATCTTCTCCCCACTGATGATATTATTAAACTCAAGGAACTTTGGGGACCCTCTTATTTTTTATTATGTAAGGAAGAGGAAGAAACCCTTGATCATCTTTTTGTTCACCTGTCATGTTGTACAATATGTCTGAGCAAGACTCTTAGCCGCGTTCTCCCTTTCCACTATTAATCTGGGGTGGTACACTTTTAAACATCGCTGGGCTTGTTGGGAAAGGATCAATCTTATTTTTATTCCTTATATTTTTTCATGGTTTGTTTGGATGGAATCTTAAATACAATGAATTAGTATTCAATGAACTATGGATGATCTCTAATTGTAGGGCTTACATTACCAAACTAGTTAAGTATAAAAAGTTCCTAAATATTCTCAATCTTCATTGCAACCACACAGTTTTTTATAATTTCCCCGTGATTTCAAAGATTCATTGGATGAGATCAGCCCTTCCTTGGATTAAAATTAATATTGATCGTCAGTTTTTCTTCACAGTCTGTTGGCATTGGAGGGGTGTTTTTTTATCATCGTGGGCACTATATGCTTTTCTTTCAATCTCCTGTTTGAGTTGTGGATGCACTTGAGACAGAAGTGGTGTTTTTTTTTGGGCTTTGAGACTTGCACAAAAGGGGCATTTGAAACATTTATAGATTGAGGTTGATTCTATTGTACTCTTATAGATCTTGGAAGATAGAGCTGAGACCCCTTGACACCTCATAAATTTGATTCACAGACTTAAATATTACAATTCTATTTAGAGTTTGCTTTTATTTACAGTGAAGGTAATAAGCCTGCTAATTGGTTAGCTTGAATGGGGCTACAACAGCAATTTGTCATGTTCAATTCCTCTCCTCTACCTCCTCTCAACTTTCTCCTACTTGGGGACAATTTAAATGTTCCTTGCCTTAGGATTACTTATATATATATATATATATATATAGAAAGAGAGAGAGAGAGAGAGAGAGAGGAAGTTTTGTAAATAAATAAATAAATAACTAAAATAAGAAAAAAAGGAAGAGAAAAAGACAAAGAAAAGCCATATTAGGAGTAACATTGTAAAAGTAAAGATAAATGCTTTACAAGATACACACTTTAATGTCTAATTAGATGCAGAGGGATGTGGGTTTTACTGTGGGTGTGTTTTGGTGTTTAGTGTTATTTCTTGTGTTATTTTATGTCTTATAGTTATGGTATTTTGGTGTTATTTGTCATTGTTTTTGGTGTTATTGTCAGGTTTCGTAGTAAGGGCACTCTTTCAGTGTATTGGGTATTCTTCAAGTGTTAATTGTCACCTGTTCTTGGTGTTATTCACGAGGTTTTCTTCTCGGGCGCTCCTTGTTTGTATTGAGACCTTTCGTGGGTGTTGTCTGTGGTGTTTTCCTCATGTTACTGGCTTGGCTTTGGTTTCAGCAGGTATTTTCTTCATGCTATTGGGGTCTTTCCTAGTTGTGGGTTACCATATGTGTTATTCTCTAGGTTATTCATCGTGTTTTGGACATTGTTTCTTTTTGGTGTTACCCATCTTACCACAGTGGTTATTTGTGATGTTATTCTTCAGGTTATTGCTCGTTGGATGCATTGGACCAACAACAACAAGCAGTTATTGTGATTTCTCAATGGTGCTCATGGTGTTATTCTGGACTTTCCATTAGGTGTTATATTGATCTTTCCATGGTGATTGGTGGTATTGGCTCTCCCATTGGTGTTACTCATCACTTTTCCTAGCCATAAGTATTTTTTTGGGTGACTTTCTTATTCAATTTTTGGGGTATACTTGTACATGCTATATGTTCTTTTTGGGTGTGAGTTGTATATCTTGTAAGCACCCACTCACTAAAACTGTCTTTTCCCTTTTATTAATGAATCTGCCTTTGGGTTTTTTGTAATATATATATATATATATATATATATATATATATATATATATATATATATATATATATATATATATATATATATATATATATATTGAAAACATGAGGGCGGTGCTAGGGTTTCTCTCTGGCGATTTCTGGTCGATCTTTTTAGGTCTCCTCTGCTAATAATGGTGCCCTGCTCTTCTTAGTTATTTGGTGAGCTTTTCCTTTTTGTGTGTTACTCTTTTTTTCTTCTTTTTTCTCGGGATGTCTATTGGAAGAATTTATGTTGAGGTTGTGGTTGATGGTGGTGCTCCTCGCTCTGCTAACTCTGGTATTTATCATGATGAGTTCATTAATGGGAAAGACTATCAATTTATTAAGAAACTTATGAAGAAGAATACGAAGCCTACGCTTTTCCTGTCTGACGTCCATACCAATATTTTGGCTTCAACGTGTAGGTTCTTTTTGGTGGGCAAATTCCTTTATGGGCATTTTAGATTGAAGTCTATTCGTAAGCATTTTGATGCTTTCAAAGTATTGGGTAGTTGGAAGGTAGTTTTGTTAGATGGTAGACTCATTTTGATCCAGTTCACTAATGAGGATGATTACACCCGTTTATTCTATCGAAAGGCAATTAAAATTGAGCACAAAACTATGAAATTACTTAAATGGACAGTTGATTTTGATACAAAAAAAGAACCCCCTATTATACCTATGTGGATTCAGTTTCCTAGGCTCAAAGCTCACCTGTTTAATTAAGAAACTCTGTATTCTCTAGCTCGGGAGTATGGCATGCCAATAAAAATGGATTCCCTTACTATGTTACTTAATAGATCTGTTGTAGCTCAAATTCTGATGGAAAGGGATCTTACCCTCCCTTTTCCTGAGCAAGTTTGGATAGGGTCTGCTCATCATGGCTATTGGCAACAAGTGGAATTTGAGCTACATCCACCCTACTGTTCTCACTATCACATGTTTGGCCACCCTACTTTCCCTTGTTATCACTTGCACCCACATTTGAAGAAGCCTACGAATACCTCTTCCGTCAATGTTAATGTGGTGGATATTGCCTTAATTTTAGGGAAGAACATCCTAGTTTCTGTTTGTGCCTGATTGTAGTTTGGATATCAATAATTTTTCTAAGGAAGATCCTTTTCCTTTGGAAAATTTGTTTGATCCTTTAAGTATCTCTGGAACTGGTGATTTACCTGCTAGCCTTCCTCTACTTGACCCACATCCTTTAGATAGTAACTTTTCTCCTCAAACCACTGTGTTGGAGAAAAGTGTAATGCTCTTCCCTATGAACCAACTACCCCTTGTAATGAAGATGTGACTACTAATGTTTTGATCATTAGGGAGGCTTCTCTGCCATCTGTTGATGGTGTATTTGATGGTGTCAATGTTGCCCTTGGTTATTCTGTTGATACTACTACAAGGGATGCTTATATTGCTCAGGCTTCTTCCTCTAGTGCTAAGAGTGTGTTAGTCAAGGAAGTTGTTGATTCTCTAGAGAATGAGTGGCTAATTCAAAAGGCACAAAAAAGAAATATAAAAGAAATAAAAGGAATAATGAGTTGTTATACCTGAATGAGTCTAACATTATTTAGGAGGGAGGATATTATTCCGATGGGTTTCATGTAAGCAATCTACCTAGGTTTTCTAGGAGGGCTGGCTTAAGGCATAATGTTTAATATCTTGATTTGGAATATTAGGGGAGTGACTAACCCTGCCTCCCTTAATAGATTAAAAAATGTATGCATGGTTCATAATCTTTACATATTTTCTATTTTGGAGGCTTTAGTTTCTGCTAACAAAGAAAAGATTTTACAAAATTTGAAACAGTTTAACCATGTTTACAACACCAATAACAAAATTTGGATTTTTTTGGAAATAGGAGGTTAATTTTAATGTCGTCGAAACTGATGATCAGTTTGTTCTTGCTTCTTTTCAGATTGAAGATTTTCAGGGATGGGCTACTTTTTTTTATGCTAGATTGATTGTTGACCTCATTTTTGATGAGGTCTTCTCTTCTTCTCTTTAGTACTTAGGATCTAGCCTTAGGCTTTTCCTTTGACTATCTTAGAAGACTAGAATTGGGATCCACCTTTTAGAAATTCAAACCACTTCTAAACTCCCTGCAAACTCCACAAACTTGACTGTAGACCCCTAATCACCTAGAGGGTTGAAATCAAATGTGGAAGTTTAAAGGATGAGTTCCCATAGGACTCTTTGGCCTTAGGACCGCTCCAGGTGGCCCGGTCCGGTGAAGGGTTGACTTGCACACACACTACACCTACACACTACACTTTCACACACTTCCTAAAAACACACCCATACCCGACTTGACCTCCCGACTCATGTAGGTGATTCACATGGATGGTCCTTAACCCCTAAGCCCTTGCTAGCAGGGTTAGGAACAACATAGCTGAATGCCTCAAATGAGTCCCTTCATGGCTCATGTGGGCTTGATATGGCTTCATGGCTCAACAAAAATGATTTCATTCCACTTACATCCACCCAATCTTCAATTTTCCAAATTTTCAATTTTTGACCCCGGGACCCTACACCCACCTAACCTACCAAAAGCCCTGAATAGCCCAAATTTCTCAAAAATTTCCAAATCACCCAAAATTCTCCAAAATCATTCCCAAAAATTTCCACATCACTCAAATTGATCATCCATACCCAAAAATATCAAAAATTCCAAAAATACCTCCCAATACCCTCCAAATACCCAAAATACCCCTCCTAGCCAAAAAATCCAAAAATTCAGAAAATTCCCAGAAAATTCCAGAAAATCCCAAATATTCCCAATTTCATTTTGTTCAACTACACCATGGGCCAATTTTGTCAATTTACCCCACTTTTATCAAAACCCCCAATTTGACCCATTTTAACCCAAAGTAAACCCAATGTCAAACCTAACCTACCCAATTGACCTAAATTCTGGTCCAATTCAATTCTAAACTTCAATTCAACATCCCCAACACCAATCTAGACCAAATCCAAGCCCAATTTGATTGGCATTGGATCCAATTTCACTTTTGGCCTTAAAGCCCAATTTGGACCTATGACCCAAACTTAGCCCAAACTCACCCAATTCAACTCCAATTAACCCCAAATATTTTCTAAATCTTCCTTAACATCCCCATAAACAAAACACTAACATGATTTGCCCAAGATTTTGATCCAAACCCCACTCAAATTCAACCCAAAGCTAAAAGGCCCATTTTTGACCTAAACCCAAACCTAGCCCAAATGAGCCCAAATCCCAAAATCAAAACCTAACCAAAGCCAAAACCTCTTTGAAACACTCCCATAAACATTTCCCAACATTAATTTCACATCAATTTCAACTCTAGCCCAACATTGGCCCAAGTTAGCCCAATTTGACCTACATAGGCCCACTTACCAATTAAACCTAAATTCAAACCAATGCAAGTCCAAATCACACCAAATTGACTCCAAACCACTCATGAAACATCCCTAAAGCAAACTCAACAATTATTTGGGCCAAGCCTTTACTAAAATTCATCCTAAAATTCATTTTAAAATTCAAAGGCCCACTTTCTTAAAAGGCCCATCCAAGACAAATTCAAAAGCCCAAAGTCCATAACAAAGCCCACATGAAATTCCTCTCATCATCCCTTTGATTTAAAACACTTCCTAAGTTCTAAAATCTATCACCAAATAAATCCAAATCAAGCCTTATGACAATTCTCCTTAAATCCATCAAAAAATTTCAACATCCTTCCTCATGAAAGTTGACTAAACTTTTCCCGAAGCCAAAGATGAGCCATGAAGCCATGCATGAGCCACATGAGAGCCATGGGATCTACTTTCCACCTCACCATACCCAAGATGGCAAGAGGAGGAGGCCCTTTCCATATTCCCTTAAAGGGATTAGCCACTTCCATGACTCCACTAAACCTTGCTTAAACTTAATTGTACTTGGATGGTGACCCTTCCCCACTAATTATGCTGACCTAAACCACTTTATCTTCAGCCCAAACTAGCCATGGGAAGGTGCACCTAGCCCAATCCATGCATTTGACCAATTTGAGCCAAAATACACCCTTACCCCATTCCACTTTGATTCAAACCCTTTACACATGGCAGCCCACCAGTCGCCTTCACAAACATCAAGCCCCGACCCACCTGAACCCGAGGGTGACCCATGCCGGCCGGCTAGCCACCAGGCCGCCGGAAAACACCATGGCCGAAAGCTCACATGTGAGCCAACATTGAAATTCTCCATTGCTGACTTGTCTCAACCCAAATGGATAGCATGGCTGTTCTTCCCTTGACCTAAGCAGGTGATCCAAAGCCCTAACTCTCCCTGGGAGGCCCTCCACCCTCTCCTATTTAAACACCACCCCCTCACGGCCATGGAAGAGAGTTGCAAAAACCTTGCCGAAACTCTGCCAAAATTGTTCCAAACCCTTCTCCACCCTTAGAGCAGTTGATCCCCAGTGTCAATTTGCCCTAATCCCCACCGACAAAATCCAATTTCTCAACCGAAATTCCACCCAAAACCGAGGACACTTCTCCACGAGTGGATCAATCCTCAAATTGATTGGTCCTACACCTTCACCGGACCAAGAGAAGGTGTCCACCAGCAAAAGCCCCATCTCCGGGCCACCCGGTTGTTCCGGACTCCGAAGGTTGTGATCGGCCTTGGTGGAAATCACACCTAGGCAATTCACCACATCCCCGGGCTTCATCCCTAGCCTCCTGCGGCTCCAACGAACGTGCCTGAACATCTCCGATCGAGGCTTCACCTCTCGGAGCAAAGGTATGAACTAATTCTACATCCCGAGCTTCTGGAGATTCTCCATTTCAAATGCTTTAATTTCAATGCATGATAACCGTATAGATGTGTTCGTCTCTTCAAGACGAATCCATAGAGCACAAGAACATGAAAATCCATTGAGTATCGAGTGAGATATTAGGGATTTAGTGTGGACGGCTCTCGGGTGAGGACATTTGGGGACGATGAACGGATGCCGTCCATTTAATACACGCGCGGACGGACGGCTCAGATTAGGTCGGATCGGCGGATGATACGCGGAAGGCGGGACCCGGGCTGCCGACTCAAGCGGCGGCGTCGAATGGGGAGCGCGCCACGCGGCACTTCGGAGGCTGCCGATGTTTCGGCCGGCGCCGCGTGGATAAGTAGAAAATTAGGGGTATTTTCTATTTATTTAATTCCCTAAACTTCAAAAATTCATAACTTTGTGTAGGAAAATCATAAAAATAAAATAAAAATACCCTCTTGCTCAGTGAACAGAGGAGAATAATGTGGAAAAGAAATCATTTAATTTCATAAAGTATTTTATTTTTTATAATTTATTTACTCTCTGCATACATTTAATTCTCCATGCATGTATACAATTCACCATGGCATGAGACCATAGGGCTTTTGAAGCCTCTGAATTTGGGAGCATTCCCTGAATTTTCCAAAGTCAGAGGTCATCCCTATGAAGAGTTATTGATCTTTCAAATTCATGTCACTGTTTTGAGTATTTTAATTCCAATAAATAGCATGTTGTGAAATAAATTCTAGGAAAATTTAGTGATGTTCCTTATGACCAGAGAACCCTAGGAAAAATAGGTTTTGAGTTGGTTCATTTTAGACAACCCTAATTGGCTTAAACACTCAAAATAGGTCTCTAATTAATTAGAGTTAACCATAGATCAAATTGACTTGAAATCAATTCTCCACTGACCTTTAGGATCAGAGGAACCCACCATAAAAGTTTGAAGTCAATTGGACTTGGTTAGCCCTATTAATTGGGTTGATTAAGCCATTTAGTCATTTTAAACTTTAAAAATTTATAACTTTCAAAATACCTTTCAAAAATTCACCAAATTGGTTTTGGAACCTCTCTGATATCAGGGGAATTTAAGAAAATTAAAATTTCAATTTTCTAAAAAGTTGATTTTTAATATTATTTTAATATTTTTAATAATTAAAAAATAATAAAAATCAAAAAATAATAAAATTCACCAAAATGTCACATTTTGAATTTTAATCACTTAGGAACAAACCCCATATTTTTCTTAGGCCTATTTGGTGAGATATTAATTTTTAAAGCTCTAGGGTAATTTTAAAATTAAAAAATGTATTTTCTAACATTTTCACTAAAATAATTATAATAAATCATAGAAAAATCAGAAAATTGCAAAATTTGCTTCTCTGATTTCCTTGATATCAGAGAGATTTTTGAAAAAAACATAAAATTCATTTTTCAACATTTATTTTATGTTTAAATTAATTAACACTCCAGAACTTAAAATATTTATAATAAAATAATATAATTCAAAAAATCACCAAAATTGGTCCAAGTGGTCCCCTGGTCATTAGGAATGTCCCCTAATTTTCTTAAGGACAGAAACTTTCCCTTGGTCATGTTATTAAATTTTCCTTGGAAATCTCTATTTTCTACCAAAAATAATTATATAAATAAATTAAATACAGAAAAATCACATTTTCTCCTCTCATGTCTTTATTGACATATGAGTGAAGTCACATAAAAATTTCAAGTTCATTTGAGTTCAATTTAGTGAGTTATGAAATTATTAAGCTTAAAGGGTAAAGTGGTAATTAAATTTTTTTTTTAATCCTTAATTAAAACTTTAGGTTTAATAAAAAATTAACAAGTAAAATATTTGATCCTAATCTGATTTGGATGATTGAAATTTAATAATTGAAGGGTAGAAACCCATTAAGCAATTTAAAATGATTAAACTTTAATTAAATAATTGATTAAATTTGGAAGAATAATAAAATTGGAATTATTAAAATAGGGATATTATTAGGAAGAGATTTATTCTTTAATTTAAAAATCCCTAAATTAATCATTTCATTAATGTTTAATTCATAATTAAAATGATAATTCAAATTTAAAACATTAAAAAACTTAATCATTAAACTAAAATTAAATTATTGAACTCTTTTAAAATTTTAATTAAAATTAAAATGAATAAATTAAATTAAATTAAAAATTAAATTAAATTAAATTAAATCAAATTAAATAAAATTAAAAATTAAATTAAATTAAATTAAACTAAAAATTAAATTAAATAAATTAAATTAAATTAAATCAAATTAAATTAAAAAAAAATTAAAAATTAAATTAAATCAAATTAATTTAATGTAACATCAAATCAAAGTAAATTAAATTAAATTAAATTAAATTAAGTTAAATTAAACTAAACCGTATTACATTAAATTAACTTAAGTTAAATTAAATTAAATTAAACCATATTACATTAAATTAAGTTAAATTAAATTAAACTAAATTAAATCTAAAGACATGAAGAATTCAAAAATAAATCTAAGATAACTTGAACACTATTCCAAACTTAAATCATTAATTTGAACTTAAATTTGAATCACAAATCATTAAATATCATTTTGCCCTTAGGAGCTTTTACTATTGTAACTCCTAAATGGAGTGTTAAATGAAATGTTACTTCACTTATAGGACATTCAAATATCCTAGTTCATTCGAGCAGAGTTAACAAAACTTGAAAACCTCGGACGATCGATTCATTTACATAATTAAATTCTCTTGGACTTAAAACAATCCTAGAAATATTGAAAAGATGTTTAAGATTCTTCTTAAGCACTTCCTCGATATGATAGGATATTTATAAGAACAATTGAACTTAATTGTTCTTTGATGAAGAAAATCGTCTTCAAACCAAAAACACAAGGAACCTAGACGTCATAGGAAATGACTAGCTATAGGATTAGGAATTTGGTAGAAAACCATAACCCTTACCTTAGCTTTACCTAGGAACTTGCTTAAATATTCTAACTGTGTTTTAAGTGCAGCTTGGGATGACGGGAAGACCCTCCAGGTACGCTTTTATTTTATTGCGATTTACTTTACGGTAATTTATTTAATCACATCGCACTCATTTTTCTTGCATGATAAACAACAGTTGCATGAAAACCTACACCTTTAGGACGAGAAACCAAAGCGAAACCCATAACTAAATTAAAAGACACTACAAGATAAAATTCACCGCCACAACATTCAAAATATAAAACAACTCAAAATTTAATCACAAACAAAACCACAAAACTACAACTACAATTAAATTAAAACGTCCTGTTGGATGATCGGGAATACCTCGGATGATGTAACCTACGTGTTGCTAACGGGATTTCCACGGTCTAAATGAAAGTGTGGAACTCATTCGGTTGAGTTTAGCAAATTCATCCGGACTAAGTGAATCCGATAAAAATAATGATGCCGGAAGGATGGAACCGTGGGATCTTAACCGGTGTTGTTATAATCAACTTTAAGATTTGTTTTAATTAAAACACAAAAAACACTTGGAAATTAAGACTTCTCTAGACCAAAACACTTTTCTCATCCCCGATTTATAATTTCTAAAACTAAACCTCTGCAACAACAAGGAGCTCGGAGCATGGTGGGCGGCACGGCCATCGTCGTCGGCAAAACTTGAACCTACTTCAACAAAACTTTCCTAGAATTGAACAACAAAGCCATAGGACTTCGAGGTAGTTTGCACTAGTGCAACATAAATCCTCAACTCTTCGTTAGGCATTTGCATTGCAAATTAAGCCCTAACCGGTCTTAGGACTCCGAGGTAGTCGTCCGATACGATATAAACCCTCACATCTTCGAGGCTATTTGTATGATTTTATCATACGAATATAAGTCCTAATTAATTAAAATTGGCAGGATCAAAATACTAAATAAACATTAGGACCTTCCTAAATCCAAGCCAAACAATAGGATAGTCGGGAGATTATCGAAGTTCACTTCGAATCTATAATTTCTCCTACTTTTCTTCCTTTGAATTCCCAAAATAAAATGTTCCAAACTCGATCCATTCCCTATTGAGATTCAAAAAATTCAATTCTTTGAAAACTTAAACTTTGAAATTCTTGAGAGCAGAATTATTGATTATTATCGAGAGTTTTCTTAGGTGATTCCCGTCACTTAAGATGTAATTAACTATAGGGGCTTGCCCTTATAGGGAATTTTAAAGAACCCGAGTAATATAAACCCTGTTTAATGTTTTCATATTAAGCGAGGAATTTGTCGGCTTATAAAATTGGTTCGCGGACCAAACGGATGTCACAAATCTTCTAGTTTATTTAACCGAGCCCCACCATCGAGCGAGTGTGTTTATCCTTAGGGATAGATACACGGTTTGTGATGCGGTGCTCGTTTATATAAACTATTTGGGATGTGAGATCGGTTTGATTTCATATCTTAAAATCTTCAAATTTAAAATTATTTTCAAAATCAAATACTACTTTCTAAATTATATCTATATTTAAATTAAATTAAAAATTCGCCGACATTGATCCCTCGCAATAGATCTTTACTTTAGGCTCATCTTGTCAGGATGGGGGAACCTTTTACTGATAAGTGGTTTGCTAGGGGTGACTTTAATTTGATCATAAAGCCTCAAGAAAGGAGGGGTGGTAGACCTCCTGATTTGCATCTTATCAATAAATTATGTGATGTTCTTTCTGTTGCTGGCCTCTTTGATTTGGACTTTTTTGGATCCCCTTTTACTCGGATAAGGGGTATCTTAGCTCAGAGATTGGCTCATTTTTTGGGCAATAATAGGTTTCTCGATTATTTCCCTTCAACCAGGGTGCAACATCTTAGTTATGCTGCTTCTGATTATAATCCTATTTTGCTATCTTTAGATTTCATAAGAGGACTAAGTATTATAAATTCAGATTTTTCAATGTTTGGGTTTCTCGTGATTCCTTTCTACAGCTGGTTCACCATAATTGGTAGCTCCAGGTTGCTGGCATTCCTTGGTATCTCCTCTGGTAGTTACATAATAAGGTGGCTGCTACCTTAAAGAAGTGGAATTTTGAGGTGTTTGGGAATGTTCATAATGCTATTTTGGAAGCTCAAAGAGTGGTGGATTCCCTCGAGGAAAGAATAGAGATGGATCCCTTTAAAGTTTGATGAGATGACTCATGCTCATGCAGCTCTACCGGAGGCTATTAATGTAGAGGAAGCTTTCTTACAACAAAAAGCTAGTGATATTATATTTTTCTATTGGTGATAGGAACACTAAATATTTCCATGCTTTTATTAAACACAAAAGAAATATTAACACTATTATGAAGATCAAAATATCACAGGGGAATATTATTACTGAAGAAAGAGACATTGGTGTTGTACTTTTCAATATTTTACTGATCCTTATTACTCTAATTTGCAGGTCCTACCTGTTGATTCATCGCTCTTTGATCAAACTAAGGACTTTACTGCTGGTTTAAATCTTCTTGATGTACTTCTGAATAAGAAATTTATAATTCTTTTAAAGATATTAATGTTAACAAAGCTTCTAGGCCGGATGGATTTATTGCTAAGTTTTATGTTTGTTATTGGGATATTGTGAAAAGGAAGGTTGTCCTTGCTATTCAAAGTTTCTTTCTTAAGGAGGTCCCAGGTACATACTTTTCCTCTACTTTGATTGTGTTCATCCCTAAAACAAATGAAAAAGCTTGCTAGGATAAATTTAGACACATCTATTTGACTAGTTTTATCTCTAAGGTGATTAGTAAAATTTTGGTTGCTAGATTTTAGCCTCACCTCCCCACTCTTATCTCCCCCCAACAATCTGCTTTCACTAAGGGTAAGGAAATTACTGATAATACTATCCTTGTTCAAGAAATGATTGAGTAATTGGATAAAAAGTGTAGGGGAGGCAATTTGGTGCTCAGACTTGACTTGAAAAAGGCTTATGACACAATTAATTGGGATTTTATTATTGGTATATTGAAAGCTAGGGGTTTTCAATCTCAGTTTTGCAATCTCATTAAAAGGTGGCTGAAGAATAATCATTGAAGTAGCCTTTTCAATGGGACTTCTTATGGATTCATTTATGCTATGAGAAGCATTAGACATTGGGATCCTTTATCCCCTACGACATTTATTCTTGATTTTGATTACTTATCTCATCTAATTAATCTTATGCAGGAAAGGCATCCTCACATGCAGTTTAAGCACAGTTCAAAGGTGTTGTGACTCACTTGGCTTATAAAGATGATGTCATAATCTTTTTTAATGCTACTAAACCTCCTATAAAAAACTCATAGAATATCTACATGATTTTCAGGAAATTTCTGGGCTGATCTTCAACCCAGCTAATGTATTCTTTGTTTTGGGAAATATGTTAGCTCTCATATCCCTGCTTAGGCTGTTTATTATATGCAGTTTGTTGCTGTTTCTCTACCTCTCAAATATTTGGGTGTTAATCTCCTGAGAGGCAGACGGAAGCAAAGCCAATTTGATGATGTGGTTGATAAGATCAAATGTACAATTGAGGACTGGAGGAATATGTTCCTTTTTAAAGGTGAGAGAATTTCTTTGCTTAAAAGTGTTTTAAACACTATCCCTTTATTTACTTTATAGTTCCTGAACATGAAAAAGAGCAGTCATAAAACTCTGGAACTCATGTTTAATAAATTTCCTTAGTCTGCTGGGAGGTATGACAAGCACTGGACCTCTTGGCACAAATTATGTAAGCCTCTCTCTATTGGAGGCTTGGTTTTTTGAAGGCTGGATCATATTGCTCAAATTAATATTTGTAAGCTTTGGTATAAATTTAGGAAGGGAGAGTCTTTGTGGACTAATTAAATGCATCACAAGTATTGTGTTCACATTCATCCTTCTTTGGTGGATTAGAGAAAGGGGGATTCTAATGTTTGGAAGGCTATGATCAAGGCTAGGGATATAACTTCCCAAGGTTTGTTTTAGGACTGTGGGAGGGGGGGGGGAAGTCTCCTTTTTGGCATGACCAATGGGGCTTTAACTTTCTAGTTGACCAAAGTTCACTGGGTATTTCTGATGGACTGTAGGTTTTTGATTATTGGTTAGATAGGAATTGGAATATGGTTATGCTTAAGGATTTGGTTGGTGATACTGCTCCTAAAATATCTATGATTCCTATTAATCCTGATAAGAAATATATCCCTTTATGGAAATTTAACCTCACATTGTATGCCACTAAAGCACTGTATTATCATTTACATTCTTTCCCTTTGTGGGAGTGTGGCAGTACCATTTGCCAATCCTTTATTTCCCCTTCTATATTTTTTTTGTGTGGAGGTTTTACTTCTCCCTTTTACATGTGGATGATATTTTAAAATTAAAAGGCTTGAGGTTAGTGATGCACCAAAAATATGTTTGATTTGTCATATATATTTTACTCATTTTTTGTGATATTGCATTTTAATGGAAGGTATTTCTCATGTTTTATTGCAGGTATAATGATTTTAGGCAAAAGGACCAAAAAGAAGCAAAAAGGAACAAATTTGGAGCAATAAAAGGAAAAAAAAACTAGATTTTTGGAAATGTGACGCTGACGGCGCCCAAACTAGTGCCGATGACACGTTTTTCCAAAGAGTCCAGAATTAAAAATTAGGATAGGTCGCCGATGGCGCCCTATTGCCTGCCAATGGTGCCTAATGTCAGTTCAAGTCAAATTCAATGTATTTGGATGCTTTTTGAAGGGATTCTTGAGGCAACTCTTGCGAAATTCATTCTCAGACGATTCTAAACTGTTTTGGACTATAGAAATGTGTGTTTGGAGTCAATGTAGAGTCAGTGTGAAGTGTGTGTGAGGAAAAAGGAAGTCTTTAGAGATTTTTTAGATACTAGGGTTCGTTTTTTATTGTTGTATTGTGAGGGATTCTTCTCAAAAGAGTTGTAGCAGGAGAGGAAAAGTGAGATTGGTTCTTCCCTACTATTTCAAGAGGGAATTGTGTGTTGTTGATAAGAGAAAAGGAGATCCAAGGGAACTTCAAGGGATTTTCTTGGGGAAGAAAATAAAATAAGTTGTATTTTCTTCTTATTATTTGAATAAAGTTGCTTTTATATATAAAATCTTTGTTTTATCATATCTTCTTCATTAATTCTTAGTAATTTCTTTGTCTTTCTCCTTGCAATGATAATTGGTGATGTGATAATTTAGATTGGATGTACCATAAAAAAGATAAAGAATTGTGATGATTTTCCACTTCGTTCTTAATTTAAATTTTGATCTGGCCATTTGATTTCTTAAAATACGTTGTGAAACATACGATCCGAATGGGCTATGCTTTCTACAAGAAAAGTGGAGATTACATTCAAACTCCATAGATGGTGAAGTCTTTGGGGGTTGGGTGCAAATAAATAGGTAAATACAGTTATTGGGCGTAGAATTGGAGATTTTAGGGTGACATACTAAAAAACCCAATTTGGTCCTAGTGTTTGGAAACTAAAGCGAGAGTAAGCCTTCAGGGGAAGGGAAGTGGGAGCTCTGGAGTGAGAGTCAGTATCCTCCCAGCCTAACCATAGATTTAGGGACTAAACCTAGAATTAGTCAATGTTCTTTATAGAACTTGGAAGAGGGTAAAGAATAGGCATTCTCCTATTTGGCATAATACATACATTAAAATAATCTATATTATTCACTCACAAAAATATCATTGTAAGAGGAAGGACACTTTCTCTAAATTTGAACCTTATATTACAAAAACTTATTATAGTAGTAGTTACTTTAATTTGAAGTTTAGTTAGTACTGTAGAAATCTTAAAATCTTTAGCAAACTTTAGAATCTTAGTATTTACTTTTGGTGCTTTGCAATCAAATATTAGATTTCTATGCTACACTTTAAGTTTGCTTCCTCCTTGTGAAATCGATAACCAGGACTCCGCTAGAGCCCTGTATTACTTGAACGATATGTACACTTGTGTATAGATCGGCTGCTATATTATTAAACTGATTATAATCTATGATTAAATTAAAACTATTTTTGAAAACTTATTACTTCATATTTGCAGCACCCGCGGTCAAGTTTTTGGCGCCATTGCTGGGGAGGCAAAAGTAAATTTAGTAGTATCTAAAAACCTTTAATTCATATTTTTGTATGCGTAGTGTTGAATTTGTAGGTTTAATACCTTATGATTCAGAGTTAGAAAATACTATTAGAAAATTCAAAAACAACAAAGAGAATTTAAAATTTTAAGCAAAAATCCGAACAATCTCGATAATCAAAGACATGAAATTGAACATCAACTTAGACCTTATGAGATTATGCAAACCCTACAACAAATGAAATAAATTTAACTATTCAAAATCCTGATGTAGCTGCTAATTCATTTGAGCTTAAACCTGCTATTATCCAAATGGTACAAAATAATAAATTTGGTGGTACATCGAATGAAGATCTTAACTTACTTCTTACTAGTTTTCTAGAACTGTGTACCACATTTAATTATGATGGAGTATCGAACGATGCTATCAGACTTAGACTTTTTCCTTTTTTACTAAGGGATAAAGCTCAGACATGGTTGAATTCGTTAGCACTGGTATCTATCAGTACTTAGGGAGAACAGTCACAAAAATTTCTATCTAAATATTTCCCACCTTCAATAACTGCTAAACTTAGAAATGATATTACATATTTTTGTCAGTTTGAAGGAGAAACAATATATGAAGCATGGTAAAAATTTAAAGATCTCCTTAGGAACTGTTCACATCATGCTTTACTAGATCTATCAATAACTCAAACATTTTATAATGGATTTATAGGTTCTCTTAGATTGATGATCGACACTGCTGTTGGTGGATCGTTAATGTCAAAACCTTTTGATGAGGTATATTCTTTAATTGAAGAAAAGGCTACTAAGAATTTTCAATGGCCTTCGAAACGGGTAAATCCAAAAAGAGTAGCTAGTATTCATGATTCTGATGCAATATCTATGTTGGCTTCTCAAATTGCTGTGATTTCAAAGAAAATAGATCAATATGTAATGAACTATTCTCAAGCACCTCAGGTGTTAGAGGAAAACACATTGGGACAAATAGTAGATTCTCAATCATCTTATGAGACTTTAAATGCTATAAATAATAAGCCCAACAATCCTTATGCTTATTATAATCCCGGTTGGAAGAGCAACCTGAACCTAAACTGGAATAATAACTCTGCTACTGTTAACCCACAATGGGGGAACAATTCTATGAAACTATTAGGAAATTCAAACAACCAAGGAAACACTAGTTATAGACCTTCTTATCCTCCAGGATTTAATAGTAACACAAAGTTCAAGGAGAAGAAGTTGTCTTTGGAAGAATTGATATTAAATATAGTTAATCAATTGCAAAATCAAGGGAACCAATTGCAAAGTAAAGGGAATCATTTGCAATGTCAAGGGACTCAATTACAAAGTCAAGGAGATACTATTAAAAATATTGAAAATCAATTGGTACATATTGCTACTGCACTTAGTAGTAGACTGATCGCCGACAAATATATGTGCTTACGATTTAGATATGAAAATTATGACTTTATAATATGGGATACTACACAAGTATGTATCATTTATCAAGTAATATAAGACTTTTTGATTAAGCTCTGAGATTTCAAACCCACAGGGAAATGTAAAAACTTTTTAAAGAAATAAGAAAATTATATTTTTACTTTTTAAATGACTTTTGAAAGTATGTTTTGATATGTAAAGTTTGAAAGTTGTTTTTGGTATTTTTGATAAAAAGCTAAGCAGGAAATGAAAATTATCAGAACTTTAAAACACGATATAAAACAATAGGAAATAAAATATCTTTTTCTTTCTCTTATAAAGTAGTAATAATTATGAAAGTATTGTTGTGGAAGTATTTAAATGTGTTGTGACAAATAGGAGCAAATTTATTCTTTACCCTTAATTGGTTCTATAAAGAACATTGGTTAATTTGAAATTTTAAAATTTTGAAAATGGTTAGTGATGCACCAAAAATATATACTATTTTTGCTATATAATTTTACCCATTTTTTGTGATATTGCACTTTAATAAAATGTATTTTTCATGATTTTTTGTAGTTATAATGATTTTAGGTGATTGGAGTGAAAAGAAGCAAAAAGGAACGAATCTGGAGCAAAAAGGTGCAAAATGGTGAAAAAGGTGTTCTGGCACCGCCGGCGCCCGAAGTCGGTGGAGAAGAGGTAAAGTGAGGTTTGTCCCTATCTTATAAGTAACTGTTTTTGGATGAAAATGGGAGGTACTAGAGTATTTCTTCAGTGGTCTAGAGTAGGTTTTGTGTGCTTCTTCATTGTCTTAGTGTTTTAGTGTGTTAGGGTTTAGGAGAAGAGTGTGTTGAGTGAGGATTTGAGAGGAATTCTTCTCTAAGGTGGGGAGGAGAAGAGGTAAAGTGAGAGATTGCTTCTTCCTTTCCATTCTAAAGAGAGAATCAAGTGTTGTAAAGAAGAGAGAAGAGGATTCAAAGGAACTTCAAGGGAATTGCATTAGGGAAGAGAAAAAGATAAGTTGTATTTTGTTTTGTGGTTTGTATGACTTTTCTTTTATATATAAAATCCATGTTTTATTGTATCTTCTCCATGAATTCTGAGTAGTCTCCCTTATCTTTCTTCTTGCATAGAGATGTGATGATGGATTGATGTGGATTTGAAGTGCTTTTAATGTAATGAAGAAATTGTGATGGTTTTTCATTTAGAACTTAATTTACTTTCGATTTGGCCAATTGAAATGTTAAAATATGTTTTTGAACATTAAGTTTGAAAGTATTTAATGACCTGCAACAATATTGAAAGATCTATTCAATTTCTATGGATGAATTGCGTAGTTCATGGGAATTGAGTGCAAATAAATAAGGAAATATGTTTTGATGGACTTCAATTTGGAGATCTCAGGGTGACTGGCTGAAATCCCCAAATTGGTTCTAAGATGAGTAACTAATATCAAAGGTTAGCCTTCGAGTGATGGGTGAGTGGGAGCCGGTATCCTCCCAGCCTAGCCCTAGAGTTAGAGACTAAACTTAGAATATGTCAATATTTTTTTCTTGCTTAGAAGAGGGGGTACTCTTTTAAGGGTAAAGAATCATCTATGCTCCTGTCTGGCACAAAAACATAAAAAATTGTTCCATATCAATCCACACATCATATTTTCATTGCAAGAGGAAAGATACTTTTCTCATATATCGAAAACCTTTCAAATACTTAGTTTAGTGTGTCTGTTAGTTAATTCTGTTTTCAAAGTTGTTAGAAGTAATTGTAGTTTAGTTAATTATTACTGTTTTCTGCATAGTGTTAGTAAAAGTGTTAAACCTAAAGTGCTATTTAAATATTGAATTTTAGTGCTTATTATATATTGTGAACACTTTCCTATACCTCAAACTTCCCTGTAGGATCAATAACCAGGACTCAATTAGAGCCCTATATTACTTGATACAATACGTATACTTGCGTTGAATGCTTGGACTTAACAAAATCATTATAAATATATAAATCCGAGTTCATAAATTCTTACAAAATATAAGTCCGCCCACATCAAGTTTTTGGCGCCGTTGCCCGGAGTTAAGAAAGTAAGTAACAGAGTAGTAAGTAAGAAAGTATAAACAATATTTTTTAACAATATAATAAAAAAATATAAAGAAAAAACCTTTATATTATAGTGTGTAATTTTGTGTTTGTTTACCTTTATAGAAGTATTTGTGTTTGTATATGCGTAGTAGAGGATCTATAGGTTTAGTGCCTTATGATTTGGAGTTAGAGCGTACTATCAGAAAAATTAGAAAATAACAAAAATAAATTGAAAATCTTTGCAAAATGGTGAATATTCAAGATAATCAAAGAAATGACATTTGAAATTTGCCAAGAACTTTAAGAGATTATGCTAACCCAACAGTAGATGAAATTCACATAACTATTCAAAATCCTGATGTTGCTGCTAATTCATTTGAACTTAAACCTACTATTATCCAAATGGTACAAAATAATCAATTTGAAGGAACACCTAATGAGGATCCAAATTTACATATCGCTAGTTTTCTAGAACTGTGTGCTACTTTTAAATATGATGGAGTGTCTAGTGACGCTGTCAGACTTAGACTTTTTCCTTTTTTATTAAGGGATAAAGCTAAGGCGTGGTTAAACTCTTTAGCACTTGGATCTATTAAAACTTGGGGAGAATTATCTCAAAAGTTTCTATCAAAATATTTCGCCTCCATCAATGACTGCTAAACTAAGAAATGATATTACATCTTTTTGTCAGTTTGAAGGAGAGTCAATATATGAAGCTTAAGAGAGATTTAAAGATCTTCTTAGGAAGTGCCCACATCATGCTTTACTAGATTGGTTAATAATTCAAACATTTTATAATGGATTAGTGGGATCATTAAGATCTATTATAGATGCTGTTGCTGGTGGATCATTAATGTCAAAACCTTTTGATGAAGCATACACATTAATTGAAGAAATGACTACTAATAATTTTTAATGGCCCTCTGAAGAGGTAAATCCTAAGAGAGTAGCTAGTGTTCATGATTCAGATATGATGACTATGGTAGTTTCTCAAATTGCAGTCCTTTCAAAGAAAATAGATTAATATGGAATGAATTATTCTCAACCACCTCAAGTGTTAGAGGAAAATTCATTTGGGCAGATAACAGAATCTAAAACACCTTATGAGACCTTAAATGCTATTAATATACCTAACAATCCTTATTTGAATTATTATAATCCTGGTTGGAAGAATCACCCAAACTTTAATTGGAATAATAGTAATGCCAATGTTAACCCACACTGGGCTAACAATTCAATGAATCCAATTAGAAATTCGAACAATCAATGAAATACTAATTTTAGACCATCTTATCCCCTGAATTTAATAGTAACCCATAATTTAAGGGTAAGAAGTTGTCTATTGAAGAAATGATTCTGAATATGGGAAATCAATTACAAGCTCAAGGTGTTGCTATGAAAAATATTGAAAATAAATTGGGACATATTTTCACTGCACTTAATAATAGACCTTCTGGAACACTTCCAAGTAATGTGGAGATCAATCCAAAAGATCAAAACAAGGAACAACTTAAGGCTATTCAATTAAGGAGTGGAAAAGAATTAGAAACTAGAGTGCAAAAAAAAGTTTAAATAGAAAAGGAGAAGGTGGCAATTGAAAAAGGTTCAAACAAGATTTGTCCAGACTTGGATTATCCTTTTGAGCCAATGAAGATAACTGTTAAAAAACTAGCACCTCCATTTCCTCAAAGATTGAAGATACAAAATAGGGATAACATATTTGGAAAATTTTTGGAGATCCTTAAGAAATTACGATAAATATTCCTTTTGTTGAAGCACTAGAACAGATGTCTGACTATGCCAAGTTTATGAAGGATATTCTGAGAAAGAAAAGAAAGTTTACAGATCATGAAACTGTTGCACTTAGTGGCGAGTGTAGTGCAATTATTCAGAAGATGCTTCCAGAAAAACTTAAAGATCCAGGTAGTTTCACTATTCCGTGTGCTATAGGTGAGAAATTTTTTTGAAAAGCTTTATGTGATCTGGGCGCGAGTATTAATCTTATGCCTTAATCAAATTTCAAAAGGTTGGGAATACGAGAAATTTCTCCTACATCTGTGACTCTTTAGTAGGCCGATCGTTCCATTACTTACCCTAAAGGAGTGGTGGAAGATGTGTTAGTGAAAGTGGATAAATTTATCTTTCCTGTGGATTTTATTGTACTTGATATGGAGGAAGATAAATAAATTCCAATCATTTTGGGAAGACCATTCCTTGCTATAGGAAGAGCGGTAATTGATGTTCAAAAAGGAGAATTAACTATGAGAGTTAATGATCAAGAGGTGACCTTTAATATTTTAAAATCTATGAAGTATCCCTCAATGGAAAAAGATAATGAATGTTTTAAGATGGATGTCTGTGATTACTTGACAAACGATCATTTTGAAAATATATTTGAAAAAGGAGAAGAATATGAAAATATGTTTGAACAAGAAAGTGAAGATGAATAAAATTCAGATAGTAAGAAGAATGAAGATTTGGAGTATGTTCAGGAGAGATTCAAAATATTAGACAATATGGAAGGTGGAAATAAAAGCTTAATTCCATCTATAATAAAACCTCCTAAACTTGAGATGAAAAATCTACCTAATCATTTAAAGTATATGTTTTTAGGAGAATCATCTATTGTATCTTCAGAGTTAAACGATTATCAAGAGCAGAAGTTGTTGAAAACTTTTAAAAGATACAAGAAAGCTTTTGGATGGACTTTGGCAGATATTAAAAGAGTTAGTCCTTCGATTTATATGCACAGAATTTTATTAGATGAAGAACATAAACCGAGAGTTGATCCGCAAAGGAGATTGAATCTTGTAATGAAAGAAGTAGTTAAGAAAGAAATTTTAAAATGGCTGGATGCTGGAATTATTTATCCTATTACAGATATTGCTTGGTTAAGTCCAATACATTGTGTACAAAAAAAGGGAGGAGTGACTGTTGAAGTGAATGAATGTAATGAAATTATACCCACAAGACAAATTAATGGATGGTGAATTTGTATTGACTATAGGAAATTAAATACCGCCACCAGAAAAGATCACTTTCTTCTTCCTTTTCTCGATCAAATGCTAGATAGACTTGCGGGACAATAGTACTATTTTTTCTAGATGGATATACTGGTTACCATCAAATACCTATTGCTCCTGCAGATCAAGGAAAACATTTACTAGCCCTTATGGAACCTTTGCTTTTCGAAGAATGCCTTTTAGACTATGTAACACACCTGCAATATTTTAGAGATGTATGATGTCTATCTTCAGTAGTATGATAAATAATGAAATAGAAGTTTTTATGGATGATTTCTCTGTATTCGGGACTTCATTTGAAATTTTCTTGGAAAACATAGCAAAATTTTTGGAGCTTTGTGAGAAAAAAAATCTAGTTCTGAATTGGGAGAAATGTCAATTTATGGTTGTAGGAGGATTGTGCTTGGACATAAAATTTCTGAACATGGTATGGTGGTCGACCCTGCTAAAATTAGAGTGATTAAGAGATTGCCGCCACCCACTACTGTGAGAGAGATGAGGAGTTTCTTAGGACACGCTGGATTTTACAGGCGATATATTTAAGATTTTTCTAAAATTACTAAACCTTTGTGCTGACTTTTAGAAAATGATAGAAAGTTTGATTTTAATGATGAATGCTTAAGAGTTTTCAAATTATTAAAAAAAAATAATCACTGCACCTATAATTGTTTCACCTGATTGGGAGAAACCATTTGAACTTATGTGTGATGCTAGTGATTATGCGATCGAAGTAGCATTGGGGCAAAGGCTTGATAAAGTTTTCAAAGTCATTTACTATACTAGTAAAACTCTTAATGAGGCTCAAATTAATTATACCACAACTGAAAGAGAATTATTAGCTATAGTATTTGCTTTTGAAAAATTTAGACCTTATTTAATTAGAGCTAAAAGTATTGTGCATATAGACCATTTGGCTATCAAATATTTAATGCAAAAGAAGGATGCGGAACCTAGACTCATTAGATGGATACTTTTTTTGCAAGAATTTGATTTTATAATAGTTGATAGGAAGAGAGCTGATAATCAAATAGTCGGTCATCTGTCCAGAATAGAATATGATAAATTATCTGAATTTGAAGAAGAGATTACTGAAATTTTCCCTGATGAGCAACTCTATAATATTATGGGAAGCAAATTACCTTAGTATGCTGATATTATAAATTATATTGTAAGCGATATTGTACCACCTGATTTAACAAGGCAACAACAAAATAAGTTTAAATATGATGCAATATTCTATTTTTAGGATGAGTCCTATCTATATAAACAGTGTAAAGATCTGATTATTAGGAATTGTGTGCCACAAGAAGACAAAAATTTGATTTTTCAACGATGTCATGATTCTGAATTTTGAGGTCATTTTGGTGTTGTTGATAAAACTACTTTTAAGATTTTATAATCTGGATTTTATTGGCCTACTCTTTTTAAAGATATTTATAAATATATTAAATCATGTGATTGATGCCAAAGAGTAGGTAATATCTCTAGAAGAAATGAAATGCCTCTAAATTATAATTTGGAAGTTGAAATTTTTTATGTATGGGGATTAGATTTTATGGGACTATTTACTCCTTCATTTAGAAATCTATATATATTGGTTGCCGTTGATTACGTCTCGAAATGGATTAAAGCTGTTGCTTTACCTAGATGTGATGCTCGGAGTGTTTCAAAATTTTTAAAGAAAAATATACTTACAATATATGGAATGCCGAGAGTGATCATAACTGATGGTGGATCCCATTTCAATAATAATCGAATTAAGAGATTAATTGAGAAACATAAAATTATTCATAGAATCTCTACTGCTTATCATCTCCAGACTAGTGATTTAGCAGAAGTGTCAAAATCGTGAAATTAAAAGAATTTTGGAGAAAACTGTGGATAATCATAAATTAGATTGGTCTGTTCGATTAGATACTGCTTTACGGGCTTATAGAACTATTTTTAAAACCCTTTATTGGAATGTATCCTTATAGACTAGTGTTTGGTAAGACTTGCCATTTACCAGTTGAATTAGAACATAAAGCCTATTGGGCGATAAAAGAGTTAAATTTTAATTTGAAAAATGCTGGAGAGAAAAGATTTATGCAATTGAATGAATTGGAAGAGATTAGAAATGCATCTTATCACAATGATATGATCTATAAAGAGAAAATGAAATTATGGCAAGATCGGAAGATATTGAAAAAGAACATGGAATATGGACAAAAAAGTTTTATTATACAACACAAGATTAAAGTTATTTCCTGGAAAGCTTATGCTTAGATGGTTAGGACCTTTTACAGTTGTAAAATTTCATTCTTTTAGAGTTGTTGATATTAAAGATCCTGATACTGGAAAGATTTTCAAGGTTAATGGGCATCAATTATAGCCTTACTTTGACGGGTTTCAACCTGATTTCAAAGAGGTTTTAATGCTGAGTCATCACGATTAACTGAATGGTTTGTCGGGCTGACGACATTAAACCAAGCGCTTTATGGGAGGCAACCCATATGTATCTTTGTGGTGTGTTTGTTTGTTTGTTGTAGTTGTGCTTTTCAGATAGTTGTTTTTTAGTCCTAATTACTCCTAAATACTTTAAATATTTATAAATGATGGATCGAATCGAGATATTGGAATATTTTGGGCCAAAAGAATTTCTGTGAGAATATTTGACCACTGGTACCGCCGACGCCCTATCATATTTGCCATATTGAACTTGCTTGTTTGAGCACCGCCGGTGCCCTATCGAGCGCCATGGTGCCCAAAATCTATTTGACGGTTTTTAAGTTTCAAAGTGTGAGTTTTGGCGGGATCTTCATCCTTATAACTCCCTAAACTCCATTTTGACTTCTTAACTCCAGAAAAACAAAAACCACCAATCCCAATTCGTATCCTATGGATTTCTATCCCATTGAAACCCTTCGATTTCGTGTTTTCAACCTAAGGAAGTTCATAAGTTTTGAAGCACAACATTTGTTCAACAAAGTGATGATGAAATAAAGGATTATCAAGGAAAGAGGCTTCATAAATTGAGGTATGGATCATCCTACTATTAAAATTGAAGAAATTATTAAGGAGAGACGTTGGGAAGTGCTTTGCTACACTACCACTGCCGTTGTTGTTCCTATCGTGAAAGAGTTTTATGCAAATCTTCATGGGATCAACCAAGGGTTCGTATTTGTGCATGGTAGATTTGTGCAATTCACTGTCGGCATATTTTTAGGTTGAGTGTTGTATTTTTTTTAAAAGGGGTCGCCTACAGAAGTTGTCGGCGAATGTTAAATTTAATTTAAATATAGATATAATTTAGAAAGTAGTATTTGATTTTGAAAATAATTTTAAATTTGAAGATTTTAAGATATGAAATCAAACCGATCTCACATCCCAAATAGTTTATATAAACGAGCACCGCATCACAAACCATGTATCTATCCCTAAGGATAAACACACTGCTTGATGGTGGGGCTCGGTTAAATAAACTAGAAGATTTGTGACATCCGTTTGGTTTGCGAACCAATTTTATAAGCCGACAAGTTCCCCTGCTTAATATGAAAACATTAAACGGGGTTTATATTACACGGGTTCTTTAAAATTCCCTATAAGGGCAAGCCCCTATAGTTAATTACATCTTAAGTGACGGGAATCACCTAAGAAAACTCTCGATAATAATCAATAATTCTGCTCTCAAGAATTTCAAAGTTTAAGTTTTCAAAGAATTGAATTTTTGAATCTCGATAGGGAATGGATCGAGTTTGGAACATTTTATTTTGGGAATTCAAAGGAAGAAAAGTAGGAGAAATTACGGATTCGAAGTGAACTTCGATAATCTCCCGACTATCCTATTGTTTGGCTTGGATTTAGGAAAGTCCTAATGTTTATTTAATGTTTTAATCTTGCCAATTTTAATTAATTAGGGCTTATATTTATATGATAGAATCATACAAATAGCACTGGAAGATATGAGGGTTTATGTCGTATCGGACGACTACCTCGGAATCCTAAGACCGGTTAGGGCTTAATTTGCAATGCAAATGCCTAACGAAGAGTTGAGGATTTATGTTGCACTAGGCAAACTACCTCGAAGTCCTATGGCTTTGTTGTTTAATTCTAGGGAAGTTTTGCTGAAGTAGGTTCAAGTTTTGCTGACGACGATGGTCGTGCTGCCCACCATGCTCCGAGCTCCTTGTTGTTGCAGAGGTTTAGTTTTAGAAATCATAAATCAGGAGATGAGAAAAGTGTTTGGTTTAGAGAAGTCTTAATTTCCAAGTGTTTTTTGTGTTTTAATTAAAACAAATCTTAAAGTTGATTATAACAACACCGGTTAAGATCCCACGGTTCCGTCCTTCCGGCATCATTATTTTTATCGGATTCACTTAGTCCGGATGAATTTGCTAAACTCAATCGAATGAGTTCCACACTTTCATTTAGACCGTGGGAAATCCCGTTAGCAACACGTAGGTTACATCATCCGAGGTATTCCCGATCATCCAACAGGACGTTTTAATTCGGTTGTAATTGTAGTTTTGTGTTCGTTTGTGATTAAATTTTGAGTTGTCTTATATTTTGAAATGTTGTGAAGGTGAATTTTATCTTGTAGTGTCTTTTAATTTAGTTATGGGTTTCAGTTTTGGTTTATCGTCCTAAAGGTGTGGGTTTTCATGCAACTCGTTGTTTATCATGCAAGAAAAATAAGTGCGATGCGATTAAATAAATTACCGTAAAGTAAATCGCAATAAAATAAAAGCGTACTGGAGGGTCTTCCCGTCATCCCAAGTCGCACTTAAAACACAGTTAGAATATTTAAGCAAGTTCCTAGGTAAAGCTAAGGTAAGGGTTATGGTTTTCTACCAAATTCCTAATCCTATAGCTAGTCATTTCCTATGACGTCTAAGTTCCTTGTGTTTTTGGTTTGAAGACGATTTTCTTCATCAAAGAACAACTAAGTTCAATTGTTCTTATAAATATCCTATCATATTGAAGAAGTGCTTAAGAAGAATCTTAAACATCTTTTCAATATTTCTAGGATTGTTTCAAGTCCAAATGAATTTAATTATGTAAATGAATCGATCGTCCGAGGTTTTCAAGTTTTGTTAACTTGCTCAGTGAACTAGGATATTTGAATGTCCTATAAGTGAAGTAACATTTCATTTAATATTCTGTTTAGGAGTTATGATAACTAAAACTTTTGAGGGTAAATTGGTGTTCAAATGGTTTGTGATTTAGCTTAATTTCAATTGAAGGGTTTAAATTTGGAATAGTGTTCAAGTTATTTTAGAGCTTATTTCTTTATGTCTTAGGTGATGTTATTTAATTCAACTTAATTCAATTTAATTTAATTCAATTTAATTTAATTTAATTCAATTTAATTCAATTTAGTTTGATTTGATGTTACATTGAATCAATTTGATTTAATTTAATTAATTTCTTTTTATTTAATTTGATTTAATTTAATTAAATTAAATTTAATTTAATTTAGTTTATTTAATTTAATTTAATTTTTAATTTAATTTAATTTAATTTAATTTAATTTTTAATTTAATTTAATTTAATTTAATTTAATTTTTAATTTAATTTAATTTAATTTAATTTTTTAATTTAATTTTTAATTTGATTTAATTTGATTTAATTTAATTTTTAATTTAATTTAATTTTATTCATTTTAATTTTAATTAAAATTTTAAAAGAGTTCAATAATTTAATTTTAGTTTAATGATTAAGTCTTTTAATATTTTAAATTTGAATTATCATTTTAATTAGGAATTAAACACTAATGAAATGATTAATTTAGGGATTTTTTTAAATTAAAGAATAAATCTCTTCCTAATAATATCCCTTATTTTAATAATTCCAATTTTATTATTCTTCCAAATTTAATCAATTATTTAATTAAAGTTTAATCATTTTAAATTGCTTAATGGGTTTCTACCCTTCAATTATTAAATTTCAATCATCCAAATCAGATTAGGATCAAATATTTTACTTGTTAATTTTTTTATTAAACCTAAAGTTTTAATTAAGGATTAAAAAAAAATTTAATTACCACTTTACCCTTTAAGCTTAATAATTTCATAACTCACTAAATTGAACTCAAATGAACTTGAAATTTTTATGTGACTTCACTCATATGTCAATAAAGACATGAGAGGAGAAAATGTGATTTTTCTGTATTTAATTTATTTATATGATTATTTTTGGTAGAAAATAGAGATTTCCAAGGAAAATTTAATAACATGACCAAGGGAAAGTTTCTGTCCTTAAGAAAATTAGGGGACATTCCTAATGACCAGGGGACCACTTGGACCAATTTTGGTGATTTTTTGAATTATATTATTTTTATTATAAATATTTTAAGTTCTGGAGTGTTAATTAATTTAAAAATAAAATAAATGTTGAAAAATGAATTTTATGTTTTTCAAAAATCTCTCTGATATCAAGGAAATCAGAGAAGCAAATTTTGCAATTTTCTGATTTTTCTATGATTTATTACAATTATTTTAGTGAAAATGCTAGAAAATACATTTTTTAATTTTAAAATTACCCTAGGGCTTTAAAAATTAATATCTCACCAAATAGGCCTAAGAAAAATATGGGGTTTATTCCTAAGTGATTAAAATTCAAAATGTGACATTTTGGTGAATTTTATTATTTTTGCGATTTTTATTATTTTTTAATTATTAAAAATATTAAAATAATATTAAAAATCAACTTTTTTAGAAAATTGAAATTTTAATTTTCTTAAATTCCCCTGATATCGAGAGGTTCCAAAACCAATTTGGTGAATTTTTGAAAGATATTTTGAAAGTTATGAATTTTTAAAGTTTAAAATGACTAAATGGCTTAATCAACACAATTAATAGGGCTAACCAAGTCAATTGACCTCAAATTTTTATGGTGGGTTCTTCTGACCCTAAAGGTCAATGGAGAATTGATTTGAAGTCAATTTGATGTATGGTTAGCTCTAATTAATTAGAGACCTATTTTGAGTGTTTAAGCCAATTAGGGTTGTCTAAAATGAACTAACTCAAAACCTATTTTTCCTAGGGTTCTCTGATCATAAGGAACATCCACAAATTTTCCTAGAATTTATTTCACAACATGCTATTTATTGGAATTAAAATACTCAAAACAGTGACATGAATTTGAAAAATCAATAACTCTTCATAGGGATGACCTCTGACTTTGGAAAATTCAGGGAATGTTCCCAAATTCAGAGGCTTCAAAAGCCCTATGGTCTCATGCCATGGTGAATTGTATACATGCATGGAGAATTAAATGTATGCAGAGAGTAAATAAATTATAAAAAATAAAATACTTGATGAAATTAAATGATTTCTTTTCCACATTATTCTCCTCCGTTCACCGAGCAAGAGGGTATTTTTATTTTATTTTTCCGATTTTCCTACACAAAGTTATGAATTTTTAAAGTTTCGATATTTAATAAATACATTAAATACCCTATTTATCTACTTATCCACGCGGCGCCGGCGAAACATCGGCGGCTCCGAAGGGGTACGTGTCGCGCCGTGATTGGGCGCCGCCATCCGAGTCGGCCGTCCGGGGCCCGCCGTATCGTTCCGTCTCCTCATCCGGCGCGATCCGAACCGTCCGCTCGATACACGCGCGATCCGACGGCTCCCGGTCATCATCTACGGCCGGTGTGCACCCGTGACCGTCAACCTTCTAACCCTAATTTCTCACTCGATTCTCAACGGATTTTCGTGTTCTTATGCTCTATGGATTCGTCTTAAAGAGACGAACACATCCATACGGTAAACATGCATTGAAATTTATTCAAATGAAATGGAGAATCTCTGTGAGCTCGGGAAGAAGAATGAGTTCATACCTTTGCTTAGAGAAGTGAAGCTTCGATCTGAGAGTTGTTGCACCTTCTATTGGATCCTAGCAAGCTCCAGATGAAGTCTCCTGGTCTGGTGAATTGTCTAGGTTGGACTTCGACCACAGCCGATCACAAAGCTTGGAGGCTGGAGCAACTGGGTGGCCTGGAGATGGGGCTTTTGCTAGTGGACACCTTCCCTTGGTCTGGTGAAGGTGTAGAACCAATCAATTTGGGGATTGCCTCACTGTGGAAAAGTGTCCTGGTTTTTAGGCTAAAGTTTGAGCTCAAAATTGAGCTCGATTTGGAGAGAATTAGAGTCGGAATTCGGTGGGGATCAAATGCTCTATGTGTAGAGAGTGATGCTGGAATGATTTTAGCGAGTTTCCTTAAGGTTTGGTTCAGCATCTCCTTTGGCCGAGAGGGTGAGGGGTTTAAATAGGCATGGTCGGAGGCTCTCCCGGGGGGTGTTGAGGGTCGGGATCAGGCCGCTCCGGCATGTGAAGAACAACCACAATGGCCACTGGGGATGGGGCGGCTCGGCGGTGAGAATTCCAAAGTTGGCTCACATGTGAGCTCTCGGCCATGGTGTTTTCCGGCGGCGGGGTGGCTGGCCGGCGGCAAGGGTCACCCTCGGGGTCGAGTGGGTCGTGGCGGGTGTTTGTGCAAGCAATCGGCAATGGCCGAGTGTAAAGGCTTTGATCCAAAGTAGAATGGGGCATGTCTAGTTTTGGGTCTAAATGGGTCAACCCACCCATTTGGGCTTGGTGCACCCTTCGAGGTGGCTTTGGGTCTTTGTGGGGGATCAAAGGGATCAGCTTGGTTTGGCATGGAGAAGTCTCCATCCAAATATATTTGGATTAAATTTAGGTTTAGGTGAATCATGATTAAGGCTAATGAGCTTTAGGGATTAAGGAAAGGGTCCCTCCTTCCTACCCGATATGGTATGGTGGAGTGTCCAAGGCTCTCATGGCTCACATGTGGCTCATGCATGGCTTCATGGCTCACCTTTGGCTTGGGGAAAGCTTGGTCGATTTCATGAAAATGGATTATAGGAATTTTTTGGTAATTTGATGGAAATTTGTATGGAACTTGATTTGGAATGATTTGATGATGAATTTAGGACTTAGGTATTGAGTTTAATTGAAAGTATGATGAGGGGAAATGTCATATGGGCTTTGGGACCAATTTTGGGCCTTTGGATGTGGTAAAGGATGGGCTTTTAAAATGGTTTAGGAAAGTGGGCTTTTGAATTTTAAAATGGATTTTGGGATGAAATTTTGGTAAAGGCTTGGGCCAAATAATTGTTGAGTTTGGTTTAGGGATGTGTCATGAGTGGTTTGAAACAAATTTGAGGTGATTTGGGTTTGAATTGGGTTGGATATGGGCCTTTTTGGTAAAGAGGCTAAGGTGGGCCAAAATGGGCTACCATGGGCCAAAGTTGGGCTAGAGTTGAAATTGATGTAAAATTAATGTTGGGAAATGTTTATGGGAGTGTTTCAAAGAGGTTTTGGCTTTGGTTAGGTTTTGATTTTGGGATTTGGGCTCATTTGGGCTAGGTTTAGGTTTAGGTCAAAATTGGGCTTTTTGATTTTGGGTTGAATTTGAGTGGGGTTTGGGTCTAAATTTTGGGCAAATCATGTTAGTGTTTTGTTTATGGGGATGTTAAGGAAGATTTAGAAAAGATTTGGGGTTAATTGGAGTTGAATTGGGTGAGTTTGGGTTAGGTTTGGGTCATAGGTCCAAATTGGGCTTTAAGGCCAAAAGTGAAATTGGATCCCAATGCCAATCAAATTGGGCTTGGATTTGGTCTAGATTGGTGTTGGGGATGTTGAATTGAAGTTTAGAATTGAATTGGACCAGAATTTAGGTCAATTGGGTAGGTTAGGTTTGACATTGGGTTTACTTTGGGTTAAAATGGGTCAAATTGGGGGTTTTGATAAAAGTGGGGTAAATTGATAAAATTGGCCCATGGTGTAGTTGAGCAAAATGAAATTGGGAATATTCGGGATTTTCTGGAATTTTCTGGGAATTTTCTGAATTTTTGGATTTTTTGGCTAAGAGGGGTATTTTGGGTATTTGGAGAGTATTGGGAGGTATTTTTGGAATTTTTGGTATTTTTGGTTATGGATGATCAGTTTGAGTGATGTGGAAATGTTTGGGAATGATTTTGGAGAATTTTGGGTGATTTGGAAATTTTTGAGAAATTTGGGCTATTCAGGGCTTTGGGTAGGTTGGCGGGTGTAGGGTCCTGGGGGTCAAAAATTAAAAATTTGGAAAATGGAAGATTAGGTGAATGTAAATGGAATAAAATCATTTTGGTTGAGCCATGAAGCCATATCAAGCCCACATGAGCCATAAAGGGACTCATTTGAGGCATTCACTATGTTGTTCCTAACCCTCTTGCCCGAGGGCTTAGGGGTTAAGGACCATCCATGTGAATCATCTACATGAGTCGGGAGGTCAAGTCGGGTATGGGTGTGTTTTAGGAGGTGTATGGAAGTGTAGTGTATGAGTGTAGTGTGTGTGTAAGTCAGCCCCTTCATCGGACCGAGCCACCCGTAGGGCGATCCAAGGCCAAAGAGTCCCATAGGAACTCATCCTTTAAACTTCCACACTTGATTTCAACCCTCTAGGTGATTAGGGGTCTACGGTCAAGTTTGTGGAGTTTGCGGGGAGTTAAGAAGTGGTTTAAAATTCTAGATGGTGAATCCCAATTCTAGTCCTCTAAGATAGTCAAAGGAAAAGCCTAAGGCTAGATCCTAAGTACTAAAGAGAGGAAGAGAAGACCTCATCAAAAATGAGGTCAACATTCACTCCTGCACGAATTAACGATCTCTTTATGATCGAGAACGTACCTATTTACCATTATTCTAATCTCTTTATTATCCATAGATAGATAGAAAGATAAATATCCTATGTATTCAAGAAACTAAATGGGTTGGAGAAAAAGCTAAGGAGATTGATAACTTAGGTTTTAAACTATGGTATTCTGGTAAGAGTCGTACTAGAAATGGTGTAGGTGTAATTATAGATAAGAGTTTGAAAGATAATGTTGTCAATATTAATAGAGTTGGAGATAGAATTATAGCACTTAAGATTATTATTGATACTAAGATTTTTAATATTATAAGTGCTTATGCTCCTCAAGTTGGTTTAGATATAGGCTCTAAAGAAAAATTCTGGAATGATTTAGAGGACTTAATACACTTGATACCCCTTGAAGAAAAAATTTTTATTGGAGGAGATTTAAATGGACATGTCGGTAGAGTGGTAGAAGATTTCAGAAATATTCATGGTGGCTACGGTTATGGAGCGATTAATGAAGAAGGTAGAACCATTTTAGATTTTGCTTTAGCGTATGATATGATTATTACTAATACTTTATTCAAGAAAAGAGATGAGCATCTTATTACTTATAAGAATGGATCTAATAAAACACAAATTGATTATTTTCTTATGAGAAGAAGAGATCGTCGAGATTGTAAGGATTGTAAGGTTATTCCAAGTGAGCGATTAAGTACCCGACATCGATTATTAGTTCTAGATTTTAAGATGAAGAGTTGTAAAATAAAGAATACTAGGAATCAACATCGTAGAATAAGATGGGGGCACCTAAAAGACACAAATAAAATTATTTTTATGAGTAAAATTCAAGATTTAAATATTTGGGATGTTCATGAAGACGCGAATGTTATGTGGGAAAAATTAACTAATACTATTAAACAAGTAGCTAAAGATGTACTTGGAGAATCAAAAGAAAAAGTTTCTATAAATAAAAATAGTTGGTGGTGGAATAATAATGTGCAAGAAAAGATAAAATATAAGAAGTTATGTTATAAAAATTGGTTTAAATGTAAAAGCGTAGAGAAGCGGGAAAAATATAAAACGGCCCGCGAGAGAGTGTAAAAGAATAATCGAGTGACGCTAAAAGTTCGCTTTTAGTGATCTTTATAACATGTTAGATACTAAGGAAGGTGAAAAATATATGTATAAACTAGCTAAACAAAGAGAAAAGAAAAGTAAAGATTTAACTCAAGTAAAGTGTATTAAAGATGAAAATCAAAAAGTACTTTTCTTAGAAAAAGATATTCAACATAGGTGGGTGAGTTATTTTGATAAACTTTTTAATGATGATGCTGAAAGTACGATTGACCTTAGTGATCTTAATATCGTTAATAATAATAAAACTTTTCATTTTTACCGTCGCATTAGTAAAAAAGAAGTTGATGAGGCTTTAAAGAAAACCAAGGGGGGCAAGTCTGTAGGACCTGATGATATCCCAATTGAAGTGTGGAAATGTTTAGGTGATTTGGGGGTTTTCTGGCTTACTAAACTTTTTAATATTATTTTAAAAACTAAAAGGATGCCTGAGGAGTGGAGAAAGAGCATTTTGGTCCCCATTTTTAATAATAAAGGAGATGCACAAGATTGTGCAAATTATAGTGGAATTAAATTGATGTGTCATACTTTAAAATTATGGGAGAGGGTAATTGAACATAGGTTAAGACGTATTACGAAGATTTCTCATAATCAATTTGGATTTATGCCAGGCAGGTCTACCATGGAAGCTATACATTTATTGAGAGGTTTGATGGACAAGTACAGAGATAATAAGGAGGATCTACATTTGATTTTTATTGATTTAGAAAAAGCTTACGATAAGGTTTCTAGAGATGTTCTTTGGAGAGTCCTTAAGAAGAAAGGTGTTGATATAACTTATATTCAAGTCATTAAAGATATGTATGCTGAGAGTCGTTACATGTGTTCGAGCCGAAGAAGGATTGACCAAGTATTTTACTATTTACGTTGGTTTACATCAAGGATCGACTTTAAGCCCATATCTTTTTGCTTTATTTATGGATGGTCTTACTTGGGCATTTACAAGAGGATGTACCTTGGTGTATGCTTTTTGCTGATGATATCCTCCTTGTGGATAAGACAAGAGAAAAAGTCCAGGAAAAACTTGAATTATGGAGGTCTACATTGGAGTCTAAAGGTCTTCGTTTGAGTAGAACTAAAGCTGAATACATGGAATGTAATTTTAGTAATAGTAGGTCTAAGTGACGACGAGTGTAACTTTGGGTGATCAAATTATTAAAAGGTGTGAACGATTTAGATATCTCGGGTCCATTGTTCAAAGCGATGGTGATATAGATGGGGATGTGAATAGTAGAATTCAGAGTTGGTTGGTTGAAGTGGAGGAATGCGTCCGGCCTATTGTGTGATAGAAAAGTACCGCTTAGATCGAAAGGAAAATTTTATAAGATGGTGGTGAGACCTTCAATGCTCTATGGTGCTGAATGTTGGCCTTTAAAAGAGAAGCATAATGTTAAGTTAAGTGTTGCCGAGATGAGAATGATTAGGTGGATGAGTGGCTTTACTCTTAAAGACAAAATGCGAAATGAATATATCCATAAAAGGGTTGGAGTTGCACCAGTGACGGATAAAATTAGAGAGAGTCGCCTTAGATGGTTTGGTCACATTAAACGTCGACCACTCGATGATCCGATTAGGAGAGTAGATGTTTTAAATACAACTTATGTTAACAAAGGCAGAGGCGAGACCTAGGAAAACTTGGGCTTATTGCATAAAAAATGATCTTAATTTATTAGAATTGAACGAAAATTTGACACTAAATCGGACGCAATGGAGAAAAAGGATTCATGTAGCCGACCCCACTTAGTGGGATTAAGGCTTTGTTGTTGTTGTTGTTGTTGTTGTTAATGGATAATATGAATGATGAGTATCGATATCTGACGGATGAGAATGAAGAATGGGAAATTAGAGAGAATGGATACATTAGTTTCCCATCTACATCTCTCAATCCAGTATCGAAGTAGTGGCACTACTTTATTTCGGCAAAGTTATTTCCGACATTGAAGAATAGCAAAGTAACCAAGGAAAGCACCATTTTGAATTTCTGTATTCAACTGGGAGGCCGGTTGACATTGTTAATATCATTGTGAAATCAGTTCTTGGATTAATTGTGCATGGATCTAAATAAGGCCTTGGACACCTGTCCACCATATTTATGTTATGTAGTCAGTCACAGGTTCCTAATGAAAGTTAGGAAATGGTTCTTCTTCCATGGATGCCTATTGATCCAACTAATCTCTATGATTACCAGATAGTTGGAGATGAAGATGACATGAATTTGCTTGCTGATCAACCAATACAGACTTCACAGCCTATTCAACCTTATTTTTCTGAAGGTTCCAGAATGATATTGAAGAGGATCAAACAGTTGGAGAAAGAGGTACAGAACGTTATGAATTCATTCAATAAATTTTTTGATTTATTCAATCATATAGATTGGAGAATGAAAGAGCAATTCGATCACACTGGTTGAATTGAGATGGGATTGATCAATCTGATGAAGAAAAACGCGGTGATTGCTGAGAATCATCTGACGAATTTCCATTTCTTCCATTCTATAATTTGTTTGTGCATCAGCAATCAATTGGAGACATTAGAGGAGAGGATAGTTCTAAAACTGATGTGGAGTAATTGATGGATTCTACTTATGCTTGTTGTGTGTTTGATTTGTTTCGCTTAGTTATGTTTGGTTTGTGTAGTATTTGCTTTGAGATTTGAATTTGGATCTGGATGTGCTTACTTTCATTGTGTGCTTAGATCTTAGTGCTTGCCTATCGTAGAGTACGTACTGCACTAAATATCTAAGAGTAGTTGGTTTGAATGAACATATTTGATGTCTATAATGTAACTTGGATTATAATTATATATATATATATAAGATTGTTGTGTATGGTTTGTGTGATAAATTGTGTTAATTATTGCTTATGGGATGATGTAAATGCATATTACAGTGTTAAACATCGTTGTGGACGTCAAAACGATCGAAATTACAAAAGAAATTTTTGACCCATAGAATATTTTGGACTGGTGCTGCTGGCACCCAAATCTAGAGAGTTTGGCCAATTTATATAAATAGAGCACTGCCGATGCCCTATCGAGCGCCACTAGCGCTCGAACCCAGTAAAAGGCCTAAAACCCTCATTTTCGCAATTTTTGCCCTAGGACCCACAAATTCTTACATTTCCTTCGTCTTCCTCCTCCATTTCGCAATTTTGAAGATCCAGGGCTTGCTAGATCTCTGAATTTAAGGAGATTTCAAAGCTTTTCGACACCGGATTTACACTTCTCTTGGTAAGAGCTTCACTTTAAGTTAAAAATTTTTGGATTTTCACCATGGAAATCTCTCACATTGCTTATGGTAGAATTTTTGGAGTTTTAAAGAGATTTTGAGATTTTCATGATGAAATTTGCTCTTACTTGTTTAGAATAGTTTTTGGAGTTGTTACATTGTGGATTTAGAATTTATTGGAATTTTCTTGCAAATTTTAGAAATTCACATGGCTCCAAGGTTGAGTAAAGGGAAGAGGAAATTTGATTTTGATGATGAGAAATTTTTTAACATCAAAGCCCAATTTTACTATAACTCTATCATTCACAACACGAAGTGTATCCAAGATCGAGCTTTTGATCGTCCTGGCGGATCTGTAGAACAATTAATTGCAGAGCAAAATTGGGAGCGATTTTGTTATTTCACTACGAATGTTGTTATGGGAGTTGTTAGAGAATTCTATTCGAATGTACCTTGGACTGAGACTGAGTATGTGCTTGTTAGAGGAAAGATGGTTGAGTTTACTCCTCAACGTATCAATGCTTTCTATCAGACTCGAGAACCATTCATTTGTGAATACAAAAACTTTGACACTCGAGGGGAGAATATGAGAGAAGTTATTGCTTTTCTGACTGACGGGCGAGGAGAATGGAAAGTAAGTAAAAAATAGTTGATTAATTGCCCCGCCTCCACATTGAATGTTGCTTCAAAAGTTTGGCATTATTTCATTTCTATGAGACCATTACCATCTCATCACCACAGTGAAGTTACAAGAGATAGAGCGATTCTGAACTACTGTATACAGACGATGAAAAAGATTGATATTGGAACTATTATTTACAAGAATATTCAGATGATTGTTAGAGGCGAGACCATTGGAGGATTAGGACTTCCTGCTTTAGTTCATGATCTATGTGTTCAGTCTGGAGTAGGGTTCAGTAGTTCTGAAGAAGTGGTTATACCATTGAGACCTATTACAAAGAATATTATCCGTACTTATGAGTCTCATGTGGGAGCCAGAGTAGAGCGTGGGAGTACTGATATTCCTACTACGAGTTATGATGTTCCATCTGCATCTGAGCCGCCTACCTTATCTGATATTATGAAGCAGCTAAGACTACAGAGTTCTAGTATGGATAGACTCCATGGTTGGATGGATGTATTTGAGGTGAGGAGTGATGTGAATGAAGATTGTCTGCAGAGGAGAGTTGAGTTCCATATTGCTTATTATGATGCGCAGGTCAGATTTATCAGGGGGGAGTCCGATGTGATATTTCCTACTTTCCTTAGCTATACACCATATAGACCTGACCCTGCTGATGACCCTGTTGATGACCCTGTTGCTGATCCTGGTGATGGAGACTGGTAGATTGTTTGTTTTTATTTTTGTTGTTCTTATTGTGTTGTGTTGTACTGATGTGATGTAGTGGATATTTACTTTTCATGTGATGTGTAACCCTGTTTTTGTACTGTTGTGATGTAGTTATTTATTTTTCATGTTATGTGTAACTTTGTTGGTGTATTGTTATGTTGTACAAAAACATTGAAATTGTTAGCTGGACTGTGCAGTATTGTGATTGTTTTTTTTAGTACTGCAGTGTACTGTTGGATGTCCAGTTGAATATTATGGAAGGATAGGATGAAATTTTTTAGTGATGAAGGTTAATTCTATAAAAGTAAGCTATGTGGCATGAAAGGATTTGATTATAGTCAACTATTTAAAGAAAAGAAAAATGTATTTTTGAAATGTTAAGGGAGTTAAAGTATTGTGTTTTAAGAAGAGATTGTAATTTTATGATGAATAATAAACCTTATACTTAACTATAAAGTAAAGAGATGTTTCAAGTTTGAACTTTAGAAAGAGGAGAGTGAAGTTCAAAATCATTAAAGGGCTATCCATATATAGTAATGCTCATTAAAAAAAAGAGAAAAAAAGAAAAGAATGATTAAAGAAAAATCCCTAAAAGAAAAGAGAAAAAGAAAAGAAAAGAAAAGAAAAAGAAATAAAATCGTTGATGAGGAGAAGCTCGAGGACATGCCTAATCAAAAATTGGCTTCACTTGAATCACCTTAAAGAGAGAGCTTGATTTCATTTCTGAATTTATGTTTTATATACTGACCTACATTCTAATGAAGTTTACATGAACTCCTTTCTCACATAGTCTTTTGAGGCACTCTTAATGTGATAAATTATGGTTCATCTTGAAATAAATAGAAGACTAGAACTCTTAGACTTGATTCCTAAATATTCTTACACATGTAGTGTTAACCTGAGTTACTAAATTTCTTTCTGAAAATCTAACCAATATATTCTTTTGAATGAAATATTCTTGTGTCCTACATTTGAAAAGTATATTGCCTAGAGTTATATTTTATGTAGTAAAAAGATTACTTGAGGACATGTAATAGTTAAAGTTTGGGGGATTCTGATGCACCAAAAATATATACAGTTTTTGTTATATAATTATACCCTTTTTTGGTGATATTGCACTTTAAAGAAAGGTATTTTTCATGATTTGTTGCAGGTATGATGATTTTAGGTGATTGGAGTAAAAAGAAGCAAAAAGGAACAAATTTGGAGCAAAAACGAGCAAAAATGAGCAAAATGGTGTAAAAGGTGTTCTGGCGCCGCCGGCGTCTAAAGTGGGTGGAGTTCAAATTTTAAGAGTTTTGGCGACTTTTTGAAGGGATGCCTATGGAAACTCTTGGGATTTCATCCCTATCTTATAAGCAACTATTTTTGGACAAAATGAGAGCTTCTAGAGTGTTTCTTCAGTGGTTTAGAGTAGGTTTTGTGTTCTTCTTCATTGTATTAGTGTTTTAGTGTCTTAGGGTTTAGGAGAAGAGTGTGTAGAGTGACAATTTGAGAGGAATTCTTTTCTAAGGAGGGAGGAGAAGAGGTAAAGTGAGAGATTGCTTCTTCCTTTCCATTCTAAAGAGAGAATCAAGTGTTGTAAAGAAGAGAGAAGAGGATTCAAAGGAACTTCAAGAGAATTGCATTGGGGAAGAGAAAGAGATAAGTTGTATTTTCTTTTATATATAAAATCCATGTTTTATTGTATCTTCTCCATGAATTCTGAGTAGTCTCCCTTGTCTTTCTTCTTGCATAGAGATGTGATGATGGATTGATGTGGATTTGAAGTGCTTTTAATGTAATGAAGAAATTGTGATGGTTTTTCATTTAGAATTTAATTTACTTTCGATTTGGCCAATTGAAATGTTAAAATATTTTGTTGAACATTAAGTTTGAAAGGATTTAATGACCTACAATAATAATGAAAGATCCATTCAATTTCTATGGATGAATTGCATAGTTCATGGGAATTGAGTGCAAATAAATAAGGAAATATGTTTTGATGGACTTCAATGTGGAGATTTCAGGGTGACAAGCTGAAATCCCCAAATTGGTTCTAAGATTAGTAACTAATATCAAAGGTTAACCTTCGAGTGAAGGGTGTCTGGGAGTTCCAAAGTGAGAGCCGGTATCTTCCCAGCCTAGCCTTAGAGTTAGTGACTAAACTTAGAATATGTCAATGCTCTTTTCTTCCTTAGAAGAGGGGGTACCCTTTTAAGGGTAGAGAATCATCAATGCTCCTATTTGGCACAATAACATAAATAATTGTTCCATATCTATTCACACATCATATTCTCCTTGCAAGAGGAAAGACACTTTTCTCATATATCGAAAACCTTTCAAATACTTAGTTTAGTGTGTCTGTTAGTTAATTCTATTTTCAAAGTTGTTAGAAGTAATTGTAGTTTAGTTAATTGTTATTGTTTTTTGCATAGTGTTAGTAGCAGTAAGTGTTAAACCCCAAGTGCTATTTAAATATTGGATTTTAGTGCTTATTATATATTGTGAACGCTTTCTTATACCTCGAACTTCCCTGTGGGATCGATAACCAGGACTCCATTAGAGCCATGAATTACTTGATACGATATGTATACGTGCGTTGAATTCTTGGACTTAACAAAATCATTATAATTATAAAAATCTGAGTTCATAAATTCTTGCAAAATATAAGTCCGCCCGCATCAGTTAGGCAGGGAAGATACCAGCTCTCACTCTAGAGTTTCCTCGATTCTCTACACCTGGGGGCTAACTTCTCATAACAAAATTTAAAATATGAAACCAGATTTAGGGGCTTTAGCCTGTCACTCTAAAGTCCTCTAATTTTACTCCCCATTAAAAACATATCTCCTAATATATTTGCATTCAATTATATGGACTACAATTCTCACTCATATAATTGCATGTGATTTTTACCAATTGTTGTTTAAGACAATACCGCATTGGATCTTACATAATCTCACAACAAGTCTTAACATCTTAACTGGCCAAATTAAGAAGTAAATTAAGTTCATGGAATTAAATCTTCACAACTTATTCCAACTTTAAACACTTATACATTCCACAACAATCCTACATAATTTAATTACTTCTTCATTTAAGAAAGAAAAAGATTAAGAAAACAACTCAGAACTCATGGAGAAAACACAATCACACATTAATTTGAAAATAGAAACAATAATGAAAACACAACAAGTTTTAATCAAAAACTAAATATAAAAACAGAAGTAACACTTATATGAAAATCCTCTTCACAAGACTCCGGAAGTTCCTTTGAAACTTGAATTTTCATTAAAACACTCCTCAGAGTGGGTCGCCTAACTCTGATGACTCAGAAACATAATTCAGACTTCAATAAAAAGTAAATAAAAAGAAGGAAGAGAATTGGTGAGAAGAAGGCTTCACTCCAACCCCGTTCTCCTTTCTTACTCTTTACTCCTACTTCTACTGATTTCTCTCCCTCACACACTCTCTCTACTCTGTAATAACTCTAAAACAAACTCTCTAAAGACTCTCCTTCTTCAAAGACTCCCATGCAAATTACATGACATAATTTTAATAATAATCCAAAAGGTGCCTTGGTGTCTCTTCAAATTGTATTCCGATTCAAAGTATCCACCAAACCTTGCATCTCTTAGATCACTTCTGCCGCCAAAAGGAAGTTAAGGAGTTTACCATCAAAAGTTGCCTCAAACACCCCTTGGAAATGGTGCCAAATTTGATTAAATTTGATTTTTATAACTGTGGCGCCTAAGCGCCGACCAGGTGGCGCTTAGCCGCCAGTGTCCAATTTTTCATTTCTTTATTTTTTATTTTGGTCCAAAATTGATCGAATTTTGCTCCTTCCATCATTATCACTTATTTTCATCATAACTGCAAGCAAAACACAAAATAGCTTTCATTAAAGTACAATATCATAAAAAAAAAGGTATAAAAATGTGCATAAAACACTATATATTTTAGGTGTATCAAAATACCCCAAACTTAAAATGTTACTTGTCCTCAAGTGACTCTTAATCACATAGAAAAGTTTAGCATACAAATTATATAATGAGTTTCTTAGGAATGTAACAAAATTTTTTTCTAGAAATGGAATAGTCCAATTTAGAAAAAATTTTAGTAATTAAGACAAAGTTCTTAGGTAAAGGATAGTGAAAATATAGGTTTCTATATAATTCAAAAATACTTGTAGATTCATTAAAATATAGGATTCACACACTTATTTTTCTCACTTAAAAATCTTTATTTGAAAATAATTTTACTTACTATATTATAACCTTAAGCTTTATATTTTCTCAGAACATATATCTTATACTTTAGGTATGGAACCAACTTTTGATTAGGCCCTGACCCAAGGAAAAAATGTTAGGATTTCATGCCAATTTTATATTGATTTTGATGATATTGCACTTTAAAGAAGGGTATTTTTGGTGCTTTTCTACATGTATGTTGATTTATGAAAAATGGAGCGAAAATATGTAAAAAGGAGCGAATTTTAAGCAAAAGGACAAAATTATGAAAATTTGACCTAGGGCGCCGCTGTCGAGGTCAGCGGCGCCGACGACGCGTTTTTCTCAGGAGTTCAGAATATATTTCAAGGGAACCTTCCGACGGCGACGATCGAGGCCACCGACAGCGGGGCTTATTCAGAAGGGGTCCAAGGCAAGTATTCTAGAAGGCCGGCGACGGCGAGCTCGAGCCCTCCGACAGCGGGATCGACAGTTCTTTCATGAAATGCATCGAATGTGGACAATTTTTGAAGGGATGCTTGGACAACTCTTGGAAACTCTTCAAGTATTTTAAAAGGAACAATTTGGGTCCAATAAAAGGGTCCATTAGCGCCCATTTGTTTCCACCATGTGTCATTCTAATCCATTAGAAAGTCAAGTGTTTGAGTCTAGTGAGTCCATATAGTGTTTCTAGTGTTAAATTATGAGTTCAGAAAGTGAAATTTGTGAGGAATTCTTCGAGAGATTGTAAGAGTGGAAGGGAAGTGAGAGATCTCTTCTTCATTGCCATTTCAAAAGAGAATTCTACGTACTGTAAAGAAAGGAAGAGATCCAGAGGAACTTCAAGGAGTTTGCTTGATGAGGAATTTAAGATAAGTTGTGTTTATTTACTTTAGTTTGTAGAACTTTTCTTTTATATATGAAATCCAAGTTTTATTGTATCCTCTCCATGAAATCTGAGTAGTTTTTCTGTCTTTCTCCATGTTTTGATATTTTTTGTGAAATGGTAAATTGAATTAGTGTGCCATAAAAGTTTAAAGAAGTTGTGATAATCTTTTACTTAAATCTTAATTTACTTTCAATCTGGTCAATTGACTAGTTAAAATATGTTGAGTTTAACAACTATAATAAAGATTACATCCGAGATCAGGGAGGTCAAAGTCCCTGGAAGCAGGGTGCAAATAAATAGGGAAATAATATTCATCGGGCATAGAATTGGAGATTTTAGAGTGACAGGCTAAAATCCTCAATTCGGTCTTATCGTTTGAGTGCTAAGTGTAGATGTTAGCCCTCAGGCGAGGGGAACGTGGGAGCTCCGAAGTGAGAGCCGGTATCCTCCCAGCCTAGCCGCAGATTCAGTAACCAAGCATAGGATTAGTCAATGTTCTTTTTGCCTGGACCAAAGGGTAAAGAATAGATATGCTTATATTTGGCACAACATTGTTTTAATTTAATTCTAATTTTCCATTCACTTAAATATCTTAACAAAGGAGAAAGATTTTGGCTTATATATTTGAACTTCACCTTAGTAGAATTAGTTATCTGTTAGTAGAACTAGTTTATTAAAACTTCATATCATTGTCGATTGCGTATTAGTGACAAATAAGCAATTTTGATTCCCAAGTTGTGATTTTGAATTGATTTTTATAATCCTAGTTCGTAGCCTCTAAAATATTCTCTGTGGGATCGAAATCCAGAACTCCACTAGAGCTCTGTATTACTTGAGTGATATGTATACTTGTGTTAATAGTAACTCTGTGATTAAAGAATATATTATATACTTGTTACAACCAAAAAAATAAAATTACACTAAGTGTTCACGGAGTACCTCAAGTCAGGCCCTTAAATCCTAATGCTTCTCCTCCCTTTTCACATACTTCTTTTTTTTCTTGCAAGGCAAGGATTATTGTATCTGGATAGGCCTTTAATGAATTTGAATTCCACCCTTTCATTTAAAATAAAGGTCTGATATACATCTTTCACTTAAAAGTCATAATAATAGTATTTGAAAATTAATCAATAAAAGAAATTTAAGCTCTGAAGAATAAAAGTCAAATCTTCTATTTATTCAAAAATACAACATTTCCAACTAAAGATAGTTTAACTATATTTAACACTTCTTTACTAAGAAAATTTTAACTTTAAATTTTTCATTATTATTATAAGTTTTAACTAAATTCTCTTATTCATTTCTTTATTCAAAATTTTGTTCCCCTAATATAACATTATATACATAATTGTTTTCAATCAAAAATCAAATTAATTTTAAGTATTCTTGAGAACAAATAAAATTTTAGGTTTTTGGAAAATTTTATGTTTTTAAAATTCCCCGCCAAACTTTAATTTTTAGTTAGGATAAAACATTTAAGCATTAGAAATCATACATGGGTGAGAATTAAAAACTAACATAACATGCTTGCAGGAATCTTAATATACTAAATATGCAAGTATAACAATTTAAAAACAGGAGTAAAAAGAAATCAAATTCAATTTTTGTTTTTTTTTATTCAAAACTTTTATAAAATGAAAAATAAAAATTTCAAAAGACTTCTGTAGTAGTGGAGGTTTTCAAAGCAAATACACACCAACTGAAAATAACTGAAATCACACCAATACTAGATAACAAATGGTAGTAGTATATTTTGAAAAGTTTTAAACATGCAGTTTTTAAATAATAGTTTTTAATAGTGTTCCATATTGTCCAAACAATTTTGGAATTAAAGTACACACTATAAAAACTCTGACACGGCATAAACATTAAAATATTTACTACTACACATATATCACACAAAGCAACATATAGAATATCAATCCAACAAAGATACATCTGAATATGCATAAAAAATAGTACAACTACAATCAGCATATTACCAGAGTTCACACCAAAAACACAACATCAAAATAAAACACAAGATACAATAGTACATCAACAGAAACTCAGTAACACATAAAAAAAAAAAAATCTACTAATCATCCTCATCATCATCATCATCATCTTACTCGTTCCAATCTCTACATGGCACATAATGTTTATAGAATGGATGAGGGGGCATCTCAGCACTCAGATCACCTCTAATCAATATATCCAAATAATGCTGATAATTCTCCTCATATTCATCATGTTTTACAATATATCTTTCCATATTATCCATCTTACCATCCATGTCTCTAACATGCTCACAAGTAAAACTCACCTCCTTCAAAATCATTCTCAACAAACCAGTTTGTGAATCACTAGATGATGAAGCTCGCAAAGTAGTAGCACGGGAAGTAGAAGCAGCAGAAGCAGAAATAGTACAAAACATCTCTCTCCCTTCTAACTTCACTAGTGACTTGAAGGTAATAGCTTATATGAGATAAAATAATGTCATGCTTTAGATGTGGCATTTAACTTAGAGGCCTGGAAATTTCTATCATTAGTTATCTTCCATAATCCTTTTCCATCAGTTAGAAATGCCATTATCTCATCTAACTCTCCCTCAGTTGGATGATAGTTAGAATAAAAACAAAACATATCAGGAGGCAGTCGATAAAAAGTATTGATTACTGCAAGTGAAAAATCATCTTCTTGCACCCTCACCATCACCAAGTTCTCTTCTGCTACAGGTAAGTTCGCATAAAACTCTCTGACCACAAAAACAACAACAACAGCGGAGAAGCAACAGTAATGCTCCCAATTGCTTTTAGAAATCATCTCTTCAATAACTTCTCCTGGCTTACTGAACACATGCTTAGGAATCAATTTACGTGACTGTAGTGCGTCGACGTATCGTTCCTTAGCCCTTGCACTAACAAAATTTTCAGTATCAAATCTTGTCTTTCTCTCGCGCGCTTTAACTTTGGAGCCATCTCTAAAAATTCACGAAAAAATTTCACCATAAATTCCAAAATCAAAGTAAACTTGCTAAATTAACTTCCAAAAGTAATTTCTACTAAATCCAAGAAATTTCTCATCCTTTTCCTCAAATTTTCACCATGAATAGTGATTTTAGGATTTTCTAAAATGTACTCAAAATACATGGTGAAAATAAAAAATTTTTACTTAGGAGTAGTGTTCTTAACTCAAGGAATCCAAATATAACAATTTTTGTTGAGATCGGCTTTCACATGATCCAATATATTGATGCCTTATGCTCCTTTTGGTGAAAATCAGAGGTTGAAGACGATAGAGGTAGTTAAATATGGTGATCTTTAGGTTTTTAACTGCTGAAAATCAGTTTTCCCGAACTGGCGGCTAAGCGTGAGGCCTTTGGCGCTTAGCCGCGAAATCTGGCGCTTAAGCGCTAACACTCTGGCGCTTAGCCGCCAGTGCCCATATTTTCACAATTAAGAAAATGCACTAAACCACTTAGTTAATCACCCTTAATCTTCTGAAATTAATTGTCTCTTCCTCATAAATCTCCCAATAATCCAATTTCAAATTTTAATATCCATCGATTCCAATCAAGTTTCACACAAACACAAATTTATAATCATTAAAAATAAACCACACTTAATACAAACTAAAAATTTCTATCCAAACACTTTGGATGAAATTCCCTAGATACAAACGGACTCAATAATCATAAAGATAGTTTTACATCACTAAGATGTAACAATCACACATTAAAGTGCAACAGAACACAAACATAAAACATTAAACACTTAAATCATCAAACACATAAAACATAAGATACACAAAACAAACCAAAAGATCAAACTAACATTTAATTCCACTCTCCAGTAGGCAGAATATATCCAGAACCACTATTATTTCCATTTGACCTTTCTGGAATATAACTCTGATAGAACGGGCGATGATTGAACACTCTTACATCTTCTTTTTCTAACCACTTGTTCTTCAGGAACATCGCCTTTCCCGCTTCTTCCACGTGACTTGTATGACTGAATTGCATCTTGATTTCCATCCCATATGCTCCAAATGTTCGCTAGTTTCATTAATCTTTGCTTTGATTGAAGTCACTTGGGCTTCAATCTTTGCAATCTTTTCTGCAATTCTTTGAATACTAACGGTGAGAAATCCATTGAATAACTCTTTAGCATTGTCACTAATAAACTTACTCTTGTAAGAATCCTCTTTCTTCTTGATATCATTCTCCCAGGAAGACATGCTGCACTCAAAAAACTCTTCTTAAGACTCAAGAATGAAAATAGGACTTAGGGCAAGTGTTTCTCTTAATCCAGGGCCTTTTTATAGAATTTAGAAGTGCATAAACTACTCTTAAACGTTTAAAAACTCCAAAATAACTTCCAAAACCACTTCCCCACGATCTAGGCTTCTAGAACCTCATTTATGACATGCTTTTTAACTCCGGTGCCTAAGCGCCAACTAGGCGGTGCATAGCCGCCAGTGCTCAATTTAGCATAGGTCTGCCAAATGTCTAAAATGTCATTCTGACTCCTCTAAGTCATAAAATAAGGTCAAATAAACACTACTATAACATTAAAACTCCAAAATACTACCACCACAACATAAAAAAAAACCAAACAAAGCACACAAATAAAACATAAAGCAAAGCACACCGATAACTATGGGTTGCCTCCCACAAAGTGCTTGGTTTAATGTGTTCAGCCAGACATACCCAGAACTCATTCTGAGTGACCCAATATCATATTCTCATCAAATTTAAGTTGATCGACTGAAAAATAAAGTTTAACTATCACCGTTAGTTTAAATATTTTTCCAGTCTTAGGATCTTGAATATCCACAACACCACAGGAATAAACTTGTATCACAATAAATGGACTCATCCACCTGGACTTAAGTTCTCCAGAAAAAATTATTAATCTGGAATTATAGAGCAAAACCTTTTGTCCTGGCACAAGATTTTTAGTAAGGATCTTCCGATCATGCCATAACTTCATCTTTTCCTTATAAATCTTAGCATTTTCATAAGATTCATTCCTTATCTCTTCAAGCCATTTAATTGTAATAATATCTTCTCAGCAGCATCTTTCAAATTATAATTGAACTCTTTAATAGAAAACATGCTTTATGCTCAAGTTTAATAAGGAAATGACAAGCTTTTCCAAAAATTAGCCTATATGGGGACATTCCTATAGGGGTCTGTAGGCGGTCCTATAGGCCCACAAAGCATAATACAGTTTGATTGACCAATCCTTTCTGTTTGGATTAACAGTCTTTTTCAATATTCTTTTAATTTCACAATTGGATAATTCAACCAAACCACTTGTCTGAGGATGATAAGCAGTATCAATGCGATGATTTATATGATATTTCTTTGCTAACTTCTCAATAATCTCATTTTTAAAATGACTTCCTCCGTCAGTTATGATTACTCTTGGTATTCCAAATCTGCAAAATATTCTTAAAAACTTTGCAACACTTTGAGCATCACATCGAGGTAAAGCAATAGCTTCAATCCATTTGGAAATATAGTATACTGCTATCAAAATATAAACATTTCCGAAAGATGGTGTAAATGGACCCATGAAATCTAATCCCAAACATCAAATATTTCAACTTCCAACATATAATTGAGGGACATCTCATTTCTTCTTGAAATATTGCCTACACGTTGACATTTATCACAATTTTTAATATAAGAATTCACATTCATAAAAATTGTAGGCCAATAAAATCCAGATTGTAAGATTTTATATGCAGTTCTTTCAACTCCAAAATGTCCCCCATAATCAGAATCATGACATTTTTGAATAATTTTATAAGTCTCTTCTAATGGTACACATCTTCAAATTACAAGATCCTTTGTTTATATAAAAATGGGTCATCCCAAAAATAATTCTTAGCATCAGACAGAAATTACTTATTTTCCTGGTATGTCAAACCATAGGGTACAATATTACTGACAATAAAGTTTACTATGTCGGAATACCACCGAACATGCCACTCATTAACGATGAATAGTTTTTTATCAGAAAAATTTTCATTAATTTCTTTAGCATAACAGAGAGATTTTTAATTTTCAAGCTTGGACAAATGATCAGCAATTTTATTATCATAACCCTTCCTATCTACTATCTAAAAATCAAATTCTTGCAAAAGAAGAATCCATCTAATCAATCTAGGCTTCGCATCCTTCTTCTTCATTAATTATTTGATTGCATAATGATCAGTATGCACCACACATTTAGTTCCAATTACATATGATCGAATATTATCAAAGGCAAATACTATAGCTAATAACTTTTTCTCATTAGTGGTATAATTAATTTAAGCATCATTAAGAGTTTTACTAGCATGAAAATTTTATCATATTTCTGACCCAAAACAGCACCAATAGCATATTCACTAGCATCACACATTAATTCAAAAGGTTTCTCCTAATTTGGAAAAATTATAATAAGTGCAGTGATTCATTTTTCTTTTAATGTTTCAAAAGCTTTTAGGCAATCATCATAAAACTAAAAAAATTGCATCCTTTTCCAGTAACTAGCATAAAGGTTTTGTAATCTTTGAAAAGTCTTTGATGTAAACCTGTAGAATCTAGCATGTCCCAGAAAACATCTAATTCCACTTACATTAGTCGGGCAAGGTAACATGAATTTTTGCAGGATCTACCTCCAAACCTTTTTCTGAAATCCGATGTCCCAAAACAATTCCTCCTGCTACAATAAATTGGCATTTTTCCTAATTAAAGACTAAATTAGTTTCTTCAAATCATTTTAGAACTTTAAATAAATGTTTTAAATATGATTCAAAAAAATTCACTTAAGTATTACTTGGAAGCATTCCTTGGGTTCTATTAATTAATGAATTTGCAATTTGCCCCAATTGATTATCATTATTTATGATGGTTGCTTCTTTAATTTGTAATTGATTTCTCATATGTGACACCACTTCTTCAATAGAAAACTTCTTCTCCTTTAATTGTAAAGCATTATTAAAACTTGGAGGATAAATTAGTCTATAATTTTCCTTGGTTGTTCCAGTTCCCCAATGGGTTTACTTGGTGGTTTCCCCATTGTTGATGAATACCACCCTGATTATTGGTATTCTAGTTAAATTTTGGATGGTTCTTCCAACATGGGTTATAATAATGGGAATATGGGTTATTAGGTTTGCTTATAGCATTCAAAGTTTTTGGTGAAGAATAAGAATCAGCCATTTTGTCCTAATGAATTTTCTTCAATGATGAAATTTGGCTGAGAAAAATTCATCCCAAATTGGTCTATCTTCCTTGAAATTGCAGCAACTTGTTTTGCTAACATTGCAAAAGCATCATTTTCATGAACACTGGCTACCTTTTTAGGATGTAACCTTTCAGAAGGCCATTGAAAATTGTTAGTAGTCATTTCTTCAATTAAAGCATAAGCATCAGAAAACGGTTTAGACATTAATGATCCACCAGCAGCAGCATCGATAATTGATCTAAGAGATCCAACTAATCCATTGTAAAAGTTTTGAATTTTTAACTAATCTGGTATCGAATGATGTTGACATTTCTTGAAGAGATCTTTAAATCTTTCTCATGCTTCATATATTGACTCACCTTCAAACTGACAAAAAGATGTAATATCATTTCTCAACTTTGCAGTCTTCAATTGTGGAAAGTATTTAGCAAGGAATTTTTGTGGTAAATCACCCCAAGTTCTGATAGATCCAGGTGCTAAGGAATTTAACCATATCTTAGCTTTATCCCTTAGTGAGGAAGAAAAATTCTGAGTCTAATAACATCATCTGAAACACCATCATATTTAAAATTAGCACACAACTCTAGAAAATTAGCAAGATGCAAATTAGGATCGTCAGTTGCTCCTCCCCCAATTAGACACAATTTATTTAATAGCAGGTTTAAGCTCAAAAGTATTAGCTGCTACAACGTGGTGTTGAATACTACCATGAAGTTCATCCACTGTAGGGTTAACACAATATCTTAAAGGTCTAAATTCTTGAAGGATGCCAACATTTTGATTTTGATAATTTGCCATTTCTTAAATATTTCTATATTTTTAATTTTTTTGATTTTTCTTATAGTTCTTTCTAATTCGTAATCGTAAGGCACAAGTCCCTCAGAACTTAAATTACGCGTACAACAATAAAATAAAAGAAAACACAACACACTAAAAAAACAAAGAAAAGTAATAATTTAATTTTTTCTTAATTTTTTATTAAAATGCAATTTTAATTAATTTCCCAGGCAATAGTGCCAAAAATTTGATCCCCGACAAATATATGTGCTTAAAATTTAGATATGAAAATTATGATTTTATAATATGAGATACTATGCAAGTATACGTATCGTTTATCAAGTAATATATGACTTTCTGATAAGCCCCTAGATATCGAACCCACAGGGAAATGTAAAAACTTTTTAAAGAAATAAGAAAATTATATTTTTACTTTTTAAATAACTTTTGAAAGTATGTTTTGATTTGTAAAGTTTGAAAGTTATTTTTGAAATTTTTGATAAAAAGCTAAGCAGGAAATGAAAATTACCATGACTTAAAAACACGATATAAAACACTAGGAAATAAAATATCTTTTTTTCTCTTATAAAGTAGTAATAATTATGAAAGTATTATTGTGGAAGTATTTAAATGTGTTGTGACAAATATGAGCAAATTTATTCTTTACCCTTAATTGGTTCTATAAAGAACATTGGTTAATTTGAATTTTAAAATTTTGAAAATGGTCAGGCAGGGAAGATACCAGCTCTCACTCTAGAGTTCCCTCGATTCCCTCCACCAGGGGGCTAACTTCTCATAAGAAAATTTAAAATATCAAACCAGATTAGGGGGCTTTAGCCTGTCACTCTAAAGTCCTCTAATTTTACTCCCCATTAAAAATATAACTCCTAATATATTTGCATTCAATTATACAGATCCACAATTCTCACCCATATAATTGTATGTGATTTTTACCAATTGTTGTTTGAGAAAATACCACATTGGATCTTACATAATCTCACAAAAAATTTTAACATTTTAACTGGCCAAATTAAAAAGTAAATTAAGTTCATGAAATTAAATCTTCTCAACTTATTCCAACTTTAAACACTTATACATTCCACAAAAATCCTACATAGTTTAAGTACTTCTTCATTTAAGAAAGAAAAAGATAAAGAAAACTACTTAGAACTCATAGAGAAAACACAATCACACATTGATTTGAAAATATAAATCATAATGAAAACATAACAAGTTTTAATTAAAAACTAAATATAAAAACAGAAGTAAACACTTATCTGAAAATCCTCTCCACAAGACTCTGGAAGTTCCTTTGAAATTTAAATTTCCATTAAAACGCTCCTCAGAGTGGGTCGCCTAACTCTGATGACTCGGAAATTGACTTCAGACTTCAATAAAAACTAAATAAAAGGAAGGAAGAGAATTGGTGAGAAGAAGGATTCACTCTAACCCCTTTCTCCTTTCTTACTCTCTACTCCTACTCCTACTGATTTCTCTCCCTCACACACTCTCTCTACTCTGTAATAACTCTAAAAAAACTCTTTAAAGACTCTCCTTCTTCAAAGACTCCATGCAATATACATGACATAAGTTTAATAATAATCCCAAAGGTGCCTTGGTGTCTCTTCAAATTGTGTCCTGATTCAATGTATCCACCAAACCATGCATCCCTTGGGTCACTTCTGCCGCCAAAAGGAAGTTAAGAAGGTTACCATCAAAAGTTACCTCAAACACCCCTTGGAAATGGTGCCAAATTTGATTAAATTTGATTTTTATAACTGTGGCACCTAAGTGCCGACTAGGCGACGCTTAGCCTCCAGTGTCTAATTTTTTTTTTCTTATTTTTTTTTTGCTCCAAATTTGATCCAATTTTGCTCCTTTCATCATAATCACCCATTATCATCATAACTGCAAGAAAAACACAAAATACCATCCATTAAAGTGCAATATCATCAAAATTATTTATAAAAATGTGCATAAAAACACTATATATTTTAGGTGTATTAAAATCTCCCAAACTTAAAATGTTTCTTGTCCTCAAGTGACTCTTAATCACATAGAAAATTTTAGCATGCAAATTATGTATTGAGTTTCTTCGGAAGGTAACAAAATTTTGTCCTAGAAATGGAATAGTCCAATTTAGAAAAAATTTCAGTAATTAAGACCAACTTAAAGTTTAGAAAGTTCTTAGGTAAAGGATAATGTAAAATATAGGTTTCTATCTAATTTAGAAACACTTGTAGATTCTTCAAAATATAGGATTCACAAACTTATTTTTCTCACTTAAAAATCTTTATTTGAAAATAATTTTACTTACTATATTATAACCTTAAGCTTTATATTTTCTAAGAACTTATATCTTATACTTTAGGTATGGAACCAATTTTTAATTAGGTCCTTAAATTTTTAAGCTTCTCATCCCTTTTCAGATACTTCTTTTTTTTGTAAGGAAGGAATTACTGTATCTGGATAGACCTTTAATGATTTTGAATTCCACCCTTTCATTTAAAATAAAAGTCTGATATATAACTTTCACTTAAAAATCATAATAATACTATTTGAAAATTACTCATCAATAAAAGAAATTTAAGTTTTGAAGAATAAAAGTCAAATCTTCTATTTATCTAAAAATACAACATTTCTTACTAAAGATAGTTTAACTATATTTAACACTACTTTACTAAGAAAATTTTAACTTAAAATTTTTCATTATTATTATAAATTTTAACTAAATTCTCTTATTCATTTCTATATTCAAAATTTTGTTCCGCTAATATAACATCATATACATAATTATTTTCAATCAAAAATCAAATTAATTTTAAGTATTCTTGAGAACAAATAAAATTTTATGTTTTTAAAAAATTTTCTATTTTTAAAATTCCCCCCCCAACTTTAATTTTTAGTTAGGATAAAATATTTAAGCATAAGAAATGATACATGGGTGAGAATTAAAAACTAACATAACATGCTTGCAGGAATCTTACTATCCTAAATATGCAAGTATAACAATTTAAAAACAGGAGTAAAAAGAAATCAAATTCAATATTTGTTATTTTTCTCAAAATTTTTATAAAAAGAAAAATAAAAATTTCAAAAGACTTTTGTAGTAGTGGAGGTTTCAAAGCAAATACACACCAACTGAAAATAACTGAAACCACACCAATACTAGATAATAAGTGGTAGTAGTAGATTTTAAAAAGTTTTAAACATGCAGTTTTTAAATAATAGTTTTTAAAGTGTTCCATATTCTCCTTACAGTTTTAGAATTAAAGTACACACTATAAAAACTCTGACACGACATACACATTAAAATATTTACTAATACACATATATCACACAAAGCAGCATATAGAATATCAATCCAACAAAGATACATCTGAATATGCATAAAAACTAGTCCAACTACAATCAGCATACTACCAGAGTTAACACCACAAACACAAAATCAAAATAAAAACAAGACACATCATACATCAGTACATCAACAGAAACTCAGTAACACATACAAAAAAAAAAAACAATTCTACTAATCATCCTCATCATCATCATCATCTTGCTCGTTCCAATCTCTGGATGGCACATAAGGTATATAGAATGGATGAGAGGGCATCTCACCACTCAGATCACCTCTAATCAATCTATCTAAAAAATTCTGATAATTTTCCTCATATTCATCATGTTTTACAATATATCTTTCTATATTATCGATCTTACCATCCACGTCTCTAACATGCTCACGAGTAAGAATCACCTTCTTCAAAATCTTTCTTAACAAACTAGTCTGTGATTCACTAGATGATAAAGCTCATTAAGTAGTAGCACGGGAAGTAGAAGAAGTAGAAGCGGAAGCAGAAGCAGTACAATACGGCTCTCTCTTATAACTTCACTAGTATGACTTGAAGGCAACAACTTAGATGAGATAAAATAATGCCATGCTTTAGAAGTGGCATTTAACTTAGAGGCTTGAAAATTAACTCTTCTATCATTAGTTATCTTCATAATCCTCTTCCATCAATCAGAAATGCCATTATGTCATCTAACTATCCCTCAGTAGGATGATAGTTAGAATAAAAAAAAACATATCAGGAGGCAGTCGATAAAAATTATTGATTACTGCATGTGAAAAATCATCTTCTTGCCCCCTCACCATCACCAAGTTCTCTTCTGCTGAAGGAAATTCTCATAAAACTCTCTGACCATAGAATAAACAACAACAGTAGAGATGCAACAGTAATTCTCCCAGTTCCTTCTAGAAATCATCTCTTCAATAACTTCTCCCGGCTTACCGAATACACACTTAGGAATCAATTTAGATGACTGTAGTGTGTCAACATATCATTCGTCAGCCCTTACACTAACAAACATTCCAGAATCAAATCTTGTCTTTTCTCTCGCGTGCTTTGACTTTGAAGCCATCTCTAAAAATTTATGAAAAAAATTCACCATAAATTTCAAAATCAAACTAAACTTGCTAAATTAACTTCCAAAAGTAATTTCCACTAAATCCAAGAAATTTCTCATCATTTTCCTCAAATTTTCACCATGAATAGTCTTTTTGGGATTTTCCAAAATGTACTCAGAATACATGGTGAAAATAAAAAATTTTTACTTTGGAGTAGTGCTCTTACCTCAAGGAATCTAAATCTAACAATTTTTGTTGAGATCAGCTTTCCAATGATCCAATATATTGATGCCTTAGGCTCCTTTTCACAAAAAGCAGAGGTTGAAGACGATAAGGGTAGTTAAAAATGGTGATCTTTGGATTTTTAACTGCCAAAAATCAATTTTTGCGAGCCGACGGTGACGTTCGAGGCCTTCGGCGCTTAGCCGCGAAATCTGGCGCTTAAGCGCCGGCACTCTGACACTTAGCCGCCAGTGCCTATATTTTCACAATTATAAAAATGCACTAAACCACTTAGTTAATCACCCTTAATCTTCTCAAAAATAATTGTCTCTTCCTCATAAATCTCCAAATACTCCAATTTCAAATTTTAATATCCATCGATTCCAATCAAGTTTCACACAAACACAAACTTATATTCATTAAAAACAAACCACACTTAATACAAACTAAAAATTTCTATCCAAACACTTTGGATGAAATTCCCTAGATACAAAAGGACTCAATAATCATAAAGATAGGTTTACATCACTAAGATGTAACAATCACACATTAATGTGCAACAGAACACAAACATAAAACATTAAACACATAAAACATCAAACACTTAAAACATAAAATACACAAAAAAAACCACAAGATCAAACTAACATTTAATTCCACTCTCTAGTAGGCGGAATATATCCAGAACCACTATTATTTCCATTTGACCCTTCTGGAATATAAACTGAATAGAACGGGCGATGATTGAACACTCTTACATCTTCTTCTTCTAACCACTTGTTCTTCAGGAACATCGCCTTTTCCGCTTCTTCCACGTGACTTGTATGGCTGAATTACATCTTGAGTTTCCATCCCATATGCTCCAAATATGTGTTAGTTTCATTAATATTTGCTTCGATTGAAGTCACTTGGGCTTCAATCTTTACAATCTTATCTGCATTTCTTTGAATACTAACGATGAGAAATCCATTGAATAACTCTTTAGCACTGTCACTAATAAACTTACTCTTGTCAGAATCCTCTTTCTTCTTAATATCATTCTCCTAGGAAGACATGATGCACTCAAAACACTCTTCTTAAGACTCAGGAATTAAAATAGGACTTGGAGCAAGTGTTTCTTTTAATCTAGGGCCTTTTTATAGACTTTAGAAGTGCATAAACTGCCCTTAAACGTTTTAAAACTTCAAAATAACTTCCAAAACCACTTCCCAACGATCTAGGCTTTTAGAACCTCATTTATCACATGCTTTATAACTTCAGAGCCTAAGCGCCAACTAGGCGGCGCTTAGCGACCAGTGCTAAATTTAGCATAGGTCTGCCAAATGTCCAATATTTCATTTCGACTCCTTTAAGTCATAAAATAAGGTCAAATAAACACTACTATAACATAAAAACTCCAAAATAATAAAACCAAAACATAAAAACAAACCAAACAAAGCACAAAAAACAAACATAAACCAAAGCACAGCAATAACTATGGGTTGCCTCCCACAAAGTGTTTGGTTTAATGTCTTCAGCCTAACATACCCAGAACTCATTCTGAGTGACCCAACATCAGATTCTCATCAGATTTAAGGTTATTGACTGAAAAATAAGGTTTAAGTTTATGAACTTAAAATATTTTTCCAGTCTTAGGATTTTGAATATCCACAGCTCCATAGGAAAAAACTTTTATCACAATAAATGGAGTCATCCACCTGGACTTTTCCAGAAAAAATTTTCAATCTGGCATTATACAACAAAAATTTCTGTCCTAGCACAAGATTTTTAGTAAAAATCTTCCGATCATGCCATAACTTCATCTTTTCCTTATAAATCTTAGCATTTTCATAAGATTCATTCCTTATCTCTTCAAGCTCATTTAATTGCAATAATCTCTTCTCATCAGGATCTTTAAAATTATAATTGAACTCTTTAATAGTCCAATTTGCTTTATGTTCAAGTTCAATAGGCAAATGACAAGCTTTTCAAAAAATCAGCCTATATGGGGACATTCCTATAGGGGTTCTGTAGGCAGTCATATAGGCCCACAAAGCATTATCTAGCTTGATTGACCAATCCTTTCTATTTCGATTAACAGTCTTTTCCAATATTCTTTTAATTTCATGATTGGATAATTCAACCAAACCACTTGTCTGAGGATGATAAGCAGTAGCAATGGGATGATTTATATGATATTTCTTTGCTAACTTCTCAATAATCGCATTTTTAAAATGACTTCCCCCATCAGTTATGATTACTCTTAGTATTCCAAATCTGCAAAACATATTATTTCTTAAAAACTTTGCAACACTTTGAGCATCACATCGAGGTACATCAATATCTTCAATCCATTTGGAAACATAGTCTACTGCTATCAAAATATAAACATGTCTGAAAGATGGTGTAAATGTACCCATGAAATCTAATCCCCAAACATCAAATATTTCAACTTCCAACATATAATTGAGGGGCATCTCATTTCTTCTAGAATTATTGCCTACAAGCTGACATCTATCACAATTTTTAATATAAGCATTCACATTCTTAAAAATTGTAAGCCAATAAAATCCAGATTGTAAGATTTTATATGCAGTTCTTTCAACTCCAAAATGTCCCCCATAATCAGAATCATGACATTTTTGAATAATTTCATAAGTCTATTCCAAAGGTACACATCTTTGAATTATAAGATCCTTTCCCTGTTTATATAAAAATGGGTCATCCCAAAAATAAGTCTTAGCATCAGACAGAAATTTTTTCTTTTCTTGGTATGTCAAACCATAGGGTATAATATTATTGACAATAAAGTTTACTATATCGGCATACCACCGAACACGCCACTCATTAACAGTGGATAATTTTTTATCTGGAAAATGTTCATTAATTTCTTTAGAATCACAGTAAGATTTTTCATTTTCAAGCCTGGACAAATGATCAACAAATTGATTATCATAACCCTTCCTATCTACTATCTCAAAATCAAATTCTTGCAAAAGAAGAATCCATCTAATCAATCTCGGCTTCGCATCCTTCTTCTTCATTAAATATTTGATAGCAGAATGATCAGTATGCACCAAACATTTACTAATTAAATATGATCAAATTTTATTAAATGCAAATAATATAGCAAATAACTTTTTCTCAGTAGTGGTATAATTAATTTGAGCATCATTAAGAGTTTTACTAACATAATAAATAATTTTAAAAATTTTATCATATTTCTGACCCAAAACAGCACCAATAGCATAATCACTAGCATCACACATTAATTCAAAAGGTTTATCCCAATTTGGTGAAATTATAACAGGTGTAGTGCTTAATTTTTATTTTAATGTTTCAAAAGATTTTAGGCAATCATCATCAAAAAAAAAAGTTACGTCCTTTTCCAGTAATCGGCATAAAGGTTTTGTAATTTTTAAAAAATCTTAGATGTAACACCTATAGAATCCAGCATGTCCCAGAAAACTTCTAATTTCCCTTACATTGGTCAGGCAAGGAAAATTAGAGATAACTTGAATTTTTGTAGGATCTACCTCCAAACCTCTTACTGAAATCTGATGTCCTAATACAATTCCTCCTGCTACCATAAATTGGCATTTTTCCCAGTTAAGGACTAAATTAGTTTCTTCACATAATTTTAAAACTTTAAACAAATGTTCCAAACATGATTCAAATGAAATTCCAAACACTGAAAAGTCATCCAAAAAACTTCAATCCCTTTTTCAATTAAATCACAGAAAATAGCCATCATACATCTTTGAAATGTAGCAGGAGCATTAAATAAACCAAAGGGCATTATTCTAAAAGCTAACGTACCATAAGGACTGGTAAACGTAGTTTTCTCTTGAACCTTAGGAGCAAATTAAATTTGGTGGTAACTAGTATATCCATCCAGAAAATAAAAGTATTTATGCCTAGCCAGTCTATCCAGCATCTGATCCAGAAATGGGTGTGAAAATTGATCTTTCATTGTGCCAAAATTTAATTTTCTATAATTAATGCATATTCGCCACCCTATAACTTGTCTTGTTGGAATCATTTCATTCTTGTCATTAACAGTCACAGTTACTCCTCCTTTCTTAGAAACACAGTGAATAGGACTAACTCATGCACTATCTGAATAGGGTAGATAATTCCAGCATCCAACCACTTCAAATTTTATTTCTTAAAAACATCTTTCATGATAGGATTTAATCTCCTTTGGGAATCAGCCTGATGTTTGCAATTATATTCCAAAATAATTCTGTGCATACAAATTTAAGGACTGATTCCTTTAATATCAGCAATTGTCCATCCAAAGGCTTTCTTGTACTTATTCAAAATTTCAAGCAAACTCTCTTCTTCTTTTTCAATCAATTGAGATGAAATTATAATGGGCAAGGTTGAGGACTCACCGTAAAAACGTACTTCAAATGAACAAGAAGCATTTTTAACTCAAGTTCGGGAGGTTTTTTAACTGATGGACCATAAGATTCATCTTTTTCAGTCTTATCCAATAATTCAAAATTTTCATGAACATAATTTAATTCTTCCTCTTGAAAATCTTTAGAATGAAGTAACTCCTCTTCTTGCTTATGTTCCAATTCTTCTCTTTTAGGTTTTTCCTCATAAGTTGACTTGAAATGACATTCACTCAAATATCTGATAACATCCATCCTATAACATTCATCATCTTTACCTCTTGTAGGATATTTCATCGATTTCAAAATATTGAATGTAATAGTTTGATCATTAACCCTCATCGTTAATTCCCCTTTTTGCACGTCTATCATTGCTCTACCTGTGGCTAGGAAAAGTCTTCCCAAAATGATGGGTATCTATTTATCTTCCTTCATATCAAGCACAATGAAATCAACAGGAAAGATAAATTGATCCACTTTAACCAAAACAACTTCTATAATCCTTTTGGATATGTGGTTGAACGATCTGCTAATTACAAAGTTACAGTAGTTGGGGTTATTTCTCCTAATCCCAGTCTTTTGAATATTGATAGAGGCATAAGGTTAATGATTGCACCCCAATCTCATAAAGCTTTTCCATAGAATCTGCCTCCGATTGCTCATGGAATTGTGAAACTACCAAGATCTTTAAGCTTTTCAGGAAGCTTCTTCTGAATTATTTCACTGCACTCCTCACTAAGTGCAACTATCTCATTATCTTCAAACTTCCTCTTTTTTTTGAGAATATCCTTCATGAATTTCACATTGCTCGGTATTTGTTCTAAGGCTTCAACAAATGGAATATTAATGGTAAGCTTCTTAAATATCTCCAAGAATTTTGAAAATTGCTTATCCAACTTTTGTTGACGAAGTCTCTGAGGAAATGAAGGAGGTGGCTTCTCCAAATCAACCTTAGGTGGAGAAATTGGTCTTTCCAAACCTTTCGAAGCATCCTTTTTTAGTTTTTCAATCTCTTCTTTCTCTACTTCAGTTTCTTTCTGAACTCTACCTTCCAACTCTCTTACACTTCTGAGTTGAATTGCTTTTACATGCTCTTTATTCTTTTCTCTTGGATTCACTTCAGTATTACTTGGAAGCATTCCTTGGGATCTATTACTTAATGAATTTGTAATTTGGCCCAATTGATTTTCAATATTTCTGATGGTTGCTTCTTGAATTTTCAATTGATTTCCCATATGTGACACCACTTCTTCAATAGACAACTTCTTCTCCTTTAATTGTAAGGTTAGTCTATAATTATTATTTCCTTGGCTGTTCCAGTTCCCCAATGGGTTTACTTGGTGGTTCCCCCATTGTTGATTAATACCACCCTGATTATTGGTATTCCAGTTAAAGTTTGGGTGGTTCTTCCAACCTGGGTTATAATAATTGGAATATGGCTTATTAGGCTTGCTTATAGCATTCAAAGTTTCTGGTGAAGAATAAGAATCAACCATTTGGCCTAATGAATTTTCTTCAATAATGAAATTTGGTGGTCTATCTTCCTTGAATTTGCAGCAACTTGATTTGGTAACATTGAAAAAGCATTATTTTCATGAACACTGACTACCTTTTTAAGATTTAACCTTTTAGAAGGCCATTGAAAATTATTAGTAGCCATTTCTTCAATTAAAGCATAAGCATCAGAAAACTGTTTGGACATTAATGATCCACCAGCAGCAGCATCGATAATTGATCTAAAAGATCCAACTAATCCATTATAAAAGGTTTGAATTATTAACTAATATGGTATTGAATGATGTGGACATTTCCTGAGAAGATGTTTAAATCTTTCTCATGCTTCATATATTGATTAACATTCAAACTGACAAAAAGATGTAATATCATTTCTCAACTTCACAGTCTTCGATGGTGGAAAATATTTAGCAAGGAATTTTTGTGCTAAATCACCCCTAGTTCTTGTAGATCCAGGTGCTAAGGATTTTAACCGTATCTTAGCTTTATCGCTTAGTGAGAAAGGAAAAAAGTCCGAGTCTAATAGCACCATCTGAAACACCATCATATTTAAAAGTAGCACACAACTCTAGAAAATTAGCAAGATGCAAATTAGGATCTTCAATTGTTCCTCCCCCAAACTGATTGTTAGACACCATTTGGATAATAGCAGGTTTAAGCTCAAAGGAATTAGCAGCTACAGTAGGGTGTTGAATACTACCATGAAGTTCATCCACTGTAGGGTTAGCATAATCTCTTAAAGGTCTGAATTCTTGATGGATGTCAATATTTTGATTTTGATGATTTGTCATTTCTTGAATATTTTTATCATTTTCTGTATTTCTATTTATTTTTTTTTTATAGTTCTTTCAAATTTATAATCGTAAGGCACAAGTCCCTCAGAAGCTGAATTACACATACAACAATAAAATAAAACAAAACACAACACACAAACAAAAACAAAGAAAAGTAAAAATTTAAATTTTTCTTAATTTTTTTTAAATGCATTTTCAATTAATTTCCCATGCAACAGTGCTAAAAACTTGATCCCCGACAAATATATGTGTTTACGATTTAGATATGAAAATTATGATTTTATAATATGGGATACTATGCAAGTATATGTATCGCTTATTAAGTAATATAGGACTTTTTGATTAAGCCTCGAGATATCGAACCCACAGGGAAATGTAAAAACTTTTTAAAGAAATAAGAAAATTATATTTTTACTTTTTAAATGACTTTTGAAATTATGTTTTGATTTGTAAAGTTTGAAAGTTGTTTTTGGTATTTTTGATAAAAAGCTAAGCAGGAAATGAAAATTATCAAAACTTTAAAACACAATATAAAACACTAGGAAATAAAATATCTTTTTCTTTCTCTTATAAAGCACTAATAATTATGAAAGTATTGTTGTGGAAGTATTTAAATGTGTTGTGACAAATAAGAGCAAATTGGTTAATTTAAAATTTTAAAATTTTGAAAATGGTGAGGCAGGGAAGATACCAGCTCTCACTCTAGAGTTCCCTCGATTCCCTCCACCTGGGGGCTAACTTCTCATAAAAAAATTAAAATATCAAACCAGATTAGGGGGCATTAGCCTGTCACTCTAAAGTTCGCTAATTTTACTCCCCATTAAAATCATATCTCCTAATATATTTGCATTTAATTATATGGACTACAATTCTCTCCCATATAATTGCATGGGATTTTTACCAATTGTTGTTTGAGACAATACCGCATTGGATCTTACATAATCTCACAACAAGTTTTATCATCTTAACTTGCCAAATTAAGAAGTAAATTAAGTTCATGGAATTAAATCTTCACAACTTATTCCATTTTTAAACACTTATACATTCCACAACAATCCTACATAATTTAATTACTTCTACATTAAAGAAAGAAAAAGATAAAGAAAACTACTCAGAACTCATGGAGAAAACAAAATGACACATTGATTTGAAAATAGAAATCATAATGAAAACACAACAAGTTTTAACTAAAAACTAAATATAAAAATAGAAGTAAACACTTATCTGAAAATCCTCTCCACAAGACCCTAGAAGTTCCTTTGAAACTTGACTTTCCACTGTAACACTCCTCAGAGTGGGTCGCTCAACTCTGATGACTCAGAAATAGACTTTAGACTTTAATAAAAACTAAATAAAAGGAAGGAAGAGAATTGGAGAGAAGAAGGCTTCACTCTAACCCGTTTCTCCTTTCATACTCTCTACTCCTACTCCTGGTTATTTCTCTCCCTCACACACTCTCTCTACTCTGTAATAACTCTAAAAAAACTCTTTAAAGACTTTCATTCTTCAAAGACTCCCATGCAAATTACATAATTTTAATAATAATCTAAAAGGTGCCTTGATATCTCTTCAAATTGTGTCCTGATTCAATGTATCCACCAAACCTTGCATCCCTTGGATCTCTTCTGCTGCCAAAAGGAACTTAAGGAGGTTACCATCAAAAGTTGCCTCAAACACCCCTTGGAAATGGTGCTAAATTTGATTAAATTTGATTTGTATAACTGTGGCGTCTAAGGCCGACCAGGCGAAGCTTAGCCACCAGTATCCAATTTTTCATTTTTTTTATTTTTTTGCTCCAAATTTGATCCAATATTGCTTCTTTCATCGTAATCACTCATTTTCATCATATCTGCAAGAAAAACACAAAATACCTTCCATTTAAGTGTAATATCATCAAAAATAGGTATAAAAATGTGAATAAAAACACTATATATTTTAGGTGTATCATAGACCTTCTGGAACTTTCCCTAGTAATGTTGAGATTAACTCAAAGGATCAAAATAAAGAACAACTTAAAACTATACATTTGAGAAGTGGAAAATAATTGGAATCAAGGTTGCAAAATGACATTGAATTTGAAAAAGAGAAGATGGAAACTGATAAAAGACATGATAACATATATCCAGATTTAGAATACCGATGAAAGTTACCGTTGAAAGACCATCACCTTTGTTTCCTCAATGATTGAAACAACAAAAGAGTGAAAAACAATTTTCTAAATTCCTTGAAATCATAAAAAATTATCATTAAACATCCCTTTTGTTGAAGCAATAGAATAAATGCCCAATTATGTGAAGTATTTGAAGGATATATTAAATAAGAAAAGGAATTTTACAGATAACGAGACTGTCATGACTCGGAAGAGCTACGATCGATGTTCAAAAAGAAGAATTAACTATGACCGTTAATGATCAAGAAGTGACATTCAATATATCAAAAGCTATGAAGTATCCAGCAACAAAAAAAGATGATGAATGCTTTCAAATGGACATTTGTGATTATTTAGAAAATGAGCATTTTGAGGAGAAATACGAAGAGGAAGTAGAACAAGAAAATTTTAAAAGGAAAAAAATGAAAAGGTAGGAAAATATGATGAAACAGGTAGTGAAGAACTGGATTATGTTTAGGAAAGATTTGAAATGTTGGATATTGATATACCTAAAAAGAACCCATTTTTATGCCTTATTTATAATTCAATTCTTATAGATATTATGCTTTAATGAAATTTATTTTCATTTTTTTGAATGTAGATGATTAAAAAAGAGTCCAAGATGGAAAAAGAAGGAAAAAGGAGCAAAATGGAGCTTATGGAGCAAAATATTGGAATTATTGGCCTAACACCTAGGAGCCAGAATTTGGCGCCTAGCGCTAGCTTGATACAGATGCTGTTAAAATTTTTTGTGATTTTAGGGAGTTATTTTAAAGGAGTTAAGCGGTTATTGGAGCTTCTAGAAGACTGGAAGTTACTCCTAATATATAGGACATGTGATACAATGCATTTGGACACAATGAAACGGTATTAATCGCGAAGTGGTGTGATCCAAAGTGAAGAGGTGCGAAGACCTGGTCACGGAGTCCGGCGCCTACCTAGACGCCAGATTCCGGCGCCTAGGCATGACAGTTACCTTCTAGAAGATGCATTCAATTTGGATGAATTTTGAAGGGGTGCCTTAAGCAACCCTTGGTCAAATTCAGAGCTCTATAAATAGGAGCCCATTCTACAGAGAAAATTGCCTCTTTTAGCACCTTCTCTCCCCCATCTAGTTTTACTTAGTTTTTTTAGTCTCTTCCACACTTAGGGTGCCACTTTACTTTGTATCTAGTGAGTTTATTTTGAGTATTTATTGTGTATTTTTGTTGTTGGAGTCTTTCATCATTGCTTTGGAGTCAGTAGAAGTCAGCGAATCACTTGAAGGAACACTTCAGATAAGTATTTGTACATTGGTTCAAAGTTCTATAGATATATTTTGTTGTGTGATTTCAATGTGTTCTGACTAGTTAGTTATCTTTCTCCTTTCAACCATGAAAAGATAATAAATTAACTAAAGTTTGTAGGAGAATAAAATTTAAAATATTTAAAACATTGTGATGATATTAATACCTGATCTTAGTTTATTTTTAAATTGGCCATTTAAATTTTTAAAACCTATCGAATAATTTTGAGACCTATCCGGAGATAAATTCTTAACTAGTAGATATCACATGAATCCTTGTGTAGTCGAAGGCTTTATGTGGGTTATTCAATGTGAAGAGCAAATAAATATGAAGATATTATTTATTGGGTGTAAAATTAATTAGTTTTTAGAGTGACAGACTAAATTCTAATAATTTGGTTTATAGAAAGGGAACGGGTCACTGGTAGGGCTGACCATAGCCACCCTTGGACATCTAGTAATGTGAGCCTAGATTAACCCATTTTACTAATAAAGCATCCTGAACCGATCTATAGATTAGTCAATGTTCTTTGCACCTGGACCAAAGGGTAAATAATAGGAATGCTTCTATGTGGCACAATACCATAATCTAAATTCCCCACAAAAGATAATTATTCTAAAAATCTTGGATTAGTTGAAAAGGAGAAAGCCGTTTTTTATACTTGCATTGAATTTTAATTACTGCTTACTTTACTTTATTATCGCTTACCGCTTACTTGCTTAGAGTAAAAATTGTTAGTAAATTAAATTTGAATATATATATATATATATATATATATATATATATATATATATATATATATATATATATATATATATATTACTTTTAATTTGAAAAATTCCAAAATATTTCTTACATTTCTTATTTTTTATAAAAACACTATCCCCGTGGGATCGATAAACCGGGACTCCACTAGAGCCCTGTATTACTTGAACGATACGTATACTTGCGTTTAAAATTGTGACTTTTACAATAATTATTATAAAATCTAAATATAAATTCATAAGTTAAATTAAACATCGCAAATCAAGTTTTTGAAGCCATTTTCCATGAATTAAATATTCTAAAAAGTTGTATCAAATTCTTATATTTAAAAGCATATATAAAGTTGCATCGCATCAAGTTTTTAGTGTCGTTATTGGGAATAGAATAGAATAAAAAGTAAAAAGAAAGATAAGAAAAATAAAAAAAGACATAAAAACAAAACAAAAATATTTTAAATTTTATGTGTAGTTCTGGATCTGAAGGATTACTACCTTTTGATTCTGAATTAGAAAGAACAATTAAAAGAATTAAAAAGGGAAACAAATTTCAAAACATCAAGAAATGGCTAACATACATAACAATAATCAAAATCCAAACGAAATTAATGAACAAAATATTTATAAACCATTAAGGGAATATGCAAACCCTACAGCTGATGAACTTCATGTTAGTATTCAAATGCCAGCTGTAGATGCTAATTCTTTTGAGCTTAAATTTTCTATTATTCAAATGGTTCAAAAGAATCAATTTGGAGGAACACCTAATGAAGATCCAAATTTACACCTTGGTAGTTATTTAGAACTTTGTGCTACCTTTAAATATGATAATGTTTCTGATGATGCTATTAAGCTTAGACTCTTTCCTTTTTCCTTAAAAGATAAAGCAAAGATGTGGCTTAATTCATTAGCAAATTATTCTATTAATACTTGGTCAGATATGGCACAAAAATTCCTTGCTAAATATTTTCCTCCTTCTAAAACTGCTAAATTGAGAAATGATATTACTTCATTTATGCAATTTGATGGAGAAACAATTTATGAAGCTCGAGAAAGATTTAAAGAACTATTAAGAAAATGTCCTCATCATGCTTTAGCAGATTGGTTAATCATTCAAACAACTTATATTGGACTTATTGTATCACTTAGATTTATTATAGATTCTGCTGTTGTTGGTTCTTTAATGGCTAAGACATTTGAAGAAGCTTATACCTTAATTGAAGAAATGGCTAATAATAATTTTCAATGGCCTTCTGAAAGGGTTAATCCTAAAAGAATGGCAATTATTCAAGATAATAAAGTCTTTTCTATTTTAGCTTAACAAGTGGTTGCGATATCTAAGAAATTAGATAATTTTGCTATTAATATATCGCATGTAAGTAATGATAATTTTGCAAATACTGATGATTCACAAACAATAGAAACTTTGCAAGCTATTGCTAGTAAAACTAATAACCCTTATTCTAATTATTATAATCCTGGTTGGAAAAATCATCCTAATTTTAATTGGACTAATGAACATCAACAATGGAGTAATAATCAAGTTAATCCAAATTGGAACAATCAAGGAAATTCAAACTTTAGACTAACTTACCTTCCTGGTTTTAATAATCAGCAGAAAAATTTATCTATAGAAGAATTGATCTTGCAACTAAGCAATCAGCTACAAAGTCAAAACACTGCTATTCGTAATATTGAGAACCAGATAGGTTAAATCGCTAATTTCCTTAATTACAGACCTCAAGGAACACTACCTAGCAATGTTAAAATTAATCCTAAAGAATATGGAAAAGAATATGAACAAGCAAAAGCTGTACAACTCAGAAGTGGAAAGGAATTAAAAGAGAAAACGCGGAATGAGATTGAAAAAGAGAAAGAATTTGAAGAGATTGAAAAACCTAATAATACCCTTTCTCCAAGTAATGATCAGACTGTAGTACCAATTGAAGTGGAAGTTGAAAGACCACCACCACCTTTTCCTCAAAGACTAAAACAGTAGAAGCTTGACCATCAATTTTCTTAGTTCTTTGAAATTTTTAAGAAACTTACCATCAACATTCCCTTTACTGAAGCTTTGGAGTAAATGCCAAGCTATGCAAAATTTATGAAGGATATTTTAAGCAAGAAGAGAAAATTTGAAGCTTATGAAACTGTTGCATTAAGTGAAGAATGTAGTGCAATAATTCAAAAGAAATTACCTCAGAAACTTAAAGATCCTGGAAGTTTCACTATACTATGTGCTATTGGAGAAAAGTTATGTGGAAAAGCCTTATGTGATTTAGGATCTAGTATTAATCTCATGCCATTTTCAATCTTTCGAATGTTAGATTTAGGAGAGATTTCTCCTACCACTGTAACTCTTCAGTTAGCTGATCGATCGATCACTTATCCTAAAGGAGTTATAGATGATGTTCTTGTTAAGGTAGATAAATTTATCTTCCCTGTGGTCTTCATTATTCTAGATATGGAAGAAGATAAATAAATACCTATCATTTTAGGGAGACCTTTTCTAGCTACCGGACAAGCTATGATTGATGTGCAAAAAGGAGAATTAAGGATGAGAGTTAATGATCAAGAGATAACATTTAATGTTCTGAAATCAATGAGGTATCCTGATAAAGAAAAATGCTATCAGATTGATATTTTTGATTATATAATCGAAAATCATTTTCAAGAAAAATCTAAGGTCATTTCTGATGATAAATATAAAGAATCTATGTTATATAATGAGTCATTAAATGAAGAAATTGAAAAATTAAATGAAGAAAATTTATCTGAAGAAACTCATTATATTCATGAAAATTGGGAAATTTTAGACACAACTAAAAATGATATATTTTTACCCTCAATTTAAAAAGCCCCTGAGATGGAATTAAAAATGTTATTTGCACATTTAAAGTATGCATTTCTTGGAAATTCATCAACTTTACCTGTAATTATATCTTCAGAATTAAGCAAAGATCAAGAAGAAAAATTAATAGGAGTTCTGAAGAATTATAAGAAAGCTTTTAGTTGGACTATTGCAGATATAAAAGGAATAAGCCCTTCAATCTGTATGCATCGGATTTTAATGGAAGAAAATTGTAAACTCACTATTGAACCCCAAAGAAGATTAAACCCAATTATGAAAGAGGTTGTTAAGAAAGAGATTTTGAAATGGTTAGATGCTCAAATTATTTATCCTATTTTGGATAGCCAATGTGTAAGTCTTATTCATTGTGTTCCGAAGAAAGCAGGAGTAACTGTCATTGTTAATGAAAAAAATGAATTAATCCCAACAAGACAAATTACTGGATGGCGAATTTGCATTGACTATCGAAAATTAAACAACGCCACTAGAAAGGATAATTTTCCTTTACCTTTCTTGGATCAAATGCTGGATAAACTAGCTGGATACTCATATTTCTGTTTTCTAGATGGATATTCTGGTTATCATCAATTACCAGTTGCTCCTGAGGATCAAGAGAAGACAACATTTACAAGTCCTTATGGAACATTTGCCTTTAGAAGAATGCCTTTCGGTTTATGCAATGCACCTGCAACTTTTCAAAGATGTATGTTGTCAATATTTTGTTATTTGATTGATAAAGGAATTGAAGTATTTATGGACGATTTTTCAGTTTTTGGAACTTCTTTTGAATCTTTCTTGGAAAATATAGTGAAAGTTCTAAAAGATGTGAAGAAACAAATTTAGTTCTAAACTAGGAAAAATGTCAATTTATGGTCACAGAAGGAATTGTACTTGGACATAAAATTTAAAAAATAGAAATGGAAGTTGATCAGGCAAAAGTGAAAATTATTGCTGAACTTCAACCACCTACTACCGTTACTGATGTGAGAAGTTTTATGGGTCATGCTAGATTTTATAGAAAATATATAAATGATTTTTCTAAAATTGCTAAACCTCTTTGCCATTTATTAGAAAAAGAAGCTAAATATGAATTTAATAAAGATTGTCAGAAAGTGTTCAATATTTTAAAAGAAAAATTAATCACTGCACCTGTCATTATTGCACCTGATTGGAATAAACCTTTTGAATTAATGTGTGATGTAAGTGATTATGCAATCGGAGCTGTATTAGGACAAAAATATGAGAAAATTTTTAAAGTTATATATTATGCTAGCAAAACTCTTAATGAAACTTAAATAAATTACACTACTACTGAAAAAGAGCTTTTAACAATAGTACATGCCTTTGATAAATTTAGACCATATCTTCTTGGAATGAAATGTATCGTACATACTGATCATTCTACAATTAAATATTTAATGTATAAAAAAGATGATAAACCTCGATTGATCAGATGGGTTTTACTTTTACAAGAATTTGATTTTGAAATTGTGAATAGAAAAGAAACTGACAACAAAATTGTTGATCATTTATCAAGAATAAAAAATAATAAAGAAAAGAATTATGAAGAAAATATAAATGAGAAATTCCCTGATGAACCGTTATATGTCATTCAAGGATTGCAAATGCCCTGGTATGCTGATGTAGTTAACTATTTGGTTAGCAATATTTTACCTTATGGGATGAATAACAAATATATTAAGAAATTCAAGAATGATTGAAAATCATATATTTGGGAAGATCCTCATTTATTTAAAATAATAAGAGATTCTGTGATTCGAAGATGTGTATCTTATGAAGAAACTTTTGCAATAATTCAAAAATGTCATGATTCTGACTTTGGAGGACACATTAGACTATATAAACTGCATTTAAAATTTTAAATTCTAGATTTTATTGGCCTACCTTATTTAAAGATGTTGGACATTATGTGAAAACTTGTGATCGATGTCAAAGAATAGGAAATATATCCAGAAAAGATGAAATGCCACAAAACTTTATATTAGAAATCAAAATTTTCGATGTATGGGGTTTAGACTTTATGGGACCTTTCGTACCATCATCTTGAAAAATTTATATTTTATTAGAAGTTGATTATGTTTCAAAGTGGATCGAAGCTGTATCTTCACCTAACTGTGATTCCAAAAGTGTTTAAAAATTTTTAAAGAAAATGATTTTTACAAGATTTGGAATGCCCAGGGTAATTATCACAGATGGGGGAAGTCATTTCAGAAATATAAGAATTTAATCATTGCTGGAAAAATTCGGAATTAAACATAGAATTGCAACTGCTTATCATCCTCAAACAAGTGGAATGAATGAAGTATCAAATAGAGAAATTAAAAGAATATTGAAAAAGACTGTTAATCCTAAAAGAACAAACTGGGTTGATAGACTTGATTCTACATTATGGGCTTATAGAACAGCTTATAAGACACCTATCAGAATATCAACTTATCGGTTAATTTATGGTAAACAATGTCACTTACCTGTTGAATTGGAACATAAAACTTATTTGGTGATAAAAGAGTTCAATTATAATTTGAATATTGCAGGAGAAAAACGATTATTACAACTGAATGAAATGGAAGAGATAAGAAATGAGTCTTATGAAAATGCAAGAATTTATAAGGAAAGAATGAAGAAATTGCATGACAAAATGATTTCAAGGAAAATGTTTGAGCCTGGACAAGAAGTATTATTATTTAATGCTCGTTTAAAACTTTTTCATGGAAAATTAAAATCTAAATGGATGGGACCATTTATAATTGAGAAAGTATACCCTTATGGAGCTGTGGATATTAAAGATCCCAAAACTGGAAAAGTATTTAAAGTTAACAGATTAAGACTGAAGCCTTATATGGGAAAAATGAAATTAAGTTACAAAAAGGCTTATGAGTTGAGTCTACCCGATTAGTTCAATTAATTAGGTCGGGTTGACAACGTTAAACCAAGTGCTTTGTAGGAGGCAACCCATAATTATTAGTATGAATTAAATTATTGTTCTAAGGTTATGCCTTGGTCTTGACAAAATTTGTATATAACTTGTAGAAATAGAAGGCTAACAAGTCTGTATTGGCTTAAGCTAAATATTATCTTGAAGTATATAGAATTTGGACTTGGACCACTCCATGTCAAATGTAAGTAAAAAGGAGATCAAGTTAACCTTTATTTGTGATTATTTGTGATTTGAAGTTTTCGTAATTGTGTTTGTTTGTTGATCATACCTGTTTGTTAGACCTATTTTTATGACCGAAACTTGCAAAATTTGACGATAGGCGAATTGGAGTCAATCGAGGTTCCGGATCCTATGCGCCAAAAGTTGGCTCCTAAGCGCTAGAATGGCCTACGTATCGATGATCTGGCGCCTAGGTGCCAGATTCCGGTGCCTAAGCGCCACAGTTATAGATCGTGTAAAAACCAAAACTCTTCAGTTTTTCACACAAAATCTCTTTATATATTTCCTTATCTTCGTCCCCAATCCCATAGAAACCTTAATTTCGACTAGAACAATCCATTTTAGAGGATTTAAGAAGGATTTGAAGGCAATGGATAGAGGAAATCATGGAAATGAGGTAAGAGACAAATCTCCCAAACAGCCTTATTTTAATGGTTTTATTGCTGTTTGTATGGAGAAATTGTTTAGTCGATTGGAGAAGATTGAAACGGAACTTCAAAGTATTGGTAATCGTCTCCATGAGATGTACCACCAATATGAACACTTGGAATGGCAAGCCATACTTCAATCTGATCATATGGCAGCCTATCATGACGCTCAAGTAGAAATGTACGCGAAGAACAAGTGGATCAATGAAAAGACGATTTTAGAATTTCCAAGGGCGTTGGTGTTCTATCCCTTCGGTCCTAGTGAACTTCATTATGAAAGAAATGGTAATCAAAGATCGGTGTTAAATAGTTCTTATATGTGTTTTTGATGTGATCATGTGTTAGTGTGTTGAATATCGAATTTGCGTGTTTGCTTAATTGTTCAATGTGTGTTGTTGGATTTGAATATTTGCTTTGAATATGTTGTTTTATGAGTTATATATAAAATGATGAACCTTGATACAGTCTTGTACTGAAATTTATTGAATTTGGAATGGAAGTTATGGTTTGGAATTGAAGAATTTGGATACATTTTTATGGATCTAAACTATCATTTTAAATTGATTGTGAAAATGTTTGGAGGATATAAATTGGATTAATACTCTCATAAGAGTAATTAGGACTCAAATTTGATAAGATTTGGTGGAAATTTAAAAATTTAAATCAAATTTTTGGAAAGGCGAGTCTGGCGCCTAGGTGCCAGAATTCGGCGCCTAGGCGCCAGTTCGGCTTGAACCCGAAAACTCATCTTCTTAAACACCCCCCACGCCATTTTTGACGCCTAAGTTTCCTTCTCCACTTATTTTTTCAAAAATACCCTTATAGATCCCCTTTAAAGCCGGATTTTCAAGTTTTTGAGCTTGAAATCACCCGATTTTTTCATCCCAAGGTCAGAACAACATTCTAAACTCATTATTTTCGATTTTCACCATGGATTTTGCTCTCATTTAGAAAAACCAAAATTTTGAGAAAAATTTTGATTTTTAAGGTTAAATCCATGAAATTTTTAAGCTCTTTCAAGTTTGAAAAGCTTAAATTAGTTTATTTTCCTAGATCCATTGAATTTATTTCGCGTTTTTATTTCACATTTAGATGGCACCCAAATCTAAGTGAGGAAAGGAACGAGAAAATTTTGATCGTAGCAAGTTCGTCACTACTGCTGCACACTTCCGATACAATGATTTTGCTACGACTCAGAAATTTATCTCGGAGCGAAGTTTTTACAATCCTGGAGGAAGAATTGAGGATACAATCATTGCACTCAACTGACAACGATTCTGTTATTTCACTGCAGTTACTGTTATCCCGGTTGTTAGAGAGTTTTATGCTAATTTCGTGGATGCTGAAGAGTGCGAGATTTTCGTCAGAGGTGTTGGAGTAGGATTCACTCATGAATGTATCAACATTTTCTATGGTTTACTGCCAAACATTGAGTGCTATTACTCTGGATTATCTCCATCTGAGGGAGATTTGGATATGATCATTGCCTACCTGACTGATAGTACTGGAGCCTGGAAGATTCGGAATGGAGAAAGGGTAAATTTTCATTTTCTAAGCTTAATGGTGTTTCAAAGGCATGACACTACTTTATTTCTGCTCGTCTCTTTCCATCAAATCATCTGAGCGAGGTTACCAAAGATAGAGCTATCCTCAACTACTGCATTCAAGAGAGGAAGCCTATTAATGTAGGGAGCATTATTTATGATTCTGTAGAGACTACTGCTCGTTCTAGCACTTCTATATGACTTGGTTTTCCATTTCTGATCTATTCTCTATGTCAAATTTCTGGAGTAGTTACTGAGCTTTCTGAGGAAAATCTCAAGTCGACAAAGCCTATAGGAAGAGAGAGCATCAGTATCTATGATCGACTTCGAGGTAAGAATTCTACTGCATCTTTTGGTTCATTACCTACTTTAGGTAGAGCTTCTACTTCTAGACCATCTACTTCTGCTGAGCCACCATCTACTTTTTGGGAAACCATGAATGATAAGCTTATGGAGCAGCAGAATGAGTTATTTCTAACTCATTGTAGAGTAGATACAATTGATAAGAAGATTGATCATCTCTCTGACTATACCCAAAAGAATAGTGATTATGATGCTGAGTATTCCGAGTCTTTAGTTAGATTCCTAAAGGGTGAGCATGATGTTCAGTTTCCTACTTGTCCCAGATATTCACCATATGTTGATCCAAAGGATATGTAGTTTTCTTTTGGTGACGACAATGATGAAGCTACAGATAGTGATTAGTAGCTTGACTTACCTCTAGAGATGTGTTGATTTTGTTTTTAGTGTGTTTCTTGTTTCTTGTGCTGTTTAGTGTGATGTTATTTGTTAGTGTTTATGTGAACTTTTTATGTTGAAACTGTTTTTAGATTATCTGATGTGTTTTTAAGACAGAAATATGAATGAATTTTTATAATAGTTTATTTCTGTTTCAGCCTACTGTTTAGTGTTCATGAACAGTTAGTAATTTTGCATATTCAAAAATAATATATATATATATATATTTAACAAAAGAACAAAAACTTCATTCATTATAAAGGTTTAGTACATCTATGAAAAGGGAGCTTTAGAGAATCCCCAAAAAGTAACGACCTTAATGGCTCGTAAGGAGTTACGGAGAAAACAATATTACTATCGGTTGCGGCATTTTTAGCAAGCCAGTTGGTCGGTTGATTACCTTCTCTAAAGGTATGGGTCCATTTAATTTGTAGAAAGTCGGATGGAGAAGGGAAGGTTCGCAAAAATAGATCGAGTTCCAAGGTGGAGAAGCGAGTGCCTTGCATAATATTCACTACTTTCTTAGAGTCGGATTCCAACCAAACATAAGGAAGGTGGAGAGCCTTGGCTGTAGTTAAGGCCCGAGAAGGCGGCCCATAATTCAGCTCTCCAATGCGAAGAAGCAACAGTAGGTGACTGGAAGAACCAAAGGAGTTGCCCCAGATTATTTCTACAGACTGCACCAATACCAGCAGAGGATGATGTATAGCTTCCATCAATGTTAATTTTCACCCAAGGATGTGAGGGTAGGGACCAATGCAGCAGCACTACTCTGTTTGATGTTGAGGGAAATAATTCAGACATTCTTTTAATGTAGCTACGAGCGAGTTAATCACAGTGGAGTGAACCATACAATTTGAGACTATCAAATTTAGCTTGGTTCCTGGTCATCCGGATAAACCAACAGATTACTAAGGGGATGTATTAAGTATTTAGGTTTCTCCAATCCTCCCAGCAAGCATCAAAGTCTTTCCAGTCATATCTGTGTTGAGATAGTTGCAGCTGCTGAATTACCTCAGTCCAAACTATATAAAGAGATTTTTTTGAAATTACCTCCTGCTCTACAAAACTTTTCTATATATGCTTAATCATTTCTGTTATATTCATATTAAAGCATGTGTAGAAGTAGAAGTTAGTTTTTCATTACTACATCATTATTGTACTTAGATTAATTCCTGTTTATTTCTTTCTCTCATGATTTAGAAAATTTCATGAATTCATATTTATACTAAAGCTGAAGTTTGGGGGAAGGGAATCATTTATCAAATTTAAATATTATTTGTCCTTAATGAACTAAAATTTTCTTTAAAAATATATTAACATAACATAAGAAATGAAAAATCTATTTAAGATTACCTAAATTTTTGAATTTATAAATAATTTAGTAAACGTAACTAAAATTTCAAAAGTTTTGATTGATTTTAAGAATAGAATTATTTAACTTAAAGAATAATAAGATAAAATTTTTTTCTATTTAAAATAAAGAGAATTGTATTTTTTAAATACTAAGGAATCAAGATTATTGCTTGAAAAAGAAAAGATTGAAATAAGTTTTGAAAAATAAGAAATTATTAAAAATGTCATATTTTTTAAAAAAGAATGTATAAGTTTTTGAATATAAGTTAAAGACAGTGAAGTTCAAAATCATTAACAGACTATCCAAAAATAGTAATCCTCACTTAAAAAAGAAAAAAAAAGTAAAGGATTGAAAAACAATCCAAAAGAAAAAAAAAGAAAAAAAGAAAAAAAGAAGAAAAAAAAGAATGTGAGGAGAAGCTTGAGGAAATGCCTAATCAAAAATTGGCTTCACTTGAATTATCTTATAGGAAAAAAACTGATTACATTTTTAACTTAATTTCTATGTACAAATGTTTTTTACTAGAAAAATATTTCATGAATATCTTTTTTTGTAAATATTCTATGTGACCTTAATATGATAAACTACAATTATTTTTGAAATAAATGAAAAATTGGAAGTCTTATGATTTGGTAGTTAAATGTTCTTTAATTCTTAAAATTAAACTTAATTAGTGAAATTTGGTTAATAATTTGCTAAAACATTTATAAAACCAAAAATTATAAGGAATCTTAAATATTTTAACTTCATTCCAAATGTTATCTATTTTATCTAATTAAAAGGGTTACTTGAGGACATTTAACGTTTAAGTTTGGGGGAATTTGATCTACCTAAAAAATACCCATTTTTATGCCTTATTTATGATTTAATTCTTAAAGATATTATGCTTTAATGAAAGGTATTTTCATATTTTTGGATGTAGATGATTAAATAAGAATCCAAGAAGGAAAAAGATGGAAAAACGAGAAAAATGGAGCTTATGGAGCAAAATATTGGAATTATTGGCCCGGCGCTTAGGCTCCAGAATCGTGCGCCTAAGCGTCAGCTCGATACAAACGCTGTTAAGATTTTTTTTTGATGATTTTGGGGAGTTATTTTGACGGAGTTAAGCGGTTATTAGAACTTCTTGAAGACTGGAAGTTACTCCTAATATATAGGACATGTGATACAATGCATTTGGACACAAGGAAATGGTTTTAATCGCGAAGAGGTGTGATCCAAATTGAAGAGGTGCGAAGACCTGGTCGTGGAGTCCGGCGCCTAGGCGCGACAGTTACCTTCAAGAAGATGCATTGAATTTGGACATATTTTGAAGGGGTTCCTTAAGCAACCCCTGGTCAAATTCAGAGTTCTATAAATAGGAGCCCATTCTACAGAGAAAATCGCCCCTTTAAGCTACCTTCTCTCCCCCCTCTAGTTTTACTTAGTTTTTTTAGTCTCTTCCACACTTAGGGTGCCACTTTATTTTGTATCTAGTGAGTTTATTTTGAGTATTTATTGTGTGTTGTTGCTGTTGGAGTCTTTCATCATTGCTTTGGAGTCAGTAGAAGTCAGCAGATCACTTGAAGGAACACTTCAGATAAGTATTTGTACCTTGGTTCAAAGTTTTATAAATATGTTTTGTTGTGTGATTTCAATGTGTTCTGAGTAGTTAGTTATCTTTCTCCTTTCAACTATGAAAAGATAATAAATTAATTAAATTTTGTAGGATAATTAAATTTAAAATATTTAAAGCATTGTGATGATATTAATACCTGATCTTAGTTTACTTTTTAAATTGGTCATTTAAATTGTTAAAACTTGTTGAAGAATTTTGAGACCTATCCGGAGATAAATTCTTAACTAGTAGATATCACATGAATCCTTGTGTAGTCGAAGGCTTTATGCGGGTTATTCAAGGTGAAGTGCAAATAAATAGGAAGATATTATTTATTGGGCGTAAAATTAATTAGTTTTTAGAGTGACAGACTAAATTCTAATAATTTGGTTTATAGAAAGGAAACGAGTCACTAATAGGGCCGACCATAACCACTCTTGGACATCTACTAGTGTGAGCCTAAATTAACCCATTCTACTAATAAAACATTCTGAACCGATCTATAGATTAGTCAATGTTCTTTGCACCTGGACCAAAGGGTAAAGAATTGGAATGCTTCTATTTGGCACAATACCATAATCTAAATTCTCCACAAAAGATAATCATTCTAAAAATCTTGGATTAGTTGAAAAGGAGAAAGTCATTTTTATACTTGCATTGAATTTTAATTACTGCTTACTTTACTTTATTACTGCTTACTGCTTACTTGCTTATAGTAAAAATTGATAGTAAATTAAATTTGATTATATATATATATATATATAACATTTAATTTGAAAAATTCTAGAATATTTCTTACATTTCTTACTTTTTATAAAAACACTATCCCCGGGGATCGATGACCGGACTCCACTAGAGCCCTGTATTACTTGAACGATACGTATACTTGCATTTAAAATAGTGACTTTTACAATAATTATTATAAAATCTAAATATAAATTCATAAGTAAAAGTAAACATCACACATCAAGTTTTTGAAGCCATTTGCCAATAAATATTCTAAAAAGTGGTGTCAAATTCTTGTTTTTAAAAGCATATATACAGTCGCATCACATCATATATCATATAAAATAATAATAATAGTTTAGTTCCTTCTATTATAAAACTCTTGAACTTGAGATGAACATACTTCCAAACCATTTTAAGTATGTGTTCTTAGAAGAATTATCTACTTTACGTGTTATTGTTTCATTATATTTGATTAATATACAGGAGCAGAGATTGCTAGAAACTTTGAAAAGATATAAAAAAGCTTTTGGTTGGACATTAGATGATATTAAAGGAATCAATCCTTCGATCTGTATGCATAGAATCTTATTGGATGAACAACATAAACATTTTTTTGATCCGCAATGGAGATTAAATCCATTGATGAAGTAGTAAAGAGAGAAATTTTTAAATGGTTGGATGCTAGAATTATATATCCAATTTCAGTTAGTGCATGGATGATTCCGATCCATTGTGTTCCTAAGAAAGGAGGAGTGACTGTTGTGACTAATGAAAAAATGAATTAATTACCATGAGACAAGTCACTGGTTGGTGAATTTGCATTGATTATAAAAAATTAAATGCCGCCACTAGGAAAGATCACTTTCCTTTACCTATTCTTGACCAAATGTTAGATAGGCCTTCTAGGTACAAATATTTTTGTTTTTTAGTCGGATATACTGGCTATCATCAAATACCAATAGCTTCTGAAGATCAAGAAATGAATACCTTTACTAGTCCTTATGGAGCATTTTCTTTTCAACGAATACCCTTTGGATTATGTAATGCACCTGCAACATTTCAAATATGTATGATGTCTATCTTCAGTAAACTGATTGATAATGTAATAGAAGCTTTTATGGATGATTTTTCTATATTTGGAACTTCATTTGACATTTGTTTAAATAATTAGGAAAAAGTTTTGGAGTTATGTGAATAAACAAATTTAGTTCTAAATTGAAAGAAATGTCAATTTATGATTGCAGGAGGAATTGTGCTTGTGCATAAAATTTATGAATATGGCATGGAAATAGACCCTGCAAACATTCAAATTATTGTGAAACTACCACCTCCAACTACTGTGAGAGAGGTTATAAGTTTTTTAGGCATGGAAGGACATGTTTTTAAAAATTACTAATCCTCTATGCTAACTTTTAGAGAAAGATAAGAAATTTAACTTTAATGAAGATTGTTTAAATGCTTTGTTGACTTACTTTTATGAGAATCATTTATAGATCATTTTGAGAAAGGAAGTCTACCAACATTAACCTCCTAAACCTTATCAATGGTCATTAAACTATAATGTTTATGGTATAACCAATATTTTAATGACATCTTATATTGATCAAATCAGTAATGATAAACCCTGATCGGATCAACCATTGACCAGATTAGGCAAACCTTGACCCAAAAAGCCAACTTTGGTCAAACTGGTCAACCCTTGACCCAATGACCACCACATTGACCAAACTGGTCAACTTTTGACCCAAAAAGTTAACTTTGGACAAACTAGTCAACCCTTGACCCAATGATCACCACATTGATCAAACTGGTCAACCTTTGACCCAAAAAGTCAACTTTGGTCAATCTGGTCAACCCTTGACCCAATGACCACCACAGTGACCAAACTAGTCAACCCTTTACCCCATGACAACCATACTGGATTTATGGTCAGACATTGACCTAATCAAGACAAAAATGGTCAAGATGACCAATGTAGAACCCAAAAGTCACTATATTGACCATTGGGTCAACCTAAACCCTAAAATTAGTCAACATAACCTAATCAAACCCATAATGACAAAACCCATGGATCCTATAACTAAACCAACCATGAAAAAGTTGGAAAAATTGCATTGGTCATTCTTAGACGAGGATTGGTCAATTTGGGTCAACCTGGGTCAACATGGGTCAACATTTGTCAACCTTAGTCAACATTAATCAAATTGGGTCAAAATACCTTATTTTGAACAAAAAATGATAAAATTAATTAAATAATTAATTTTAAAAATTATTTTAATCAATTTTTAGTTAATATTATAATTACCAATAATTTTAATTATTTAAATAATTAATTAAAAATGGAATTATAATTAAATAGCCATGAAATAAATTTGGACATGACATCAGACATAACACAATAAATGGATTTAAATTTTAAAACCCAACAATGACCTCAAAATTGACATCAAATGGGTCACACATGACCTATGAAACCCATTACATATGAGTAAACACATTAACTGACTCGTGACACATCATTTAACCATGGTTAAAGACACCATCATTACACCATCATGAAGAATCAAGGAGGTGTCATTCCTTCATGAGAGGCTTAAGAGAATGACATGGGTGAGTCATTACTCACCTCACAAGTCATCCAATGGAGAAAATCTTGGCTTAAATCATCTCTACATCTTGGGATGACCTCATAAATACCACATTTTGGAAACTTAGGAAAATGGAGGTTTATGTGTCATGCTTTCACAAAACCATAAATAACATGGTGGATGAAGGATGGCTTGCTCACTTTGAGTCACCAAACACCTCTTCCCCATTTAATAGACATAAAACAAATTAATTTCATCAAAGGAGGAACCCATCATGACAAAGCCATGGGAAATGATGGAAAGAAAGCTTAGGTGTCACCTTAGCTTGGATCCATTAATTGAATTAAAAAGAATACATGGGGGAGGTTGATTCAAGACATTCTTAGGCAGCCTTATCCACCTCATGGATCAACAAATGAGGGAAAGCCAAGACTTAAACGCATCCTTCACCATGGATGAACCCAACATGGGTTACTCTTGGGGAAGTGAATTGCACTTTTCCTTCAGCCAAAAACTTATCCCCAAAACATCATAACACAGATATCATCTCCCCTAGGCAAACCCAAGCTTGCCCATAACCTCTCATGGCTATAAATAGACCAAACCCAAGAGCATCCAAAAAGAGGGACAAAAATAGAAAACACATATAAACTGCCTAATTCCATTGACTTTGAACATCAAAGTTTCTCCTCAGGATCTAAGCAATTGATCCCTTATGGATTCATGCCATGAAATCCACTTTTTAAGTCTAATTTAGCCAACCCAAAATGCCTTAAAATAGGACATATTTAGGGTCTCAAACTAACTTCTCCAAACCTTCAAATTAAGCATTTCTACACCTTCTCTGAGGTGTACTAAGACAATCCCAATCAAAATTAAGTCTCCTCATAGGCTCTAACCCACTCCAAGCCCAAATTGTGACCCAGTCTGATCAAAATCATACAGAGACCTAATTTTAATTTAAATTGACTTGAAGGAAAGCTTCCTGGGGTTAATACGAAGCTACAATACCAATTTAATCACAGCTCCATCAAATGAGGCCAAGGTATGGATGTTTGCACTCAACCCGAGCTCAGGTTTCACACTTTATGTAACAAATCTATTCAAAACCCTAACATCACTGTATGGATGGGTTGTTCTTCCTCAGATAAAGTTGTAGGATCAAAAATCTCTCGACTCCATTGAACCAACCTTTACGAGTATCTGTATATGCAAGAATTTATGAATTTATATTTAAATATTTATAATAATTTTGTAAAGTTTCAATTTCAAATGGAAGTACACGTATCGTTTCAAGTAATACAGGGCTCTATTGGAGTCCTGGTTATCGATCCCACAGCTAAGATTAATAAAGGATTAATTGAAGGAATTTAATAGATTTTCAAATTAAAAGTAATTATAATTTTTATTTCTTTTCAAAATTCAGATTCTAATTTTAATGAAATTTCTACTAAATATAAGTAAAGCAACAATAAAGTAAATATTAATGCAAGTATAAATAAAACAACTTTCTCCTTTTCATTTAATCCAAGATTTTTCAGAATAATTATCATACATGGAAAGCTTGAGATTATGGTATTGCGCCAAATAGAAACATTCCTATTATTTACCTTCGCTCGATAGTATAAATAACATTGGCTAATCTATAGATGGTTCAGGATTTATTATTAGTAGAATGGGTTAATCTAGGCTCACACATCTAGATGTCCAAGGGTGGCTATGGTCGGCCCTACTAGTGACCAGTTCACTTTTTATAAACCAAATTATTGGAATTTATTCTGCCACTCTAAAAACTAATCAATTCTACGCTTAATAAGCAATATTTCCCTATTTATTTGCACTTCACCTTAAATAACCCGCTCAAGGCCTTCGATTACCCAAGGATTCATGTGATATCTACTAGTTAAGAACTCATGTCCAGATAGGTCTCAGAATTATTCAACAAGTTTTAACAATTTAAATGGCTAGTTTAAAATGTAAATTAAGATCAGGCATTAATATCATTGCAATAATATTAAAAATTTAAGTTAAGTTCTCCAACAAAATCAAATTATCTTATTATCTTTTCATAGTAGAAAGGAAAAAGAAAATTAACTACTCAGAACACATTGAATTCACACAACAAAACATATTTATAAAACTTTGAACCAAGTTACAAATACTTATCTGGAATGGTCCTTCAAGTGATCCTTTGACTCCTACTGACTCCAATGCAAGGTACAAGACTTCAATAACAATAACACTTACAAACTCTCACTTACTACTCAAGGAATTGAGTAGTAACACTCAAAATAACTAAAATAAACTCACTAAATACTTAAGAAGAAAGTATGGTGGCTCTCTAAATCTATCTTAGGATGCTGGAGATTGAGGGGGGCACCGTTCTCTGTAGAAATGTCACCTATTTATAGAGCTTCAAAAATGACCAGGGGTTGCTTAAGGCTCCTCTTCAAAATTCGTCCAAATTCAATGAATCTTCGAGAAAGTAACTGTGGCGCCTAGGTGCCGGGATCTGGCTCCTAGGCGCTGGAGTCCGTGACCAAGTCTTCACACCTCTTCACTTTGGATCGCACCTCTTCGAGATTAAAACTGTTTTCCTGTGCCCAGATGCATTGTATCACATGTCTTATGTATTAGGAGTAACTTCCAATCTTCTAGAAGGTCTGATAACAGCTTAACACCGTCAAAATAACTGCTCAAAGGTCTCAAAAATCTTATTTGCTTTAGTATCGAACTGGTGCTTAGGCGTTGGATTCTAGCGTCTAGGCGCCAGACCTATAATTTGGGCAACTTTGCTTTTTAGCTTTGTTTTTGCTCCTTTTTGCTCATTTTTCCTTCTTGAACTCTTTTTTCATCACCTATATCCAAAAACATAAAAATACCTTTCATTAAAGCATGATATCCTTAAAAATTGAATCATAAATAAAGCATAAAAATAAGTACTTTTTAAGTTAATCAAATTCCCCCAAACATAAACGTTACTTGTCCTCAAGTAACCCTTATTATTACATAAACTGTATAACATGTGGAATGAAGTTTAAATAATTAGGATTCCTTGTAATTTTTTGTTTTATAAATGCTTTAGCAAATCATTAACCGAATTTCGCAAATTAATGTTAATTTTAAGAATTTAAAGAATACTTAACTACCAAATCATAAGACTTTAAAATTTTCAATTATTTCAAAAATAATTGTAATTTATCATATTAAGGTCACATAGATAATTTACAAGAAAAAGACTTTCATGAAAAACTTTTCTAGTAAAGATGCATGTACATAAAAATTAAGTTAAAATGTAATTAGTTTTCTTCCTAGAAGATAATTCGAGTGAAGCCGACTTTTTATTAGGCTTTCCTCAAGCTTCTCCTCACATTTATTTTTTTTACTCTTTTCTTTTCTTTTCTTCTTTCCTTTTTTTTAAGGATATTTTTCAATCCTCCATTTTTTTAATTTGTGAGGATTACTATATCTGGATAGCCTGTTAATGATTTTGAACTTCACTATCCTTAACTTATATTTAAAAACTTATACATTTTTACTTAATAAATATGACATTCTTAATAAGTATTTTTCAAAAATTATCTCAATCTTCTCTTTTTCAAGTAATAATCTTGATTCCTTAGTATTTTAAAAACAGAATTCTCTTCACTATAAATAGAAAAATTTTTAATCTTATTATTCTTAAAGTTAAATAATTCTATTCTTAAAATCAATCAAATTATTGAAATTTTTGTTAAGTTTACTAAATTATTTATAAATTCAAAAATTTAAGTAATCTTAAATAAAATTTTCATTCCTTATGTTATGTTATTTGAAATATAAATATTATTTGTCCTTAATGTACTAATATTTTCTTTAAAAATATTAACATAACATAAGGAATGAATATTTTTTTTAAGATTACTTAAATTTTTTAATTTATAAATAATTTAGTAAACTTAACTAAAATTTTAATAATTTTGATTGATTTTAAGAATTTTCCCTTCCCCCAAACTTCAGTTTTGGTATAAACATGAATCATGAAAATTTCTAAAGTATGAGAGAAAGAATAGCATATTTTTATGAGGAATTTTTCTAGGTATATGAAAAATAATTTATAAAGGAAAATTTTATTTCTACACATGCTTTTTATGAATATAAAAGAAAGGTCTAAGCATATATAGAAAAATATTTGTAAGCAGGATCAATTTCTACAAAAATTTTTTATAATTTTTTTTAAACAAAAAAAAAACTAAACTAAACAGGTGTTCTGATTACTATACTAACACAGAAATAAAACATCTCATTACAGAAATAAACTTTAACAATCCAACGATCATCAGTATATCAATAAGTGTCTCAGAACAGTGTATCAAACATACCAACAAACAAATCACATGCAAAACTAACACAAAACATAACATAAATAATACAAATACATAATCCTAAAAATCTAATCATCACTAGCAGTCTCCTCATCCTGATCATCATCAAAGGAAAAATCTACATTCTTGTTCTAGATATCAAATGGTGAGAATCTAGGGCGGGTCGGGAACTGAACTGAATGGTCACCCTTCAGGAATCTAACAAGAGACTCAGAATACTCAGCATCAAAATCACTCTTCCTCTGGGTGTACTCAGAAAGATGATCCAACTTCAAATCTATAGTATCGACTCTACACTGGGTCAAAAGTAACATACTCTGCTGCTCTATAAATTTCTCATGCATATTCTCCCAAAAACTAGATGGTGGCTCAGCAGCAGAAGTAGAGGGTCCTGAAGTAGAAGGTCTACTAGAAGTAGGTAATGAACTAGAGGGTGCGGCAGAACTCTTACCTTGGTGTTGATCATAAATACTGACACTTTCTCGTCCAATGGGCTTTGTAGACTTGAGCTTCTCCTCTGAAAGCTCAGCAACAACTCAAGCACTTTCATACAGAGAATAAATCAGAGATGGGAATCCCAATCCCACAGAAGTGCTAGAACAAGCAGTGGCCTCTACAGAATCATAATTAATACTCCCAACATCAATCAGCTTCCTCTCCTGTATGCAGTAGTTGAGGATAGCTCTGTTTTTTGTAACCTCACTCAAATGCTTGGATGGAAGGAGGCAAGCAGAAATAAAGTAATGTCATGCCTTAGAAACACCACTTAACTTAAAAGATGAAAAATTTACCCATTTTTTGTTCCAGATCATCCAAGCTCCAGTACCATCTGTCAAGTATGCAATAATCTTCTCAAAATCTCCTTCAGATGGAGATAATCTAGAATAATAGCACTCGATGTTTGGTGGCAGGCCGTAGAAAATGTTGATTTTCTTTGGAGTAAATCCTACTCCAACTCCTATCATGAAGATCTTGTAATCTTCGGCATCAAAGAAATTTGCATAAAATTCCCTGACGACAGGGATAACGACAACAGCAGTGAAGTAACAGAATCATTGCCAGTTCAGTGCAACGATCGTATCTTCAATCCTTCCACCAGGATTGTAGAAACTCCTCTCCGAGATAAATTTCCTTGTCATAGCAAAATCGTTGTAACGAAAATGTGTTGCGGTAGTGGCAAACTTGCTACGATCGAAATTTTCTCGTTCTTTCCCTCACTTAGATTTTGGAGCCATCTAAACTTAAGAGAAAGAAAATGCAAAATAAATTAAAGCATCAAAAGAATAAGCTTATTTAAGCTTTTAAAAATTTAAATAAAGCTTCAAATCCATGGATTAAACTCCAAAAATAAAAAATTTTCAGTTTTGCTCAAAAGTTGAAAAATCCATGGTGAAAATAAAAAATAAATGGATTAGAAGGTAGATCTGACCTCAAGATGAAGAAATCGAGTGATTCCAAGCTCAAAAACTCAGAAATCCAGCCTAAAAATGGATCCCTAAAGTTGGTTTTCGCGAAAAAGGAAGAAGAAGGGAGCTTAGGCGTCATTAATGACATCGGTGGGTTTAAAAACCTGATTTTCGACTGTATGCCGAACCAGCGCTTAGGCGCCGAGTTCTGGCGCCTAGGCACCAGACTCGCTTTTCCAAAAATTTGATTTAAAAATTATAATTTCCACCAAAACTTAACAAATTCGACTTCTAATTACTCACATGAGATATTACTCTAATTTCTAACTTCCAAATATTTCCACAAATAATTAAAATAATAGAATAGATCCAACATTCAAACACCAGATATAATCAAATTCTTCAATTTCCACTTCACATTTTTTCATTCCAAGCTCAAGAAATTCCAGAAAAATACTATAACAAGGTTCATCACTCTATAAGCAACACAAAAACCACAAATTCAAAGAAAATTCACAATCAAACAACACACTTTAAACAATGAAAGTAAACACAAAAACTAAATATTTGACTCACTTGAACATGACTCAATCACACCTAGAACACACAAAAGATCTATTCATCTCCGAACTTTGCATTTCCATCCCTCTCGCATTGAAGTTTGCTAGGCCCGCATGGATAGAAAACCAATGCCCTTGCAAATTCCAAAGCCGTCTTCTCATCAATCCATTTGTTCTTCGCATACATCTCTATTTAAGAATCTTAATAGGCTGCCATATGATCAAATTGAAGCTTCGTATGCCATTCCAAGTGCTCGATTTGGTAATACATCTCATGCACATGATTCCCAATGCTTAGCAATTCCACCTCAATCTTATCTAAATGACTAAACAATTTTTCCAAGCTTACAACAATAAATCCATTGAAATTAGGTTGAGGATCTTTAGAAGACTTATCTCTTATTGCATTGCCATGATCTCCTCTCTCCGTTGCTTTCAAACTCTCTTTTCTCCTCCAAAATGAATTGTTTTGAATGAAATTAGGGTTGCTTAGGGATTGGGGATGAAGATAGGGCAATTTATAAAAAGAATTTGAGTGAAAAACTGAAGATTTTTGGTTTTTGCATGAACAGTAACTGGGGTGCTTAGGCACCAAAATCTGGCGCCTAGGCGCCAGACCATCGATACACATGGTTATGCTGAAGCTTAGGCGCCAAGTTTGGGCGCCTAGGCGCTGGAACCATGTTTGACTCCGTTTCGCCTATCGTCAAATTTATAAAGTTTTGGTCTTAAAATAGGTCTATTAAAATGGTGTGATCAACACACAAACATTGATTAAGATAAATTCAAATCACAAACAATCACAATGATAATATATGAGTTGCCTCCCACAAAGCACTTGGTTTAACGTCGTCAGCCCGACCTAATCAGTTATATTAATCGGGTAGACTCAGTTCGTAAGCCTCCTTGTAAATCAGTTTCATTTCTCCCATATAAGGCTTCAGTCTTAATCTGTTAACTTTAAAAATATTTTTCTAGTCTTGGGATCTTTAATATCCACAGCTTCATAAGGGTATACTTTCTCAATTATAAATGGCCCCATCCATTTAGATCTTAATTTTCCAGGAAAAAGTCTTAAACGAGTATTAAATAATAATACTTCTTATCCAGGCTCAAATATTTTTCTTGAAATCTTTTTATCATGCAATTTCTTCATTCTTTCCTTATAAATCTTTGCATTTTCATAGGACTCATTTCTTATCTCTTCCATTTCATTCAATTGTAACAGTCTTTTCTCTGCTGCAGCATTCAAATCATAATTGAACTCCTTTATCGCCCAGTAAGCTTTATGTTCCAATTCAACAGGTAAGTGATAATGTTTACCATAAACTAACCGATAAGGTGATATTCCGATAGGTGTCTTATAAGCTGTTCTATAAGCCTATAATGCAAAATCAAGTCTATCAACCCAATCAGTTCATTTAGGATTAACAATCTTTTCTAATATTCTTTTAATTTCTCTATTTGATACTTCAGTCATTCCATTTGTTTGTGGGTTATAAGCAGTTGCAATTCTATGTTTAATTCCAAAATTTTTCAATAATGATTGAATTCTTACATTTCTGAAATGACTTCCCCCATCTGTGATAATTACACTTGGCATTCCAAATCTTGTCAAAATCATTTTCTTGAAAAACTTCAAAACACTTTTGGAATCACAGTTAGGTAAAGCTACAGCTTCAATCCACTTTGAAACATAATTAACTACTAATAAAATATAAAATTTTCCAGATGATGGCATAAACGGTCCCATAAATTCTAAACCCCATACATAAAAAATCTCAATTTCTAATATATAGCTCAAAGGGATTTCATCTTTTTTGGATATATTCCCCATTCTTTGACATCGATCACAAGTTTTCACATAATATCCAACATCTTTGAATAATGTAGGCCAATAAAATCCAAAATTTAAACGCAGTTTTATCCACTCCAAAGTGTCCTCCAAATTCAGAATCGTGACATTTTTGAATAATTGTAAAAGTTTCTTTATAAGGTACACATCTTCGAATAACAGAATCTCTGCTTATTTTAAATAAATGAGGATCTTCCCAAATATATGATTTAGAATCATTCTTGAATTTCTTAATATATTTGCTATTCAATCCATACGGTAAATTATTGCTAACCAAATAGTTAACTATATCTGCATACCAAGGCGTTTGTAGTCCTTGAATAACATATAACTGTTCATCAGGGAATTTCTCATTTATGTTTTCTTCAGAAATCTTTTCATTATTATTTTTAATTCTTCATAAATGATCAGCAATTTGGTTGTCAGCTCCTTTTCTGTCCACTATTTGAAAATCAAATTCTTGTAAAAGTAAAACCCATCTTATCAATCTAGGTTTTGTATCTTTTTTAGACATTAAATACTTAATAGTGGAATGATCAGTATGTACGATACATTTGGTTCCAAGAAGATAAGGTCTAAATTTACCAAAGGAATATACTATTGTTAAGAGCTCTTTCTCAGTAGTAGTGTAATTTATTTGAGTTTCATTAAGAGCTTTGCTAGCATAATATATAACTTTGAAAATTTTCCCATATTTTTGTCCCAATACAGCTCCAATTGCATAATCACTTTCATCACACATTAATTCAAAAGGTTTACTCTAATTAGGTGCAATAATGAAAGGTACAGTAATTAATTTTTCTTTTAAAATATTGAAAGCATTCAAATTATCTTCATTAAATTTAAACTTTGCTTCTTTTTCTAATAAATGACAAAGAGGTTTAGCAATCTTAGAAAAATCCTTTATATATCTTCTGTAAAATCTAGCATGAGCCAGAAAACTTCTCACATCAGTAACAGTAGTAGGTGGTTGAAGTTTAGCAATAATTTTCACTTTTGCTTGATCAACTTCCATCCCTTTTTGTGAAATTCTATGTCCAAGTAAAATTCTTTCTGTGACCATAAATTGACATTTTTCCCAGTTTAGAACCAAATTTATTTCTTCACATCTTTTCAGAACTTTAGTTAAGTTTCCAAGAAAGACTCAAAAGAAGTACCAAATTATGAAAAATCGTCCATAAATACTTCAATTTATTTTTCAATTAAATCACAGAATATTGACATCATACATCTCTAAAAAGTTGTAGGTGCATTACATAAACTGAAAGACACTCTTCTAAAAGCAAATGTTCCATAAGAACTTGTAAATGTCGCTTTCTTTTGGTCCTCAGGAGCAACGGGTAATTAATGATAACTAGAATATCCATCCAAAAAACAGAAATATGAGTGTCCAACTAATTTATCCAGCATCTGATCTAAGAAAGGTAAAGGAAAATGATCCTTTCTAGTGGCATTATTTAATTTTCAATAATCGATGCAAATTTGCCAACCAGTAACTTATCTTGTAGGAATTAATTCATTTTTATCATTAACAATGACAGCTACTCCTCCTTTCTTAGTAACACAATGAATAGGACTTACCCATTGACTATCCGAAATAGGATAAATAATTCCAGCATCTAACTATTTTAAAATCCCTTATTTTAACAACCTCTTTCATGATTGGATTCATTCTTCTTTGATATTCAATAGTTAGTTTATAATTTTCTTCCATTAAAATCCTATGCATACAGATTGAAGGGCTTATTCCTCTTATATCTGCAATAGTCCAACCAAAAGCTTTCTCATAGTTCTTCAGAACTCCTATTAATTTTTCTTCTTGATCTCTACATAGTTCTGAAGATATAATCACAGTTAAAGTTAATGAACTTCCCAGAAATGCATACTTTGAATATGCAGGTAAGATTTTTAATTCAAGTTCAGGGGCTTTTTCAACTGAGGGTAAAAGTATTTCATTATTAGTTGTGTCTAAAATTTCCCAATTATCATGAATATAATGAGTTTCTTCAAATAAATTTTCTTCATTCACTTCTTCAATTTCTTCAGTTAATGACTCATTATATAACATAAATTCATCATTTTTTTCTTCAGAAATGACTTTACATTTTTCTTGATAATGCTTTTCAATTATATAATCAAAAATATCCATCTGATAGCAGTTTTCTTTGTCAGGATACCTCATTGATTTTAGAACATTAAATGTTATCTCTTGATCATTAACTCTCATTGTTAATTCCCCTTTTTGCACATCAATCATAGCACGTCCGGTAGCCAGAACCCTAAAATAATAGGTATTTCTTTATCTTCTTCCCGATCCAGTACAATGAAATCCACAGGGAAGATAAATTTTATCCACTTTAACAAGAACATCCTCTATAACTCCTTTAGGATAAGTAATAGATCGATCGGTTAACTGAAGGGTTACATTGGTGAGAGAAATCTCTCCTAAATCTAACCTTCGAAAAATAGAAAATGGCATGAGATTAATACTTGCTCCTAAATCACATAAGGCTTTTCCACAAAATTTTTCTCCAATAGCACATGGTATAGTGAAACTTCCAGGATCTTTAATTTTTTGAGGTAGTTTCTTTTAAATTATTGCACTACATTCTTCAATTAATGCAACAGTTTCATAAGACTCAAATTTCCTTTTCTTACTTAAAATATCCTTCATAAATTTTGCATAACTCGGCATTTGTTCCAAAGCTTCAGCAAAAGGAATGTTGATGGCAAGTTTCTTAAAAATCTCAAAGAACATAGAAAATTGATGGTCAAGCTTCTGCTATTTTAGTCTTTAAGGAAAAGGTGGTGGTGGTTTTTCAACTTCCACTATAATAGGAATTACATTTAGATCTTTACTTGGAGATAGAGTTTCTTTAGGTTTTTCAATCTCTTGAACCTCTCTCTCTTTTTCAATTTCATTCTGAATTTTCTCTTTTAATTCTTTTCCACTTCTAAGTTGTACAGCCTTTGCTTATTCATGGTCTTTTCTAATTTCTTTTGGATTAATTTCGACGTTGCTAGGCAGTGTTCCTTGAGGTCAGTAATTAATTAAATTAGCAATTTGTCCCATTTGATTCTCAATATTTCGAATAGCAGTGTTTTGACTTTGTAACTAATTACCTAGTTGTAGGATCAATTCTTCTAAAGATAACTTTTTTTGCTGATGTCGGCATATTTTTTAGGTTCTAAATTTAATTTAAGTATATATATATATAATTTGGAAAGTAGCATTTGATTTTGAAAGTAATTTTAAGTTTGAAAATTTTAAGATATGAAATCAAACTGATCTCACATCCCAAATAGTTTATATAAAAGAGCACCGCACCACAAACTGTGTATCTATCCCGAGGAATAGTCACACTGCTTGACGATGGGGCTCGATTAAATAAACTAAAAGATTTGTGACATCCGTTTGGCCTGCGAACCAATTTTATAAGCTGACAGGTTCCCCTGCTTAATATAAAGGAATTAAACAGGGTTTATATTACCTGGGTTCTTAAAGATCCCTATAAGGGCAAGCCTCTATAGTTAATTACATCCTAAATGTCTGAAGACACTTAAGAAAACTCTCGATAATGATCAGTGGTTTTGCTCTCAAGAATTTCAAAGTTTAAGGTTTTCAAAGGATTGAATTTTGGAATTTCAATAGGGAATGGATCGAGTTTGGAACAGTTTATTTTAAGAGTCCAATAGAAGAGCGGTAGGAGAAGCTGGAGATCCAAGAAGAATCTTGGCAACTTCCCAAACTATCCTATTGTTTGGCTTCAATTTGAGAGTTTATTTAATGTTTCATCTTGCCTGTTTTAATTAATTAGGACTTATATTCGTCTGACACAATCATACAAATAGCCTTGAAGATGTGATGGCTTATGTCGTACCAAACGACTATCTCGGAGTCCTAAGACCGGTTAGGGCTTAATTTGCATAAGAAAATTATGCAAATGCCTAACAAAAAGTTGAGGATTTATGTTGCACTAGGCAAACCACCTCGAAGTCCTATGGCTTTGTTATTTAATTTCTAAGAAAGGTTTAGCTGTAGATCCGAGTTTTGCTGACGACGATGGTCGTGCTGCCCACTATGCTCTGAACTCCTTGTTGTAGCAGAGGTTTAGTTTTAGAAGCTGAAAAATCAAGAGATGAGAGAAGTGTTTTGGTTTAGAGAAATCTTAAAATCCAAGTGTTTTTTTTAATTTTTTAATTAAAACAAATCTTAAAGTTGATTATAACAACACCGATTAAGATCCCACGGTTATATCTTTCCGGCATCGTTATTTTTATCGGATTCACTTAGTCCAGATGAATTTGCTAAACTCAACTGAATGAGTTCCACACTTTCATTTAGACCGTGGGAAATCCCGTTAGCAACACGTAGGTTACATCATCCGAGGTATTCCCGATCATCCAACAAGACGTTTTAATTTAGTTAAAGTTGTAGTTTTTGTTATTCTGTTTGTGATTAAAATTTGAGTTGTTTTATATTTTGAATGTTGTGGCGGTGAATTTTATCTTGTGTCAATTTTAATTTAGTTTTGGGTTTCAGTTTTGTGGCTATCCTAAAGGTTTCAGTTTTCATGCAACAATCTTATTTATCATGCAAGAGAAGTAAAGTACAGTACAGGCTAGTAAGTTGCATCAAAATATAAATGTACCTGGTAGGGTCTTCTCATCATTCCCAGCTGAGACTTTAGTATTGCATTATATATATGTGTTTATAGTTTTGCAGAAATTAAAGCATGCCAGAAAACAGGAAGAAGTAGGACTAACAAGCAGTAACTTCTCAATCCTATGATGTCTATGTAAATGCCCTGGTTTTTCTACAAAGTCCTATGATGTCTATGTGAATTACTATGTTGTGTTTCAATGAACTTTGCTAATTTAATTGAGGATGGTTTCGTTAAGCAGACATATTAAGTTTAATAGACCTCAGAGGTATCCAAACAGTCAAAGAAGGATGCAGGTCCATGCTTCCCTCTCATATCCTGATGAAAAGTCTCGGGCTCATTTAGACTTATTATGTTGCTTAACAATTCACTCCACCTATACCCTTATGCTTAATAAACACATTTGTTCGAGGTAGGTTGGGGCTGATGGGTTTCGATGTGGTTTGAATTTGGATTTGGTGGCAAATGGTAGTTTGGTTTGGACTTATGGGAGTGCTATGAAGAGTTTGTGGTTTTTTAATTGAGTTTGATTTTAGTTTGGGGATTGGAGAATTTGAATTGGGTTTGTGTTTGTATTTGGTTTGGGTTTGAACTAGTTTGGTTTTGGTTATGGTTGGTTTTGGTTTTGGTTTTGGTTTGAATTTGATTTTGTTTTGGGTTTGTTTTTTGGTGCTAGGAAATTTGAGTTTGGAATGTGGATTGGGAAGGTTGTGTGGACATCGGGTAAAATTTGGGTTACTTCATGCATTCACTAAGCATAAGGGTATTCTTATTATGTTTTCTACACCAAGTTGTGATTTCCTAGGGTCTTTGTAAAGGGAAAAATAAACCATGCCTCAGGAGGCCTATCCTAGGTTTGATTGTTATCGTGTTGGTATTGTATTAAGGTCGGGACTGTTGTTGTATGTTGTGATTGTTGTGTTGTGTGATGTTATGATTGTATTGTATTATGTATTAGTGTTTATATTGTTATGTGTTATTATTTTATGTCATTATTGTTATTTATTGTTTATGTGTTTTGTTATTGTTATTTTTATCATGTGTTGTTTAAAATTATTATCTTTTATTTGTAAATGAAATTATTATTATCTTTATTATTTATTTAAGTTATCATCTTATTTAATTCATTGTGATTTATTTACTTTATTATCATTTATTTATTTATTAATTGTTATTAATTTTATTTGATTAATTGATTGTTATTTATCTCGTTTTATTTAATTAATTGTTATTTAATTAATTTATTTATTTTAATTTACTTTAACTTAATATTTATTTATTTAAATTATTATCTTTAATTTTATTTTAATTTATTTTGTTATTTAATTTAATTATAATTTAATTTAATTAATTATTGTTCACAATTTTTATTAATTCAATTTTATTTATTTATTTATTTTAATGTAAATTATTATTGTTTAATTTAATAAAATTTAATTTAATTTGTTTTGTTTAATTTAATTTAATTTAAATTACTATTTATTTACATTATTATTTAATTTAATTTAATTTAATTTTTTTAATTTATTTAGTTTAATTTAATTTATTATTTATTTACATTATCAATTTAATTTATTTAATTTGATTATTTAATTTAATTTTTATTTATAACATTATTTAATTTAATTTTAATAAGATTTGATTAATTTAATTTATTTAATTTAATTTAATTTATTATTATTTACAATTATTATTTAACTTTAATTTAATATTCTGTTTTCATTAATTAATTTAATTTAATTTAATTTAACTTTAAATTATTTATTTATTTACATTATCATTTAATTTAATATAATTTTGATTTATTTAATTTAATTAATTTATTTAATTTATTTAATTTAATTTAAACTATTATTTATTTGATTGTTTTTGGTTTACTTGATTAATTATTATTTAATGTAATTTGTTTAATTTAATTATTATTTAATTTAATTTCTTTAATTTAATTACTATTTAATTTTTTAAATTTAATTCATTATTCATTTATATTATTTAAATTATTTTCAATTTATATATATATGTATTATTTATTTTATTATTCTTTATATTCTTATCTTTTAATATATATATATATATATATATATATATATATAAGTCATTTTTATTTTAATTTATTATTGTTATTAATTATATGTATATTTAAGTTTATCATTTATATTATTTATTTATCATTTATATTATTATTTATTTAATTATAAAGCTTTTCATTTTCTCTCTCCTCAATTATCCTTTTCTTTATTTAAAGTTATGATCATTTATATTATGTTATTATGTATTAAAAATTATTATTTACACATATATTTACATTTAGATTATTTTAAGGAGGCATGACATTTTATTTGATTATTTTTATTATTTATCTTGATTCAATTATTATTATTATTATTCTTTCTCATATTTTCATTATCTATTTAAGTTTATGGTTATTTTTTTTATTCTTATCACACTATTTTTATTACTTACATATTGTTATTATTAATTTACATATATATATTATTATTCTTTATTTAGTTATTTATGTTTTAGTAGTATTTATTTAAATCTAGTATATATTATTTTTATTATGTCACTTATTTATATATAATTTATTTACATTACTTTAAACATTATTTATTTAGTGTATTATAATTTATTTATAATTTATTTAACATTAATTTATATATTATTTTGTACATATAATATATTTACATTTATATTATTAATTTACTATGTAGAATTTATGTTGTTATTTTATTTGTATGTTATTTCATTATTATATGCTATATATAAAAAAAATTTATTTCATTCCCTTTCATTTTATTTTATTCCTATTTTTATTTTCTTTTCTCTTTATGTTTATTTTCCTTTCTTTTATTTTTTCTTTCCTTTATGTTAAATTATTTCTTTTAGATTTTAAATCTTATTTTTCAATTTAGTAGAAATAGGTGGTAGATTTGTAAATATTTAAAACTAGCTATATAACTTTGCATAAAAAAAAGAATTCCTAAGCCAATGCATGAATAAAATTTAAACAGCTTGAAGATAATCTGCACATGAAGATATACATGGAGATAGCTTGCATGAAAAAGAAGATAAATCCCTAAGGCTAAACATGGGAAAGCATACATGGTGTCAAGATTTGTAATAATTAACACATAATAATTTTTTTAAAAACCTATGTAGAGGAAGAAGAATTTTTTAAAGAAAATAAATGTATGTGCTAAACATAAAAAAGATAATGACACATTTTTTTTCTTTTAAAAAAATTTTGAAAAAAAAATAAAAGTAAAGAGAGGGGGGAGGAGATTACCTTAGCTTGGAGAAGCACTTGTTGGAGACCTTGAAGAGTCCCTTGTTGGAGATGAAGTGAGTGAGTGTGGCTAGCTTGGAAGGAGGAGAAGAAGAGGAGAGGGAGGCTCACAGTTTTGGAGAGGAAATGAGTGAGTGGGATGGTAAAGTGATGTGTGTAAGGGAGTGTGTAAGGGGGTGTAAAATGGGATTATGAGAGGATTTAATGGGGAGGCTCACGGCTTTGGAGTAAAGAGGGGAGTAAGGGAGAGATGAGGTGGAGGTGAGGAGGAGGTGTGGTGAAGGTGAGGAGAGTAGGGTGAGGTGGCGGGTAGGGTGAGGGAGAAGTGAGGGAGAGTGAGGGAGAGGCATGGAAGTAAGGTGAAGGGAAGATTTTTTATTCTTTATTATTTTTTTTAAATGTATTTTATTTATTTTTTTGGGGCTTCCATGAGGTGTAAAAAAATGGGGAAGTGTGTGGGTGTGTGTGTGAGCGTATTTTAGTTTGGTGAGTTTTGGATTTTGGGTCCATTTTAAGAACATTGGGCTAACTTGAGTTTAGATTGGGCTAGAGGTCGAATGAAGCCCAAGTGCCTTGATCAATATTGTCCACTTGATTGTAATAAAAATCTTTCATGAAGACACAAAGTGGTTTTGAGCTCATTTGGAGGTTCAATTTTGGCATGGATTGGATTTTTGATTATTTTGGACCATGTTGGGTTTGGGTCAAGTTATCTTGAGTTTGGGTGGGAATGGGGTTCAGAGGTCTTCAAAAATAATGTAGATATGATTGTCTATAAGAATTTTCATGAAGACATAAAATGGTTTTGACAAGGTTTAGAGGGTCAATTTGGTGGATTTAAAACATGTGTTCAGCTTGGGTCAAAATTGGGGTTTCTTTGGTCCAAAATGGATTTGGGTAAGACCTGGGCTCAAATTATGGGCAATTGATGATCCAATTCAGTTTAAGGAAGTGTTATAAAGAGTTTGGAATTGAAATTTGGGAGGAATTGATTGCCATTGGGTCACTTTAGGAGTTTTGGGTTATTTAGGCAGAATTCAGGATTTTGGATTTCAAGTGGAATTGGATTCAAATGTGGGTCACATTGGACTTGACTTTGGTCTAAGTTGATATTGGGGATGTTTAATTTCGGTTTAGAATTGAATTTTATGAAAATTGGGGTCAATTGGGTCAAGATTGGGTTTGGTTTAGGCACCTTTAGGTTAAATGGGCCAAGTTGGGATTTTGGATTGAAAGTGTATTAATTTGGCAAAATTGGCCCATTGTGTAGTTGAACAAAATGAAATTGGGAATTTTTAGGATTTTCTGGAATTTTTTTGAGAATTTTTTGGAATTTTTGGATTTTTTTGGCAAAAAGGGTATTTTGGGTATTTTGAGAGTATTCGGGGGTATTTTTGGAAATTTTGGAATTTTTGGTCATGAATGATCAATTTGAGTGGTAAGGAATATCTTGGAAAGATTTTTTGGGAATTTTGGTGAATTTGAAGAATTTTGGGTAATTTAGGGCATTTTGGGAGGTCAGGGGCCAAATTTTTTAAATTTTGGAAAATTGAAGCTTAGCTTCAAGGTGTGCAGGATGTAATGACCAAGGGTCACTTACATTTGGTCCTCTATGTGTTGGTCCCTACCAATTAGCCATAGCCTTAGAGCTAGTCTATCCACATGAGTTTCCAAAGAGCTCAGGGTTGAAATTAAGATGTGTAGTGTGTGTATGTTGTGAATGTGAAGTGTATGAGTGGTGATCTCCAGACCTCCCTCAGGGCAAATCCTAAGGTCTGACCACCTATAGGAGACTTCCCCTAGGATTCCTTATGCTTGCCTTTTTCCTACCAAAAGGTGGAGGTTAGGCCTTAAGCATATGAAAACCCCATAGTGAAGCAAGAAGAGTTTTGAATTTCTATGGGGAGGGTTCCATGACTAGTCTTCTATGAAAGTCACCAGGAGAGTCCTATGGCTAGACCCTAGGTTATTCTAAAGAGAGACTAGACCTCAACCAAAAGTGAGGTCAACAAATGGACCCCCAATAGGTGTGTTGTGCTGGGCAGGCACACTGCACGTATTGGTGTTGACCGACGAGATCAACAAGACCAACACAACTGTCTGAGTGAAAACTCAAGACAGAGCAAAGAGTTTAGCAAGTGAGTTTCTGCTGGGGATTGTTTGGTTGAAAACCTTCAAATCCAGGGACTCTTGCTGGGGAAAGAAGAATGGAATACCTTTCAGCTGGAGCTGTGAATTTCAAGCTCCCAAACTCTGAAGGAATCCAAACCGATTTGATTTGAAGAGCGGAATTTTGAATTTGATTTCAAGTTTCTTGTTTGAATTTTAGTTTAAAATTTTGTTTTGAATTTGAAGTTTGGAATTTTGTTTTTGAATTTAATTTTAGGATTTGAATGTGGGAATTTGAAATTTTAAGCGAAATCGGAATTTCGGTATCGCTCGTATGAGGTGAATCAGAATTTAGGTTATGAATTGGAAATTCAAGGAAAAAATTTCTTTGTTTGGGAAATCAGATGACTAAGCTCTGACCCCAGAATATCATGAAAGGCTGAAAAATATCTCGAAAGGAAGATGGAAATTTAGGAAATTTTTGGGAAATCGGACGACTAAGCTCTGACCCCAGAATATCATGGAAGGCGGAAAAATATCTCGGAAGGAAGATGGAAATTTAGGGAATTTTTGGGAAATCGGACGACTAAGCTCCGACCCCAAAATATCGTGGAAGGCGAAAAAATATCTCGGAAAGAAGATGGAAATTTAGGGAATTTTTTGGAAATCGAACGACTAAGCTCCGACCCCAGAATATCATGGAAAGCGGAAAAATATCTCGGAAGGAAGATGGAAATTTTGGGAATTTTTGGGAAATTGGATGACTAAGCTCCGACCCAGAATATCGTGGAAGGCAGAAAAATATCTCGGAAGGAAGATGGAAATTTATGGAATTTTTGGGAAATCGGACGACTAAGCTCCGATCCTAGAATATCATGGAAGACGGAAATATATCTCGGAAGGAAGATGGAAATTTAAGGAATTTTTGGGAAATCGGACGACTAAGCTCCGATCCCAGAATATCGTGGAAGGCGGAAAAATATCTCGGAGGGAAGATGGAAATTTAGGGAGTTTTTGGGAAATTGGACAACTAAGCTTCGACCCCAGAATATCGTGGAAGGCGGAAAAATATCTCGGAAGGAAGATGGAAATTTATGGAATTTTTTTTGGAAAGAGAGGATATTATTAAATTGTCCATTTCTGATTTCATATCGTTTCATTTTGTTTAATTTTGATTTTGCTTCTTTTGAGTTTATTTCTTTTCATTTTAATTTGACTTAATTTGAATTGATCTAAATTTTGTTTTTAATTTTCATTTTGTTTTAATTCACTTGGTTTAAATTTCATTTTGTTTTTTTTTTTTGTTTTTTTTTTTAATTTGGGACCAATGAGTGGTCCAACGGCTTTCGACCGTCGCATTGAAAGAAACATTTCTGAAAAGGGGAAATCTTCATTGATTCATCTGAAAAGAAGTACAACTGATCTGACATTAACAAGCATCCAAAACTGATCATGTTTTCAAGACTGTACAAAACAGCTCGCATGTACAAAACTGAACAAAACTGGTGCATCATGTCAACTGGTTGCTGCGGAAGTAGTAACAACAACTGTTGCGAGGCTGCTGTGGGGGACAGGCCAACCTGCCAAGTTTACGCTCCGGAACAAAAGTCCCCTCACGGACACCCGGAGGTACGGCCTATCCATGGTAGTGGTTTGTAACTTTCTAGTTCAGGGTCAGGTTCATAGTAGAATGGTGCCTTGTCTTCATCCATCCTTCTAAACGTGACTGAGATCCTTTCCCCTCGAACTCCTGGGATGTAATGCTTTGCCAGGTCCGCTCCATTTCCTTTAAGCACTAAGATCGATCCCACCGGTAAAGTGATTCTTGCTGTACCTCGAAATTCTCCTTCCCCGATGATTCGTATCTCTCGCCCGAATAGGATGTCACTTTCACTTACAAATGAGACCGTGCAAAAGGGCCTCAAGAAGTCATGGTGGTCGATGTGCGGCGGTATGCAATTCCCATCCTTGTAGATGTTAATGATGTAGCTGTTTGTGATGCATGTTGGTGGTAATATATGCCATTCAACCATCCTTTTTATCATCTTTTTGATCTCTGGCGGTATTTCATCCACCTTATCGTGTTGTAGGATCCCTGGAGGATTACCTTGCTTGTCTCTGGTGAAGTTATAACAACAACCACATTGTATAGTAATTCGTCCCTTTTCTCTCATCCAATTTGTTGGTGCCGTGTATGTCCTTGGCCTCAGACGGCCTATCTTGCCCAAAGTCTTGAGCGCTTTTATAACATGTAAAATTTTCTCTTCATCGGTCGGTGAAAATACATTAGTGTACAATTCAAGGCCTTCCAAAATGTTAAACAGCTTTCCCCTAGATGATGTCGTAGCTTTCGAAGTTGTCTTTCTTTCGAACCTGTCTTATCCTTGCCATAATGTAATCCAGTAACGGTGGCGGCGGTGGTAGCTGTATAAATTCATGGATGTATGGCTCAACACCCAGCCATTCTCCAAGTTGCATTTTTAATGAAGCAGTTGCGTATGCTTCGAAGGTTCCGTATTCTTCTAACTGGAGTACATTGCAGTCTGGGCATATCGAGAATGCCCCTAAAGATGAAGGAAGCCTAGGTATGTCCGAGTTGCACGTCGAGCATCCCGTGAAGATCTCCTGTAACATTTCTATCGGCGCGGGCCCCTCAAGAAGATCCGGCTCTGGTTCTATATCGGTCCTTGGCGGATTGTCGTCTGGCTCTTTTATGTCGGGTCGGTAGAACTGTCCACGCACTAGTGCAAGTCCGGCGGCTGACTCCCGAGCCTGTCGCCTCCCCATCCTTTCCAGGAAGCGGCGCTTGCGGCGGTTTCTGTTTCTTCTGCTTGTATTCGCTGATGGAGCGTCTGAAATTCTGCTGCTGAAGCGGCAACCAAATCACCTTGTGGAGTGGTGACCATGGATGGGGCAAGAGTACGTCGCACAGTAAGGAGGTGTGAGTCAACAAAACTTCCGGTGCCCCCATGTCCTGAGGTTTGTTCTACCTCCCTACGGCTAAATTTCTTTATTGGCTTCATTTTTCGCGTTCGCTTCAGTGTATGTTTCTAGATGCGAGGTCGAAGCCATACTAGAGAGCAAACACTGACTCAAAACTTGACACTTCCTACACAAGTAAACAAGGGGAAATGTCAGCGAGTGGTGTTGTGCACGAACAAAAGCAAATTATCACTTACTTTAAACAAGTTTTAGCAATTAACTTGATGCCATTATTTTATTTAATATGTTTTTATAAAATTTAGATTTAGAGTTTGGCAAACATGTTTTCATTTTGTGGGAAGATTTCTTTTATTTTATGTAGTTTTTTTTTTTATTATTACAAAATTTTGGACCCAGTCACAGACACTAGCCCTATAGCTATATTGGAATGAATATAACTTTTTTTAGTCTTTTCATGTCGCGTAATATTTCTTTAGATATCGTCCATTGATGGGCAACATGGGTCTATCCCCTTGAGAATCCACTAACTGGTAAGATCCTCCTGTGCAGACCTTCTCCACCACGAATGGTCCTTCCCAGGTCGGTTCGAATTTTCCACCTATTTTGCGGTGTGCAAGAATAGGCCTTCTAAGAACGAGCACGAGGTCACCAATTTTGAACGACCTCGGGCGGACCAATTTATCGTGGGCTTGAATCATCTTCGCTTGGAAGAGTTCCAAGTTCTGTTGTGCGTGCAATCTTTTTCCTTCAAGGTTTTCCAATTCTGCAAGTCGTAACTTGGCATTCTCTTTTGTTGTAATTTGATTGGCAATGGCAACCCGGAGCGATGGTAGCTGAACTTCTAACGGAAGAACTGCCTCAGACCCGTACACAAGAGCGTAAGGCGTAGACTGTGTCAGCGTCCTGACTGTCGTCCTGTAGGCCCACAAAACTTCTAATAGCTTCTCGTGCCATCCTCTTTTATTGTCGTCGAGCGTCTTCTTCAGAATCTGAATAAGCGTTTTATTGCAGGCCTCTGCCAAGCCATTTGCTTTAGGGTAGTAGATCGTCGAGTATCTTCAATCTATCCCATGTCTTCTGAAGAAGTTGTTGATTTTCGTGCTCTTGAAAGCGGACCCGTTGTCGGAGATGATTCTGCGCGGTACACCGAAACGGTAGACGATTTGATTCTTGAAGAACTGTAAGACTTGCTGCGCTGTCACTTCTCGTAGTGGAACTGCTTCTGCCCACTTGTAAAAGTAGTCTGTAGCGGCGAGTGTAAACCTGTGTCCTTTTGAGAAAGGATGGTCTATCGGACCCACTATGTCCGTGCCCCAGCACTCGAATGGCCACGAGGCAATCGTTGGGTGTAGAACATTCGGAGGCTGGTGCATGATCACTCCATGCACCTGACACTGATGGCATCTCTTAGCTACGTCCATGCAATCAGTCATCATTGTTGGCCAGTAGTATCCGAGTCTTTTGATTTTCATCTTCATTTTCGGTCCTGACTGGTGAGCACCACACAATCCAGCATGTACTTCTTTGACAATTATCTGCGCTTCTGCTTTGCTCAGACATCTTAGCCACATCTTGTCGAAGGATCTCCTATACAGAACATTATCGATCAGGGCATACGATAAAGCCCTCTTCTGAATCCAGTGCAATACTGACTTATCTTCTGTTAGCTTTCCGGTTTGCAAATATTCCATTAATTGCTGACTCCAATCTTCTGTATCTTCTGCCACTGCAGCAATCGTCTTTTCTTTTCCAATTTCATGTAGACTGTCGAGGTCGATCTGAGACAACACCTGACGTCCTTGTACTGTAATATTTATAGAATCTTCGGGTGGACAAGCCAATTCTTTATCGAGTTTTGCTAAAGCGTCCGTATGGGCATTGTCTGCTCGAGGAATCCTATAGAATATCACAATCAGAATTTGCTCGAGTAACTTCATTGTATACCGGTGGTATTCTTCTAATCTCGGCTTTAGAATTTTGTACTGTCCTGTCACTTGCTGGATGACGAGCTGTGAGTCACCATAAATGGCAATATCCGTTATATCCATTAGTATTGCTAATTTCAAGCCAGTGATTAGATCTTCATACTCTGCTTCATTGTTGGTACACGGCTCTGTCAAGTGGTAAGAAAACCTCAGCATGGCCCGATCTGGTATCACGAAGATTAAACCAATTCCTGCTTTGCCTGGAATGACTGTCCCTGATCCTTTGTCTTTTCGAGCTGATGACACTCCATCAAAGTACATTTCCCAACGTTGAGCATTGGGATCTTCTATCTGTAGTATCTGCTCATCTGGTAGCTCATCATTGAGCGGGGACCCAGCTGGCAATGGGTGCACTGCGAGAAAATCTGCAAGAATCTGCCCTTTAATAGCGCGAAGGGGCACAAAGGTTATATCAAATTGCAATAATATCATCGACCATCTTGCTAAGCGTCCAGAAATCGTTGGTCGGGTCATCAAATATTGCAAAGGATTAACCTTCGAAATCAGGTTGACCTTATGAGACAACATGTAATTTCTAAACTTCTGAGTGGCGAAAACTAAAGCTAGACAATGTTTCTCAATAGGAGGATACTTTACCTCTGCAGGTATTAGACGTCGACTCAAGTAGTAGAGTGCATTCTCTACCCTCATCATTGACTTGGGCAAGTAGAGCTTCGAGGGACTCATCTAGTGCCGCGGTATAAAGTATCAACGGTCTACCCGGGATAGGGGCTGCTAAAACAGGAGGTGTCGTTAGATATCGTTTAATATCTTAGAAAGCCTGCTGGCACTTTTCTTCCCAAATAAATTTGGCATCCTTTTTAATTAATGTCGAGAAAGGCTGACACCTACCCGACAGATTAGATATAAAGCGCCTCAGATATGCCAGTTTTCCTTAAAATGAACATAGTTGTTTCAAGGTTTTAGGGGGAGGCATTTCTAAGATGGCTTTAATCTTCTCGCAGGTCGATTTCGATTCCCCGATGACGGACAATGAATCCTAGAAATTTCCCAGAGATAATGCTGAAAGCGCACTTTAAGGGATTCATCTTCAGATTATATTGTCGTAAACGTTCAAATACGATCCTCAAATCATATAGGTTCTATCCTCTTATCTTGCTCTTGACGACCAAATCATCCACATAGCATTCTACTTGGTTGTGAATGAGGTCATCGAAGATCCTTGTCATTGCTCTTTGATATGTAGCTCCTGCGTTCTTCAGTCCAAAAGGCATCATGGTGTAGCAGTAAATCCCGATCGGAGTTCTGAAAGCTGTGAGCGTTGCGTCTTCTAGTGCCATCTTGATCTGATTGTACCCTGAAGACCCATCCATAAAGGAGAAAGTTTCATGGGTCGACGCGATGTCCACCATTAGTTCCGGTATCAACAACGAGAATTCATCTTTTGGACATGCTTTGTTTAAATCCCTGAAGTCGACACACACTCGAATTTGTCCATTTTTCTTTTTCACTGGCACAACATTAGCTAACCACGTCGGATACTGTTCTTCTCGGACAAAATTAGCGTCTATTAATTTCTTGATTTCTGCTGTAACTTGCTGTTCTATCTCAAGGCGCATCCTTTTGGGAGCTTGCTTTACTAGCATCACATTCTTATCCACTCCGAGGCGGTGAACTGTGACTGCTGGAGATAGTCCTGGCATTTCGTCATAGCTCGAGGCGAAGCAATCTTTGAATTCTGATAGTATCCTGACCAAGTCTGCAACCTCTTCTTCGTTGAGTAACGAACTTATGAAAGTCTGCCGAGGCTATATTGTACTCATATTGTACTCATGGAGCCACGGTAGACCAAGCAGGGTATTGAACGAAGTATCTGCATCGATGACATGGAATTTTGCAGTAGTTACTACATTTCCGAATTTCATTTGTAGCATTATAGATCCAATGGCTCTTTCTCCTTTTTGATTGAAACCTCTTAACATCATTTTATCCATTGAAAGCTCTCGGGCGTCGATGTCCAAGTAAGCTAACGTCCGTAGACTCATTATATTGAGCGACGCTCCAGGATCTACTAAGACTCTGGAAAGCACGAATCTACCGATGATGACAGAAATGTAGAGTGGACGATTGTGATCGGTTGTACCGAGTAGAAAATCTTCATCTTTTCATGTCGCGTAATATTTCTTTAAATATCGTCCATTGATGGGCAACATGGGTCTATCCCCTTAAGAATCCACTAACTGGTAAGATCCTCCTTTGTAGACCTTCTCCACCACGAATGGTCCTTCCCAGGTCGGTTCGTATTTTACACCTATTTTGGGGTGTGCAAGAATAGGCCTTCTAAGAACGTGCACAATGGTCACCAATTTTGAACGACCTCAGGCGGACCAATTTATCGTGGGCTTGAATCATCTTCGCTTGGTAGAGTTCCAAGTTCTGTTGTGCGAGCAATCTTTTTCCTTCAAGGTTTTCCAATTCTGCAAGTCGTAACTTGGCATTCTCTTTTGTTGTAATTTGATTGGCGACGGCAACCCGGAGCGATGGTAGCTGAACTTCTAACAGAAGAACTGCCTTGGACCCGTACACAAGAGCGTAATTCGTAGACTGTGTCGGGGTCCTGACTGTCGTCCTGTAGGCCCACAATGCTTCTAGTAGCTTCTCGTGTCATCCTCTTTTATTGTCGTCAAGCATCTTCTTCAGAATCTGAATAAGCGTTTTATTGAAGGCCTCTGCCAAGCCATTTGCTTTAGGGTAGTAGATCGTCGAGTATCTCCAATCTATCCCATGTCTTCTGACGAAGTTGTTGATTTTCGTGCTCTTGAAAGTGGACCCGTTGTCGGAGATGATTCTGCACCGTACACCGAAACGGTAGACGATTTGATTCTTGAAGAACTGTAAGACTTGTTGCACTGTGATTTCTCATAAGTGGAACTGCTTCTGCCCAATTGTAAAAGTAGTCTGTAGCGGCGAGTATAAACCTGTGTCCTTTTGAGGAAGGATGGTATATCGGACCCACTATGTCCGTGCCCCAGCACTCGAATGGCCGCGAGGCAATCGTTGGGTGTAGAACATTCGGAGGCTGGTGCATGACCACTCCATGCACCTGACACTGATGGCATCTCTTAGCTACATCCATGCAATCTATCATCATTGTTGGCCAGTAGTATCTGAGTCTTTTGATTTTCATCTTCATTTTCGGTTCTGACTTGTGAGCACCACACAATCCAGCATGTACTTCTTTAAAAATCTTCTGCGCTTCTGCTCTGTTCAGACATCTTAGCCACATCTGGTCGAAGGATCTCCTATACAGAACATTGTTGATCAGGGCATACGACAAAGCCCTCTTCTGAATCTGGTGCGCTACTGACTTATCTTCTGTTAGCTTTCTGGTTTGCAAATATTCCATTAATTGCTGACTCCAATCTTCTGTATCTTCTGCCACTGCAGCAACTATCTTTTCTTTTCCAATTTCATGTAGACTGTCGAGGTCGATCTGAGACAACACCTGACGTCCTTTTACTGTAATATCTATAGAATCTTAGCCAATTCTTTAGCGATTTTTGCTAAAGCGTCCGCATGGGCATTGTCTGCTCAAGGAATCCTATAGAATATCACATTCGGAATTTGCTCGAGTAACTTCATTGTATACCGGTGGTATTCTTCTAATCTCGGCTTTAGAATTTTGTACTGTCCTGCCACTTGATGGATGATGAGTTGTGAGTCGCCATAAATGGCAATGTCCATTATATCCATTAGTATTGCTAATTCCAAGCCGGTGATTAGGGCTTCATACTCTGCTTCATTGTTGGTACACGCCTCTGTCAAGTGGTAAGAAAACCTCAGCATGGCCCAATCTGGTGTCACGAAGATTAAACCAATTCCTGCTTTGCCTGGTATGACTGTCCTTGATCCTTTGTCTTTTCGAGCTGATGACGCTCCATCAAAGTACATTTCCCAACGTTGAGCATTGGGATCTTCTATCTGTAGTATCTGCTCATCTGGTAACTCATCATTGAGCGGGGACCCAGCTGGCAATGGGTGTTCTACGAGAAAATCTGCAAGAATCTGCCCTTTGATAGCGCGAAGGGGCACAAATGTTATATCAAATTGCAATAATATCATCGACCATCTTGCTAAGCGTCCAGAAAGCATTAGTCGGGTCATCAAATATTGCAAAGGATTAACCTTCAAAATCAGGATGACCTTATGAGACAACATGTAATGTCTAAGCTTCTGAGTGGCGAAAACTAAAGCTAGACAATGTTTCTCAATAAGAGGATACTTTACCTCTGCAGGTATTAGAAGTCGACTCAAGTAGTAGAGTGTGTTCTCTTTACCCTCATCATTGACTTGGGCAAGTAGAGCTCTGAGGGACTCATCTAATGCCGCGGTATAAAGTATCAACGGTCTACCTGGGATAGGAGCTGCTAAAACAGGAGGTATCGTTAGATATCGTTTAATATCTTCGAAAGCCTGCTGGCACTTTTATTCTCAAATAAATTTGGCATCCTTTTTAATTAATGTCGAGAAAGACTGACACCTACCCAACAGATTAGATATAAAGCGCCTCAGATATGCCAGTTTTCCTTGAAATGAACGTAGTTGTTTCAGGGTTTTAGGAGGAGGCATTTCTAAGATGGCTTTAATCTTCTCTGGGTCGATTTTGATTCCTCGATGACTGACAACGAATCCTAGAAATTTCCCAGAGGTAACGCCGAAAGTGCACTTTAAGGGATTCATCTTCAGATTATATTGTCGTAAACGTTCAAATACGATCCTCAAATCATATAGGTGGTTTCCTCTTATCTTGCTCTTGATGACCAAATCATCCACATAGCATTCTACTTGGTTATGAATGAGGTCATCAAAGATCCTTGTCATTGCTCTTTGATATGTAGCTCCTGCATTCTTTAGTCCAAACGGCATCACGGTGTAGCAGCAAAATCCCGATCGGAGTTCTGAAAGCTGTGAGCGTTGCGTCTTCTGGTGCCATCTTGATCTGATTGTACCCTGAAGACCCAACCATAAAGGAGAAAGTTCCATGCATCGAGGCGATGTCCACCATTAGTTCCGGTATCGACAACGAGAATTCATCTTTTGGACATGCTTTTTTTAAATCCCTGAAGTCTACACACACTCGAATTTGTCCATTTTTCTTTTTCACTGGCACAACATTAGCTAACCACGTCGGATACTGTTCTTCTGGGACAAACTTGGCGTCTATTAATTTCTTGATTTCTGTTGTAACTTTCTGTTCTATCTCGATGCGCATCCTTCTGGGAGCTTGCTTTACTGGCATCACATTCTTATCCTCTCCGAGGCGGTGAACTGCGACTGCCAAAGATAGTCCTGGCATTTCATCAAAGCTCCAGGTGAAGCAATCTTTGAATTCTGATAGTATCCTGACCAAGTCTACAACCTCTTCTTCGTTGAGTAACGAACTTATGAAAGTCTGCTGGGGCTACTCCTCAGTCCCAAGATTGATTTCTCTTAATTCATTTACTGTTGATTTGATTTCTTCTTCGAATTTTGGCGGAGCATCGCCTATTGGCTGATCTTCATATTCATCTTGAATGTCCAGGCAATCTTCTTTTGACTGACTAGTAACAACCATCCAAAATTCTGAGTCATCGACGGGTCCAAGCGTACCAAACCCGAGACCTTCTTTCGAATTGAGTTTCTTTCCTTTTACATTCCATAATTTTTCGAACGATTGTAACTTATCTTTTGGCATTTGTTTCGGCACATATCCCTGTTGAACGAATTTTTTAACACACGGCAAAAAGTAACCAAAAGGTAATTCCATTAATTCATTTGAGTCATTTTCTTCAAGAATTACACAAGGTTCAGAAGTAGAAGGGGAAGCTTTGTAAAACTTGATCAGTTTAAGACCATCATTATGTACTTCCTTGAACTCTATACTCTCTACCTTTTGAGAACAGATCAAAGTAAGTGTCATGGTATGAACATAGTGGTTAATCCGATCGTACATCGATTCGTATTCATCCTTTGCTTCGTCGTCTAGAGAGATATCAAACTGAGGCCTCTTCTGACTTATCATCATTGTTTCTTTATCTTCTTCAGAGCTTTCCTCCATGTCGATGTTGATTGTTGGCTTCGCCTGTTCAACAATTTGGGAAATTCTTTCTCGACCACGTCCCCGGCCTCGACCTCGGATGCGTGGGCTAAAAGAACTTTTACGAATTCGTTGACATGGAGCTGTATGAGATTGTTGAACTGGAGCCATACGGTCTCGTCCTTTTAATTCCTTTGAGTCTTCAATTTTGCTTATCACAATGTCTCTTGAAAGTGTTGTTTTCTTCAGAGGAGCATAGTAAGCGGCGTCTTCATGGATACCCACTTCATGTATTGAAAACGGCTGTAGATCCCCTTTAATGCAATGTTCTTGTCCATCTTTGTAGTATTTGATGCACTGGTGAAGCGACGACGGGACCATATTGTACTCATGGAGCCACGGTCGACCAAGCAGGGTATTGAACGAAGTATCCGCATCGATGACATGGAATTTTGCAGTTGTTACTAGATTTCCAACTTTCATTTGTAGCATTATAGATCTGAGGGCTCTTTCTCCTTTCTGATTGAAACCTCTTAACATCATTTTATCCATTGAAAGCTCTCGGGCGTCGATGTCCAAGTAAGCTAACGTCTATAGACTCATTATATTGAGCGACGCTCTAGGATCTACTAAGACTCTGGAAAGCACGAATCTGCCAATGATGATAGAAATGTAGAGTGGACGATTATGATCGGCTGTACCGAGTAGCAAATCTTCGTCGGTGAAAGTCACGCCAAGCTGTTCCTTTATGGTGCAAACTCCTTCTGAGGATGTGCTAGCCAACTACGCTAAGCAAATGTCGGGATCAAGTAGAGCCTTGATCAAACTTTCTCTCATCTCCTTTGACAGGATCAGAGCATCGTAAATACTTAGTTTGGCCGGCAACTTCCTGAGATGAGCTAACACATTGTAATCCACTTTAATTGGGTTTTCAACTTCATTTCGAACTTGTATCTCTTCAGTAGCTGGAGGTATTTCTTCTTGAGTGACTATCTGCTTTCCTTTGTCCACTGGAGTTGTTCTCGGAGGTAGCACCTTGCCACTCCTTAAATGCACTTCCATTATTCCTTCTTCTTCTGGACCCAGATGTCTTTCTGTATCTGAGTAGTCCAAACTGATGTCAAGTGGAACTCCATTGCACTCGAGGACTGGCTCCTCACTTCTCGTACTGTCGTAGCCAGTGTTGTCAATGTCTTCTTTATCTTTGGTGGAAGTTAATACGATTTGAGGATCATTTTGGGAATCGAAATCGGGGTTAGATAGGTTGTGATTAGTTACGTCATCACTAGAGACAGTAAGAACGTAGCCAACATCATTTATATCATTATTATGAGACCCTGGCAGGGAATAAAGATAATGATACAAAGTTAGGGGTTCGAGGTATTTCACCCCTGAATCTGAGACAACCAGTCTAGCGGGAGCAGTCCCTATCCTATCCTCCGCACTATCGTCTTTAATCTCATTCACGATCTCTTTCTTCCTCCACTCTCGTCGCGGTGGCTTCCTTGGCAAAGCGTTCATCTTGGCCTGTGCTGACGGTGGACTCCGGACAGCGGCTTTCTTTGGAGCAGACTGAATCTGATCCAGGACCTTCTTGAGTTCATTCCAAATGGCACTCCATCCACCCTTATCGGCATATGGGTCAAGCAAAGAGATTGGTTCGGCTGAAATTACATTTATAGAACCTTTTTCAGGCTCCTTCATATATTACTTTGGTATCGTTATATTTCCTTCTTTGTAATTCCGCTCAAGCCAATCCTTGAAACTGAAGCAGTTCTCAATCGTATGTCCAAGCATCCGGTGATAGGGACGAAGTCGGGCCGATCTTTCTTATTCACCTCTTCCGGCTTTTTCGGCTAGAGCAACTTCGAACTCGGGCTTCTTTAGCGGATTCTTGAACATCTTTGCTACAGCATCATCTTTGAAAGAGTAGTTTCGCGTAGTCGTTCGATATTGTAGGAACCGGTCTCCCATCCGTCCCGTACGCTCTCGCCGCTACCGACCGGCCGATTATTTTGCGGTGGACGAGATTGTCCATACCGCCGAGGCCGATCAGTACCGCCGAGGCGATCGCTCGGTCTGAATCATCATCGGTTGCTTTCCTTTATCGACCGCAGCCACTACGCCAGATCTCTTCTCATAAGCCTTTGTTGGTTTCGTTTTCTTTGTCTTTTCTACAGGCTCCGTGTGCTTGATTTCTTCTTGTAAGCTGCTGGCCTTGCTGAGCAGTATCTCGAAGGACTTGATCATGAGACCCTTGAGCATGAAAGCTACCGGACCGTGAACACTCTTGAGTAGTATATCGATCGCGTGTTGTTCTTGTAGCTGAGGTTCACATTTCATGCTTAAGTTTCTCCACCTCAAGATGTAGTCAACCAAAGTCTCGTCGGGCTTCTGACGTTCTACCACGAGATCTCCTATGGTGACATGATGCTGAGCACCGGCGAATCTCTTTACGAACATGCTTTCCATTTCTTCGAAAGTCTTACTGATCCATTAGGAATTTCAGCATACCAATCGAAAGCTATTCCTGATAGGCTGCTGACAAACTGACGGAACAATAGTGCTTCACTTCCTCCTGTATTGCAATAGCTAGCTTTGAAGTGAGCTATATGCTGCCGAGGGTTTCATGTTCCCTCGAACGTTTTGAAGGTCGGTGGCACGAAGCCTTTGGGGTAAGGTACAACATCAAATTCCTCCGAGTAGGGTCTACCCTTTGAAACTGATGCTCTGCCTTTGGACTGGGCCAAGGCCTCCCGAACTTGCTGTTCGACGATTTGCTTAAGCTCCTTTTCTGGTAGATTCGGGGGTGAATCCTTCTTCGGAAGCACATTCTCGTTGGCAAAGGTGACCTCTCTTCTTTCATCGGCGATGTGTATTATCTCAGGCTGATTGATTTCTGGAGTAACTGTCGGATGTGACTGAGATTGTCCATGTAATGTGATCATGGTAGTCATAGCGGCAGTCATCTCCTCCATTCTCTTTTCCAATTGGCTGATCATTTCATCCCTAGCGCACACGGTTCTTTGAAGCTTTTCTATTGCGTCCTCCTCACGAGGAGCTTCACGTGCAAACGCTGTGGCCCTGGTATCGACCATGTTGATTTCCATGAATTCATCATCCAAGTAATCTGACAGATGGAGATTCTCGTTATCGATTTCCAATCCTTGCTCCTTGTTAACTCTGAAATCTCTTCACGGAGTTTCTGAATTCTATCCTCCATCAACCCTTCTTCTGCCACTGACTCTGAAGCAACAGGGGTGGTGACGATAGGAGTGCCGGACTTATAATCCGTTTGATGATTTGTAGACTTCTCGAAGTGGACAGGTGCAGCGACTTTCGGTAACCACACTCTCCTCTCGAGAATTGATGCCTCGGGACGGAATGTCTCAGCGGGGACATCAGAACCAAGAGAGGAAGTGTGCTCCCTAGAGTGCAGACCATGTACAGAGGAAAGTAACCCTCTCTTCCTCCTCAGGAGTTCCTTGGGTGGCATTCTTGGACCTAGCCGAGACTTGACTGGTCTTCGTATCGCGGGCGTCGAATCGATGGTAGTTGTCTCAACACGCTTTCCCAAACGGTGCTTGACAGAAACCCTGCTAGGCTTTTCCATTTTCAAAATTTCCTCTTTCACTTCTGGGGATATTGCACATCCCATCCTTTTAAGAAGCTTGGCAACAGAACACCTTTCTAATTCAGCCAATCTTCGTAGAAGAGTATAAGCTCGAGTGATGGGTGTGGACTTCTTTCCCTCCTCATCATGACTGTGCGGTGCTGGAAACGCAGCGACAATCCTATGGAGACTTTCATTTCCAGTAGTACCAGCTAACGGGTAAAACCTACTACCTCGGAGGAGAGGAGAGGTATTTGGTAAACCGAGTTCCTCCTGCTGAGGAATCTCATCAATCACTGGCAAACTTGCAGCTTGTGCATTGGCGGCCTTACGAAGCTTCCGGTTCCGATTCCTCCTTTGGGATTTTGTCATCGGGGGAACCCTGGAACTGGAACCAATCTCAAAGACAGACGACAGAGCAGGGAATGCTTTGTCAGACTCCTCCTCGTGCAGAATTTCTTTCCCTTTGGTAGACGGGGAAGTAGGTACTGTAACGGCGAAGCCGAAAGCAGTAGAGGTGACGACTCTCCTTGTCACGAAGTCAACTGGTTTGATGGGGACAGTAGTCATCTTCACCTTCTTAGCAGAAGGGAAGTCTTCATGGGAGTTCAGGTCGAACTCGGCAGATGGTTCTTGAACTTCGGGGGTGGCAATTTTCAGGACAACGAACAGGGCTTTTCCAAGCACGACTTCAAACTCACTGAAGCCGGCTCCAAACTGAATTAACGGTGCTGCGAGACGAGCCTCACGGGAAGAGGGCAGGTCGCAGGAGAAGGTCAGTGAAGGGGTTGACATTTCGACTGTCAAAAGAAACGTTCCAAAATTTAGGAAGGGTCAAAGACCTTGTCATCATAGTATGAACACTATGAAAAAGATCGTTTTGTGAACTGGGTAAAATTTCTGATTTAATTTAATATATTATTATTTTCTTTTATCATATTTTGTTCTTCTTTTTCTTTTATTTTCTCTTAGATTTTCATGTGTTTTTTAAATGATAATTAAAATTTTAATGGTGGATTAACTTACCGAAGGTAGAAAATTAAATCCAAGAGGCAGAAGAAGAAGGTGAAGCAAAGGACCCCGCCTGAGGATCCCTTTTCACAACGCACATTGCCCAAGTGGAATTAATCCACCAACACACCTATTGGGGGTCCAACCCCACAAGAACAAAAGAAAAATCCTAAGGATCCCTGAACCTCTCTGTTTAGGAGTGACTAAACAGATGGTCCTGAAATACAGGAAAGTTGATCACACTTTCCTAAGAAAGAAATGGGTAAAGTACATCAACGGAAGAATGGTAGTTTGATCCACTAGGGGCATGGACTTACTACCGATTTATGAAAGCATCTGATCAAAATGGAGAGAGGAACTAGTCCCCAGCGGAGTCGCCAGAAGCTGGCGGCATATTTTTTAGGTTTTAAATTTAATTTAAGTATATATATATAATTTGGAAAGTAGCATTTGATTTTGAAAATAATTTTAAGTTTGAAAATTTTAAGATATGAAATCAAACTGATCTCACATCCCAAATAGTTTATATAAACGAGCACCGCACCACAAACGTGTATCTATCCCGAGGAATAGTCGCACCGCTTCGACGATGGGGCTCGATTAAATAAACTAAGAGATTTGTGACATCCGTTTGATCCGCGAACCAATTTTATAAGCCGACGGTGTTCCCCCGCTTAATATAAAGGAATTAGACGGGGTTTATACTACTCAGGTTCTTAAAGTTCCCTATAAGGGCAAGCCCCTATAGTTAATTACATCCTAAATTTCCGAAGACACTTAAGAAAATTCTCGATAATGATCAGTGGTTTTAGTCTCAAGAATTTCACAGTCTAAGTTTTTCAAAGTATTGAATATTGGAATTTCAATAGGGAATGGATCGAGTTTGGAACAGTCTATTTTAAGAGTCCAATAGAAGAGCGTTAGGAGGAGCTGGAGATCCAAGAAGAATCTTGGCAACTTCCCAAAATATTCGATTATTTGGCTTCAATTTGGGAGTTTATTTAAAGTTTCATCCTGCCTGTTTTAATTAATTAGAATTTATATTCGTATGATACAATCATACAAACAGCCTTAAAGATGTGAGGGCTTATGTCGTACTAAACGACTATCTCGGAGTCCTAAGACCGCTTAGGGCTTAATTTGCATAAGACAATTATGCAAATGCCTAACAAAAAGTTGAGGACTTATGTTGAACTAGGCAAACCATCTCGAAGTCCTATGGCTTTGTTATTTAATTTCTAAAAAAGGTTTAGCTGATGTAGATCCGAGTTTTGCTGACGACGATGGTCGTGCTGCCCACTATGCTCCGAGCTCCTTGTTGCAGCAGAGGTTTAGTTTTAGAAGGTGAAAAATCAAGAGATGAGAGAAGTGTTTTGTTTTAGAGAAATCTTAAAATCCAAGTGTTTTTTTTTAATTTTTTAATTAAAACAAATCTTAAAGTTGATTATTACAACACCGGTTAAGATCCCATGGTTCCATCCTTCCGGCATCATTATTTTTATCAGATTCACTTAGTCCAGATGAACTTACTAAACTCAACTGAATGAGTTCCACACTTTCATTTAGACCGTGGGAAATCCCGTTAGCAACACGTAGGTTACATCATCAGAGGTATTCCCGATCATCCAACAAGACATTTTAATTTAGTTAAAGTTGTAGTTTTTGTTGTTCTGTTTGTGATTAAATTTTGAGTTGTTTTATATTTTGAATGTTGTGGTGGTGAATTTTATCTTGTATCGATTTTAATTTAGTTTTGGGTTTCAGTTTTGTGGTTATCCTAAAGGTTTCAGTTTTCATGCAACAATCTTATTTATCATGCAAGAGAAGTAAAGTACAGTACAGGTAAGTAAATTGCATCAAAATATAAATGTACTCGGTAGGGTCTTCTCTTCATTCCTACTCGAGACTTTAGTATTGCATTGTATATATGTGTTTATAGTTTTGCAGAAATTAAAGCATGCCAGAAAACAGGAAGAAGTAGGACTAACAAGCAGTAACTACTCAATCTGTGATGTCTATGTAAATGTCCTGGTTTTCTACCAAGTCCTATGATGTCTATGTGAATTCCTATGTTGTGTTTCAATGAACTCTGTTAATTTAATTGAGGATGGTTTCGTTAAGCAGACATATTAAGTTTAATAGACCTCATAAGTATCCAAACAGTCAAAGAAGGATGCAGGTCCATGCTTCCCTCTCATATCCTGATGAAAAGTCTCGGGCTCATTTAGACTTATTATGTTGCTTAACAATTCACCCCACCTATACCCTTATGTTTAATAAACACATTTGTTTGAGGTAGGTTGGGGCAGATGGGTTTAGGTGTGGGTTGAATTTGGATTTGGTGGCAAATGATAGTTTGGTTTGGACTTATGGGAGTGCTATGAAGAGTTTGTGGCTTTTTAATTGAGTTTGATTTTAGTTTGGGGATTGGAGGATTTGAATTTGGTTTGTGTTTGTATTTGGTTTGGGTTTGAACTAGTTTGGTTTTGGTTATGGTTTGGTTTTGGTTTTGGTTTTGGTTTTGGTTTTGGTTTGAATTTGGTTTTGTTTTGGGTTTGTTTTTTGGAGCTAGGAACTTTAAGTTTGGAATGTGGATTAGGAAGGTTGTGTGGACATCGGGTAAAATTTGGGTTACTTCATGCATTCACTAAGCATAAGGGTATTCTTATTATGTTTTCTACACCAAGTTGTGATTTCCTAGGGGTCTTTGTAAAGGGAAAAATAAACCATGCCTCAGGAGGCCTATCCTAGGTTTGATTGTTATCGTGTTGGTATTGTATTGTGGTCGGGACTGTTGTTGTATGTTGTGATTGTTGTGTTGTGTGATGTTATGATTGTATTGTATTATGTTATTAGTGTTTATATTGTTATGTGTTATTATTTTATGTTATTATTGTTATTTATTGTTTATGTGTTTTGTTATTGCTATTTTTATCATGTGTTGTTTAAAATTATTATCTTTTATTTGTAATTGAAATTATTATTATCTTTATTATTTATTTAATTTATTATCTTATTTAATTAATTGTGATTTATTTACTTTATTATCATTTATTTATTTTTTTAATTGTTATTAACTTTATTTGATTAATTGATTGTTATTTATCTGTTTTATTTAATTAGTTGTTATTTATTTAATTTATTTATTTTATTTATTTTAATTTACTTTAACTTAATATTTATTTATTTAAATTATTATCTTTAATTTTATTTCAATTTATTTTGTTATTTAATTATATTTTAATTTAATTTAATTAATTATTATTAATTTAATTTAATTTAATTATTTAATTTAATGTAAAGTATTATTGTTTAATTTAATAAAATTTAATTTAATTTTATTTTATTTTATTTAATTTAATTTAAATTACTATTTATTTACATTATTATTTAATTTAATTTAATTTAATTTAATTTAATTTATTTAAGTTAATTTAATTTATTATTTATTTACATTATCAATTTAATTTATTTAATTTGTTTATTTAATTTATTTAATTTAATTTTTATTTATATTATTATTTAATTTAATTTTAATAAGATTTGATTAATTTAATTTAATTTATTATTATTTACAATTATTATTTAACTTTAATTTAATATTAGGTTTTCATTAATTTATTTAACTTAATTTAATTTATTTAATTAATTTAATTTAATTTTAAATTATTTATTTATTTACATTATCATTTTAATATAATTTTGATTTATTTAATTTATTTAATTTAATTTAAACTATTATTTATTTAATTATTTTTGGTTTACTTGATTAATTATTATTTAATGTAATTTATTTAATTTAATTATTATTTAATTTAGTTTATTTAATTTAATTACTATTTAATTTTTTAAATTTAATTCATTATTCATTTATATTATTTAAATTATTTTCAGTTTATATATATATATATATATGTATTATTTATTTTATTAATCTTTATATTCTTTCCTTTTAATATATATATATATATATATATATATATATATATATATATATTATAAGTCATTTTTATTTTAATTTATGATTGTTATTAATTATATGTATATTTAAGTTTATCATTTATATTATTTATTTATCATTTATATTATTATTTATTTAATTATAAAGCTTTTCATTTTCTCTCTTCTCAATTATCCTTTTCTTTATTTAAAGTTATGATCATTTATATTAAGTTATTATTTATTAAAAATTATTATTTACACATATATTTACATTTAGATTATCTTAAAGATGCATGACATTTTTATTTGATTATTTTTATTATTTATCTTGAATTTACAACTATTTTTAATTATTATTATTATTATTCTTTCTCATATTTTTATTATCTATTTAAGTTTATGGTTATTTATTTTATTCTTATCACACTATTTTTATTACTTACATATTATTATTATTAATTTACATATATATATTATTATTCTTTATTTATTTATTTATGTTTTAGTAGTACTTATTTAAATCTAGTATAGATTATTTTTATTATGTCACTTATTTATATAAAATTTATTTACATTATTTTAAACATTATTTATTTAGTGTATTATAATTTATTTATAATTTATTTAACATTAATTTATATATTATTTAGTACATATAATATATTTACATTTATATTATTAATTTACATATGTATAATTTATGTAGTTATTTTATTTATATGTTATTTCATTATTATATGTTATATATATATAATTTATTTCATTCCCTTTCATTTTATTTTATTCCTATTTTTATTTTCTTTTCTCTTTATGTTTATTTTCCTTTCTTTTATTTTTTCTTTCTTTTATGTTAAATTATTACTTTTAGATTTTAAATCTTATTTTTCAATTTAGTAGAAATAGGTGGTAGATTTGTAAATATTTAAAACTAGCTATATAACTTTGCATAAAAAAAAAGAATTCCTAAGCCTATGCATGAATAAAATTTAAATAGCATGAAGATAACCTAATCATGAAGATATACATGGAGATAGCTTGCATGAAAAAGAAAATAAATCCCTAAGGCTAAACATGGGAAAGCATACATGGTGTGAAGATTTGTAATAATTAACACATAATAATTTTTTTTAAAATCTATGTAGAGGAAGAATAATTTTTTAAAGAAAATACATGTATGTGCTAAACATAAACAAGATAATGACAATTTTTTTTCTTTTTTTTTCTTTTAAACAAATTTTGAAACAAAAACAAAAGTAAAGAGAGGGGGGAGGAGATTACCTTAGCTTGGAGAAGCACTTGTTGGAGACCTTGAAGAGTCCCTTGTTGGAGATGAAGTGAGTGAGTGTGGCTATCTTGGAAGGAGGAGAAGAAGAGGAGAGGGAGGCTCACGGTTTTGAAGAGGAAATGAGTGAGTGGGATGGTAAAGTGAAGTGTGTAAGGGAGTGTGTAAGGGGGTGTAAAAGAGGATTATGAGAGGATTTAATGGGGAGGCTCACGGCTTTGGAGTAAAGAGGGGAGTGAGGGAGAGATGAGGTGGAGGTGAGGAGGAGGGGCGGTGAAGGTGAGGAGAGTAGGGTGAGGTGGCGGGTAGGGTGAGGGAGAAGTGAGGGAGAGTGAGGGAGAGGCATGGAAGTAAGGTGAAGGGAAGATTTTTTATTTTTTTTATTTTTTTTATTTTTTTTAAAAGGTGTATTTTATTATTTTTTTTTTGGGGCTGCCGTGAGGTGTAAAAAAAGGGGGAAGTGTGTGGGTTTGTGTGTGTGAGTGTATTTTAGTTTGGTGAGTTTTGGATTTTGGGTCCATTTTAAGAACATTGGGCTAACTTTAGTTTAGATTGGGCTAGAGCTCGAATGAAACCCAAGTGCCTTGATCCATATTGTCCAAATTATTGTAATGAAAATCTTTCATGAAGACACAAAGTGGTTTTGAGCTCATATGGAGGTTCAATTTTGGCATGGATTGGATTTTGGATTATTTTGGACAATGTTGGGTTCGGGTCAAGTTATCTTGAGTTTGAGTGGGAATGGGGTTCAGAGGTCTTCAACAACAATGTAGATATGGTTGTCTAGAAGAATGTTCATGAAGACATAAAATGGTTTTGACAAGGTTTAGATGGTCAATTTGGTGGATTTAAAACATGTGTTCAGCTTGGGTCAAAATTGGGGTTTCTTTGGTCCAACATGGATTTGGGTAAGACCTGGGCACAAATTATGGGAAATTGATGATCCAATTCAGTTTAAGGAGGTGTTATAAAGAGTTTGGAATTGAAATTTGGGAGGAATTGATTGCCATTGGGTCACTTTAGGAGTTTTGGGTATTTAGGCAGAATTGGGGATTTTGGATTTCAAGTGGAATTGGATTCAAATTTGGGTCACATTGGACTTGAATTTGGTCTAATTTGATATTTGTGATGTTGAATTTTGATTTAGAATTGAATTTGATGAAAATTGGGGTCAATTGGGTCAAGATTGGGTTTGGTTTAGGTACCTTTAGGTTAAATGGGCCAAGTTGGGAGTTTGGATTGAAAGTGTATTAATTTGGCAAAATTGGCCCATAGTGTAGTTGAACAAAATGAAATTAGGAATTTTTAGGATTTTCTGGAATTTTTTTGAGAATTTTTTGGAATTTTTGGATTTTTTTGGGCAAAAAGGGTATTTTGGGTATTTTGAGAGTATTGGGGGGTATTTTTTGAAATTTTGGAATTTTTGGTCATGAATGGTCAATTTGAGTGGTAAGGAATATCTTGGAATAATTTTTTGGGAATTTTGGTGAATTTGAAGAATTTTGGGTAATATAGGGCATTTTGGGAGGTTAGGGGCCAAATTTTTGAAATTTTAGAAAATTGAAGCTTGGCTTCAGGTGAGCTGGATGTAATGACCAAGGGTCACCTACATTTGGTCTTCTATGTGTTGGTCCCTACCACTTAGTCATAGACTGAGGGCTGGGCTATCCACATGAGTTTCCAAAGAGTTCAAGGTTGAAATTAGGATGTGCAGTGTGTGTATCTTGTGAATGTGAAGTGTATGAGTGGTGATCTCCAGACCTCCCTCAGGGCAAATCCTAAGGTTTGACCACCTATAGGAGACTTCCCCTAAGATTCCTTATACTTGCCTTTTTCCTACCAAAAGGTGGAGGTTGGGCCTTAAGCATATGAAAACCCTCTAGTGAAGCAAGAAGGGTTTTGAATTTCTATGGGGAGGGTTCCATAACTAGTCTTCTAAGAAAGTCACCAGGAGAGTCCTATGGCTAGACCCTAGGCTATTCTAAAGAGAGACTAGACCTCAACCAAAAGTGAGGTCAACAGTCGATTGTTAAAACTAGGAGGATAAGTTGGTCTAAAGTTTGAATTTCCATGATTGTTCCAATTCCTGATTGGATTAACTTGATTATTACTCCATTGTTGATGTCCATTATTCCAATTAAAATTAGGGTGATTTTTCCAACCTTGATTATAATAATTTGAATAAGGGTTCTTAGTTTTACTAGAAATATCTTGCAATGTCTCCATTGTTTGAGAATCATCAATTGTTTGCAGAATTATCATTACTTACATGTGACACGTTATTAGCAAAATTATCCAATTTTATAGATATCGCAGCCACTTGTAAAGCTAAAATAGAAATGGCTTCATTATCTTGAATACTTGCCACTCTTTTAGGATTAATCCTTTTAGAAGGTCATTGAAAATTATTGTTAGTCATTTCCTCAATTAAGGTATAAGCTTCATCAAATGTCTTAGCCATTAAAGAACCACCCGCAGCAGCATCTATAATAGATCTAAGTGATCCAATAAGTATGTTATAAAATGTTTGAATAATTAACCAATCTTGTAAAGCATGATCAGGACATTTTCTTAATAGTTCTTTAAATCTTTCCCATGCTTCATTAATTTTCTCTCCATTAAATTGCATAAATGAAGTAATATCATTTCTTAATTTAGCAGTTTTAGAAGGAGGAAAATATTTAACACGTAATTTTTGTGTCATATCTGTCCAAGTTTTAATAGAACCAGTTGCTAATGAGTTAAGCCACATCTTTGCTTTATCTTTTAAGGAAAAGAGAAAGAGTCTAAGCCTAATAGCATCATCATAAACATTATTATATTTAAAGGTAGCACAAAGTTCTAAGAAATTAGCAAGGTGTAAGTTTGGATCCTCATTTGGTGTTCCTCTAAATTGATTATTTTCAAACATTTGAATAATATAAGGTATAAGCTCAAAAGAGTTAGCATCTACAGCAGGCATTTGAATATTAATATGAAGTTCATGAGCTGCAGGGTTTGCATAATCCCTTAATGGTTTGTAAACATTTTGTTCATTAATTTCTATTGGATTTTGATTATTGTTATGTAAGTTAGCCATTTGTTGATAATTTTGAACTTATTTTCCTTTTCTAATTCTTTTAACTGTTCTTTCTAATTCAGAATCAAAAGGTAATAATCCTTCAGATCCAGAACTAAGCATAAAAAAAATTAAATAAAAGGACTTGAAAATAAAATAAAATCTTTTTGGCAATTTTGTTTTTGTAAATATTTTTGTATTTTTAAAGAAATAAAAGTGTATAAAATAATTTTAATTTGAAAAATCTAAGAATTGTCTTTCACTTCCCTCCTTCCTTTCATTCACTTCCCTGGCAACGGCGCCAAAAACTTGAAATGACCTTTATGAGTATCTGTTTATGCAAGAATTTATGAGTTTATATTTAAATATTTATAATAATTTCGAAAGTAAAGTCTCAATTTCAAACGCAAGTATACGTATTGTTTCAAGTATACAAGGCTCTGTTGGAGTCTTGGTTATTGATCCCACAGGGAAGATTAAGGAAAGATTAATTGAAGGAATTTAATAGATTTTCAAATTAAAAGTAATTGTAATTTTTATTTCATTTCAAAATTCAGATTCTAAGTTCAATGAAATTTCTACTAAATGTAAGTAAAGTAGCAATAAAGTAAAGATTAATGCAAGTATAAATAAAACAACTTTCTCCTTTTCAACTAATCCAAGATTTTTCAAAATAATTATCATTCGTGGAGAACTTGAGATTATGGTATTGCACCAAATAGAAGCATTCCTATTCTTTACCTTCGCTCGATAGTATAAAGAACATTAGCTAATCTATAGATTGGTTCATGATGTATTATTAGTAGAATGGGTTAATCTAGGCTCACACTTCTAAATGTCAAAGGGTGGCTATGGTCGGCCCTACTAGTGACACGTTCCCATTCTATAAACCAAATTATTAGAATTTAGTCTGCCACTCTAAAAAATAATCAATTTTAAGCCCAATAAATAGTAACTCCCTATTTATTTGCACTTCACCTTGAATAACCCACTAAAGGCCTTTGATTACCCAATTCATGTGATATCTACTAGTTAAGAACTCATCTCCAGATAGGTCTCCGAATTATTCAACTGGTTTTAACAATTTAAATGGCCAGTTTAAAAATTAAATCAAGATCAGGTATTAATATCATCGCAATAATTTTAAAATTTTAAGTTAAGTTCTCCAACGAAATCAAATTATCTTATTATCTTTTCATAGTTGAAAGGAGAAAGAAAAGCAACTACTTAGAACACATTGAATTCACACACCAAAACATATTTATAAAACTTTGAACTAAGTTACAAATACTTATCTGGAATGTTCCTTCAAGTGATTCTTTGACTCCTACTGACTCCAATGCAAGGTACAAGACTTCAACAACAACAACACTTAGAAACTCTCACTTACTACTCAAGGAATTGAGTAGTAAAACTCAAAATAACTAAAATAAACTCACTAAATACTTAAGAAGAAAATATGGTGGCTCTCTAAATCTATCTCCAAATGCTGGAGAATGAGGGGGGGCACCGTTCTCTGTAGAAATGTCTCCTATTTATAGAGCTTCAAAAATAACCAGGGGTTGCTTAAGGCACCTCTTCGAAATTCGTCCAAATTCAATGAATCTTCTAGAAAGTAATTGTGGCGCCTGGGCTCTGGGATTTGGTGCCTAGGCGCCAGAGTCCGTGACCAAGTCTTCACACCTCTTCACTTTGGATCGCACCTCTTCACGATTAAAATTATTTTTGTGTGTCCAGATGCATTGTATCACATGTCCTATGTATTAGGAGTAACTTCCAGTCTTCTAGAAGGTCTGATAACCGCTTAACACCGTCAAAATAACTGCCCAAAGTTGGCAAAAATCTTATTTGCTTTAGTATCAAACTGGAGCTTAGGCACCGGATCTTGGCGCGTAGGCGCCAGACTTATAATTTGGGCAACTTTGCTTTTTAGCTATATTTTTGCTTCTTTTTCCTCCTTTTTCCCTCTTGAACTCTTTTTTCATCACGTATGTCAAAAAACATAAAAATACCTTTCATTAAAGCATAATATCCTTAAAATTTGAATCATAAATAAGGCATAAAAATAAATACTTTTTAAGTGGATCATCCATCAAGAATCGAGCGAGATTTTGTCCCTGAAACATGGATGGCTTGCGGGTTTAAACCAGATGTAGGGGATGAACGGATGCCTTCCATTTCCATGTTTTGGAAATGGGCGGCTGTGATTCATTCCAGCTTGATCCGTTGTTCGGAGTCCCACAGCGGATCAACCACGATTCGATGGATCTGAGGACACACGGCGCCATCTAGTAATTTAGGGACTATTTTGGATTTAAGAAAATTTAGATTAACCTTAAATTAATTAAAAATTCATATCTTTGTCTAGAAAAATCATAAAAATATGAAAAAAATATTTTGAACTCAAGGTAATGAGAAGAATAATGTGGAAACAAAATCATGAATTAAAGTATTATATTTAATCTTTAATTAATTAAACACTTTTAGGAGTATTTTAATTATTAAAATTAATTATAAATCAAAAAATTTATGAAATTTTCACTGAATGATCCTTTCATTCTTAGGAACATTATATGATTTTTTCAAGTCTGGGATGGTCCTTAGAATAAGATATGCAATTTTCAACCCTACGTTGTGATTATTTAAAAAATAATAACTACATTAATTAGGAATTTGAAAGATAAATTGAATATTCCTCAGAAACTTTAGGATGATGAATTTGGATTCTAAAAATGACATTTTGTAACTCTTGAAAACTTGGAAAGACACTTTTAATTTTTAGGATGAAATTTATAAAATTGAAAATTATAAACTAAATCCGTAAAACTTCTTTATTTCATGAAAAATATAATTAAGATTAATAAAATCTTAATATCTAAGTTTAAACTATTTTAAACTTAAAATGAACCCTTAAGTTATAATTAGGTTAGGTTTAAAGACAATACAAAACTTTAAAAATCCTAATTAAACTTAATCACCTTAAACCTTAATTACATTAGGTTTAAGACAAATTAAATCCTAATTAGGTCTAATCCCCCATTAGGCCTGATTAAACACCTTAAACCTTAATTACATTAGGTTTAAGGCAAATCAAACCTTAATTAGGTCTAACCCATAAGACCTAATTAATTCATTAAGCCTTAACTAAATTAGGCTTAATACTTTAAACACTATTTAAGTCTAACCTATTAGACTTAATTGATTCATTAAGCCTTAACTGCATTGGGCTTAATAACTTAAACCCTAATTAGACTTAACCCTAATTAAGTATAGTTAATTAATTAAACCTTACCTAAAATAGGTTTAGTTAATCTTAAACCAATTAGACATAATCCTAATTAAGTCTAAATAATCAATTAAACCTTACCTAAATTAGGTTTAATTAACCTTAAACCAAATAGACTTGACCCAAATTAAATCTAATTAATCAATTAAATCTTGCCTAAATTAGGTTTCATTAACCATAAACCAATTAGAATTAGCCCTAATTAAGTCTAATTAATCAATTAAACCTTAACTAAATTAGGTTTAATCAACCTTAAAAAAATTAGACTTAACCCAAATTAAGTCTAATTAATCATTTAAACCTTGCCTAAATTAGTTTTAATTATCCTTAAACCCATTAGAATTAACCCTAATTAAGTCTAATTAATCAACTAAACCTTACCTAAATTAGGTTTAACTAACATTAAACCAATTAGACTTAACCCTAACTAAGTCTAATTAATCACATAACCTTACATAAATTAGGTTTAATTAACCTTAAACCAATTAGACTTAACCCTAACTAAGTCTAATTAATTAATTAAACCTTACCTAAATTAGGTTTAATTAACCTTAAACCAATTAGACTCAATCCTATTTAAGTCTAATTAATCAATTAAACCTTACCTAAATTAGGTTTAATTATTCTTAAACCAATTAGACTTAACTCTAATTAATTCTAATTAATCAATTAAACCTTACCTAAATTAGGTTTAATTAACTTTTAAGCCTTATTTAAATTAGGCTTAAACAACCTTAAACTCTAATTAGGACTAAACCATTAGACCTAATTAAACCCTTAAGCCTTACTTAAATTAGGCTTAAAAAATCTTAAACTCCAATTAGGTTTAACATATAAGACCTAATTAAACCCTTAAGCCTTACTTAAATAAGGATTAAACAACATTGAACTCTAAATTAGATCTAACACATTAGACCTAATCAATCCTTACTTAAATTAAGCTTAAACAACCTTAAACTCCAATTAGGTCTAACCAATTAGGCCTAATTAAACCTTTAAGCCTTACTTAAATTAGGCTTAAACAACCTTAAACCCTAATCAAATCTATCATTAATTAGACTTAAACTAAAACCTAACTTGACTTCAACCTAAGTTGAACCCAAGTTAACCTAAACTTTATGTTCAACCCATATTGAACTTAACTCTATCAAAACCTAACTTAAGTTCAATCTAAGTTGACTAAATATTAGGTTCAACCCTTATTGAACCTAAATCAATCAGTACCTAACTTGAACCCATGTTAACCTAAACCTTCGGTTCAACCCATATTGAACCTAACTCAACCAAAACCTAACTTGAGTTCAATTTAAGTTGAACCCAGGTTAACCAAAACCTTAGGCTCAACCTGCATTGAACCTAACTCAACCGAAACCAAACTTGAGTTCAATCTAATTTGAACCCATGTTAACCCAAACCTTAGGTTCAACGCATATTGAACCTAACTTAACTAAAACCTAACTTGAGGTCAATCTAACTTGAACCCAAGTTAACCCAAACCTTAGGTTCAACGCATATTGAACCTAACTCAATCAAAACCTAACTTGAGTTCAACCTAAGTTGAACCCAAGTTAACCCAAACCTTAGGGTCAACCCTTATTCAACCTAACTCAACCAAAACCAAACTTGAGTTCAATCTAACTTGAACCCAAGTTAACCCAAATTTTAGGTTCAACCTGTATTGAACCTAACCCAACTAAAACCTAACTTGAGTTCAATCTAACTTGAACCCATGTTAACCCAAAACTTAGGTTCAACCCATATTGAACCTAACTCAACCAAAACCTAACTTGAGTTCAATCTAACTTGAACCCAAGTTATTCCAAAATTTAGGTTCAACCCATACTGAATCTAACTTAATTAAACCTAACTTAAGTTCAATCTAAATTAAACCTAAGTTAACCCAAACATTAGGTTCAAACCTTATTAAACTTAACTCAATCAAAATCTAACTTAACTTCAATCAAACCCAAGTTAACCTAAACCTTAGGTTCAATCAATATTGAACCTAACTCAACCAAAACCTAACTTGAATTCAATTCAAGTTAATTCATACTTAAGTTCAACCCATATTGAACTTAAAGCAAAAATTTCTAACTTAGGTTCAACCTTGATTGAACCCAAGTTAAATCAAACTTAAGTTTAACCCATATTGAACTTAAATCAACATTTCTAACACAGTTTCAACCTATATTGAATCCAAGTTAAACCAAACTTAAGTTCAACCCATATTGATGTTAAGTAAATATTTTTAACTTAGGTTCAATCTAAATTGAACCCAAGTCAACTCAAACTTAAGTTCAACCCATATTGAACATAAGTCAACATTTCTAACTTAGGCTCAACCTAAATTTTGCCCAAGTTAACCCAAACTTACACTCAACCCATACTGAACTTAAGTCAATACTTCTAACTCTAATTTAAGTCTAATCTACATTATACTTAATACCTTTTAGATTTAAATGACACCGAATCTAAAATTCTAATGTTTAACTTATGTCAGATTTTACGCAGTTTAACTCTAATCTACATTAGACTTAATACCTTTTAGATTCAAATGACATCGAATCTAAAAGTTTTAAAGTCTAAGTTATGTTAGATTTTATTCAAAATTAGATCTAAAAATTCTGAAGTTGAATTAGATCTTACATACATTAGATCTAAATAATCTTCACCCTTTTCTTTAAGTCTAAATTACATTAGACTTAAATAAAAAAATGAAAACCAACTTATATATGGAAAATTTTAATTGGTTTATAATCGTAAATAACTTAAAATTTTCCAACCCAAAATCTGAAAAGACATTAAGACTTAAATGAAATTGTAATCAACAAAGATCATCGAATGTAACTTAAAACCCAGTGTTCTTGATCTACAAAGATTTCCTGGACGACGCAATCCTGGTTGTTGACAGGAATCTTATGGTCCTGGTTTAAACACCTTTTGGACTAAGTAGATTAAGGCCCTTGATAACCCTAGGATGACAGAGCCAGTGACATCTTGACCGGTTTATCTAAAATCTAACTAACTAAAATAAAAATATTTAAGAAATAAAATTAACATTATTTCTTTTAAATTTGACGCTCATTTCTCTTGCCGGTTGAAGGCAAATTCAGCTTTAGATTTACTTTGCAGGGCGACATTCTAAAACAGGACAAATGACAATAAAAAAAATTTTAAGCAACACCAAAACAATGACAAAACAAAATAAAATAAAATATAAACAATATTAAAATGATAAAACCAAAACAAAATAAAACCTAAACTTTTAGGATAGCCACAAAACCTAAACTTTTAGGATAGTCACCAAACAATTAATAAACTACAAGACAAAACAAACAACAATATGACAAACAACAGAACAAAAAAATGAAATTTACATAACAAATGACATTGACAAAAATCAAACTCTTTGGGTAGTATGACATATTATCCCTAGGATTAAACATTGACGTTTCATTCCTTGTTCTTGAAACGTTTTAGAAAACAAGTGTTAACATTAATCAGAAGTTTTCTTAGATAAATTGTCTAAGATGTAATTAACTATAGGAGCTTGCTCCTATAGGAGATTTAAGAACTCAGGATAGGTATCACACCTAGAAATCTTTGGTTGCCAAAATTTCATATGTGATCATCCTTATATAAAATTTCTATAATAAGGCATTCTAGAATCTCCTTTTATAGGGATTATCATCGACATTTCTTATTCTACTATTTTTTATTTTATTAGCCCTTATTTTCTTTAAACTTCTTATTATCTAAGGATCCTTTACATGATACAAAAGAAATATGATTTCTTAAAGATTAGTACAATATTATAGATAAACAGAGTGGCGACTCCAAAACCAATGACATTGACATCGACGCCGAGAAAATCTCTAACACGGCTCCGAATGCCAACAAGAGATTTTATTTTGCGACTCCGCTGGATATAATCTTTCTTCTCATCTCTTGTTAACTCACTTATTATCAAAAAGAAGTTTCATATAGGGCCAAATCTTTCAAAACTCTTTTTAAAAGAGTTATTCTTGACATTTCATAACAACAACTGAATTTGCATTAGAAAATCCATATCAAACTGATATACATTACTTTGAGGAATTCAATCTGGTACCATATGAAGATTTTATAACTTTACAGAAGACTTACCTCAATACATTCTTGTAGAAAAATATACTTCTGAAGAAATGGAAGAACAAGTTGACAGAAAAGGAAAGAAAGTTTGTGTTGAACAAGAAAGTGACATTCCACCTCCATCCAAATATGAAGTTGGATCTTGCTCCAATAATGTTTCAAAAACTCAACGAAGAAATAAAACTCGTTCTCTTAAAAGAAAGAAAAATGTTACAAAGATGATAATTTTGAGACATCTAAATTTGAAAAAAGTGTTTTCGGGAACCCTTCTTTCTCAAAAGAAAATTGATATATTCCAATACCTTTTAAATATAAGGAAAATACTTTCCAACCTAGAAATTCTCCATCAATTCATGTCGTATGCTCTGTGTTTAAAGGATTAGCATGGAAAGACAGGTTTTCAGTTTCCTGATAGTTAGATAAAATGGGATGTGTGTTCTCTATGATAATCAAAAGAAGAATTCTTTCAATTGAAGATCCTACTTAGTTTGAAAAGGATCGACAATTCCCCATTAGATAGTCAATGTACTCGGGTACCAGTACAATTTTGTTAGTGCCAAGAGTAAAAGATGTGATTGTCATGAGAAATAGAGCTAACATAACAAATTAATATCAAGACGCATCTGCTAAAATGATTGCTTTGGTCCAAATGTTACAATTTGGAAATACTTCTTACTCACAAAACAATGATACATTTTCCACGATATCTCGTCCTATATTTAAAAATAATGTTTGAAGATGAGAATCATCAGGAGGATCTAAGATACCATGGTACCCCTGCAGACAGTTCTCAGGAATGAACTTGTGTAAAACATCCTATAAAAATATTCAAGGAAATATTGAAGAAGTTGAACAATGACATCAAACAATTCTCAATACGAAGGAAAGACAATTCTTCAAATAGTTCAAATGAGGAAGTCGCTGAGATAAACATGGTGGAAACACGATCTACCTCCTTAGCACGAGAATTAACCGAAGAAGATACAACAAAAGAGTTATGATTGGTTATTCTACAACAAGATGAACAAATCAACCGTCTCAAACAAAAAATGGAAGAATTGATGGCAGCTTTACAAACCCCACCAACGAATCCATTGCCTGCGGTTGAAATCATTAGGCCAGAGGCAATACACATTTTGGAGGACGAAAGAGACCCAATAGAAATTGAAAAAAAGTATAAAGAAGAAAGAGGATTCCTCCTAAAGCAGAATTCCAAAAAAATAAATAACATAATTGGTAGAACAAAAGATAAAAGAAACAATGACTCAGGTAAAGGCTCGATCATTAATTCCAAAGGGTAAACCTTATCCAGAGGAATTTATTTTTGTCCAATACCCCAAAGGGTTTGTTCCTCTTCTCTTCAAAATGTTTGACTGAAATGGTAATCCTCATCAATATCTTGCACACTTCAGAGTGAGTTACTGCAATGTAGGAGGAAGCGACGCTCTCTTATTCTGTCAATTTTTTAACTGTCTCACAGGAGTTGTCTTTGACTGGTATGCGAAACTTCCTAATGGGTTCGTTAAAACTTTTGTAGAGCTTGAAAGCCTCTTCATTCAACGTTTCACTGGAGCCTAACACCATACTACAGTTGGTGACCTAGTAGTCGAAAAACAAGAACTAAGAGAGAGTTTGGTGGATTACATTTTGTGTTGGAGAAAACTTAGCATGAAAAGTGAACCACAACTCCAGGAACAACATGTTGTTGAGATTTTGCTTAAAAATATCCCTGGTACTATAGCATTTATGCTAAAAGGATTCATGATAAACACATTTGAAAAACTACTCAGTAAAGCTGCCAATCTTCAGGAAGAAGCTAAGCAGTTGAATGTAGCGGAAAAGACAGAAAAGACAAAGTCTGTCAAAACATTTGAGAAGAAACCAGGAAATGTTGTAGAAAAGGGTAAACAGGTGAAGCAAGTTTAACCCGAACAAAAGAAACAATGACAAAATATAAATCAACTACCACAACAGGCATCCTCTCAATTATAATTCCAACAACCAATTCCAGTACTGACAGACAAGAAGGCAATGATTGAAAGAATGAATAAGGAATATCCGTTCAAAATGGAAGCTATCGGTAAAGTATTTTGTAGCCTGCTCGAAATGGGGGAGTTCAAGCTGTCTGAGGCTAAAAGGCCAGGAGAATTTGATATGAAAGACAATCCTAATTATTGTCCTTATCACAGGATGCTCGGTCATAAAATTAAAGAATGTTTTGTCTTCAAAGACTAGTTAGAGTGTAACTTTAAAGAAGGGAATATAGTAATCCCGAAAGAGTATTTGAAAGAACCTGAAAAAGGTTCAATCAATATGATTTCGATTGATAAAATTATCCCCAAATCTGACAACAAAGACAGAAGCAACACCGTTAAAGGTAAATCTTCTGAGGAGATCCTCATGGACTTTCAAATTACAAAATCTTCTAAGAAAGGAAATAAAAAGAAAAACAAAGAACCAAAAAGGATTAGAGGTCTTTTAGACACAAGAACTGTTGTTCATTTTGTATCTGCTAGTTCTCATCTTCCATTATCTTCTACTAGGATAGTTATCTAGGATGAAGGGAGAAAATTTCTCAAGCTGTTGACCTTGTATGACTTCCTTTTTACTACTACTATGAATAATAATACTTCCAATTATATGTAGATTTTGTCTATTTTGGATGATGCCTCTGAGAATGAAAATTCCAATTTCAATCCTGAAGATAATACTCAAATCGTACACGATCTCGATCAGTCTAATGACAACCAAAACGATAATAACATTAATAATAATTCTAATGATGACAAAGATGAAAGTGATACTGTCACATTCCAAATGCAAGGAACATCAGTTTCTATAGAATTGGAATCGTCAGACTCAGAAACAAAAGAGTTGGACAATAAACTAGAAGAAATAATTGAAATTAATTTGCGATGTGGAAAAGTTCTACCTCCTAAAACAGCTCCCCAAGAAAAAGAAAAATAAATTGTCACATCAGAAAAGATTGTTCCTCTGATACATACACAATTACCTGAGAGAAATGAAGACAACCCTTATAAAGTGGATTACAATGTACTGGCTCATCTAAGGAAATTACCAGCAAAATTGAGCATTTATTATGTCGTTATGCTTTCCAAAAAAATGAAGGAGTCATTGATAAAGGCCCTTTTAGACCCACACGTTTTCTTAGCTTAACTTGCTAGCATTACCCAGAATGAAGCCTGTCCTTAAGAAGAACAGACAAATATCACCTTTTCTGACAATGACTTGTTACTTAGGACGACTGATCATAATCGTCCACTGTACATCATAGTAAATATAAACGACACGACACTTTCAAGGGTGCTTATTGATCCACGTGCCTTGATTAACATAATGAATTTAAGGACTCTTGCATATTTGGATATTGATGTAATCCCAACTATCAAAAGATACAGTGATGTTACGAGGATGTAACCAACAAGGAGAACGTGCCCTGGGGTTAATAACACTACTCCTAAAAATGGATGATTTTGTGACAACGGCTAAATTCCATATCATCGACTCCGATATCTCTTTTAATGCTTTACTTGGTAGACCATGGCTTCATGAACATAAAATGGTTCCTTCATCATTGCATCAATGCATAAAATATTTACAAAAGGACAAGAATGTTGTAACGTAGGAGATTTACAATCATTTTCAGTCAATGAAATTGGAATACATGAAGATGTTGCATATTTTACTCCAATAAAATAGACAGTATTCTCCTGAGAAGCAATGGTGAATACAAAAGGGAAAGATAAAGAAAAGAAAATAAATGAAAAAAACTATTCTTCTTGAACACAGACAAAATGTGATAATTTTCATCAGAGCCACACTCGAGGACGAGGCTGAGAATGAGGAAGAGAGAAAGAAGACCCAACTGTCAAAATGAAGAAACCATTGAAGTTTAAAATTCACCTAGACTCTGAAAAGGATGTAAAAGAAGAGAAGACAACATTGGTGATTCTAAAAGAACCTCAGTTCAAGATACCTCTTGAAGAACAAGACAAAGAAATACAATTTGAACCTATGTATGGGAAAATTAATCATTATATACACTCTATCAACCTAACTCCAATCTCTAATTCTAAAATCAAGAATTTAGTGCTCAAAGAAGTATATGGTGATGATAAAAGCCAATGAAGTTTAGACTTGGCTCTACTTCTTCTAGTACCGAAACCGATGTAAAATTAGAAGATAAAAATCTTCTTGAATCAAGAAAAATCCCTTTTGAGTTGTATTCTCCTTGGGCACAAATAATTATTCAAATTAGTTTAATGATCAAACAATGGTCTTTAGAGCAACCACACTTTATTAAACAAATGTGGGATAACAATAAATGAAACCCTAACTCCAAAGAGGGTATTCGATTTGGCACACTAGAACCCCTAGATGATATGAAATTTTGCCTAATCGTCACCGAAGACTTGATTTTGAAAAATCATCTAAGATTCTAATCAAAGATTCTCATCCAAAATTGGAAGAAGAAATTAAATCAACAGTTGATAAATTAGTAGAAATAAATTTTGGGACTGATGAAAACCAAAAACAAACTTTCATTATTTCATTCCTTAATGACATAGAAGCAAAAGAAATAATTCAACTGTTAAAAGAATACAAAGACTGCTTAGCTTGGACTTATGATGAAATTCCTAGACTAGCTCCAAAAGTTGCAGTCCACAAACTTGGGATATATCAAATTTTAATTCCTATTAAACAAGCTCCAAGAAGGATGTGTGTCAAAATAGAACAACAAGTCATTGTCAAAGTTAAGAAATTAATTGAGGCTGGTTTCATACGAGAAGAAAATTATCCAACATGGCTGGCCAATGTAGTGCTAGTTAGAAAGAAAAATGGTTAAATTAGGGTCTGTATAGACTTCAGGGATTTAAACAAAAGCATGTTAGAAGGATGAATTCCCCTTACCAATCCCAGAATTGATGGTCGATATAGCTTCCAAACTTCCAATATTTTCCTTAATAGATGGATTATTAAGACATAATCAAATAAAAATGTTTTCCGAAGATGAAGCGAATATAACCTTCAAGACACCCATAGAGATATACTGCCACAAAGTTATACAGGTTGGATTGAAAAATGCTGGTGGAACCTATCAATGAGCCATGACATTGATTTTTGATGAACTCATACACAGACAAGTTGAATGTTATGTAGATGATTTGGTTATCAATAATGTACAAAAAGATGATCACGTGTATGATTTGAGAATTGTCTTCAAATGATTATGTTAATATAATCTTAAAATGAATCCCTTAAAATGAGCTTTCTGTGTTACTTCATGGAAATTTTTTGGATTTTTTGTTCGATATCGTGGGATTGAAATTGATCACCTCAAAATCAAAGCTATCCTAAATATGCCTCCTACTAAAAATTTAATCAATTACTATCTGTTCAAGGAAAACTAACATATATACGACATTTCATTTCCAATTTATCAGGTAGGTGTCAGCATCTTAACCATAGAAGATACTAAATTCATGTGGGATGAAAAATGCGAACACGCTTTTGAAAACATCAAACAATATTTGACAACACTTCCTATCTTAGCAGCCCCTGTGATAGGAAGACCTCTAATCCTTTACAGTGTGGTATTAGATACTTTCATTGGAGCATTACTAGCTCAAGTAAACGATGAGGGAAAAGAAAATGCATTATATTATTTAAGTCGCTACTTGGTTCCAACTGAAATAAAATATCCAACAATTGAGAAGCATTGCTCAGCTTTGATTTTCGTAGTTCAAAAGCTAAAACGTTATATGCTTTCTCATAAGGTAACTCTTAGTTCAAGAATTAACCCATTACAATATTTGATGACATGACCAACACTTTCTAGAAGATTGGCAAGATGGGCAATGATACTTCTCCAATTTGACACAACATTTGTGCCACTGCGTGCTGTTAAAGGACAAATCTTAGTAGATTCTTAGTAGCACACTCAATTTTGACTGGATCACCTCTTAATGATGATTTAACTGATGAACAAATTTTAGAAATAAAATATTCAAATACAAAATGATGGGAATTGTATTTTGATGGAGCATCATCTGCTAGAAAAGACAGATAAGCAGACAATCGTACCAAGAAAAGTTGGAGTAGGATTAATTTTCATCACCCCAAACAAAGAAATGATGTCATTTTTCTATCATTTGACTGAACCATGCATGAATAATGAAGCTGAATATGAAGTGCTCATAATTGGTCTTGAATTGACAATACTAATGGAAATAAAAAACATCGACATCTACAGAGTCTCTCAATTGATCATTAATCAAATTACAGGCGAATACAAGACATTGAAACCTTGACTTGAACAATACTCCCTTTACACTCTAAAACTGCTTCAACATATTCTTGATGTGACTTTCTTCCTATTTCTGGGATGAGACAATTCTTTAGCAGATGCTTTGACAAAACTTGCAAAAGAATTCGCTTGTCCAGAAGAAGATGATATTCTAACTCTATAAAAGGACGACAAGTTCTTTCTCAAATTGATATGGAAAATCTACACAAAATTGGTGAAAATACGACAGCAATAATAATGGATGAAGAAAATGATGATTGGCGACAATCAATTATTCAATATTTACATACCGGAAGGTTACCCAAAAAAATTCTATCGCAACTCAAATCAAACAAAGAGCATTAGCCTATGCTCTAGTGAATGATATTCTTTTATAAACAATCTTTTGTCCAAATGTGGTTAAGATGTTTAAACCAATCTGAAACTCAAGAGATTTTTAAAGAAGTTCATTCAGGTTTGTGCGGTGCACATCAATCTGGACTTAAAATGAAGATGAAAATAAAAAGAATGGGATACTATTGGCCAACAATGATGACTGATTGTCTTGAAACTGTAAAGAAATGTCATCAGTGTCAGATATATGGAGTGGTTTTACTCAACCACCAAATGTATTACATCCAAACATTGCATCTTAACCATTTAAATGTTGGGGCACATATATAGTGGGCCCTACAGACCTTCCTTCATTTAAAGGCTATCGATTTATTTTGGCATCCACTGATTACTTCTCCAAATGGGCAGAAGCGATACCACTCAGAGAAGTTAAGGAAGAACAAGTTCTCCATTTCTTCAAGACTCATACTGTCTATAGATTTTGAATTCCTCGAAGAATCATATCAGAAAATGGACTAGCATTTAAAAATACAAAAATGAATAGTTTTATCCAAATACATGGGATAGATTAAAGATATTCTACAAACTATTATCCTAAAGCCAATGGTCTAGCTGAAGCCTTCAATAAAATATTGGTACAAATTAAAAAAAACATTAATTAATAGTTCGAGATAGTGGCATGAGTGATTGATAGAAGCTCTATGAGCTTATAGGACTACATACCGAACACCAACACGGTCAACACCATTTGCTTTGGTATATGGTTCTAAGGCTATTTTACTACTTGAAGTGAATATTTCGTCTCTCAGAGTTGTTGCAAACAAAATAACTAAAGAAGAAAATGTCAAATTACAACTTAAGGAAATTGAGAGTTTAGAAGGCAAACGTCTACAAGCTCAACCAATTCTTAAATTGTATCAAGCAAAAGAGATACGAGCCCATGACAAATTGGTGCTTCTAGAACCTTTCAAATCAGTGAATTAGTCTTACTTCTCCGAAGTCCTATCCTCACTCATCGAAGAGTTGGTGGGAAATTTGAACCAATGTGGGAGGGCCCGTATGTAATTGAAAAGACATAATCAGGAGGATCTTACCAGTTGATAGATTGTTAAGGAGAAAGTGTCTTGCCCTCAATCAATGGGTGTTTCTTAAAAAAAATATTATGCTACATAAAAAATTATGACTTGTTTGTAAACTGGGATAATAATGAATAAAATTACAAACTAAATTTTGACAATCACTGTCTCTCTTTGAACACTTCTTTTTGTGTTCACACAACATATGTTTGTGAATATTATTTCTCGACAATAATAAATTTCATATTGATAAATTAAATCGAAACATGGTCAGATATATTTCCATTAACCTGTTGCTTGCAGGTAAATGTCGAATAACAGACTCTTGTTCCCTTTTCGAAGTGGTGTGTGTTTGGCATTGGACCGACAATGTGGTGAAATAGGATCAAGAACCCACTTTGATTTTGACTTGTCTCAAGTTGAATTACTTTACGATGGACCTCTGTTATCTATTGCCAATCAAGAAAAAGAAAAAGGAAAACCATCTGTATTAGAATTCAAACTTCAACAACCAAATAGAAGGACATAAGAAATATTTTCTATAGAACAAAAAAGAGAAACTAACATTGGAAAACTAAAATCAGTAGTTGTAACTACAACTCATGGAGCTGAAGAAAAATATGTTAGTAGAGTGAAGAAGTCAGCCACCAGATTAACTAGAGCTCAAATAAGAAATCAATTTAAACTTAAAAGGCTCAAAGAAAAAGAACGACTAAATATAAAATCTGTGGAGGAAAACAATGATTTCGAAGTTATAGTTCTTAAAGATATTACTAAAGAAACATATTTTGTCTTAGGAAAAGAAAAACTGGATCAAGAAGAAGAAAGGATTAAAGGATCAACATTCACTCCGACTCCTTATGTACCAGCATTAGATCTCATATCATCAGAAATGTCAACTGATAAACACATTACTTTCGAGGAAAAATTAAGACATATCCACACAATTAGAAGACAGAAATTTGAACAATTTAAATATTTTAACGGTCGAACCGTTAATATATTAGAAAGCATTCAGCTATTCACTAGTGTCTTTGATGAAGATGAGCACGCTGCCATTATTGAACATGTAATGGAAGCACGTGAAAGACAAGTTGAACGCTTAAGAAGAAGGACATATTTTGAACCCAATAAGTGGATATGTGGCAAAGATTGAATGACAATCCAATATGGATGTTGTTATAATTATGCTGAAGGCAAAGACGGTAATCCTCCCAGAATTTTACGACATGAACTGGTGGATCCATTACCCGCAATGATTATTCAAATTATTAGAGAACTGATAACATGGAATATAATGCCCACTGATTGTGTTCCAAACAGTTGTATCATAAATATATATGGGAAAAGAGATTGTATAACACCTCATATTGACAGTCATAACCTTGAAAGACCCTTTTGCACTATGTCGCTCATGAACAGACGCTCTATTTTATTTATGAGAGAAATACAAATTGTGGGACCTAGAAAATTTCGTGGATCTTACTAGATTCTTCTACCATGAGGATCAATCCTTAATTTGCAAGATAACAGAGTTGATGTTTCTAAGCATTGCATACTGAGTGTAAGCCAACAACGTATTTTGATAACGTTGAGAAGAATGCATCCTGAAAAGCATCCTGACGGATATCAGCCAATACTAGAACTTGAATGGCTACAACCTTTGGAACTACCTTGACCCTATGAACATCCAAACACCTAAGACATACTCGACAGAAAATCTCTTGGTGTGTTAGATTTTTATGGTAGGTCTAGTAGTATCCAAGGTTATGGAATGACGGACAAACAATCTGACAGCTTCTGATATGATGATATGTAAATTGTTTACAATGTATGTTGTATAATATACGATGTACTATTGACTTCTACCATCTATGTACATTATCTTTAGGAGTGGAATAAAATCTTATAAGATATTCCTCAGGTGTCAATAATGCATCAGTCGGTCTAAAAATGCCAAAACAAACACTTTAAATTAAAAGAATGACATGATAAATAACTTGTGATAATTAATATAAGATTTATTCTTTGACTTGTAAAGATCAAATCCCCAGCGGCTATGCTTTTATTTTTGTGTTTTTGACACAGAACCTTAAGCTATTAGATATAATTCCCTTCCTGATACAAAAATATGGCATTCCTATAGCTCTTTCTTTGAGAAAGGATATAAATCGCATAACATTCCTTCTAAAAATCGACATATTGACATTTGACATTTCTGAGTAATGATATGACATCTTCTCTCTTTTCAGCTATTGGATATAAGTCCCTTCCTGACACAGAAATACGACATTCCTATAGCTCTTTCTTTTAGAAAGAATATAAGTCGCATAGTATTCCTTCTCAAAATCAACATATCGACATTTGACAATTTCAAGAGATGATATAACATCTCTCTCTTCAGCTGTTGGAAATAAGTCCCTTCTTGACACGGAAATACGGCATTTCTATAGCTCTTTCTCTAAGAAAGGATATAAGTTGCATATCATTCCTTCTCAAAATCGACATATCGACATTTGACATTTTTGGAGATGATAGGTCATCTTCTCTCTCTCCAGTTGTTGGATATAAGTCCCTTCCTCACACAGAAATATGGCATTCCAATATCTCTTTCTTTGAGAAAAGATATAAGTCGTATAGCAGTCCTTTTCAAAATCGATAATACTGACATTCGATATCTTTGAAAAGTAGTGCAAGACCTCCTTTAAGGGAATATGTCATCCATCTTCCTTTTAAAATGAAATCTCTCTGACAATGAACTAACAATTTTGTTGGGTTATCCAGACTATTTCGGTCAACGCCAATATGTATGGCATACTTATACAGTATTCCACACATATTGGGGGCTCATTTGTTGAACTCACTTTTGTGAGGATCATATTTAGATCATTTTGAGAAAGGAAGTCTACCAACATTAACCTCCTAAACCTTACCAATGGTCATTAAACTCTAATGTCTAGGGTAAAACTCTAATGAAGACTTTTTAAACCAAGATTTTAATGACATCTTAAATTGATCAAATCAGTAATGATAAACCCTGATCTGATCAACCAATGACCAAATTGGCCAACCTTTGACCAAAAAGTTAACTTTGGTCAAACTAGTCAACCCTTGAACCAATGACCACTACATTGCCAATCTGGTCAACCTTTGACCCTAAAAGTCAACTTGGTTAAACTGGTTAACACTTAACTTAATGACCACCACATTGACCAAGCTGGTCAACCTTTAACCAAAAAGTCAACTTTGCTTAAACTGGTCAACCCTTAACCTAATCACCACCACATTGACCAAACTAGTCAACCTTTGACCCCATTACCACCATATTGGATTTATGGTGAGACATTGATCTAATCAAGACAACAATGGTCAAGATGGCCAATGTAGAACCCAAAAGTCACAATATTGACCATTGGGTCAACTAAAACCCTAACATTGGTCAACATGACCAAATTAAACCCATAATGACAAAACCCATGGATCCTACAACTAACCCAACCATGACAATGTTGGAAAAATTACTTTGGTCATCCTTAGACTAAGATTGGTCAATTTGGGTCAACCTGGGTCAACATTGGTCAACCTTATTCAACATTAACCAAATTTGGTCAAAATACCTTATTTTGAATCAAAATTGATAAAATTGATCAAATAATTAATTTAAAAAATTATCATAATCAATTTTCTGTTAATATTATAATTTGAAATATTTTTAATTAATTAAATAAGAAATTAAAAATAAAATTAAAATTAAATACCATGAAATACATTTGGACATGTGACATCACACATGACACAATAAATGGCTTTAAATTTTAAAACCCAACAATGACCTCATAATTGTCATCATATGGGTTACACTTGACCCATGAAACCTATTACATATGAGTAAACACATTAAATGACCCATGACACATCATTTAACCATGGTTAAAGACACCATCATGACACCATCATGAAGAATAAAGTAGGAGTCATTCCTTCATGAGAAGCTTAAGAGAATGACATGGGTGAGTCATCACTCACCTCACAAGACATCTAATGAAGAAAATCTTAGCTTAAATCATCTCCATATCATTGGATGACCTCATAAATAGAAAATTTTGGAAAATTAGGAAAATGGTGGATTATGTGTCATGCTTTCACAAAACACTAAATAACATGGTGGATGAAGGATGGCTTGCTCACTTTGAATCACCACACACCTCTTCCCCATCCAATAGACATAAAACAAATTAATTTCATCAAAGGAGGAACCCATCATGACTAAGCCATGGGAAATGATGGAAAGAAAGCTTAGGTGTCACCTTAGCTTGGATCCATTAAATGAATTAAAAAGATTACATGGGGGAGGTTGATTCAAGACATTCTTAGGTAGCCTTATCCACCTCATGGATCAACAAATGAGGGAAAGCCAAGACTTAAACTCATCCTTCATCAAGGATGAACCCAACATGGGTTACTCTTGGGGAAGTGAATTGCACTTATCCTTCAGCCAAAAAATTATCCCCCAAACTATCATAACACTGATATCATCTGCCCTGGGCAAACCCAAGCTTGCCCATAGCCTCCCATGGCTATAAATAAACCAAACCTGAGAGCATCCAAGGAGAGGGAAAAAAATATAAAACACCTATACACTGCCTAATCCCATTGACTCTGAAATTGAAGTTTCTCCCTAAGATCTAAGCAATTGATCCCCCATGGATTCAGGCCTTGAAATCCACTGTTTAAGTCCAATTTCGCCAACCCGAAATGCCCCAAAAAAGGATATATTTAGGATATGAAACAAACTTCTCCAAACATTCAAATTGAGAATTCCTACACCTTCCCTGAGGTGTACAAAGATAATCCCAATCAAAATTGAGTCTCCTCGTAGGCTCTAACCCACTTCAAGCTCAAACCATGACCCACTCTAATTGAAATCATACAGAGACCTGATTTCAACTCAAATAAACTTGGGGGAAAGCTTCCTGAGGTTAACACGAAGCCACAGAACAAAACTAATCGAAGCTCCATCAACTGAGGCCAAGGTATGGATGTTTAGACTCAGCCCAAGCTCGGGTTTCACACTTTATGAAACAAATCTATTCAAAATCCTAACATCACCGTATGGATGGGTTGTTCTTCCACAGATGAAGCTGTAGGAACAAAAATCACTTGAATTCATCAAGATTTGAGTGAGATTTTGTCCCTAAAACATGGACGGGTTTAGACCAGATGTAGGGGATGAACGGATGACGTCCTTTTCCATGTTTTGTAATTAGACGACTGCGATTGATTCCAACTTGATCCGTAGTTCAGAGTCCCGCAACAAATTGTCGGCATATTTTAGGGTTAAGTGTTGTATTTTGAAAAGGGGTCGCCTAACAGAATTTGTCGGCGAATTTTTAATTTAATTTAAATAAAAAATAATTTTTTAAATTTTAAGATTTTAAGATATGAAATCAAACTGATCTCACATCCTTAATAGTTTATATAAACGAGCACCGCACCACAACCCGTGTATCTATCCCGAAGAATAGACACACTGCTTGATGATGGGGCTCGATTAAATAAACTAGGAGATTTGTGACATTCGTTTGGTCACGCGAACCAATTTTATAAGCCGACAAATTCCCACGTTTAATATGAAAACATTAAACAGGGTTTATATTACTCAGGTTCTTAAAATTCCCTATAAGGGCAAGCCCCTATAGTTAATTACATCTTAAGTGACGGGAATCACCTAAGAAAACTCTCGATAATAATCGGTAGTTACGCTCTCAAGAATTTCAAATTTTAAGTCTTCGAGGGATTGAATTTTGGAATTTCAATAGGGAATGGATCAAATTTAGAACATTTTATTTTGGGAATTCAAAGGAAGAAAGGTAGGAGAAATCACGGATTCGAAGCGAACTTCGGTAATTTCCCGACTATCCTACTGTTTGGCTTGAACTTAGGAAAGTCCTAATATTTATTTAATGTTTTGATCTCTCCAATTTTAATTAATTAGGACTTATATTCGTATGATAAAATCATACAAATAGCCTCGAAGATGTGAGGGTTTATATCGTATCGGACGACTACCTCGGAGTCCTAAGACCGGTTAGGGCTTAATTTACATGATACGATCATGCAAATGCCTAACGAAGAGTTGAGGATTTATGTTGCACTAGGAAAGCTACCTCGAAGTCCTATGGCTTGGTTATTTAATTCTAAGAAAGTTTGTCTGCGAGTAGACTTAGGTTTCTGTCGATGACGATGGTCGTGCTGCCCACCATGCTCCGAGCTCCTTGTTGTTGCAGAGGTTTAGTTTTAGAAATCATAAATCTGGAGATAAGAGAAGTGTTCTGGTTTAGATAAAGTCTTAATTTCCAAGTGTTTTTTTTGTTTTAATTAAAACAAATGTTAAAGTTGATTATAACAACACCGGTTAAGATCCCACGGTTCCATCCTTCCGGCATCGTTATTTTTATCGGATTCACTTAGTCTAGATGAATTTGCTAAACTCAACTGAATGAGTTCCACACTTTCATTTAGACCGTGGGAAATCCCGTTAGCAACACGTAGGTTACATCATCCGAGGTATTCCCTATCATCCAACAATACGTTTTAATTTAGTTGTAGTTGTAGTTTTGTGGTTTTGTTTGTGATTAAATTTTGAGTTGTTTTATATTTTGAAATGTTGTGGCGGTGAATTTTATCTTGTAATGACTTTTAATTTAGTTTTGGTTTCAGTTTTAGGGACTATCCTAAAGGTGTGGGTTTTCATGCAACAGTTGTTTATCATGCAAGAAAAACTAAGTGCGATGCGATTAAATAAATTGCGATAAGGTAAATTACAATAAAATAAAAGCGTACACTGGAGGGTCTTCCCGTCATCCCAAGCTGCACTTAAAACACAATTAGAATATTTAAGCATTTAAAGCGATTCTAGGTAAAGCTAAGGGAAGGGTTATGGTTTTCTACCAAGTTCCTAATCCTATAGCTAGTCATCTCCTATGACGTCTAGAGTTCTTGTATTTTGGTTTGAGGACGATTTTCTTCATCAAAGAACAATTAAGTTCAATTGTTCTTATAAATATCCTATCATATCGAGGAAGTGCTTAAGACGAGTCTTAAACATCTTTTCAATATTTCTAGGATTATTTTAAGTCCAAGAGAATTTAATTATACAAATGAATTAATCGTCCAGGAGTTCAAGTTTATTATCTTGCTCGATGAACTAGGACATTTGAATATCTTATGAATGAAGTAACACTTCACTTAATACTCCATTTAGGAGTTATGACAACAAGAGCTTTCGAGGGCAAATGGATGTTCAAATGATTTATGATTTAACTTAATTTCAATTAATGGGCTTAAGTTTGGAATAGTGTTCAAGTTGTTTTATTTTTGAATTTCTTTATGTCTTAGGTGATGTTATTTTTAATTCAATTTAACTTTGGTTTAGTTTTGATTTTAATTTAATTTAATTTGATTTTAATTTTAACTTGATTCTATTATTTAATTTAATTTAATTCAATTTAATTTGATATGATTTAATTTAATTTAATTTAATTTGATCTTAATTTAATTTGATTTAATTCAATTTAATTTAGTTTAATTTAATTTAATTTAATTTAATTTAAATTTTAATTTGATTTTATTTTTTTTAATTTTAATTTAATATTTTATTTTAAAAGGGTTTAATTTAAATAATTTAATTTTAATTCAATTTAATGATTAAGTCTTTTAGCATTTTAAATCTTAAATTTGAATTATCATTTTAATTAGGAATTAAATATTATTGAGATGATTAATTTAGAGATTCTTAAATTAAAGAACAAATTTCTTCCTAATAATATCCCTATTTTAATAATTTCAATTTTATTATTCTTCCAGATTTAATTAATTTTTTAATTAAAGTTCATTTTAATTATTTTCAAATTGTTTGGTAAGTTTCTACTCTTTAATTATTTAAATTTCAATCATCCAAATCATATTAAGATCAAATATTTTACTCTTTAATTTTATTAAACCTAAAGTTTTAATTAAGGGTTAAAATTTTAATTACCATTTTGCCCTTCAAGTTTAATAATTTCATAACTCACTAAATTGAGCTTAAATGTACTTGAAATTTTTATGTCACTTCACTCATATGTCAATAAAGACATGAGAGGAGAAAATGTGATTTTTATGTATTTAATTTATTTATGTAATTATTTTTGGTGGAAAATATGGATTTCCAAGGAAAATTTAATAATATGACCAAGGGAAAGTTTCTGTCCTTAAGAAAATTATGGAACATTCCTAATGACCATAGGACCACTTGGACCAATTTTGGTGATTTTTTGAATTATATTATTTTTATTATAATTATTTTGAGTTTTGGAGTATTAATTAATTTAAAAATAAAATAAAGTTTGAAAAATGAATTTTATATTTTTCAAAAATCTCTCTGATTATCAAGGAAATCAGAAAATCAATTTTTGTAATTTTCTGATTTTTCTTTGATTTATTAGAATTATTTTAATGGAAATGCTAGAAAATACATTTTTTTTTATTTTAAAATTACCCTAGGGCTTTAAAATTTAATATCTCATCATAGGGACTTAAGAAAAATATGGGGTTTGTTCCTAAGTGATTAAAATTCAAAATGTGACATTTTGGTGAATTTTATTATTTTTGTGATTTTTATTATTTTTTAATTATTAAAATATTAAAATAATACAAAAAATCAACTTTTTTAGAAAATTGAAATTTTAATTTTCTTAAATTCCCCTAATATCAGAGAGGCTCCAAAACCAATTTAGTGAATTTTTGAAAAGTATTTTGAAAGTTATGAATTTTTAAAGTTTAAATTGGCTAAATGGCTTAATCAACCCATTTAGTAGGGCTAACCAAGTCCAATTGACTTCAAATTTTTATGGTGGGTTCCTCTGATCCTAAAGGTCAGTGGAGAATTGATTTCAAGTCAATTTGATGCATGATTAGCTCTAATTAATTAAGGACCTATTTTGGGTGTTTAAGCCAATTAGGGTTATTTCAAGTGGATTAATTCCAAACCTATTTTTCCTAGGTTCCTCTAGTAATAATAAACATCACCAAATTTTCCTAGAATTTATCTCACAACATGCTAATTATTGGATTTAAAATACTCAAAACAGTAACTTGAATTTGAAAAATCAATAACTTCTCATAGGGATGGCCTCGACTTTGGAAAATTCAGGGAATGTTCCCAAATTCAGAGGCTTCAAAAGCCCTATGGTCTCATGCCATGGTGAATTTCCTATATGCATGGAGAATTAAAACAATGCGGACGAGAAAATAAATTATTAAAAATAAAATACTTGATGAAATTAAATGATTTCTTTTCCACATTATTCTCCTCCGTTCACTCGAGCGAGAGGGTATTTTTATTTTATTTTTCTAATTTTTCTACACAAAGTTATGCATTTTTGAAGTTTAGGGAATTAAATAAATAAGAAAATCCCTATTTTTCTATTTATCCGAATCGGCGCCGCGTCAACCTTAGCATCTCCGAAGCACCGCGTGGCGTTTTCTGATTCGACGCCGCCATCCGACTCAGCGCTCCAGGGGCCCGCTGTATCGTTCCGTCTCCTCATCCGGCGTGATCCTGGCCGTCCGTCCGCGCGTGTATGGAATGAACGGCATCCGTTCATCGTCCCCAAGCGTCCTCACCCGAGAGTCGTCTACACTAAAACCCTAAGAACTCACTCATTTCTCAACGGATTTTTGTGTTCTTATGCTCTATGGATTCGTCTTGAAGAGACGAATACATCTATACAGTGATCATGCATTGAAATTAAGGCATTTGAAATAGAGAATCTCCGAAGCTCGGGATAAAGAGTTAGCTCATACCTTTGCTCGAGAGAAGTGTGGCTTCAATCCGAGGGTTGTGTCACCTTCGATTGGATCCCGGCAAGCTCCATATGAAGTCTCCCGGTCGCAGTGAATTGCCTAGGTATGATTTCAACCAAGCTCGATCACAAAGCTTGGAGTCTGGAATAGATGGGTGGCCTGGAGAGGGGGCTTTTGCTGGTGGACTTCTTCCCTTGGTTCGGTGAAGGTGTAGGACCAATCAATTTGAGGATTGATCCACTGTGGAGAAGTGTCCTGGTTTTGGGTGGAATTTTGGGTCGAGAAATTGGGCTCGTTGGTGGGGATTAGGGCAAACTGGCACTGGGGATCAACTGCTCTAAGTATGGAGAATGATCTGGAGCAATTTTGGCAGAGTTTCAGTAAGGTCTGGTTCAGCACACTTCATGGCCGAGAGGAGGTGATGTTTAAATAGGAGAGGGTGGAGGGCCTCCCAGGGGGAGTTAGGGCTTGGGATCAGTCGCTTAGGTCGAGGAAGAACGGCCATGGTGGCCATTGGGCATGGGGCAACTCGGCAAGGTGGAATTCCAAAGTTTGGCTCCTCCCAAGGTCTCGGCCATGGTGTTTTCCGGCGACCCGGGCGGCTGGCCGGCGAGCATGGGTCACCCTCCGGTCCGAGTGGGTCGGGAGTGGAGGTTTGTGCGATCAATCGCCATAGACATGTGTAAAGGGTTTGAATCAAAATGGAATGGGAAAGGGCTAGTTTTGGGGTCTAAATGGGTCAACCCTTGGTTTTGGGTTAGGTTCACCCTCCAAGGCCAATTTGGGCTGAAGGGAAAGTCACTTGGATCGGCTTGATTAGTGGGGTCAAGTCACAATCCAAGTACAATTAAGCTTAAGCAAGAGTTAGGGGAAACATGGGAGTGGTTAATCACTCTTAAGAGAATCATTAAAGGGTCCCCTCTTCTTGCCATTTTGGGTATGGTGAAGTGTCCAAGGCTTTCATGGCTCACATGTGGCTCATGCATGACTTCATGGCTCACCTTTGGCTTGGAAAAAGCTAAGTCAACTTTCATGAAAGAGGTTTTTAGGAATTTTGGTAATTTAGGAGTGATTTGATGGGATTTGGCACATGGCTTGATTTGGAACCATTTGATGATTGATTTGAACTTAGAGATGATTTTAATTAAGGGTATGATGAGAAGAATTTGTCATATGGGCTTTAGCATGAAGTTTTGGGCTTTTAGGAAGGTTTAAGAAAGTGGGCTTTTGGTTTGAAAATAAATTTATGGATGGGAATTTTGTGAAGGATTGGGCCAAACAAATGTTGGGTTCAGTTCATGGATGTGTCATGAGTGATTTGAAGCAAGTTGGGCGTGATTTGGGTTTGAATTGGGTTGAATTTGGGCTTCCTTGGTGAATGGGCCAATATAGGTCAAATTGGGCTAACTTGGACCAATGTTGGGCTAGGGTTGAAATTGATGTAAAAATAAATGTTGGGAAATGTTTATGGGAGTGTTTCAAAGAGGTTTTGGCTTTGGTTGGGTTTTGATTTTGAGGTTTGGGCTTATTTGGGTTAGGTTTGGGTTTAGGTCAAAATTGGGCCTTTTAGCTTTGGGTTGAATTTGAGTGGGGTTTGGGTCTAAATTTTGGGCAAATCATGTTAGCGTTTTGTTTATGGGGATGTTAAGGAAAGTTTAGAAAAGATTTGGGGTTAATTGGAGTTGAATTGGGTGAGTTTGGATTAGGTTTGGGTCATGGGTCCAAATTGGGCTTTAAGGTCAAAAGTGAAATTGAATTCAAATGTCAATTAAATTGGGCTTAGATTTAGTCTAGATTTGTGTTGGGGATGTTGAATTGAAGTTTAGAATTGAATTGGACCAGAATTTGGGTCAATTGGGTAGGTTTGGTTTGACATTGGGTTCACTTTGGGTTAAAAATGGGTCAAATTGGGGATTTTGATAAAAGTGGGGTAAATTGACAAAATTGGCCCATGGTGTAGTTGAACAAAATGAAATTGGGAATATTTGGAATTTTCTGGAATTGTCTGGGAATTTTAAGAATTTTTTGATTTTTTGGCTAAGAGGGGTATTTGGGTATTTGGAGGGTATTGGGAGGTATTTTTGGAATTTTTGGTATTTTTGGGTATGGATGATCAATTTAAGTAATGTGGGAATGTTTGGGATTGATTTTGAGGAATTTTGGGTAATTTAGGTGATTTTGCAAATTTTGGGTGGTTTCAAGGGTTTTGGGTAGGCTAAGCGGGTGTAGGGTCCCGAGGGTCAAAAATTGAAAATTTGCAAAATTGAAGGTTAGGTGAATGTAAGTGGAATGAAATCATTTTGGTTGAGTCATGAAGCCATATCAAGCCCACATGAGCCATGAAGGGACTCATTTGAGGCATCCACTATGTTGTTCCTAACCCTCTTGCCTGAGGGCTTAGGGGTTAAGGACCATCCATGTGAATCACCTTCATGAGTCAGGAGATCAAGTTGGGTATGGGTGTGGTTTTAAGAGGTGTGTGAAAGTGTAGTGTATAAATGTAGTGTATGTGTAAATCAGCCCTCACCAGACCAGGCCACCCAGGGCAGTCCTAAGGCTAAAGAGTCCTATAGGAACTCATCCTTTAAACTTCCACATTTGATTTCAACCCTCTAGGTGATTAGGGGTCTACGATCAAGTTTGTGGAGTTTGCGGGGAGTTAAGAAGTGGTTTGAAATTTCTAACGGGTGGGTTCCACTTCTATTCCTCTAAGATTAGTCAAAGGAAAAGCCTAAGGCTAGATCCTAAGTACTAAAGAGAAGAAGAGGAGACCTCATCAAAAATGAGGTCAACACAAATTAGTCACATTTCAACAGATCCGAGGACACTTGGTGCTTCTAGTAATTTATGGATAATTTGGATTTAAGAAAATTCAGATTAACCTTAAATTAATCAAAAATTAATTTCTTTGTCTATAAAAATTTTTAAATATGACAAAAAACCCCTTGAACATAAGGAAATGAGAAGATTAATGTGGAAATAAAATCATGAATTAAGGATTAATATTTAACATTTAATTAATTAAATACTCTCAGGAGTATTTTAATTATTAAATATTAATTATAAATCAAAAATTTATGAAACTTTCACAAAATGATCCTTTCATTCTTAGGAAAATTTTATGATTTATTCAAGTTTAGGGAGAGTCCCTGGGATAAGATATACAATTTTTAACCCTATGTTGTGATTATTTTTATAAGATAATTACATTTATTAAGATTTTGAAAGATAAATTGAAAAATCCTCATAAACTTTAGGATGATGAATATAGATCCTAAAAATGACATTTTGTAACTCTTGAAAACTTGGAAAGACACTTTTGATTTCTAGGATGAAGTTTATAAAATTGAAACTTATAAATTAAATCCTGAAAACTTTTATAATTCATGAAAGATATAGTTAAGGTTAATAAAATCTTAATATCTAAGTTTAAACTATTTTAAAATTGAGATGAACCCTTAAGTTCTAATTAGGTTAGGTTTAAAGACAATACAAACCATTAAAAATCCTAATTAAACTTAATCACCTTAAACCTTAATTACATTAGGTTTAAGTAAATCAAACCCTAATTAGGTCTGATCCCCATTAGGCTTGATTAAACACCTTAAAACGTAATTACATTAGGTTGAAGGCAAATCAAACCTTAATTAGGTCTAACCCATTAAACCTAATTAATCCATTAAGCCTTAACTAAATTAGGCTTAATACTTTAAACACTAATTAAGTTTAACCTATTAGACTTAATTAATTCATTAAGCCTTAATTTCATTAGGCTTAATACCTTAAACCCTAATGAAGTCTAATTAATCAATCAAACCTTACCAAAATTAGGTTTAATTAACCTTAAACCAATTAGAATTAACCTTAATTAAGTCAAATTAAACAATTAAACTTTACCTAAATTAGGTTTAATTAACAATAAACTAATTAGACTTAACCCTAATTCAGTCTAATTAATCAATTAAACCACACCTAAATTAGGCTTAATTAACCTTAAACCAATGAGACTTAACCGTGAATTAAATCAAATTAATTAATTAAACCTTACCTAAATTAGGTTTAATTAACCTTAAACGAATTAGATTTAACCCTAAAAATGTATAATTAATCAATTAAACCTTACCTAAATTAGGTTTAATTAACCTTAAATCAATTAGACTTAACCCTAGTTAAGTGTAATTAATCAATTAAACCTTACCTAAATTAGGTTTAATTAACTTTAAACCCTAATTAGACTTAACCCTAATTAAGTCTAATTAATCAATTAAACATTACCTAAATTAAGTTTAATTAACCGTAAACAAAGTAGACTTCACCCTAATTATGTCTAATAATCAATTAGACCTTACCTAAATTAGTTTTAATTAACCTTAGACCAATCAGACTAAATCCTAATTAAGTCTAATTAATCAATTAAACCTTTCCTAAATTAGGTTTTTTAATTAATCTTAAACCAATTAGACTTAACCCTAATTAAGTCTAGTTAATAATTTAAACCTTACTTAAGTTAGGTTTAGTTAACCTTAAACCAATTAGACTTAAACCTAATTAATTCTAATTAATCAATTAAACCTTACCTAAATTAGAGCCTTATTTAAATTAGGCTTAAACAACCATAAACTCTAATTAGGTCTAAGCCATTAAACCTAATTAAACCCTTAAGCATTACTTAATTTAAGCTTAAACAATCTTAAACTTTAATTAGGTCTAACCTATTAGACCTAATTAAACCCTTAAGGCTTACTTAACTTAGGCTTAAACAATCTTAAACTCTAAATTAGGTCTAAACCATTATGCCTATTTAAGCCTTACTTAATTTAGGCTTAAACAACCTTAAACTCTAGTTAGGTCTAACCTATTAGACCTAATTAAACCTTTAAGCCATACTTAAATTAGTCTTAAGTAACCTTAAACCCTAATCAAATCTTTATTTAATTAGACTTAAACCAAAACCTAACTTGAGTTCAACCTAACTTTAACCCAAGTTAACCTAAACATTAGGTTCAACCCATATTGAACTTAACTCCATCAAAGCCTAACTTTCGATCCAAGTTAACTAAATATTAGGTTCAACCCATATTGAAACTAACTTAAAAAAAACCTAATTTGAGTTTAATCTAACTTGAACCCAAGTTAATCAAAACCATAAGACTCAACCAAAAACTAACTTGAGTTCAGTCTAAATTGAACCCAAGTTAACCCAAACCTTAGGTTCAACCTGTATTGAACCAAACTCAACCAAAACCTAACTTTAGTTCAATCTAACTTGAACCCAAGTTAACCAAAACCTTAGGTTCAACCCGTATTGAACCAAACTCAACTAAAACCTAACTTGTGTTCAAATCTATCTTGAACCAAGTTAACCCAAACCTTAGGATCATCCCATATTGAACCTAACTCAACCAAAACCATAGTCTTAAGTAACCTTAAACCCTAATCAAATCTATCTTTAATTAGACTTAAACCAAAACCTACCTTGAGTTCAACCTAACTTTAACCCAAGTTAACCTAAACATTAGGTTCAACTCATATTGAACTTAACTCCATCAAAGCCTAACTTTCGATCCAAGTTAACTAAATATTAGGTTCAACCCATATTGAAACTAACTTAATAAAAACCTAATTTGAGTTTAATCTAACTTAATCAAAACCATAAGACTCAACCAAAAACTAACTTGAGTTCAGTCTAAATTGAACCCAAGTTAACCCAAACCTTAGGTTCAACCTGTATTGAACCTAACTCAACCAAAACCTAACTTTAGTTCAATCTAACTTGAACCCCAAGTTAACCAAAACCTTAGGTTCAACCCGTATTGAACCAAACTCAACTAAAACCTAACTTGTGTTCAAATCTAACTTGAACCAAGTTAACCCAAACCATAGGATCATCCCATATTGAACCTAACTCAACCAAAACCAAACTTCAATTCAATCTAACTTGAACCTAAGTTAACTAAAACCTTAGGTTCAACCCTTATTGAACCTAACTCAACCAAAACCTAACTTGAGTTCAGTCTAACTTGAACCCATGATAACCCAAACCTTATGGTCAACCCATATAGAACCCAACTCAACCAAAACCTAACTTGGGTTCAACCTGGGTTCAAACTAGATTGAACCCAAAGTTAAGTTCAACCCATATTGAACTTAAAGTTAACATTTCTAACTTAGGTTATGTAAAACACTACTCTAATACATATGCAATTTTAAATAAACAGGAGCAAAAAGTAAATGTGACAGTAATAAAATAATACTAAGCAAAAATCAAAATCATAGATAAGTGGTCCACACATAAGCAATGAAAAGCAGGTATATAACATAAAAGTACATAAACCTACTCATCTCCATCATTATCATCATCATCAAAATCAAATGATATATCATCATCTATAGATTTTGGGCTTGCATATGGTGTGAAACTTAGACATGTAGGAAACTCCACAGTCTAATTTCCCTTCATAAACGTAACTAATGCCACATCATATTCACCATCATAGTCACTCTTCCTACTAATAAAATCAGTCATATGATCAAACTTTTTCTCCATATCCTCCATCCGACACTGCATCACAAACATGTCACTCTGGTGCTCCAAATATCTCTCACTCATTATTTTACAAAAATCTGGTGGTGGCTCAATAGCAGTAGAAATCAAAGGTCGAGAGCTAGAGGGTCTAAAAGTAGAAGTAGAAGGTGCATCAGGTGCTCAACCTTTTGGTCGTCCATAAATATCAACGTTAGCCTTCCCAATTAGCTCCAGAGGCTTCAACAACTCCTCCTAATGATCAAATTTTACACCAAAATCTTTGCACATAGAAAATATAAGAGATGCAAAACCCATACCAGAAATAATACTAGCCCTAACAGAAGAGCCAATAGCCTCAAAAATAATCGAGCCAATGTCTATCAGTTTTATCTCTTGAACGTAATAGTTTAGAATAGCCCATCCTTTTCACTTAAATAGTTTAAAGGAAGGAAGCGAGCAAAATAAAATAGTGCCAAGATTTAGAATTAGCATTGAATAAGGAAGAGGAAAAATTTACCTTTTTATCATTTCTGGCCTTCCATGCTCCTCATCCATCAGTCAAATAAGAAAAAATCTCTTCAAGCTCAGCCTCGGAGGGAGTATACTAAGAATAAAAGCAATCCGTAACAGGAGGCAAATCATAAAATATATTGATCCGCTCTGCAGTAAACTCAATTTCTCTGCCGCAAACAAAAACTTTGTCATCAGCTGCCTCAGTTAGATTTTCATAAAATTATCATACCAAAGCTATGACGATAACGGTAGTAAAATAACAAAAATTCTCTCAGTGTCGTACCACAATATTGTTCTCAACAGCTCCACCGGGTGGTAGAAACTTTGCTCTGTGATAAATTTTCTTGTAGTAGCAAATTTGTTGTAACGAATCTGTGCATTAACGCTAATGAATTTTTTTCTGCTGAAAAACTCCTTCTCCTTTCCTCGTTTAGTTTTAAGAGCCATTTAAAATTTTGAAGGAAAACTCAAAAAAATTTTAGAGTTAATATAGATGGCTTCCTATAAGCATTTTCAAACTAACGACACTTAAATCCTTGGATTTTTCACTTAAAAATCAAAATTTTTTGAAATTTTTGGTCTCCTCTCAATACATGAAAAATCCATGGTGAAATCACAAAATAAATACAGAAAAATATAGATCTAACCTTGAGATGATGAAATTCGGTGATTTCAAGCCAAGAAACTTGAAGATTGAAGCTCTAAAAGGAACCCTAAGATGAAATTTTATAAAAATGGGTAAGAAGAAGATGCTTGGGTGACAAAAATGGCGTCGACCCGGCTTAAAACACGAAAATGGTGAGTTTCTTCCGATTCAGGTGAGCTAGCGCCTAGACGCTGGTTTTGGCCTGTAGGCACCGTGTTGTGCAGATGCCTAGCGCTTAAGCACCAGATCTTGCGCTTAGGTGCCAAACTCAAAATTTTTCTTTAAAAAAAAACTATGCATAACACAGTAGCTAACTCACTTTAAAAAAAATATTTTTAATAAATTTAACATCCATTTTCACATTTAACATTCTCCAAACATCTTCTAACTCCAAAAATTTCAATTGAAATCTCCAATCCAAGATTAATTCCATCATAACACAAAGAATATTTCATTCCAGGTAGTCAATTATCAGTTCAAAAAACACAAAAAAATACAATACAACCATACAACAATCAACAATTCAACACTTAAATAACTTTAACAAAAGGTCACAAATCACACATCCAACATTTGAATAAATCACAATTAAACAACACTCTAAATCATTTCAAGACTTTAATGATTGTTGACTAAACTTTCATCCACCTTTCTCATGCAAAAACACTACGAACAAAGGTATGAAAGAAAGGGATACGAGGGAATTCCATGTCCATATTCTCATCAATCGAATTGTTTTTTCTATACATAGTTATCTGATAATCTTGATAACATGCTAAATGATCAGATTGATGCTTCATTTTCCACTCCAGGTGTTTATATTCATGGTACATCTCATGCATCTTTTTTCTCAGAAGTAGCAACTCCTATTCAATCTTCCCGAATTTTTTTATTATCTTCTCTAAACTAAGCGCTAAATAACCATTGAAATAATTTTGAGCATCTTTATGCAAAAACTTATCTCCACTCTCCATTCCATTATTTCTACTCTCCATGGAAGCAAGTAAAAATCAAATCCTTCTTAATTCTCCTCTCTCCGGTCGTATAAATGGTAGATCTGGTGATTGGAGATGAGGATGGGGTGATTTATAAAGAAAGAATTGGGAAAAACTGCATTAGGGCAGTTTTTTCTATGTCCAATAAGTGTGGCACCTAGGTGCCGAATTCTGGCACCTAGGAGCAGGATTCTCGTGCTTAGGAGCCAGCATCATTGGTCTATGGCGCTTAGGGGCCAACTCTGGCACCTAGGCGCTAGTATCCTAGTGAACCCTGATTCGCATATCGTCAAATTTCTTCATATTCCAATCATTTTTAAGTCCTTAAATGGTGTTAAATAATTTCTACAAAAGAAAAGGATGGTCATGATATAATCAAAAAAATAAAATAAATTAAATCATACCATAAAAATTAAAGGTTATCTCCCACAATGTGCTTGGTTTAACATTGTCAGCCCGACCTATCCAAATGTTTCACTCGGAATGAGTTAAAATTAGAGTTTCTTTAAAATAAGGCTTTATTCTCCAATGTAAGGTTTCAATCTTTGTCCATTTTGTTTGAATATATTTTCATTCTTAGGATCTTTTATATCTACAGCTCCATCAGGATAAAATTTTATCACAATAAATGGCCCCATCCACCTGGACTTAAGTTTTCCAGGAAACAATTTCAATCGAGTATTATATATTAAAACCTCCTGTCTAGACTCAAAATTCTTTCTTCAAATCTTCTGATCATGTAAATTCTTCATTTCTTATTTATAATTTCTAGCATTTTCATAAGATTCTTTCCTCATCTCATCGAGCTCATTTAATTGTAATAATCGCTTTTCTCCAGCAACCTTTAACTTATAGTTAAATTCTTTTATCGCCCAATAAACTTTATGTTGTAATTCAACAGGTAAATGAAAATTTTTTTTCCATATATTAGCCTATATGGAGACATTTCTATAGGAGTTTTATAAGCAGTCCTATAAGCCCATAATGCAGAATCAAGTCTATCAACCCAATCAGTTCTTCTTGAATTTAAAGTTTTCTCTAAAATTCTTTTAATTACATGATTTAATACTTCTGCTAATCCACTGTTTTGGGGGTGATAAGTTGTAGCTATCCTATTTCTAATTCCATAATTTTCAAGTAATATTTCAATTATGAAATTTTTAAAGTGACTCCCCCCATTAGTAATGATCATTCTAGGCATTCCAAATCTAGTAAAAATGTTTTTAGTTAAAATTTTTGAAACATTATTAGCATCACAATTAGGTAAAGCTACCACTTTAATCCATTTAGAAACATAATTCATAGCTAATGAAATATAAAGCTTTCCTGAAGATCGTACAAATGGTCCCATAAAGTCCAAACCCCATAAATAAAAAATTTCCACTTCTAAAGCATAATTTAAAGACATTTCACCTCTTTTATAAATATTGCGTACTCTCTGACATCGATCATAAGTTTTAACAAAATTATTAACATCTTTAAACAATGTAGGCCAATTAAATTCAGAATGAAAATTTTTAAAAGCAGTATTATCCACACCAAAATGCTCTCCAAATTCCGATTTGTGACATTTTTTAATAGTTTCAAAGGTTTCATTATTTGGTACACATCTTCGAATTACTGAATCTCTACATATTTTATATAAATAAGGGTCATTCCAAAAGTAAAATTTTGTATCATAAATAAATTTCTTTTCTGGTGGCTTGTTAATCTGAATGATAAAATATTACTAACCAAAAAGTTAATTATATCTGCATACCATAGTATATTCCACTCAGCAATAACATAAAGTTGTCCATCAAGAAATTATTCATTTATGTCTTCCTCATTATTATTTTCATTATCAAATTCAAGTCTTAACAAATGATCAATAATTTGATTATCAATACAATTTCTATCCACTATCTGAAAATTATATCCTTTCAAAAGAAGAACCCATCTAATTTATCCTAGCTTTCCATCCTTCTTTTTCATCAATTCTTTTATAGCAGAATGATCCATATGCAGAATACATTTTGTTCCAAGTAAATATTGTCGAAACTTTTCAAAAGCATATACTATTGCCAACAACCCTTTTTCAGTTGTCATGTAATTAGTTTGTGCTTCATTAAGAGTTTTACTGGCATAATATATAACTTTAAATATATTTTCATATTTTTGTCCTAAAACCACTCCAATTGCATAATCCCTTGCATCACACATTAATTCAAACAGTTTTTCCAAGTCAGATGAAACAATGATAGGTGTAGTAATTAACTTTTCTTTTAATAAATTAAAGGATTTTAGACAATCTTCATTAAAATAAAATTTAGTATCTTTTTCTAAAAGATAGCATAGAGTTTTATTAATTTTAGAAAGTCTTTAATTTACCTCCTATAAAATCCAGCATGTCATAGAAAAGTTCTTACTGATGTCACTGAAGTAAGAGGTTGTAATTCAGCAGTAATTTGAATTTTTGCTTGGTCAACTTCCATACCATTTTTAAAAATTTTTTGTCCCAATATTATTCCTTTTGTGACCATAAATTGACATTTTTTCTAGTTGAGAACTAAATTTATTTTTCCATAATGTTTTAATACCTTAGCTAAATGATCAAATAATGAATCAAAAGAGGTTTCAAAAACTGAGAAATCATCTATAAAAACTTTAATTCAATTCTCAATTAAGTCACAGAAAATAGACGTCAAACACCTTTGAAAATTTGCAGGTGCATTACATAAACCAAAAGGCATTCTTCTAAAAGCAAAAATCTCATATGGACTTGTAAAAGACTTCTCTTCATCCTCTAGAGCAATCAGTATTTGTTGATAACCAAAATATCCATCCAAAAGGAAATTATATTGGTATCCAACTAATATATCCAACATTTGGTCTAAGAAAAGTAAAGCAAAATGATCCTTCCTAGTGGTAGAGTTTAACTTCCTATAATCAATACAAATTCACCATCCAATGACTTGTTTCGTGGGAATTAATTCATTCTTTTCATTAACAATTATAGTCACTCCTCCTTTCTTAGGAACAAAGTGAATAGGACTAACTCATGCACTGTCAAGTATAGGATAAACAATAGCAGCATCTAACCACATTAAAATTACTTTATTTACCACCTCTTTCATAATCAATATTAATATTCTTTAAGGATCAACTCTGGTTTATAGTTATCATCCATTAAAATTCTAAGCATACAGATTGAAGGACTTATTCCTTTCATATCAGCTATTGTCCAACCAAAATCTTTCTTATAATTTCTTAATATCTTTAACAAATTTTCTTTATGATCCTTTGTTAATTCGAAGGATATTATTACAGGTAAAGTTAATGAATTCCCTAAAAATGCATATTTTAAATGAGAAGGAAGTACTTTCAACTCAAGTTTAGGAGGTTTTTCAATTGTAGGAATTAGAGATTTAATATTTTCAGCAATATACAAAATCTCAAAATTTTCCTGAACATAATTAGTATCCTCAACATTTATTTCTAAGGATTTTCTTCAAAATAACTTTCAATTTAATTACTTATTTCTCTTTAATTTAATAACACTTCAACTTTCTCGTTATAAACGACTTCACATTTTTCCTGATAATATTTGGCTATCATATAATAAAAAATATCCATCTTATATCACTTTTCTTTAGCAGGATACCTCATTAATTTAAGAACATTAAATGTTACCTCCTGATCATTGACTCTCATTGTTAACTCCCCTTTCTGCACATCAATCATAGCATGTCTGGTAGCAAAAAAAGGTCTCCCTAAAATAATTGAAATTTATTTATCTTCTTCCATATCGAGCACAATAAAATCCATAGGGAATATAAACTTACCCACTTTAATAAGTACATCTTCTATAACCCCTTTAGAAAAAGAAATAGATCGATCAGCTAACTGTAAGGTTATAGTAGTGAGAGAATTTGCTCCTAAATCTAACCTTCAAAAAATGGATAATGGCATGAGATTAGTACTAACTCCTAAATCACATAAGGCTTTTCCATAAAATTTTTCCCTAATTGCACATGGTACAGTGAAACTACCAAGATCTTTAAGTTTTTTAGGAAGCTTCTTTTGAATTATTGCACTGCATTCCTCACTAAGTGAAACATTTTTATATGCTTCAAATTTCCTTTTTTTTAATATATCTTTCATAAATTTACAATAACTAGGCATTTGTTCCAAAGCTTCATTAAACGGAATATTGATGTAAGCTTTTTAAATATCTAAAAGAATTTTAAAAATTGTTGATCCAACTTTTGTTGTTAAAGTCTTTGAGGAAAAGGGGGTGGTGGTCTTTCTAAATCATTTTTAGTTAGAGAGACATATCGTTCTTTATCTTTAGAAATATTTTCTTTAGGTTTGTTAGTTTCTTTAGTTTCCCTCTCCACTTCAATCTCTTTTTGAATTCAATCTTTTAATTCTTTTCCACTTCTAGGTTGCACATCTTTAATTTGTTTTAGCTCTTTCCCGTTATCTTTAGGATTTATTTCAACATTGCTAGGAAGTGTTCCTTGAGGTCTATTACTAAGTGCGTTGGCAAATTGTCTCAATAAATTCTCTATATTTCTAATTACATCATTTTGACATTGTACTTGATTTCCTTTACTTTGTAATTGATTACCCATTTGTAAAACTAGTTCTTTATAGACAGCTTCTTTTCTTTAAATTGTTGGTTATTTAAATCAGAATGATAAGAAGGTCGATAGTTTGAACTACATTGATAATTCTAATTTTCAGTTGAGTTTCTTGATTATTTCCCCATTGTTGGTTTCCACTACTAGAATTGTTCCAATTAAATTTTAGGTGGCTTTTCCAGCCTGGGTTATAATAGTTAGAATATGAATTATTGGATTTATTAACAACAACATGTAATGTTTCTAATATTTGAGAATCATTCACTTATCCTAAATTTTCATCACTTACATGAGGTATTTGGGAAAAATTCATAGCATAATTATCTAACTTCTTAGATATCGTAGTAACTTGATATGCTAAGATAGTAAAAGAATCATTTTCAAGCATCATTTTCATGAATAATAGCCACTCTTTTAGGATTTAACCTTTCTGAGCGCCATTGAAAATTATTAGTAACCATTTCTTTAATTAAGGCATAAGCATCATCAAATGATTTTGCCATTAAAGATCCTCTAGCAGCAACATCAATTATAGATCAAAGGGAACCTATTAATCCATTATAAAATGTTTGAATAATTAGCCAGTCTGGTAAAACATGATGTGGACACTTTTTAAGGAGTTTCTGTAATTGTTCATAGGCTTCATAAATTGACTCCCCCTTATACTGAGTAAAAGAAGTTAAGTCATTTCTAATTTCTTACAGTTTTTGAAGGAGAAAAATATTTGGCCAGGAATTTCTATTCAATATCTCCCCAAGTTTTAATAAATCTAGTCGCTAATGAATTTAACCACATCTTAGCATTATCCCTTAAAAAAGGAAAAAAGTATAATTCTAATAGCATCATCTGATACACCATCATATTTGAAAGTAGCACAAAGCTCTAGAAAATTTATAAGATGTAAATTTGGATCCTTAGTTGGTGTTCACTTATGCACCAAAAATATGTTTGATTTTTTATATATATTTTGTACACAATTTTTGTGATATTGAGTTTTAAAGAAAGGTATTTTGCATGTTTTGCTGCAAGAATGATGATTTTAGGCAATTTAATCAAAAAAAAGCAAAAAGGAACAAATTTAGAGCGAAAAAGGGCAAAAAATATAATTTTAAAGTTCTGGAACCGTCAACGCTAGAATGGGCGCTAAAGGCGCATTTTTTCAGAGAGCCTAGATTAATTAAGCACGATAGGGCACCGATGGCACCCAATTTTAGTGGAGGCCAGATTCAATGTATTTTGAGAACATTTGGAGGGATTCTTGAAGCATCTCTTAATAAAATCATCCTTAGACTATTTTAACCTGATTTTGGCACTAGAATTGGGGAGAGGAGACTAGAGAAGAAGTGGTGTGAGTGAATTAAAGTGTGTGTGTGTGTGCATTGAGAGGGAGTGTTTGTAAAGAGTTTGGAGTCTAGGTTTTGGTGTATAGTGTCTTTTTGTGAAGGATTCTTCTTAAAAGCAATGTAGGAGGAGAAGGAAAGTGAGAGATTGTTTCTTCCCTACTATTTTAAGAGAGAATTGTGTGTTGTTGTGAAGAGAGAAGAAGATTCAAAGGAACTTCTAGAGATTTTCTTGTGGAGGAAATTGAGATAAGTTATATTTGCTTGTTATTGTTTGTATGATTTTGCTTTTATAAATAAAATCTTTGATTTGTCGTATTTCCTCATAAATTCTGAGTAGATTTTTTCATCTTTCTCCTTGCAATGATATGCGAAGTGGTGGTTTAGATTGGATGTGCTATATAAATGTTAAGAAATTGTGATTATTTTTCACTTTGTAATATGTTGTGAAAAATATGATCTAAAAGAACTATGCTTTATAAAACAAAAGTGAAGATCACATTCAATGTCCATAAATGAGTGATGTCATTCATGGCGGTTGGGTACAAATAATTAGGGAATTATGTTTATTGGGTATAGAATTAGAGATTTTAGTGTGACATACTACAATCTTCAATTTGGTCCTAGTGTTTGGAAACTAAAGCAAGAGTTAGCCTTTAGGTTAAGCGAAGTTGGAACTCTGGAATGAGAGCCGGTATCCTCCCAGCCTAACCATGGATTTAGGGACTAAACCTAGGATTAGCTAATGTTCTTTATAGCACTCGAAAGAGAGTAAAGAATATGTATGCTCCTATTTGGCACAAAACAAAAATCTTACTAATCGTTATTATTCACTCACCATAACATCATTGTAATGGGGAGGACACTTTCTCTAAATTTGAACCTTGCAAAACAAAACTTATTATAGTAGTGGTTAACTTTAATTTGAAGTATAGAAAGTACTTTAGTGATCTTAAAATCTCTAGCATCATTAAAATTTAGCAAATTTAGTATTTACTTTAAGTGCATTGTAAATTTGAATATTGGAATTCTATGCTACGCTTTAAGGTTTGCTTCCTCCCTGTGGGATCTATAACTAGGACTCCACTAGAGCCCTATATTGCTTGAAGGATATGTATACTTGCATATAGATTTACTATTTTTTTATTAAACTGATTAAACTTTTTGAATGAACTGAAAATACTTTTCAAAAATTTATTCCAAGGTAGCAGCCCCAATCAATTTTTTTGGTGTTGTTGCCGGGGAACCAGGAGTAAATTGAGTAGTAACTGGATAACCTTTTTTTTCATAATTAGTATTTATGTGTGCTTGCTTTTAAGTGTGCTTATTGTAATCGTGTATGCGTAGTTTTGGATCTGAAGGCTTAGTACCTTACGATTCAAAGTTAGAACGTACCCTTAGAAAAATTTGAAAACAACAAAAAGAATCTAAAATTTTAAACAAAATGGCTAACAACTTAGATAACCAAAGAAATGAAAATGAACATCAACCAAATAACAGATGGAATTCACTTAACTATTAAAAATCCTGATCTAGCTGCTAATTCATTTGGGCTTAATCATATTATTATCCAAATTGTACAAAATAATCAATTTAGTGGAACGCCAAATGAAGATCTTATTTAACATCTTGCTAGTTTTATAGAATTGTGTTCTACATTTAAATATGAAGGAGTATCGAATGACACTGTCAGGCTTAGACTTTGCCCCTTTCATTAAGGGTTAAAGCTAAGGCATGGATAAATTTGTTAGCACTTGGATCTATCAAAACTTGAGGAGAACTATCATGAAATTATTTATCAAAATATTTCCTCCATCAAAAACTGCTAAGTTTAGAAACGATATTACATCTTTTTATCAGTTTGAATGGGAATCAATATATGAAGCTTATAATGATTTAAAGATCTCCCTAGGAAGTTCCCACATTATGCTTTACCAGATTGGTTAAGAATTCAATCATTTTATAATGGATTGGTGTGATCACTTAGATCGATCATTGAAGTTGCTACTGATAGATCGTTAATGTTAAAACCTTTTAATGAGGCATATTCTTTAATTGAAGAGATGGCTACTAATAATTTTTAATGGCCCTCTAAATCAGTAAATCCAAAAAAGAGTAGCTAGTATTCATGATTCTGATGCAAAATCTATGTTGCTTCTCAAATTGCTGTGATTTCAAAGAAAATAGATAAATTCAGATTGAACTATTCTCAAACGCCTCAGGTGTTAGAGGAAAATTCATTGGGAAAAATAGTAGATTCTCAATCATCTTATGAGACTTTGAATGCTATAAATAACAGACCCAACAATCCTTTTTCTAATTATTATAATCTCGGTTGGAACAATCACCTAAACTTAAACTTGAATAATAATAACACTGTAATTTTTAATCTGCAGTGGGGAGACAATTTTGTGAACACAATGGAAAATTCAAACAACAAGGGAAACACTAGTTAAAGACCTTCTCTCCTCCAGGTTCAATAGTAACCCACAATTTAAGGAAAAGAAGTTGTTTATAGAAAAATTGATATTAAAGATGGGTAATCAATTACAAAGTCAAGGAAACCAATTACAAAGTTAAGCTAACAAATTACAAAGTCAGGGAGCTGCTATTAAAAATATTGAAAATCAATTAGGACATATTGCTACAGCACATAGTAATAGACCCTCAGGAACTCTCCCTATTAATGTTGACCCTAAAGATCGTAACAAAGAACAAATTAAGAGTGTACAGTTAAGAAGTGGAAAAGAATTGGAATCAAGAGTATAAAAAGATGTTAAAGTTGAAAAGAGAAGGTGGAAACTGAAATAGATAATGATAATATATATCCTTATATAGAATATCTGCTTAAATCGATGAAAATTACAGTTGAAAGACCACCACCTCCATTTCCTCAATGATTGAAGCAACAAAAGAGAGAAAAACAATTCTCAAAATTTCTAGAAATCCTTAAAAGATTAACAGTAAACATACATTTTATTGAAGCCTTAGAGCAAATGCCTAACTATGTGAAGTTTATGAAGGATATATTAAATAAGAAACGGAAGTTTACAGATAATGAGATTGTTGCACTCAGTGAAGATTGTAGCACAATTATTTAGAAAAAGCTTCCTGAAAACTTAAAGTTCCTGGTAGCTTCACTATACCCTGTGTTATTAGAGAAAAATTTTTTGGAAGATCCTTATGTGATCTGGGAGCCAGTATTATTCTAATGCCTCTAAACTTTTAAAAGGTTGGGAATAGGAGAAATTTCCCCTACTTCAGTAACTCTTTAGTTAGTTGGTTGTTCTATTATTATCGTAAAGGAGTTGTTGAAGATGTTTTAGTAAAGCTGATAAATTTATCTTCCCTGTGGACTATTGTTTTAGATATGGAGGAAGATAAAGAAATTCCTATCATTTTGGGGAGATCATTCCTTGCAACTGGAAGAGCTATGATAGATCTTCAAAAATGAGAATTAACTATGAGAGTTAATGATCAAGATGTGACATTTAATATATCAAAAGCTATGAAATACCCTCCAACAGAAAAAGATGATGAATGCTTTCGAATGGATATTTGTGACAATTTAAAGATGAGCACTTTAAGGAAAAGTTCGAAGAAAAAAGGAACAAGAAGATTTGAAATGTAAGGATGAAAATGAAATGGAAGATAAATATGATGAGATAAATAATGAGGGACTGGATTATGTTCAAGAAAGATCTGAGATGTTGGATATTACAGAAAAAGATAATAAAATTTAATCTCATCTATTAAAAAACCTCCTAAAGTTAAGATGAAAATAATTCCTAACTATTTGAAGTATCTGTTCTTAGGAGAATTATCTACATTTCCAGTTATTTGAAAAGATATAAATGCATTGCAAGAGTAGAAATTACTAGATACATTGAAAAGATATAATAAAGCTTTTGGTTGGACGTTAGCTGATATTAAAGGAATCAGTCATATAATTTGTATGCATATAGTTCTATTGGATGAACAACATAAACCTAAAGCTAATCCAAAAAAGAGATTAAATCCATTGATGAAGGAAGTAATAAAGAAAGAAATTTTAAAATAGTTGGATGCTGGAATTATATATCCTATTTCAGATAGTGCATGGGTAAGTTCGATCCATTGTGTTCCTAAGAAAGGAGGAGTGATAGTTGAGATGAATGAAAGAAATGAATTAATAACTATGAGAAAAGTCATTGGTTGGCAAATCTGTATTGATTATAGAAAATGAAATGACGTCACTAGGAAAGATCACTTTCCTTTACCTTTTATAGACCAAATGTTGGATAAGCTTATTGGGCATAAATATTTTTTATTTTTAGATGGATACACCGGGTGTCATCAAATACCAATATCTCCCGAGGATCAAGAAAATACCACATTTACTAGTCTTTATGGAACATTTGCTTTTCAAAGAATGCCCTTTGGATTATGTAACACACCTGCAACATTTCAAAGATGTATGATGTCAATTTTTAGTAATATGATTGATAATGAATAGAAGTTTTTATGGATGATTTTTTCGTATTTGGAACTTCATTTAACTCTTTCTTAAATGGTTTAGAAAAAGTTTTGGAGTTATGTGAAAAAACAAATTTAGTTCTAAATTGGGAAAAATGTCAATTTATGGTTACAAGAGGAATTGTGCTTAGGCATAAAATTTTTTAATATGGAATGAAAGTAGACCCTGTAAAGATTCAAATCATTACAAAACTAACACCTCCAAGTACTATGAGAGGATTGAGAAGTTTTTTGAGACATGCTCGTTTTTATAGGCGTTATATTAAAAAATTTTCAAAAATTACTAAGCCTTTATGCTGACTTTTAGAAAAAAGATAAGAAAATTGATTTTAATGAAGAACATTTAAATGTCTTTGAATTATTGAAAGAAAAATTAATCACTGCCCCTATAATAGTTTACCTGATTGGGAGAAACTTTTTGAACTTATGTGTGATGCTAGTGATTATGCAATTGGAGCTGTTTTAGGACAAATTGTATGATAAAGTTTTCAAAGATATATACTATGCTAGTAAAACTCTTAAAGAAACTCAAATTAATAATACCACTACTCAAAGAGAGGTATTAGTGATTGTAATTAGGACTAAATGTATACTGTATACAAATCATTTTGTTATCAAGTACTTAAAGAAAAAGAAGGATGCAAAACTAAGATTAACCAGATGGTTTCTTGTAATGCAAGAATTTGACTTCATTATAGCGGATAGAAAAGGATCTGACAATTAAATAGCTAATCATTTATCTAGACCAGAACAACATGAATTATCTGATTTTGAAGATGAAATCACAGAAACTTTTCCTGATGAACAACTTTATAATATTAAGCAATGGAATTTACTATGGTATGTTGATATTGTGAACCATATTATAAGTGATATATTACCACTTAAATTACCTAAGAAACAATAGAAAAAATTTATGCATGATGCCAAATTTTATATTGGGATGACCCATATTTATATAAACAATGTAAGGATCTAGCTATTATGAGATGTGTGCCTTATGAAGAAATTGAACCAATTATTTAGAGATGCCATGATTCCGAATTTGGGGGACATTTTGGAACTATCAAATCTGCATATAAGATTTTACAATTTGGATTCTATTGGCCTACTCTATTTAGTGATGTTAATAGAACTTGTGATCAATGTCAACGAGTAGGTAATATTTTTAGAAGAAATTATATGCCCCTAAATTTTACATTGGAAGTCAAAATCTTTGATGTTTAGGGATTAGATTTTATGAGACCATTTACTCCTTCATTTTTGGAATATTTATATTGATTACAGTGGATTATGTAATAAAATGGATTGAAGTCATAGCTTTACATTAATGTGATACTTGATGTGTTTCAAAATTTTTAATGAAAAATATTTTTACAAGATGTGGAATGCCGAGAGTTATCATTACTGATGGTAGATCTCATTTTAGAAATAATCTGATTCAAAGGATGACTGAAAAATATAATATTATGCATAGAATCTCAACTACTTATCATCCCCAGATAAGTGGATTAACTAAAGTATGTAATCGTGAAATTAAACTAATTTTGGAAAAATCTGTAAATCCTTACAAATTAGATTGGTCTGCGAGTTTAGATACTACATTATGGGCATATAGGACTGCTTATAAATCTCTTATAGGAATGTCTCCTTATAGACTGATTTTTAGAAAAACTTGTTATTTACCAGTTGAATTGGAACATAAAACATATTGGGCGATTAAAAAGTTTAATTTCAATTTAGAGGATGCTGGTGAGAAAATATTATTACATCTTAATGAATTGGAAGAAATTAGAAATGAATCTTATGATAATAATATAATTTATAAGGAGAAAATGAAGATATAGCATGATCGGAAGATTATGAGAAAGAGATTTGAACCTGGACAGGAAGTTTTGTTATATAATACAAGATTGAAATTATTTTCTAGAAAACTAAGGTCTAGGTTGATAGGATCTTTCACTGTTATAAAAGCTTACCAGTTTGAAGCTGTTGATATTGAAGATCCTAAAACTGGAAGAATATTTAAAGTTAATGGACATCAACTAAAACCATATTTTTAGGCATCATGACCAAATTTTAAAGAGGATTTATTGTTAACTCATCCTGAATAAAATTAATGTTTTTCAGCTGACAACATTAAAATAGATCTTTATGGGAGGCAACCCAAAATTATTTTTATTATTTAGTTTGTTTTGATTGGTTTTAGTTGATATTATTATTAGATAGTCTTATATTTGAGTCTTACTCACTCATAAATACCCTAAATGGAGATAATTAATTAATTGTATCGTAGATTTGAACTTTATTGGATGAAAATGTCATTAGAGCAAAACTGTTCTCTGGCGTCGATAGAACTAAAATGGGCGCTGTAGCGAGATTTTATAGAGAGCATTGTTAAAATTTGAAACTTGGGCGCTCACAGCTGAGTAGCGATTTTTAGAGTTTCAAATGGCTGAATTTGATGGTTTTGCAGCGGGAGTTTCACCTATATAACTCCCCAAACTCATTTAAAACCTGTTAGCTCCAAAAAACGAAAGGGTTGTTCCAAAATTTGCATTATGTGGCATTTAACCTCTTTGAATCTCAAAGATTTAGAGTTTTCAACAAGAGAAAGTTAATCAGTTTTGAGGCACAGCGAATTTGTGATAAAGTTCTTATAAAGATGAGGCATATCAGGAATGAGGCTTTGTCAATCAAGGTATGAATGTTCCTAGTACTCGAGTAGAAGAAATTATTATGCTGTCGCATTGGGAAGTTTTTTGTTATACAACTTCCGCAGTAGTCATTCCTATGGTGAAGTAATTTTATGCAAATCTTCATGGAATCAACCAAGGAGTCGTCTATGTGTGAGGTAGGTGGAAATCATTCACTTCTTCTAAGATTAATGAACTTTATATGATAGATAATTTGTCAATCTGTCATTACACCAATTTTGTCCCTATGAGAGACAACATGAATGAAATTTATCGATATTTTTCTGATGAAGGCGAAGATTGGGAGATAAGAGACAACGGGTATTTCAATTTCTCTACTACCTTATTGAATCCAGTGTCAAAGAAATGGCATTTCTTTATATCTTTGAAATTACTCCCAACCATGAAAATTAGTAAAGTGATGAAGGAAAGTGCAATATTGAACTATTACATTCAAATTGGAAGACCTATTGATATTGGCATCGTAATTGTGAAATCTGTTTTGGGTTTGATTATGCATGGATCAAGGTATGGTTTGGGACATCTTTCCACTATATTTCTTCTCTACAACCAGTCACAAGTACCATATTAATGTTGGGAATAATTGCTTCTCCCTTGGAAGCCCATGGACCCAACTAATATTTATGGTTGTCCAGCAACTGCAGATGAAAATGATTTGAGCATAAATGTAGATCAACCATCTCAGAGTTTACTACCTATACAACATCGTTTTCCTAAAAATGAACAGTTGATTTTGAGAAAGATCAAGAAACTGGAGAAAGATGTATGAAATCTTACGGATGTAATTAATAATATATCTAAATTATTTGAACATCTGGATTGGAGGATGAAGGAATAGTTCAATCATACTAGGCAAATGGAAGAAGGATTGATGTGTTTGATGAAGAAAAAGGCTTGGATTAAAGAGGATTTGTTTGATGAATTTTTGTATCGACCTTTCTACAATTTGTTTTTGCACCACCAATTCGTGGGAGATATTAAAGAAGATAGCACTGACATTGATGAGTAGTAATTCTCTATTTTATCTACTTTATTTAGTAGTTGGACTTTATTTGTTTAAGTTTGATTTATTTTTGGCTTTCTTATGGTGTGATTTCATACTTATTATGCTTGATATTTAAGTTATTTTATGTTTTCAGCGTTAAAGTATTATGGTTTGATTGCAACGCTGAATTATTGATGTGGTAGAATGACTTATATGTGTAAGGTTTTAATTATGGATTATATATATATAAGTGATGCTTTGTGTTGTTTGTGCAAAATTTGTATTAGTTCATCACTTAATTATGAATGTAAATGCTTAAAAATGCTAATTAGATTTCGTCATAACTTTGAAATAATCAAAATCATAATATTTTGTGGAATCATGAAAATAGATCTAGCGCCGACGGTGCCTAGTACCCGAACTCATTTTGGACATTTTAAAATCACGATTTTGAGCCTTTGACTGCATTTGACCACCTTCAACCTCCAGTCAAGGCCGAAAATTACTCTGAAGGCTTGCTAGCATTTGGATTTGAGGCGATTTAGAGGCTTTTTAAGCATTTTTGAGGTTGAATCTCATCTTCTCTTACTAAGAGCTCTACTTTAAACTAAAATTTTTTTATTTCACCATGGAAATCTCCTACATTGGAGAAATCTAAAATTTTCAAGTTTTTAAAGAAAACTTTGAGCTAATCCATGGTGAAATGCTCTTACATATTAGATTTGATTTTGGAGTCTTTACATTGTGATTTTGGAATTTACTGGGATTTATTTGCATATTTTCTAGAAATTTTGATGTGGCTCCAAGGATGTTTAAGGGAAAGAGAAAGGTTGATTTTGATAAAAGGAAATTTGTGAATATTAAAGCACTGTATTACTTCAATTCTACACTCCGAAGCAAAAAATGTATACAAAATCGAGGATTTGAAAAACCAGGCGGAGTTGTGGAGTAGGTGATTGTTAACTCAGAATTGGGAAACTTTTTGTTATTTTTCGGCCAATGTTGTTGCTGATGTAGTCAGTAAATTTTATGCTAACTTGTGGTGGACTGAAGAAGAGTATGTGCTGGTTCGAGGAAAAATAGTAGAATTCACTCCTGCGCGAATCAATCTTTTAATCACTTGAGAGATAATCCATTCTGTGAATACAAATCTTTTGCTACGGTGAATGCGGCCTTAAATGATGTAATTACTTTTCTTATTGATGGAAAAGAGGAGTGGAAAACAAAGCAAAGAAGAAAGATAAATTTTCCTGCTTCCACTCTAAATGTAGCATCTAAAGCCTAGCATTACTTTATTTATGCAAGACTGCTACCTACTTATCATCATAGTGAAGTTTCAAGAGATAGAGCTATTCTGAATTTTGGTATCCAAAACATGGGAATAGTTGACATTGGTAGAGCTATTCATAATAGTATTCAGACTATAGCTAAAGGGGAAACCACTGGAGGATTGGAACATCCTGCCCTGATTTACACATTATGTGTATAATCAAGAGTTGAGGTTGATAGTAGCAAAGAGTTGGTTCATCCTTTAAATCCTATTAGTAAAGCCAACATTCACACATATGAATCTCATGTAGGACAGAGATCAGGAAGTAAGAGTAGTGAGATTCCAACTACTAGTCATGACATACCTTTTACCTCTGAAACTCCTACTATTTCTGATGTTATGGAGTGGCTTATGATACAACAAAGTGATATTGTGAGGATTCGTAGCAGGATTGATGGATTGAAATCAAGAAATATCATCAATGATGATTATCAGAGGAGAAGAATTGAATATGATATAGTGTATCATGTTGCTCAGATGATATTCATGAGGGGAGAAGCTGGTGTGATATTTCCTACTTGCCCCCATTATATTCCATACCAGCCTGAGGAGGAAGAAGGAGCATAAGAAGAAAGAGAGGATGATTGGTAGTGTAGTATTCTTTAGTTTTTTGTTGTTGTGTAGATTTTTGTGTTTGTTATTTGCTTTTATGTAGTAGATGTGTGTAGCAAATGTACTCTTTTAATTTAGTTAAGTTGTATTGAAACTTATGTTGGTTTGTTATAGTTGTATTAAGTATTTAAAGTTGTGTTTTAAATTTTCTTCACCTTCCAAATCTCTGATATATAAGTAAACAATGCTTATAATTGTTTTATGCCAGAAGTTAAATTTTTTATTAATACTTGTATACTTCAAAAGAATTAAAAGCCTGGGACAAAAAGGTTAGTTTGTTTTTTTTTTTGTTTTTCTCTCTCTTTTATTAATTTGATATGCACTGAAAAACTTAAATTTGGGAGGGGAAAAATTAACTTTTGTTTGTTCTCAATTAAAATATATTTTCAAAATTATTTTAACGTGACTTAAAGTAGTTGAGCTTAACTTTAGATAACTAAAATTTTTATTTAATTTAAATAACATAGTAGATTATAATGAAAGTTTCTAGTAATGAAGGTTAAATTTATGGGGCTAAGATATTTAGTATAAGAGGATTAGATTATAGTTGACTATTTAAAGTAAAGAAAACTGTATTTATTAAAATGTTAAGAGTCTTAGAGGTTTATGTGAGAAAAAAATATTGTGACTCTATGATGAATCATTTAAAAGCTAACGTATATATATAGTAAAAAGATGTTTCAAGTTCCAAAATTAGGGAGAGGAGAGTGATGTTCAAAATTATTAAAGGCATCCAGATATAGTAATCCTCATAAAAAAAGAAAAAGAGAAAATGAAAAAAAAAAGAGGATTGAAAAGCAATCAAAAAAAGAAAAGAGAAAAGAAAGAAAAAGAAAATATATGTGAGGAGAAGCTTGAGGAGATGCCTAATCAAAAATTGGCTTCACTTAAAGTAACTTAAGGGAAGAGCTTAGCTACATTCCTGAATTTACATTTAATTGTTGACATCCTTACTAATAGATTTTACATGAGCTTCTTTTCATATGATCCTTCAAAGCACCCTTAATATGGTAAATTATGGTTATTCTTGAAATGAATAGGAGATTAGAACTCTTAGACTTAATTACTAAATGTTTTACACCTAAGTTTTGACCTCAGTTACTGAAAATCTTTTTAAAAGTCTTGCTATTATATTCATTTAAATAAAAAATCCTAGTATTCTTTAAGAAAAGTTCACTTCTTAGAGCCATATTTTTCTGTAGTCAAAAGAATTACTTAAGGACAAGTAAGATTTAAGTTTGGGGGATTTTGATGCACCAATAATATGTTTGATTTTTCATATATATGTTGTACTCATTTTTGGTGATATTGCACATTACAGGAATGTATTTTTCATGTTTCGCTACAGATATGATGGTTTTAGGCAATTTGGACAAAAAGAAGCAAAAAGGAACAAATTTGGAGTGAAAAAGGTGGAAAACCAGAATTTTGAAATTCTGGCCATGTCGACTCCAGAATGGGCGCCAACGGAGCATTTTTCCAGAGAGACAAGATTAATTAAGCACGATAGGGCGCCAAAAATGCCCAATGTTGGTGGAGGCCATATTCAATGTATTTGGATGGCTTTTGGATGGATTCTTAAAGCAACTATTGGGGAAATCGTCTCTAAACTATTCTAACATGAGTTTGGCATCAGAATTGAGAGGAGTCTAGAGAAGAAGTGTTGTGAATGAAGTGAAGTGTGTGTGAGTTGAGAGGGAGTGTTTGTAAAGATTTTAGAGTCTAGGGTTTGGTGTAAAGTGTTTTTTTGTGAGAGATTCTTTTCAAAAGAGTTGGAGGAGTGGGAAAGTGAGAGATTGCTTCTTCCCTACTATTCTAAGAGGAAATTGTGTGTTGTTGTGAAGAGAGAAAGAGATTCAAAGGAACTTCAAGGTATTTGCTTCAGGAAGAAATTAAGATAATGTGTATTTACTTCTTATTGATTGTATGACTTTGCTTTTATATATAAGTTCATTGTTTTGTCATATCATCCTCATGAATTCTGAGTTGATTTCTTCACCTTTCTCCTTGCAATGATATGTGGTGAATTGATGATTTAGATTGGATGTGCCATATAAATGTTAGGAAACTATGATGATTTTTCACTTCGTACTTTATTTACTTTTTGATCTGGCTAATTGAATTGTTAAAATATGTTGTGAAACATACAATCCAAAAGGACTATGCTTTCTACAACAAAAGTGAAGATTACATTCAATGTCCATGAATGAGTGATGTAGTTCATGGGGGTTTCACGCAAATAAATAGAGAAATATATTTTTGGGCGTAGAATTAGAGATTTTAGGGTGACAGACTAAAATTCCCAATTTGGTCCTAGTGTTTGGAAACTAAAATGAGAATTAGCCTTCAGGCGAAGGGAAGTGGGAGCTCTAGAGTGAGAGCCAGTATCCTCCCAGCCTAACCACAGATTTAAAGACTAAACCTAGGAATAGCCAATGTTCTTTATAGCACTCAGAAGAGTGTAAATAATATGTACGTTCCTAGTTGGAATAATACAAGAATCTTACTAATCTTTATCATTCGTTCACCATAGCATCATTGTAAGGGGGAGGACACTTTCTCTAAATTTGAACCTTACAAAAAAAAATCTATTGTAGTAGTAGTTAACTTTAAATTAAATTATAGAAAGTACTTTAGTGATCTTAAAATCTCTAGCATCGTTAAACTTTAGTAATCACTTTAAGTGCATTGAAAATTTGAATATTGGATTTATGTGCTACGCTTTTAAGTTTGTTTCCTCCCTATGGGATCGATAACCAGAACTCCACTAGAGCCCTTTATTTCTTGAACGATACATACACTTGCATATATATTGGCTGCTTTCTTATTAAACTAATTATACTTTGTGACTGAACTGAAAATAGTTTTCAAAAAATTATTCCAATGTAGCAGCCCCGATCATTTACCCAAACTGATTATTTGCACCATTTGTATAAGAGCATGTTCATGTTCAAATGAATTAGCTACTACAGCAGAGATTTGACTATTTAAGTGAATTTCATTTATTGTAGAGTTGGCCTAATCCATTAAAGGTCTTTGTAAATTTTTATGCTCATTTTTGTTAGTTGAAATTTCAATGTTATTATGAGGTATATTTTTTATTTCTTGAGAATGATAAAGCTATTTTTTCTATCTAGTTCTTCTTATAGTTCATTTTAATTCAGAATCGTAAGGCATTAATCCTTCAGATTTTGAACGACGCATATAAAATTTAAAATTCAAAAAATTAAATTTAAAATAATAAATATTTTTTTTCTTATATATATATATATATATATATATATATATATATATATATATATATATATATATGATAATATGTATATAATTCAAAAAGGATGGATGAGAGAGAAGCTCCAAATTTTTAGGGAGGTTACTTGAGGCGATTTTCAAATTCCCTAAGTTCTGATTGGTTCTTTGTTGATTGATCCTGGTTACTTTTGGTTTAAAGCTAATTTTATTTAATTTCAAACCTCCTTGCTGTTGATTGATCCTTGCTGTTGATTTCTGCTTCCCAGGTTTTTGATTTTTTTAAATTTCTGGGTTTGGTTTTCTGTGGCTGTTCTTATCATTCATAATTCTGGGTTCTTGATTTCTCAAAATCCTGGTTTTCTTCTGTGGTTCCTTTTCTTTCATTCTGCTGTTCTGGTTTCTTGTTTTGTTGTTCTTATTATTACCTTTGTATGGCTGATATGGGTACTGGTAAGGCTTCTTTTCTTGAAGTTGCTGGTATGGGCCTTAATGAACAACATGATAAATTAACCTTTCCTTAATCTTATCATGACACGGCTGCTGGAAAAGAAGGATGTCAATTTATTAAGCAAGTGGTCAAGAAGGGGGGCAAACCTGCCCTTATTTTCTCAGATTCTGATTTGTCTTCACTTGTGGATGTTCATAAATTTACCTTAATTGGTAAATTTCAGTATGGCCATCCAAAAATGGATAATAACAGAAAAATATTTGGGGGTCTGAAATTGGTTAGGAGTTGGAAGGTTGGCCTCTTTGATGGTAGACACATAATGATCCACCTTTCAAAGGAAGAGGATTATGCTAATCTCTTTTCCAGAAAATTCATCAGGATTGAAGGAAGGTACATGAAAATCTTGAAATGGTCCCCTAATTTTGACCCTAATCAAGAAGCTTCTATTGTTCTTATCTGGTACAGACTTCCCAATTTGAAACTGCATTTTTTCAATCATCAAGTTATTTATGTTATAGGGACTGCTATTGGAAGGCCTTTAAAATTGGATATGTCTACTTTCAATCTCTCTAGGCCATCCTTGGCCAGAATTCTTGTTGAAAGAGACATTAATCTTCCAGAGATTGATGAAATTTGGCTTGGTTCTCCACATAATGGCTATTGGCAGCCTATAGTTGTGGAACATAAGCCTGCTTATTGCTATCACCGTAGAATGTTTGGACATTCTAAAGAAGGTCGTTATAGATTAAAGCTCGATCTTAAACCAGATAATATTAAGAATGTCAATTCTTCTCTATTGGTTAAAGATGGATCAGTAGCTGGGGGATCCTTAGTTGTTGAAAATCAGAACTTGTAATCTGTTGGGACTAAAGATCCTGCTATGAACACTATTAATCCTATACAAGTTTCTACTCAAATTCAGAATATTAATTCTGAGGTTGTTATTATTGTTGATAATTTTGTTATTAATGCCATTGATTCTAAGATAATTTCTGATGTTATTCCTTCTACTGTGTTACCTACTATTATTCAGAATGTTTCTGAGGAGGATATCCATATTCAAGCTGAAATTCTAAATATTGATCCTCATATTCAAATCAACTCTGATAATACTTTACCTCCTAGTGTTCAGGGTTTGGAACCTGCATTAACTAATAAAGATATTCCAGATTCTTCTGATAATGTTGATACTGACCATTATTTATCCAAGGAAGTACTGTCTCCAGCCATGAACTATCCAGTTTTCAAACTTAACCCACAGGAGAATACTAGTATCAATAATAATATGGCTATTGTTAGTAATGAACTTAATGAAGATTGGGTGGTGAAAAGAAGTAAGAAAAAGAAGTCTGCTGATCATTTATCTGCTGAGAACATTATTCCATCTAGTCCTTCTGCGTCTTCCTTCTCTAGACTAACTAGAGGAGGCAGATCTACCCACCATGCTTAATTTTCTTTGTTGGAATATTAGGGGAGTTGCAAACCTTGGCTCCCTTAATAGATTATGAAGACTTAACAGGGTTTATAAATGTTGGGTGGTGGTTCTTCTTAAACCAATGGTTAAATCTAATTTGGACAGATTTATTAGAAAGTTCTCTGGTTACAATCTTATTTTTAATTCTTCCAATAAAATCTGGTTTTCTATAGAAAAGAGTTAAAGGTAGATATCCTGGTGGATCATTCTCAATTTCTGTATGTTCACTTCTTGATCTTTTTAAAGGCTATGCTTCTTTTGTTTATGCTTCATCTTCTAAAGCTGATAGAGAAGATCTTTGGTCTCATTTACATATTATTGGGCAAAATATCAATGAGGGATGGATGGTTGGAGGTGATTTTAATTGTATTACACATCCTAGTGAAAAGAAGGGGGGAAGAAATCCTAATCTTAATGATATGCTTGTCTTTACTGATCAAATTAAAAATGTTGGTCTGTTTGATATTGGCTTTGAAGGATCTCCCTTTACTTGGAGAAGAGGATGCATCTATGAAAGATTGGCTAGAATCCTTGTTAATAAGGCTTGGCTTGATTTATTTCCTATTTCCAAAGTACAGCATCTTGCTAGATTGGGGTCTGATCATTCTCCTTTGCTTATTAAACTTACTATTACAAATATTGTTCATAAAGCCAGCTTCAGGTATTTAAATGTATGGTCTTCTCATCCTAATTGCAGTAAGTTAATTGAGCAGAATTGGAGCATTCCACAGGATTTCTTAAATGCAAATCCTCTTATTCAATTATGGCAAATTCAGAAAAAAACTGGCTAAGGCTTTGACTAGCTGGAATTGGAATGAGTTTGGTAATATTAATTCTAATATCAGATATGTTGAAGATTTGGTTTCTAAGCTTGAAAAAGATGTTGAAGATGGTATTTGTCCTAAACATGATTTATTGGTGGCAAATGAAAGGTTGAATTCAGCTATTCTTCAAGAGGAATTATTCCTTCAACAAAAAGCTTCAGCCAATCATTTTATGTATGGCGATAGGAATTCTAAGTTCTTTCATGCTGTTATCAAATACAGGAGATCTCTTAACACTATTCTAAAAATTAATTCCTCTACTAAAGGATGGTTATATGATTACCAAGAAATTGTTGATGATGTTGTTATGTATTTCCAAGATCTGCTTTCTTTTAAGCCATCTAATTCTTCCTTTTTTTTTGCTCATCTGCTGCAACATGGATTGTTTAAAGGAGATGGTGATCTGTTAACTAATCTACCTACTGAAGAGGAAGTTTCTTCTGCTATTAATTCAATGGATAGTAATAAAACAGCTAGGCAGTATGGTTACTCTTCAGATTTCTACAAAAAGTTTTGGAACATTATTAAGCAAAATGTGATTGCTGCTATCCATGCATTCTTTCAAGGATTTAATCTACCTAAATATTTAGCATCCTCTTCCATTATACCTATACCTAAAGATAAGAATAAAAATTGCTGGAAGGATTTTAGACCAATTAGTATTACTTCTACTTTCTCTAAGATCATAAGCAAGGTTCTTGTGGATAGGCTTCAACCCTTCCTGGTGGACTTGATTTCAGAAAACCGATCTACATTTATTAAAGGAAGATGCATTAGTGAGAATATTCTTCTTGCACAAGAACTTCTTGCTGATATTGATAAGCCATGTAGGGGATCAAATAATATTCTAAAGTTGGATCTTTCTAAAGCTTTTAATTCTATTAATTGGTCTTTTATACTTGATGTCTTAGCTGCTAGAGGTTTCAATTCAGATTTTTGCAATTTAATCTCTAGATGGCTGGAAAATAACTTTTAAAGTGCTTGATTAATGGAAGCACTCATGGTTTTTTTCCAAGCTGGTAGGGGAATCAAACAAGGAGATCCATTATCCCCTTATATATTCATTTTGGCTTTTGACTACCTCTCTAACTTGTTAAATCAAGTTCAACAGGATAATCCTTATGTCCAATATCAGCACAAATCTAATTTATTGATTAGTCATCTTGCTTATGCAGATGATGTTATTGTTTTTTGTAATGGGATCAAGCAATCTATTAAATGCATAATGAAATCTCTATCTTGTTTTGAAGCTATTTCTAGAATGGAATTTAATAAGGCCAAATGTTCATTTCTTGCCAGCTCTTTGATTAAAGTTCAGATTAAAAATTGGATTTCTGAATATATTGGATTCAAAGAAGCTACTTACCCCCTTGTTTACTTGGGTTTTCCCTTGTTAAAAGGAAGAAGAAGGTTATCTCATTATGATGAAGTGGTTAGTAAAATTTCTTCAAGCATTCAATGCTGGAGAAATTCTTTCCTGTCAAATGGTGGTAGAATCACTCTTTTGAGGAGTGTTTTAACAACCTTCCCATTATACATTTTTCAAATGATTAATATGAAGAGAAGTTCTCAGAAACTTTATCCATTATTTTTAATAAATTTTTATGGGAAGGACAACATAAACAAATGCATTGGTCAAATTAGGATAAGTTGTGTAAACCTCTTGCTAGTGGTGGGCTTGGATTTAAAAGCTTCCAACATCTCAGCTTTTCTTATTATTGTATGCAATGGATTAAGTTTAGATCAAAGTCTTCACTTTAGTCTAAATTTCTTCATGGGAAATATTTCAAAACAGCTCATCCTTCTTAGGTTCAAGCAAAACTGGGTGATTCAAAAAATTGGAAGAAGCTCTTAAAAGTAAGAGAGTTTGCTGAAAAATTATTTATTTGGGAAATTGGAGATGGTCAAATTGATTTTTAGCTAGACAACTGGTTATTTAATGATTATCTAAAAGATCAACAGGTGATGTCTTCTTCTATACACAAAGTTTCTAATAATTGGACTAATTTCAAATGGGATGAATCCAAACTTAAGGCTGCTGTCAACACAGATCTTGTAAATAAGATTCTGTCAGTTCCATTACAGCCCAATCAAAAGGATAGATTGATTACCAAAAATCCAACTACACAAAGCCTTTCCAAGTTCATTTATCTTTCTAGTAACAATTGGACTTATAATGATTGGGGGAAGCTTATTTGGAATAAATTCATATCTCCTTCAATGTCATTTTTTTGCTGGAAACTTTTTAGAAATTTTCTGCCAACTGATGATATTCTGAAACTAAAGGGAATTTTGGGACCTTCTGTATGTCATTTTTGTCACTCCAATGAAGAATCAATTTACCATTTATTTCTCAACTGCCCTGCTGTACAGGAAGTATGGAAGACTATTCTAAAGAATAAGGGGCTTCTTTATAGGTATCATTTATGGATTAATCTAAATGATTGCTGGCAGAGATCTGGAAGGAGACAGCAGAATTTTATCTCCCTTTTATTATTTTTTGGTTTATATGGATGGCAAGGAATGATATTATTTACAAAAATAAGACATTCTCGGCTCAGGTTATCATTAAAAATTGTTTGAATTATCTTCACAAGATAACCACTCTCTTTAAATTAAGTGACAAATCTTCTTATGTCAAGGCTCAACTGATTATTTGGAGAACTCCAAAATTTCCATGGGTAAAAATAAATACTGATGGTAGTTTCAAATCTTCCACTGCTGGTATTGGTGCTCTTTGTAGAAATCATATGGGGTCATGCTTATGGATTATATCTGCTCCTATTATTGCTATTAATGCACTTGAAGCAGAAGCTATTGCTGTTTTTTGGGGTCTTAAAACAGCCATTCTGAATCATCATTGTCTTATTCATATTGAGATGGACTCTTTGCTCTTACTTCATATTATTCAGCATAAAGCAACTGCACCTTGGTATCTTCGAATATGGATCAGCAAAATCTCTTTATTGGCAATTAATAAAGCTATAGTTTGGAGCCATATCCATAGAGAGGGCAATCATCCATCAAATTGGCTTGCTACTAGAGCCTCTTCTTCTAATGACATTTTATGCTATTCTTACTCTTCTATGGAACCTAGATCTCCTTTATTTAAGGAGATTAGACTTCTTTTGCATGGGGACATGCTTTTAACTCCTCACATCAGATGTACTAGACTCTCTAAAGTTTAATATATTAGTTTTTTTTAAAATATATATATATATATATATATATATATATATCGGTTTTTTTTTCTTAAGATTTTCATTTTTTTAAATATCTATATTAATATTTATAAATAAATAATTTTCAATTAATTCCTATTTAAATTCCCCGGCAACGGTGCCAAAAACTTATCCCGACCCGCAATTACACAAATATTTAATTTTCTTAACATGCTAGTGAGAATGAATGTAAAATAATCAGATTTAAAAAAAATTAGTATTCTCACTAGGGATAATACGTAAGTATACGTATCATTTCAAGTAATATAGGATTTTCTATAAAAACTCAAGTCTCAATCCAACAACGAACAGTTAAGAACCAAGAGAAGTTTAATTCTAAAAATATCGAAGACATAAAAAACTTTAATTTGAAAAATATTAAAGGTCAATCAATTTTACTAGTTTCTATAAATGCAAGAAAAAGTAAATACAGTGATTTAAGCAATATAAATAAAGAAACTTTCTCCTTACAAATAATTCATAATAAGTAGAGAATTTCAAATGTTTAGAACTTAAAATATGTATTGTGACAAATAGGAGCATATATATTCTTTACCCTCTATCAATTGCATAATGAACATTATCTGATCTAAAGATTGTTGTCGGCATGTATAGTAGTGTTGGGTAGGTGATGCATCAAAAATATATACGGTTTTTGTTATATGATTTTACTCTTTTTTTGTTATATTACACTTTAAAAGGAAGGTATTTTGTATGTTTTTTTGTTTTAGATACAATAAATGGTGACTGGAGCAAAATGAAACAAAAACGGTGCAATTCGGAGCAAAAACGAGCAAGAAAAGAAATTTTGGCTTGACATCTTTCGATAAGTTTTTCTATGTTTAATCTCTTCTACACTTCTTACATATTTTTCAATGATAATATACTTTAGACAAATTTGTTTTTATGCTTATTTTGTAGGGCTATCTGTTAGGAACGCAACACAATTGAAACGAGGCGAATCGGAGCTGAAATGGAGCCAAACGGAGCAAAATGGTGGAGTTGTGAAAAGTGGGCGCAGGGGCGCCCAAACCGGATCTGGCGGCGCCAGAAGCCTAAGACCACAAAAATAGGTCACCGGCAGCGCCTTATTCAACGTCGACGGTGCCCAGGATGGTTGGGATGTGATATTGAGCGTTTTTTGGCCATATACATCGAATATAGACGCTTTTTGGACGGTTTCTTCAAGCACCTTTTGGAAAATTCATCCCTACACTATTTTAAACTGAATTTGAAGCCAAAAAATGGAAGGAGAAGATAAGGGAAAACTTGGAGAATGCTTAGTGATTTTAGAATAAGAGTAGAAATGTAGATTTCTACCTTTTTGGAGAGATTGGTGAGGGGATTTTGAGATAATCTGTAAGGGAATGTTCTAGTATTGCATAGATCCGCGAGAGACTTTGTGGGAGAGATTTTCAACTTTCTTTCAAGAGGAAAAAGCTATGTATTGTGTTCTTAATTATCTTATGATTTTGTAAACACTTATTTTATGGATGTGCTTTGAAATGAAGTTTTCCGTTGTGATTTCTTCGTGCTTCGTGATGTCTTTCTCTTACTCTTTCTACTTATTTGGAAATAGTGGCATAAGAAAATTATGTCATTGTTTTCACTCTACTTTTCTTTTGCAATGAATAGGATTCATGTTTAGGATATTGAGATGCTTTTTAAAAGATTTTTTAATTATAAATGTGATGGTTTTTACTTGCGCTTCATTTACTTTATAAAAGAGCCCGTTGTATTATTAAAATTTGTTATAATTGCATTATCCCAAAAGGGCGTGTAATTCTCAACAAAGTGGAACCACATTCAATGTCCATGAATGAATTGCGTAGTTTATGGGGATTAAGTGCAAATAAATTAAGAAATATGGTTTCATGGGAGTCGAATTAGAGGTTTCAGGGTGACAGGCTGAGATCCCCAATTTTGTCCTAAAGTTTGGTAACTAAAGCTAGAGTGAGCCTTCAGGTGAAGGGCATTGAGAGCTCTGAAGTGAGAGCCAGTATCCTCTCAGCTTAACCTTGGAATTAGGGACTAAGCCTAGGATTTTACAATGTTCTTTATAGCACTCTGAAGAGGGGGTACTTGGAAGAGGGTAAAGAATATGATTGCTCCTATTTGGCACATAAAATATTTAATGCATCTCATTTCTAAACTTTATCCAATTCATTACATAAGAATAGTAGATTTCATTATCTCAAAATTCACAGAACCAATTTATCCAAAAAAGTTTAACTTTAGATGTAATATTTGCATTTAGGAGTAGTTATTATTCTTACATATAATCATCTACCTTTAGGAGTACTTGTTAGAAAAACCACTTATATCGACCTTCCAATCTAAAGTCTGATAATTGTAGAATAGAATTTGACTAAGAACCTTTTACCTTGCTTCCCTGTGGGATCGATAAACGGGACTCCATCAGAGCCCTGTATTACTTGATATGATACGTATACTTGCATTTGAAATTGTGATTTTACAAAATCATTATAAATATATAAATCTAAGGTCATAAATTCTTACATATAAAAAATTTGCATCAGTAGGTTCTAGTCTCTCACTCTTAGATTACCCACTGTGCCCTCTGTAAGACCTGTCAGTGACCTTTTTTCCTAACTTTAGACCAAATTAATAAAAAATTTAGTCTACACTCTAGAAACATCAATTCTACGCCCATCAAATCTTGTCTCCCTATTTATTTGCACTCCTCTCAGATGATTGCCATTGTTCTTTCCAAGATGAAATGTGATACTTATTAGTTAAGAAATCTTAGCCCTTTCAGGTCCATTCGTTTTCTTCATAAATTTTAACAATACAAGTGACCAATTTGTAAAGTAAATGAAAATCTGATAAAAATATTATCACAATTTCTAGAATAAAAGAAAATTTTCTAAACAAAATCTAAACATTTTACTTAATTACTTCATATTGTAAAGATAAACAAATAAAACTACTCGTAAAGCATTGAAATAACAAAACAAAACATATTTATAAAACTTAAATCCAAAGTATAAGCGTTAAAAACCAAGTTACAAATACTTATCTGGAATGTTTCCCAAGGATATCCTTTGAAGTTCTCTATGTTTTCTAACTCCCACGAACTCTTATAGGACTCCAAATTTAGAAATTACAAAGAGTCTCAAAGAACTCTCTACACACTTACACACTTTGGACTATATGTGAAATAATTATAAACGAATCTAAAATGACTCCTCTAGGATGTAGAATTAATCCCCATGTATGGAGCTTCAAAAATGACCAAGTGCTGGTTCAGGCACCTCTTCAAAATTCAACCTCATTCATTTAATCTTCTAGAAGATAACTATCGCGCCTAGGCGTCGGATTCTGGCGCCTAGGTGTCATAACAGTCGACTTGCAATTTTCTTCTTTTTTGATGTATTTTTGCTCTTTTTTTATGTATTTTTGCTATTTTTCAGTCTTAAACTCTTTTTCTTATACCTGTAACCAAAAATATAAAAAATACCTTTAATTAAAGCATAATATCCTTGAAGATTAAACAAAAATTTTACATAAAAATAAGTAATTTTTAAGTGGAACAATAGGCGAAGACATCATGGTGATCTTAAAGCATTTTAATTAGCAGCTCCCAGTGCCCTTCATCAAAACTTTCACTTACTACGAAAGATTTGTTGGGTTTGCTCTAATTGATGGGCATCTCTATGTGTCCTCACTGATCTCAAGGCCACCCTCCATCAAATTCTACAAATCCAGTAGTTCCTGCTCCATGCCTTTGATCCCCTAGAGGTAGCTAACTCATGATTGTTCCAAACCTCACATGATAGTGATTATTTATCCATCTCTCGGAGGTAGCTCTGAATTGGTTTGGTGCATTCAGACAAAAATGATGTTGTAGGTTGGGAGCGAATCTATAATTAAAAATACTTTGTTTCTATGAACTGCTTCTCTCCCTTATCTCAGTGATCTCCAATGGCATGCTGTTCAATTCCTCCTTTCTTTCAACTGTAAAACCAAAATGTGGGTCAGTCTGCACTTCCAACTAGTCGGCCTAAAGTTTAGGTTTATTGGACACTTACTTGAAAAAAAAAAAATTCATGGAGTTTTCAGTGTCAATGAGAATGCTCCCGACCTGGAAGTTACTGATTATCCCCGTAAATGCTATGGCCTCATCATAGGGTTTACATGTTGGGGAAGATCTTTTTCTGTAAGCATGATGGAAGGACAACCTCCTCTCCTCTACATGGATGCAAGGTTGCATGACCTGTCTGTCATAGCCCTCTTTTGGGAGCTCTGCTATTGTTCCCCCAAGGATATTCATGACTATCCCAGTGATATGGTGACATTTGTTCGGGTGGGTCCAATAGGAGTCTCTACTTCTAGTGCTTTCCTAAGTCTCTAACACGAGTGTCTCTAGGACTTGAACTTCTTCAATTTCTCACCTTGATCAGCTTCTAGATGAAACTTTGCAGGTTCCTACATTCCTCCCTTTCGTGGCCATGATCCTGGTGTTATTTATAATACTTCCTTACATCCAAGAAAAAACCTCCGGCTCTCGTTGGTGTGGTTTCCTTGAAGTACTCTTTGTCCTAGATGGCATCCACAAATTTTACCATTGACACCCTCAAAGGGGTAGGTTGCAAGCCCTCATAATCTCCATATGGTTGTTCATAATGTTATTCCACCCTCTCATAGTACTGGACTGGCTGCAGGTCTTGATTTCTCATATGGCCATCGTGTTGGTTGCACCATCTTGTCTTTCCATTCTCACAAAAAGACTGACCATCTTTGAAATGTCATTAGATAGGTGGTTTTGTGTTTCTCCCTTAGCTTTGACCAACCACTGAGAGGAGCACTCTTCTAGGAATGGTGCCCTTCTATTTCTCTCTTAAGGGTACATTCCTTCACTAGCATGTGCTTCTTGGATCTCTCCAACAACTCGACCAAGTCTTGAGGTTAATTAATGCTAAGGTCATAGGAAAACATCTCAAATCACAAGCCTTGCTTCAGGGAGGTTACAACCACATCAAACTTAAGGTCTTTCGGCTCCAACATCTCCCTCTAGAATTGTCTAATGAATGCACTCAGACTCTCATGTTGATCTTGCTAGAGTTGCCACAATGAATGCACGCTCTTAGTGGTCATCTAGGTTGTAGAGAACTATGCTAAAAAACTACCTCTTGAATTTGCAAAGTTACTAATGCTCCCAGTCGGAAGTGCATGGAACCACTTCAAGGCTGATGATCCCAAAGTGGTGAAAAACAGTCTACACTTTAGTGCTTCTGAGATCATAAGCAAGCACATGGCTGAATCAAATGAAAATATATGGTCAATGGGCCTGACCACCCCGTATAAGCCTCAAGGGTCATAATTTAAATTTTTATTGGGGCTATGCTCTAGATAATTAAAAGGAGAAAGGATTTTCTAGCTGACACGGTGGCTCGCTGCAGTCTAAATTCTACATTTTCACCTTCGTGGATTCTGCACTATCATGCTACTACGAGTCACCAACTCCTTTATAACTGTTGTTTGCCTTTCAGTCATTGTATTTCGGCACCACCTCCTATGGCTGGATTATTCTTGTGGGGCCTGATTTTCTGCTAGGGCTATGATGACCCTCAAAACATCGACGATATCGCCTAAAACCTACTCCATTATGTGATCTCTCATCTCTGCATTCCTCTATGTATAGGTTTCTCAATGTCATCTTGTGGAGGATATGTGCTAGCTACTATTCTTTGGTCCCTCCCTTCTCTTTGTTATCATTGTGCACATTTTCTTGTTGATGGCATGACTCCATGAACAAGGCACATTTTAGGATATTGAATCCAAATCTACCAGAGTAACATGCCTAAGGAATAGGCCCTTGAAGGATTAGAGAGATAGAAGAGAGGAGGAGCAATAGCATAGTAATGAAAAGAAAACTTGTGTGTGCTTTATTCATGTAATTGACCCACAATTTATACAAATGCACCATTGTAAAATTACACATTGTACCTCTAATGTACATAGTTACGGTGAGGATATTTTTGATTATATATAAATAAGACTCGTGAAGCCCATGCATATGACCAAAACACCAATAGGTCGCACGGTCGTTCGACCGAGTGGCTCTCATGAAAAGCAGTGGTTGGACTGTGTGGCCATCACACCAGGTGGTAGTGAGATTGAGCGATCATCAAGCCAGGCGGATTGAGGCATGACTGCTCTAATTTCCTTTTTTAGGTTAGGTGTGGGTCTCCTTTAGCTTTATTTCCTAGAAATCATAAATTGGACTCCCTAAAAAACATTTGCATTAGTCTCATTGTGTCTTTCATGGATCATATTTATAGGAAACTCTAAGGCTCAAAAAACTTGAATTCCAACCTTCAATCACTCATCTAGCTCAATCAGAACTCTGATTCCCACTTTTACTTTTTAAATTTAAATTCAAATCTTGAGTGGTGATACTCATATTTCCAGACTTAGTTGGTCATCGCGGACAATACCCATATGCATGTCATACCTTGAACGGTCTGCCACACATAATGGGCATCCATTTTTTAACCTTAAAATTGGTTAAATCCCTTTTCTACCCTTCCTAATGTCACTAGATAGCTAGATTGAGCTTGAGTTAGCTTGGACTTCGACTTCACTTAAGCTAAAAGTTAAACATCACTGAATTTAAATAAAAATATAATTTTCACTTGAGCCAAAATTAAAATTAACCATAAATTTAATACAATAAAATTAAATTAAAACCTAAAGTAAGCCAAATTTTATCTTAATTCAGATGAGCCCCTCTTTTCCATCAAACAGAGCCCATCTCATCCATTCATCAAATTGTGAGCCCCGACTCTTCCATCTCCCCCTCTATTTCTCTAAACTATAAGCTTCTCTCTCTCTCTCTCTCTCTCTCTCTCTCTCTCTCTCTCTCTCTCTCTCTCCATTCAGCCCAAACTTATAGCCTTTGTCTCCCCCTCTACATATCTAAAATGTGAGCCACTCTTTCCCATCTCCCCCTCTACTTCATCAAACGGATCCCCTCTAATCCATCTCTCCTTCTAATTCATCAAATTGTGACCCTCTCTTCCATCCCTTTCAATTTCTCAAAATTGTAAGTGCCTCTCTATCTCTCCATTTGGCATCAAACTCTCTGCCTCTCTCCCTTTCCTCTTTCCCTTGACTGAAACCCTTGCACCTTTCTTCCTTTTTCATGGTGTGGTGCACAAAAATTGTTGAAGCCATCAATGATGTACAAGCGGTCGAACGATAGCTCCCAATCTGCCCTATTCAAAAATTTCAAGGGATACCTTCCTTTTTCACACATTTCAAGTTTTCTAAATTCCATGAACCTTTTTTAGTCTTAGATTTAAGCAAAATAGAGGAAAAATGGTATTTAGATTCTTTTAGAATATAAGGCTATCATTTTACTTTTCAGTAGGATTTAGGCAAACTTCAATTTGCATAAATACCACTTAAATTCTATATCTGAAGTGCCTCATAACTAAAGTAGTCCTCTTGTGTTTATTCTTTTGTGCTTATTGCATAACACCTAAAGTAATTCTCACATGTCAATTTTTATGCTCTTATTGCATAATACCTGAAGTAATTATCCTATGTTAATTTTCATGTGCTCATTGCTTAACATCTAAAGTAATCATTATTGTGTTTATTGTTTAAACATGTAAAGTAATTCTCATGGGTAGGTTTGTTTATGTCGTTATTGCTTAAGCATGTGAATTAAAGTAATTCTCATGTATAGTTTTGTTTATGTGTTTATCGCTTAAATGTGTAAAGTAAATTTTAAGCACTCAAAGCAATTCTCATGCATGTGCTTGCATGCGACTTGTGAACTAACATACCATGCAAGTGCTATGTATTTATTTATTCAGCATCTCAACTTTCATGTTTAGATATAAACCGCTTTACCATTAGTATCATGAGCACTTAGATATGTAACTCTTAAACTTCAATATTGTTATGTGATGAGTGGTGTATCATTTTCAAAAAACTAAAATTATGATGATTATTGTTGTTGTGGCATGAAAATTTTGAGGTTTATATATGCAATAATAGAAATTTAAATGTCATATATGTAAATCTATTGGACTTTCGCATTAGGAAAGTACAAAATTTAAGTTTTAGATATGTAAGAATTAAATGAAATGTATATAAACGTTATGAGTATGTATATGTTTAACACATACAAATCTAAATGTTCTTGTAAGCTCATAAAAATTACATACAAATTCTTATATTTATATATTTAGCACTTAATGCATACCATAAAATTTATTTACTTAAAATAGAGTTTAGAATTTTTTGTGTGACAAATATATTTTTGTGCGTGTGATAAATATATTTTTATAAGAAAAACAACATTTATGTAATAAATAAATGTGTACGAACAACAGACTTTAAATTTTAATTTCTTAGTATGAAAATTAAAATATTAATATTTAATATAATTTTATTATGTGAGAATCAAAATTTTAAACGATATTATTTTTGGGTGTGAATATTAAATTTTGAATTATATGTAAATAAATAATATTTTTGGTGTGTTAAAATTAAATTTTAAATGATATTTAAAAAATAATGTGTAAAAGTTAAATATTTTATGAATCATAATTAAATATTATAATATGTAATATTAAATATCAAGCATGTAGTCATGTAGACAAATAAAAATAAATTTTGTGTTAAATATGGAAGTACATGATAATTAATTAGCATAAATGTTAATATCTTTGATATGCATGTTTCTAACACATAATCCTCAAATTTTTTTAAAGCTTAAGATAGCAAAACTTCAATATAGAATAGTAAATAACATGTAATGAATATAAAATTTTTGTGTACGTGTTTTTTTAGTTAAACTCAAAATTTTAGTTTCCTTTTAAATAGAAGTCGTTCAAAATACTACATGTAATGAAGAATGTTTTTGAAGAAAATTTACATTTTTTAAAAAAAAATATTTTATGATGATATATTGGTTTAAATATTATGAAATGTTTTTTAACTAAAAACTATTAATTTATCATATAATATTTTTATGATGCAATATGACTGGGTATTCACTTCGCTGCTAATAAATTGAGCAACATTTGAAGGCTATTATGTTGAATATTATATACACTATAAAACCTGAATGAGTAAGCATTTTATACTAGTTTTATTGATTAAATTTGTGTCGGTCGCCGAATCGGAAGTGTTTAATTTAATAAATGTATATATAAAATTTTGAAAAGTAGTATTTTAATTTTTAGAAATACGAGACCGAATTGATCCTATATATTTAATAGTTTAAATAAATGGTCACTACATCGCAAGTCATGCATCTACCCCAAGGAGTTGACACATTGTTTGATGATGAGTCGCGATTAAATAAACTACAGAATTTACTACATCTGTTTCAGTCTGCGAAACATTTATGTTAACCGAGAAGTTTCCCTATCTAAGACAAAATATAAGGTAGAGTTCATATTAAGTTCGGTTCTTAAAGTTTTCTATAAAGACAAGCCTATTGTTAATTACATCTTAAATGATCGAAGTCACATAGAAAACTCCCAATTTAGATCAGGGGTATTGTCTTCATGAATTTCAATGTTTAGGGCCTTCAAGGTCAGACATAGGAAGCTCAAATGGGAAAGGATCAAATTGGAATAGTTATTATGGAATCCAATGGAAGAAAGATAGTGGATGTCACAAATTGTGAGGAGAACCTAGGTGGCTTCCCAAATTATCCTATGGTTTGACTTCAATTTTGAAGAGATATTATTTAATGTTTCATCCTACCAATTTTATTATATAGAACTTACATTTGCATGATACCGATCATACAAATAGCCTCGAAGATAGGAAGAATTTACGTCATACCAAACAGAGACTTCGGAATCCTAAGACTAGTTAGGACTTACACTGCTCAACATGACTGTGCTGGAGCTTAAAGATAAGTTGGGGCTTTATGTCGCACTAGGCTGACAACCTCGAAGTACTATGGCTTGTTGTTTACTTCTAAGGAAAGATTTGTTGTTGTAGACTTGTTTTCTCTTTCAAAGATGTCCTCTACAAGTCTTTATTGAAAGCAGCAGTCCTAAGGTCTAAGGTTAAAATGGTTTTACCAAGTATGTTTCAATATTTTGTTTTTGTTGTTATTGTTGTGGTTATGGTTTTAGTTTTGGTTTTAGTTTTGCATATAAAGTGAACAAGTGCAAGTAAGGAAGTACTCTAAAGTAAAAGTAAAACGAAGGAAACTTGTAGTGTATAAAATAAAATGTCTACCTGAGCTTCTGCTACCACTGCATGGTTAGTTCATAAAGCATAATATTACATGAATTTTAAATAAATTGTCAGAAAAGAAAGTAAGTAGAGGAAAAGAAATCCATAATAAGAAAATTAGAGAAATACATCAAAAGAAGCATGCGAAAGTAAAAGAAAACCCATAGCCACATATGAAAAACCAAGACTAGGTATGACACGTCAATAAAGGTGGGGGCTCAGAGCTGGACTGTGCACTTCCCACCCTTGGATAAGAGCTACCAACCCGACAATCTATAGAGGGTAGTCCTAACCTTGATCCAAATGACTAATCATGAAATTTTATAAATTTTCATCAAAATTCTTTAATTTTTATTTGAGAGTTTTCATGTAGAGTTTGTTTTAACAAGAAAAAAAGTTTCATTTTATTTCTTTTTTATGAAGTAAGGCAGTCCACAAACTAGTCATTCTAATCAAACTAGGACTACTGACAGCCTAAAAGCATTGAAGGCAACAATCCCAGTAAGATTTGTCGAATAGTATCATCGTTCCTTCTCCCTTATTGAAGGTCCTTAAGGTAGGAGATACTATTCTAAAATTCTCATTATGTATCATATCCCTCATTTTAGCACACATTAGCATTATCGTCATTGCCCTAGCCACCTAGACCTAAAACTTATACCAGCCTGATGATCCATATGTGGCAAAAACAAATGTCTCCAGTTGCTCACAAGGACCTAAATACTTTAGAGGAGACTCGAGTCTCTGATCATTGGGTTGTAAATGTAGGATATGTAATTTATGGCATTTCTATTGATTTATGTGAATTAACGGGCCTCGCGGCATAACTTAGTCAGTCTTTAAAAGATTTTAAGTTTGATTTTCTTGATCAAATCATAATAAGTTCACTTGTCCTTCAAATCATCCAAAAGATCATAAAAGTTCTCGGGCACAACCCTAAATAACTTTTAAAATCCTTTAAATCGTTTTGAGTTCTTCTGAACTTATTATGTTGATAAATCATTCGTCAGCAGTTAAGTTAAGGTTTAGTGATAATATTTGACCTTGTGCTCAATGAACCTTAATGTTTTAATTATCCCATGCGGGGTAACTAAGTATTCACTTGACATTTTAAGAATTATGTGGGTGGACGCCCTCAAGGGCAATTTGAATTATTAAGAACTTTAACTTTTCCAATTAAAGTTGGGCTTGTAGTATTTTAAGGGTATCTAAACTTAGTTTTGTTTCATTTTTAAGTCTCATTAAGCAAGCTAGATTAAGTCTAACTCACAACAAAGCCCTTATGATTTCACATATAAATTAATAATTCTTAAAGATCTTGAATTAAATGGGTTTAACTCTTATCAAAAGATTGCATTTTATGTTTTGATCACTGATTAGGGGCTTCAGATAAGTGAATTATTATCTTTCTAACATCAGCCGACTACCCTAGAATCATCTAATCAGATCAACCTCCAAGTCATAATAATTCAGGAAATTACAATCTTACTCTTATTGTAAATAGTGATGGATTGGTTTCTACCATTTAAACCTTTTTTATTTTAGTAATCCATGATAGTTAAATAAGATCAATATTGCCCATTTGCCCTTTAGTTAATGCTAAATTTTAATTAGAGCTTAAAGGTCCATAATAATTGTTTTGCCCTTAATTACTTTCCACTTCATAATCCTTTAAATTTAACTCAAACAATTTCACAGTTACCCTATTCATGGGAGGAGATATCATATATTTTCTTATTTTATTTAATTTTAATAATATTTTAACTTAAAAATATGGACTTTTTTAAGATAATTAAAAATTAAGTAAAATAAACCTTTTATACTTAAAAAAATTATTGGAGGTTCAATTAGGTCAGAAGACCACTAGGAACAATTTTATTGATTTTTTTATTATATTTTAATTTTAATAATTATTAAATGATATTTTTAAAGAATAAATAAATAGAAAAAATATATTTTTATTATTAAAATTCCCTTTTATATTTTTCATCTCTTTGAACTCAAAGAACTAAGAAAAAATTATTTTATATTTTTCTCATTTTTATTTTATTTTAATAGTATTTTAAGTGAAAAATTGGCTAAAAATAAAGTAATTATTTTATCTCCAATTTTATTTTTCTTATGTATCCCTAGTCACAAGGAATACCCAAAATAAATTTTTATATCTTTCTAATTTTCTTGTTAATTTATATAATTATTTTAAGAAAAAAAATTATATTTACTTAGAAAATAATTTTTTATCAGACATAATTTTGATAGCCTTAGGATTTTCTTAGCAGCCTCATGAAGTGGTAAGCTTTAATTTGGCCCAATTTGGTGATTATTGGAATTATTTTGTATTTTTCTAATTTTTTTATTTTTCTTAATTTTAAAATAGAAAAATAGGTTTAAAATTTTTAAATTTCAATTTTTATTTTTCCTATGTTCCTCTAACTACAATGAACCTACCAAACCTATTTTTATAATTTTATGATTTGTATTTTTTTTATAATTATTTTAAGCAAATAATGGTGTTTTGCCTTTAAAATTAAGGGTTCTATGTTAAAGATGCTCTCTAATTTTGGAAAAATCAATGAACATCCATAAGCATGAAAGGAATAAATGCCCTAAATTTCACATTTTCTTGATTATTATTTAATTATTTAAAATTAAAATAGTTTTTTGAGTATTTAATTAATTAAAAAAATAAAACAAAGAAATTTTCATTTTTAGTTAACAATTTCTCCTCTATTCACTGAGCAATATGGTATTTTTATTTTATTTTTCTGAGTTTCCTACACCAGGTTATACTTTTAAAAAGTTTCAGTATTTAATTAAATCAGAAAATACCCATTTTTCCATTTATCTACGCGGCTGCAACGCAAACATACAACGGCTTCAAACTTTACACATAGCACGCTCCCATTCGACGCCACCTTCCATGCCAGCTGTCATGTGGCTCCGCGTTCACGCACCATTCATTCTTCTGACACCATCTGATTCATTCAACTGATACACGCACTATCCAACAGCTCTGGGTCTTCTTCTCCATCTGGCCTAACCCGTAGACGGTCCACATTCAAACCCTAATATCTCACTCAATACTCAACTAAATTACATGGGATTTATTCCTACACCATATAATCCAAACGAGCATATCCATACAGATAATCAAGCATGAAATCAAACTTTTCTTCACAAATGCTCAAACCAAGCTCAGATTTGGGGAAAATGGTCCATACCTTAACTCAAGAGGTGAGGCCTCCATTGGGTGTGTTCTGAAGCTTCGTTGTGAACTGGCAAACCTCCTCCAACCGTTAGTTCGAGTAGTGGTTGAAGTTGTGTAAGATTTCCACATGAGGGTGGTGCGGCCTATATGGAAGTCTAATACAAAGAGCTCTAGAGATGGGAATTTTGGTGGGGAACTTCTTCGTTTTGTCTGGGGAAGCTTAAGAGCAATTCAATCTAGGGTTTAGTGAAGTTTGGGGGAATGGCCACGAAATTGCCCTATTTTTTAGCTCATAAATGAGCTCAGCAAAGGGAATGGAGGCTAGAAAACAGTGGGATTAATCTTAGGAAGGTTTGGAGAAGCTCTGAAAGGATTTTGGTAGAGTTTTCGGAATTGGATGCTCTATTTTCTTGGTAGTAAGGGGGTGGTGCTTAAATAGATGGGGTAGAGGTAGCCGATTGGGCTGGCCAGTTAGTGCAAAGTGAAGCTTAGGTGGAGGTCTACGCAGTGCAAGTGACCAATGGGGGTGAGCCACGTTGGCTGGATGCAATTGGGTTCAAACCATGGGGAAGGCTCTCTTGATTTTAAGTTTTTCGGCGACTAGGCCGGCCGGCTAGAGCAAGGCTGGGGGCTAGCTGGGACAGGGAGCTCAGTGGAGTTAAATTTGTTCTAGGGGAGTTTTATGAAGAGTTTAGGATTCAAAATTGGAAAAATTGGATTGGTTATGAGATTTAATTTGATAGAATTTAAGGGTTATGGTCAAATTGGGGAGATTTATTTGGACTTCGATTTAAGGCTTGGAATTGGGTTCAATTGGGCTAAAATTTGGTTCAAATTTGGTTTTTATATGATGAAATTTGATTTGGATTTGAGATTTGGAGGGTTTGAAATCAATTTGGTGGAAATTTGGGGTGATTTGGGAAATTTAGGCACCTAAGGGCAATTTGGGAATTTTGGGAAATTTTGGTAGATTTGGGTGAAATTGAAGATATTTGGTGGTTTAAATTGATTTTGGGGACATTTGGAGTGAATTTTGATATTTTAGGAATTTTTGGGCATGAGGGGCATTTTGGAAGTTTTGGCAAATTTGGGGGTATTTTGAGAATTTTGGGGATTTTAGAGTATTTTGGGCAATTTGAGTGGTTTGGAATGGTTTGAAATGATTTTTGAAGAGAATTTGAGAATTTGGGCAATTTTGGGAAAATTAGGGTTTTTGGCCCATTTTGGTAATTTTGGAAAAAATAGGGGCTAAAAAATTAAAATTGGTAATTTTGGCAAAATTGGGATCAATTGAGGATTTTAATCATAAAATTATCCTTTTTTGAGCCATGAGACCAAGGGAGATCCCATTTTGGATCCTCCATGTGTTGCTCCTAGCCAAACCCTAGCCTAGGGCCAAAGGTTTGGGGACCAGGATAAGCATGATTGTTTTAGGGTCTTAGTGTGGGAGTGAAAGTTAAGGGTTCAAGTGTATATGTGTACAAAACTAACTAAGGCCACACCACTCAGGGCTAACCTTAAGGCCAGGCAATCCTATGGGGACCCCTCTTGAGCTCTCTCATGCTTGGCTCCATCTTACTAAATGCTAGAGGTTAGAACCAAACATGTGGTACTCAAAAGAGAATAAAAAAGTATTTAGAATTTCTATTGGGGTTGGTTTCCATCATTAGTCCTCTAGGATAGTCAACAAGAAAGTCCTATGGCTAGATCATAGGCTTCTAAGGAAGAAAAACTAGACCTCAACAAAAGTGAGTCAACAGTCAGCAACCTAAATAGCTTGGCTAGTCGGCCGCGCATGCACAAGCCCAAGCAAAGTTCAGGAAAGCACCTGGACCTACAAGTAGAGCAAAAATGGTGCCAACAAAATCTTTTGAATGTTTATTTAACTAGAATACTCATGATGGATATGACCAAAGATAAAATGTGCAAGTGTTTTTTTAGTTAAACTTAAAATTTTAGAATTATATTTAATAGAAGTCGTTCAAAATACATGTAATGAAAAAACATTTTTGATGAAACGGTACTTTTTAAAGAGATTACTCTGCATTGATATATTGAATGAAATGTTATGAAATGTTTTTTAACTCAAATTTATTTATTTATCATATAATATTTTTTTGATGCAATATGACCGGGTATTCACATGACCGCTAATAAATTTATTAACTTTTTGAATGTTATTATGTTGATTATTATATGCACTATAAAACCTCGATGAGTAAGCATTTCATATTGTTTGATTAAATCAACAACCTAATTAGCTCTTTCATAGTAAATTCAATACTAACAATCTAATCATGATCAAAGTTAAGAAATAATTTTATAATGAGCTCATTGAATATAACCTTTAAGTAAACTTAGTTAAGTGATAACTTTATAGTGAATTCACATAGAATTTCATAGTAATATTGTAGAAAAGCCATTGAATTTTTTTCCTAAGCCTTCCATCAATGATGTTTTCCCTTACATTTTTTCAATAAGTCATAACCTTGGATGAATCTCATCTACTAGCAAACCTTAAGTTTTCATGAGAGTGGCTTTCTCTCAACTTACCATTAGAATTGATCTCTATCTCAGTACAAACTTTCTTAAAAAAGCTCAGTTTATGTTCTCAGGTTTAATTCTTACGTCATATCTTTAAGAATTTTGGCATGATGCTTTGTTTACTCAATTGTTTCCCAAATCCACATTTAAAATATTTAAATGATGAATTACCATTTAAGCAAGCTAAATAACAACATGATTAGAGTTTTATATAATAAGTTAATGCAATGAACAATTGTACATATTTTTTAATTCTTATGTCATATCTTTAAGAGTTTTGGCATGATGCTTTGTTTACTCAATTGTTTCCCAAATCCACATTTAAAATATTTAAATGATGAATTACCATTTAAGCAAGCTAAATAACAACATGATTAGAGTTTTATATAATAAGTTAATGCAATGAACAATTGTACATATTTTAAGCTTCATATATTATTTATAATAGTTCACCAGATAAAGATATGCAAGGGTCCTACTTTTAACAAGTATATCTATAATAGAAGCTCTTATATTTTAACATTATTGTTCTAGAACTGTAAAATTCATATTTTCAAATAAGTTCCCCCAATATTTTTTAGGTAAGGGCGAGCATTATCTTCCTTATAAATGAAAATTTCATAGTCTCTTTAGAAATCTTTTGTATGGCTCTTTCTTAATCATCAATTTGCGAATACAGATTGCTTGTCCCATTTCATGTGATAAGTGGACATTATTATTTGGAACATTTTTAATTAGTGGACAACTAATTATTATATTGCAAATTGTTCGGATATTAACTACAATAAAGTTAGTCATGGTGGTAATTGGCAAACATCTTCAATCCATGAAATTAGAGATGCAATCATTCTCTTGAGTTTATTGTTTTCACTAAAAAAAAAATTAATGATGCCTTATAATGGGCACAAATTTAAAAACTTTGTGAATATATTCTTAAAGTTATTTTAAAGATTTTATTAATTAAGCTTTTTATATTTATTAGAGTGTTATAAATTGATTGTTTACTAATAATGTCCTAATAACAACTTCATGATTGTATAGATTATCATTCAGAGCTTATTAATATCAATAAAGGTTATTGACATATATTCAAATTATTGATCTTGAAGTTGAAAAAAGTTATCACATCTCCTAACTAACATTATTTGTGGTTGGCTCAGTGCTTTTACACATTCTTCCCCAAGGATTTTTAGCACAAAACTGCTATGTGATTTCCTTGCTTTTTAGCTTATCTATCAAGCAATTCCTACAGTGACTCTATGGTAAGTGAACCGAGATTACCAAAAGTAAATTTTTTCAACTCACTAGTGTGAATAAGCTCATCAATAATATTTTGGAGATTGTGATAATTCTTTAAATATGTGCATAATCCTTATTGAACGTGCAATATTTTGATAAACCCTAGACATATAAAATTTCCTTCATAAATAATTATCACTAATAATATATTTGGTGTGGATTACGTATACTCTCTCAATAAGAGATACTTTGAGAGAAAAAGTAGGATATTACTGTAGAAGTAACTTCTCAAACCCACAACATTATGAAATTTGTCTCTTAGTTTTTTGCATTATACTCACTTTTATTAATTTTTACTACCATATATATCGTGGCTTATCATTCACCCCCAATTCCTTTTAAGCCTTCTTTTGTTTCTTACAAAACAAAAGCCATATTTTTTTTATTGAAATAGTGGATAAATTGTTATACACTTCTACATTGAAATGGTTGTTAGCAAGTTCCAATAAATTATCATAGTCTCATAGTTAATGCAATTTATGTTATTATTGGCTCGAAGTCCTTCACATTTATTGTTTCACTTTGGAAGTAAACAATACAATTGCTTGGAATTTAACATGCTTGTCTTATATTGAGAAGAGCTTAAGAATTCTAAAAATGGTTAATGGTACCTACAAATTGAGTTGATGAAATAACTTTTCAAATTGTAAATAGTATGTAATACTCTATGCTAATAGCTACTATAATCAACTTGATAGTATCTCCTTCAAAAGAAAAAATTTTTCTATCCAGACTCCGGACATAGCTCTACGTGCGGACTACGGTAATATGCAGCCACGTGTGCTACATCACGGATGTTATTGGGGGTTATTGAAGTGAAACCGCAGAGGTTATTAGGGGGTTATTGAAGTAGAACCGCAGAGGTTATTGGGGGTTATTGGGGGGTTATTGCAGGGGATGTTGCAGGGAGTTATTGAAGTGAAACCATGGAGGTTATTGGGGTTTATTAACCCCATAACTTCCCAATAACCCCCCAATAACCTCCCAAATAACATCTGTAGTTTCATTCCAATAACCTCCGTGTTCCACTCAATAACGTCTGCAGTTTCACTTTAATTTTTTTTTAGGTGGGTCTGATATAGCACCCTAGTATATTAACTGGGAGTCTGCACATAGAACTACACCTGGAGTCCGGACATAAAATTTTCCCCTTATAAAGTGCATTAATGGGGTTTAAAAATGAAATATCCCACTATAAATAAGTAACATAAATAATAATATTAGTTTTTCATCTATATGAATCCATATGAAAGATTTTGAAACTTTGTTGGAGATTATGTTTTTGCAATCTCAATAGAAAATGCATTTGATAGCTAAAGTTAATATTTTAAATGATGAGGAAGGAGTTTTATTTGTGTTCACCATGGGCAGATAAATTCTATTGATTATTGATAAGTTGGCAAGTGTTATGTAACTCGACGATCTTATTTTAAATAAAGAGTTGAAAGCATCATTTTGATGAGACACTTTCTTGTAAAGAATTATTCTTGGAACTCCTGAGAATTATAAAATCAACTTTATCAAATAGACATTAATTTAATCAAACTTCCGTGTTCCCTCCATATAAATAGAAAACTATTGCATAGATTATTATCCATCACATTCTCTATGCTCACTTCACCTTAAAAACATTAGATCTAGTGATGATTGATTTGCAGAAAGTGTAATATAATATAAAATAAATAAAATACAAAAATAATGTATTATATTTGAAATACTTTGGAGTTTTCTATTATTGTAAAATAATGGGAGACTTCAAATTTTTGTTTGGTTTGCAATAAAATGAGAATAATAATCTATTTTAACATAAAAATTAATATTTTAGCCGCAGTGCAATGGCGGCGGCGACAGGCCAAGGACGCCGATCTACATTTTACATTAAGTTGTATGTTTTACTTGTGATCATATCAGCCGAATTCTAAATTTAAGAAAATGAACTGAAGCTGAATTTTAAATACAATGCTATTTTACATTGAATTACAATTACTTCTGAAACAAAAGAGTAAATTTTTAAAATGATTGCGTTGGGAATGCAAGACACCAATAATGCTGCCAACCAATTAGCACCAAAACCTAACTAAAAGCTACAGAATAATCTTGATAGAAATACATGAGACAGAAAGAAGACACATGGTTGATCTATTGAAAACTTTAAGTGTTGATAGAAGTACATATTATTGCGAGGATATGATATAATGAATCACATAACCTTCTATTTATAAGTTTATAAATGAAGACTCCATGTTATAAAAAACCATTATATTTAAGTAATTAAATAAAATAAAATAAATAATAAAGCTTCATAAATGCTTCTTACAATACGTATATATTTTGTTAATTTGTAGCCATTAGAACAAATAGAGCCTTAACAAGATCCAGATAATGGATGAGATCTTTGAGAATAATTTCTAGATGAATTCTATGGTGAGCGCCCTCCAAACTAGAAATAATTTTTGGCTGCATTGGTGCCTTCAATTGACATGTTTACTCTTAACTAGGGTAGTAACCTTAATGACTTCAATCACCCGCACATATATTAGTGACTTTCAATTTTTTGGCGATTAACTTAGGCGACTTCCAAGTTCTCAGTAAGTTGATTTAAATGTTACATGACTTGGTTGCCTCTAATTCAGAATGCAGGCTAAGCGATAATTAATGACTAGCAACTTTTCTAGGTGAGAAAGAAGAGTCTCCTGTCTTGATGCACATATTTCTACTTTCCTCGTGCAATCAAAATTGCAAAGTAAAATATACCTGGGTGGGCAAGCTAGATGGGAGAGCATAAGCATGCCTATTTTACCTCCACGCATCCATGTAACCAGAGATGAGCAGTATGGTGTGTGATACTGAAAGAGCTTATGGCCTCCAAACATTTATAATACCAGAGCTTTAGGAGGCAATGAAAACGACTAACCAGATGAATCATATTGGCTGAAGCAGTTGGTAATCAAAAACTGCTTGAATGAAGCAAATACACATCAGGTCACCAATATCATTACAAACAGCATAATCAGAATGCCACCAAAAATGGTAAAATAAAAATTTAACAGAGTCAAGCTCCTTGTATCAATTTAATCAAGAAATATTCACCCCTACAAAACTGGGTAAACATAAGAAAAAAAATGGCTTTTTTAACTAAGCAATAAATCGCCTTCCCTACAATAATAACCATTACATAATCCTTGTATAGATCGTGAAAGAATTAAACAGGAAAAAGAATGTTTTAAGAAAAAAAAAATGTTGACTACCTTCTGCATCTTTAGCGACACCATTCTTCATTCATTTCACCAATAACATTCTTTTTTTCATATTCTACTCTGAGCATCTTCAAGTACAGACCAAAATCATTTATCTAGGAGCATTGTGCAACTCCAAAAATAAGAAATCAAACTGAAAGAATCAATCACAATCCAATCCACAAACTTCCAACACAGGGCCATCAGATTTAGGAAGGAAGGGGTTAATCCGAACCCATAATAATGAGCAAATGGAAGAGAGGAGAATAGACCAGACGATAACGATAGTAGGGATTCTATCTTGTTTCCCCATCACCCCCTTGAGGAAAGGATAAAGATGGGCAATAACCCAAATGGCGAAAAAGAGCTTTCCAAAAAGTGGACCCCATGACTCATAACCATTGTTGATAGCATTTGATATCCCAGCCACAATACCGATTATGTTCAGTATCAGAAGCGTCAAAGGAGGTACAAGCAAGGAGGTCCACTTGAAGAGGTAGAGCTCCGCGAATTCCCCATCATCTCCTCCTTTGGATGTGACGGTGAAGCTGGTTTCAACTCCAGCAAAAACCTTGAGAAAGCCCTGGAAGAGGGCAAATAGATGGGACGAGACACCGCCAATCACCCAGAACTGCTCATTTCTCCACCAATCATCAATGCTGACTCCTCCCCATTGCATCTCTAAAATAGCAGCAGCAGCTATGGAAATAAAAAGGGCCATGAAAACTATGCTAGCATAGATGCCAATCTGCTCGCATAAAAAAACATGCACATTAGTTCTAAGAATGGAAACAATGTACGCGTAGTGAATCTAGTGTGCATTAAAGTTAAAGAATACCTCATAATCAAAAGGTTGTTAAGCAGTGGTCAGATCATAAAAACAAGCAAATAAAGGAAATCAAATTAACAATAAGTTAATTCAAAAAGAGATCATTTATTTAATAAAAGCATCAGCAAGATAGTATTACAAAAAAATGAAACTAAAAATGTTCTTGCAAGACGAAAGTCATAAACTGTAGTTCATCAATCTACAGTTTCATTTCAAGTCCTACACCACGTTTCCAGCCAAACAAAGCCTACATTGAATGACTGAGCTAATCAAGGAAGTTTACCAATAATCACAGTAATGCATGCACCTTGCAGGCAATAGAGAAGCTTGAAGAAATGCTAATACTAGTTAGGATAGGCAAATTGGTCAACTAAGCCATCTGTAATGGAAATATTTAGAAGCTAACTCGAGAACCAGAACTGTTATTGTGACATTAAAATTTCACAAAAAAAAAAAAAAGTTATTAATTACAATATGAATAGGCTCTAGTCTTACAAGTAACTTAATCAACCAATATTTAAATGAAGCATCCTATCGTAAATAATTAAATTTCAGCACCTTAAGGTTTCATTTGAAAGACCAAAACATCCTATCAATAAAAATTGGATCAGAAGCTCCATTTATAAAAATGTATCAGGAATGCAAGAAGCTTGTCAAAACGGCAAGTAATTTGAATAAACTGCAAAAAAATGATATTTTTCCTAAAAAGAATAATTAGTTTAAGCGGTTTTGTAGCACAAAACAATTATCTAATGTATTTATATACATGTCTGCCACTCCTGAAGCATTTTGTTATGAGAAACTTTTTATCCAAATTTGCTCACCTGCAAATTATCATCCCTCTTCATTTTTTTGTAACAAATGCGGCGAATGGTGTGAGTTGCCCCAATCTCAACATAATAAAATTAATATTTTTCAGTAGATATCAGTTTTATAGAAAGTATTTGAATTATACCAATAACTATCAGGTTTTCTAGATAATTGGCCATTCATTCCTGTTATAATTTCTCAAAGAGGCTTTAGATTTATTCGCCTAACATAAGTTGGCATGCAGGATTCAATGGTTCATAATTTGTTCCAAAAGAAAATTATTAGCTGAATTAAATACCTCGGGGACAATGAATTTGCCAGTAAGCAGACAGATTGCTGGCAAAGTACAGTAAACAAGCAAGGGGATTGATGTCCATGGATAGATGACTGAATTTATATAAGAAAGCCTCTCTAACCACTTCAATCCACCACCATAACCATACCATATGGGACAGTACTTGCTAAGGAATATTTCAACAGATCCAAGTGCCCACCGAAGGACTTGATGAAGACGGTCTGAAAGGTTGATAGGAGCTGAACCTTTGAATGCCGGTCGCTTCGGTATGCAATAAACTGACCTCCAGCCATGACAGTGCATCTTGAAACCAGTCAAGATATCCTCTGTAACAGATCCATAGATCCAACCAACCTGTTTATTGTTGATTAGTGGGTATGGAGACAAAACAAAAGACTCAACCAAAAAACACTCTTAATAGTGCATATGCCCACCTCTTTCCCCCATTCCGTTTTATCTTCATAGCCACAACTAATGACATGTATGGCTTCATTTAAGGTTACAGGAGAATTCACACCCTTAACAGCTCCACCATCTTCATTGAGAGTGGAAGAAACAAAGACTAGTGATTGCCCAAATTTCTTCTCAAGTTTCTGCCGAGGAACCAGTGGTGTGCTCTCCATTTCAACTCCTGCAAAAATGTATGCTAAACTTCACCACAATGTTTCAAAAAACCCAGCAATTATAAAGGACAATCAGATGTAAGTTACCTTCAACCTTTTCTTGTATTCTCTCAAGTGCATGTATTTGTGGAGAAGCCTCCCTATGATTGACCATTTTCTTCTTCGTCTTGCAATGCTTCTTGTTCAAGTTCAGGATTCTTCTTCTGGAGGCACGCCAGCAACAAGAGCACCATTTAGGCCAGCAGTTGCAGGTCTTTCCTGGCGGCTTCGTATTCACAGGAGCATCATATCCATACAATGCTTGCCTCCTGAAAACACATCCAGTACCAACATAGATTGGTCCCTGAAGGCCATCGAGCCCTTTCATGTTGATCTATTTATACACAAAAATTCAAAAAAACAAGTAAATTAATATAAATCTCAGTCAACCAAGTTAAAATCTCATAAAATGGGCCTTACATACATCAAAGAAGACAACATTTCTATTAGAGTATCTGTCATGTCTGTCAATCCCATCAAATCTCTGAGGAAATTGGACAAAACATATTTTTTTTCCTGATTGCGGATCCATCATAAAGCACATTGCTTCTCTTAAAGCTTTACTGTTGTTTATGTAATGGTCACAGTCAACATTCAAAATGTAAGGGGCATTGGAGAAAACAGCTGAAACTCGTACCTAAAATTACGCCCAATTGATCAGTAAGGAGAAACATTGCAGTAAAAATCAAGATTCCGTGCAAATATAACACAAAAAAGACATAAACGTACACCCTACCAAAGCATTCATAGCACCAGCCTTTTTGTGGTGATCAAATCCAGGTCTTTTCTCACGAGATACATAAACAAGACGTGGCATCTCATTTCCATCAAAATCAAGAATACCATCATGACCAAGAAAGACCTGTTCGTGAAATAATAAAAAAAACCAAGAAGATGATAAAGAATTGTGAATAAGATGTCAAGCAACTATAAAACTGAACGTTCAAAAAACAGTAAAAATAATATTCTTGTGCAATTGAATTATTAAGGTTATACTGAAGGGGCTTGGATCAAGCAGCATACTCCATAGTTTCTAAATTATAGGTGTGCCTTTCTAACGTATAGGTCTTAAGAACAAATCTCAACCGATTTAGCTATAATGATGTTCTCAATATTTATAAAGCTTTAATATATTTAATTGGTCTTGTGCCCATGTACTATTTGTATAGATTTCTAAATATCCATATATATAGATACATAGATATAGATATAGATATAGATATAATTTATATTGACAACCGAACTCATAAATATAATACTCCTCTTAAATAGGCAGACAGATTTCAATTAAGAAAATTGTTCTCTCTCTCTCTCTCTCTCTCTCTCTCTCTCAATATCTCTCTCTCAGTATAATCCTATAGTGCATTCGTACATTGGACAAGGGTTCTATTTTAATTGGTGATGTGATGTGCTCTATGGTAAAAACGGTCATTGCAACTCTCAAACTTGTGGGTAACATACTATCCAAGTGTGTTTCCCATGATTGGACAGTTATTGAGTAGTGCAGGCTTTCTTACGTCCCTCAAAAAGCAAATTTGTGAAGCACCACCTTTGAAAAAAAAAAGCATTGCGAAGTAAGAAAAAAAAATTTGAAAAGCAAAGTAAAAGAAACCATCACCTAAAAAATCCTTGACCTTCGTTAGAGTTGAAACATTATACAAAATCTGAGCGATACCGTTTTAGGGCTCATAGAAGGTGTTTAGGAAATAAAGTTTGCTGGGAGGTAGCTGTGGAATGGTTCAAGAATAGGTGCAGTCAACGGCGGTTGAATAAAGAGAGGATAAAAAACTTGTTGGACAGCAGATTTGGCATGTTCGGCTGTCCGGACTGAAAACAGTGGTAAAACAATGAAATGGCGAAGTATGGTTGGCATGTAGAATCCACCACCTATTCCCGAGCCACAAGCAATAGAAAGAGGAAACAGCACTCCAGACAACAGAAAGTCAGAATAAACTCTCAAAGGAGATAAAATCAATCTGTCTCAAAATAGCTAGAAAACAACCTATAAAAAGTTCCCTAATAAAAAATAACATGGTTAAAAATAGAGAAACAGAAAAAGAGAAAAATATCACAGAAACTTGATTGGGACTGCATCCGGGGTGGGATCACCCCGTGGTTGCAGGATGGAGCTGCAATTCGATAGAAACATGGAAGAGGAACAACAAGAGCTGCATCTGCTGAAAATAATCACGTCCCTCATCATTCTCTCCGAGTAAAAGATGATTCTTCTCTCAAAGGCCAAGATCTCAATGTTGGATGTTCTTTCCCACAAAACATATAAGAAGATTTCTAAAGTTGTGTGGTTCACTACTCCAGTTTGGTCATCGATATGTTGGTGCACTGCTAAACTGAACTGAAACTTGATGTCTAACTTAACCAATAAATCTCTCCAAACATGGCCAAGAGATTTCACATCTTTATTTGATGTAAATCTATGTGATGTGTTCATTGCCTTGTGGCAATGAGCAAAATATGCTATCTTGGAGAAATGATCTATCATAATCATGACAAAAGCATTGTCTTGTTACTTGTGCTCATGTCCATTCCATGCAATTCTAAAAAACATACTTCATTTCAAAGCATGTCTTGATAACATAAATGGTCATCCTTCTTTGGTAAAATCGAAGCTAGAGTTGTATCTAGGTTAGTAATTACAATCGATAGTAATATTTCCTGTAGAAAAATCTCAACTCGAAGCTGAAGTTACATCCACAGGGAAATTTTAGTAATTATTCCTGCGGAAAAATCTCCAGTTTACAAATCTGAAGAATCTAGCTTAGCGGTTTCACAAAGAAGGTTTTTAAGTTCTAAACCTAATGAAACAGAATAGATCTCAGGCACACAGAAAATGCAGGAAAAGATATTAAGAGTTCTTTCAAGACGACTGAGGTTCATGCCTCTGTGATTCGGGGATCATGGTGATCGTGGATATGCTACTCTTTATGCCTATGTCTAGGTCAAAAGAAGCCTAGAACTCGTAAAATTGAGGCTTCCATAATCCACATGGCATGTCATGTGATTATTTCAATTCCTAGAAAGATTGTAGAATTCCACAGGAATATGCCTATTCTATCAGAATTATGTGTTAACCCTTCGTTTCCACTACGCAACAGTTAGAAATCGTAGTTTCATGAAACATTTTAACATCCTAATTGACCAGGCTATGAGAAAATTAAGAACGGAGGTTAATCAACAACATAGGCCATAAAAACACAAGAAATGCTACAAGAAAAAACATCTCAGAGGACCATGATAAAAGCCACTACCCCTACATCACAGACACACGAAGAAAAGACTAATTGCGCATTATCGAGAAAACCACAGACAAAATCCATGCAGATCTTTATTGCAAGAAATAAGCTAGGGTAAAAATTTATAATACAACTTGTCTTCTCCACAAGAGCAGCACATTTGCCTCTAATACAATAGATCTCTCAACAGCTCACAAAAAACTCAAAGGAAGCAACTCCTCTTGAGATTTCAATCCAAAGGAAGGAGAAAATCCTAAGGTGAACGCTTTCTCTGATCAAAAGTCTACCCTTTTTATAGCCTTCAGCCACCAAAAGATACATAAGATCAGCCTCATGAGTTAATTTATAGGCAAAGCTCGGCAAAGGAAAGAAAATTCTTGCCAAAGATGATTTCAGCAAAATGGCGTGGCAGGGCCGCGAAGTTGGTGTGCGTGCGCTCGGGAAGGCGCGGATGCAGGTGCATTGAAGGTTGACGAGATGAGCAAGCTTGGACGCGCAGAATCTGGCTTTGGAGCTTTAAGCTGAACGTGAGGCGCTACATACGACGTGGGCGCGGCTTGGTTAAAGAGGGTGCACCAACAAGACAGCGCAGGTGTGCCGACAAGGCAGCGCAGGTGTGCCGACAAGGCAGCGCAGGTGTGCCGACAAGGCAGCGCAGGTGTGTCAGTCTGAACTCCTTATATGATGCTTGTTTTCGTTGTTTTTCACTCAAATTTCTCTGTTCACCCTGTTCCCTGCACAATTAAAATAAAACATACATTTTTGAAGCATTTTATTGTATAAAAAGATGTAAACATGGGAAACCATGTCCTCTAAACATCACATATTTCACTCTTATCAAATCCCCCAAACTTACCTAGTACTTGCCCTCAAGCAATTACATAGCTCAGCTTGGATTACTATGAATTGTATGGTACTCCTGTCGGTTTCCAACTATTCAACATGTTTATCAAGACTAAATGAAAGAGTTTAAATGTCATTAGGATCAATTATTTTTAATGGCTGATAACTTGACATTTCCTTAATTCTCCTCATTCCTTGAGAAGATTCCATAGATCATTAAATTGGTGTTATTTAAAATTTCTTTTGCTAACCTCAAAAGTCTTTAAAACAATTTCAATGGATTTTAAGCAAATTAATGTTCAACTTGATTTCCTATATTTCTAAGGGCATTAGCTTGACTTTGTAACTTCTTCCCCAACTTTATTACTAGTTCTCCAAATTACTCACTGTTCTGGTTATTCCAACTTCCTACAGGCTCAACTTGGTGTTCTCCCATTGTTGGTTCTCTGCACTACTGTTATTATTGTTTCATTTGGGGCTTAGGTAAGCCGACCAGCTTCGAGTGTAGGTGTTGGATTCATTCCTAAAATTTTACTATCAATTACTCTAATGATAGCAAATCCTCCATAAATTGGGGTTTCGATGTGACTTCCCAAGATTGAGTTTTGTAAAATGTAGTCCCCACTCCATTTGTTCCAATTTTCTAGATGGTTGGCTTAAGTTCTCCCTTAAATTTAGTTTTCTATACTAATATCACTTTTGTTCCAATTAAAGTTTGGTTAAGTAGTCCAGTTGGAGTTGTAGGTGATGGGAGAGGGTGATCAAAGTTGGCTCCTATGTCAGGGGATAAAGATTGTGCATGTTAGCAATCAATGTATTGTTATACTCCTCAAAAGACATAAAATTATTTTCCTGGGGTTTGACATTCCGAATTGTTTAAACATTTTTTTTTTAAATTGTTGGCTTTTTAACTTAAAAATTTTATTTCCAGCTTTTTTTTTTTTAATTTCGAACACCTGCAAAGAAACATAACAAAAATATATCTACAGCAATAAAATTAGAATAAAATAAAATAAGCAAAAAATCAAAATAAAAAAAAAATATAAGTATTAAGCCTAAATCCTAAATTTTTCAACTAAAATTTTCCTAATCGCAAAAATAATTATTACCACATTTCCCCGACAACAGCACAAAAACTTGATGCCAAAACATAATGCAAAATAAGTTGTCTGCACAACGCAAGAATATGTGTTAAGTAATAATACAGTTAAATAGTACCGTATATCGATCCCACAGAAAAATAATAATAATTATTCCTGCAGAAAAATGTCCAGCTTACAAATCCGATGAATCTAGCTTAGCAGTTTTACAAAGAACGTTTTTAAGTCAGAAGTCTGATGAAACAGAAAAGATCACAGGCAGTCGAGACAGAAAAAGCGAGAAATGATATTAAGAGTTCTTTTAAGACAGATGAGACTCGTGCGTCAGTGATTCGGGAATCGTGGTAATTGTGAACTACCTAAATGTTTTCATGCGTGATTATTGTCAATCAAAGATATGTTAATTTTTAAGCCTATGTTTAGGTCAAAAGAAGTCGGGAACCCGTGAAGTTAAGGCTTCCTTGATCCCCATGATATCCCACGTGAATATTCCAATCCCCAGAAAGATTGCAGAATTCCACTGAAATATGTCTATTCTCTCATAATTCTATAGTTAACCCTTTATTTCCACTACGCGGCGGTTAGAATTCATATTTCCATGAAACATTTTAACATCCTAGTTAGTCAAACTAAGAGTAAACTAAGAACGGGGGTTAACTAGCAACATAAGTCATGAAAGCACGAGAGACGCTACAGGAAACAAACATCTTAGAAAATCATGATGAAAACCATAACCCCTACATCACAGAGATATAAAGAAAAGACAAGTCGCGCATTATCGAGAAAATCACAGACACAAAATTCATGCAAATCTTCATTGCAAGAAATAAACAAAAGCAAAAACTTATAATAAAGCTTATCTTCCCCATAAGAGTAACATATTTCCCTCTCATACAATAGATCTCTCAATAGCGCACAAGAAACTCAAAGGAAGAACCTCCTCTTGAGGTTTCAATCCAAAGGAGAAAACCTTAAGAGGAACGATTTCTCTGATCAAAACCCCACCATTATTACAACCTTCGACCGCAAAAAGATACCTAAGATCAGCCTCATAATTTAATTTATAGGCAAAAGCTTGCCAAAGGCAACAAAATTCTTGTCAAAAATGATTTTTGCAATCAAGCGCGGGTGTGCTTGGGACGGGGCAGTTGCGTCGTGACTTTGGTGCGGGTGCATTGAGAGTTGAATAGACAAGCAAGCGCGAGTGCGCAGAATCTGGTGCGGGTGTTTTAAGCTGAGCGCGAGGCGTTGAACACGGTGTGAACACGCCTTTGTTAAAGTGGGTGCACCGACAAGGCAACGCAAGCACGCTAGTCTTAAATCCTTATATTGTGCTTGTTTTCAATCTTTTTTGCTCCAATTTCTCCGTTCACCGTGTCCCCTGCATAATGGATTTTATATTATAAAGATGTAAAATATAGGAAAGTGTGCCATCTAAATATCACATATTTAACTTTTCTCATCTCTAACCATCAAGTGTATAATATGTTTTTGCAACTTCTCATATTCAGTTGGTCGCATCCCATAGGAGAGTGTGTTTGGCATAAAAAATAAAATCATAAAATGAAGTTTAAGGCATATTGAATCTCACTTGGTGTTAGCTACAGAAAAGGTAAATTGCCAATCAAGATTATCTAGTAACTCACTCTACAGAGGTTGCCACTTTTCTGGTATCGACTTCTTTGGCTCACTACCTTCTGGGATAACCAATTATAATCCTGTTGGTCTTTCTCATGGGCACAACTTAAATCATTAATATCTCTCCCCATTTGCTGCAGGCTAGAAACCTTCTTTGATCTATTCATTTTCTCATATATTACTATTTATTTATTCAATTGATCTTTATATTGACCTCAATTTCTTATGAGGTCTTTTTCTTTCTCTCCTTAGACCCTAGGTTCTAGCCCTAGGATTTTCTATTTGACTCTCGTAGAGGAGTAGTGCTGGTATCCACCCCTCTTAGAAATTCAATCCACTTCCTGTTTCACTTGCGGTGTCTTGCATGGGTAGTCTTAAACCATCACCATTTGATCGAGTGGTTGTGTTTACGGACCATCGTTATTTGGTCGAGTGGTTAGGGGCTACCATGTGGAGACTAGGAGAGAATTCCCAATAGGATCTCAAGCCCTAGGGAAACCCTTTTTATAACTTCCATACATTCACACACGCAAATCGATGAACCTGTTCGAACGACCTCGGATGATGAAACGAACTGCGTCGGTGCATCTGGAACGTCGATTTTAGCTGTGAAGGACACCCATATTGATTGGGTTCGTCGCACGGAAAATAATACGCAAATTATTATTTAAATTTGACACGATTTTTGAAAAAGTCAAACGACCTCGGATGACGAAACCGACTACGCCGTTGCGTTTGGAGCGTCGACTTTGCCTAGGGGAGACATCCAATTTGGTATGATTTTGTGCACGAGCGAAAATACGCGAATCGGGAAGTTTCAATAATTAAATATTATTTAAATAATAAAAAAGGGGCCTTTTATATTTCTCCAATATCCCTAATCCACGTTCACGCCTCACGTGCCCCTCCTTCATTCGCAGGTAGCCCGAACCAGGCTTAGCCTAGCTCCCGGGATCCTCTCCCGCTCGCAATCCCTTGCACGAGCCCTTGCCCGCGTGGCTCGCCTCTCCTGCTTCCTCTCTCTCGGTTCGGCCGACCCCTCCTCTTATCCACGCGGCATTCCCCGCATGATCACTTGGCTCATGAGCCCCGCTCGGCCGAACATCTTCCCCACTCTCGAGCTTACCCCGTGGCCGAACTCTCGAACTCTTTCTCTTTCCCGTGCGACTCATCCTTTCCCGGCACCTCATTCGTCTCTTTAGCAGTACGTTAGGTAGGAGTAATTTCTTCTCCTGTGCCTATAAAATCACTGTCTAGGGTTAGGTTTGAGGTTGTTGAAATTTTTTTTTTGGTAAGGAGGAGGTGCTGCCCGTTTCTCCTGTGGTTTCTTGGCCGGTTCTTCCTTTTCTCATTCTCTTGGTGTTGTGAGTTGAAAAACTCTGCTTTGGCTGGCGGTTCTCTTGTTTGGTTCATTTCATGTGTGAGGCCTTTTTGGAAGTCCTGTGAGTAAGGTTTGGTCGAAATAACCCTCACTTCTCCTTCCTCCTAAATCTCTCATGCATTCTAGATCTCCTGAAAGTTTGCTTCAATCTTGATAATAAATGGCATGGTGAAGTAGGTGTTATTGTTTCTCTGTTTGCTTTATTTACTTTATAAATCTTGCTCAAATTCTGCTACTGAGCAGCCTTCAAAGGCACGAACCTTCTGATCCCTTGCTTCAGTTGGGTTGGAAATGGGCTTCTTCTTGTCCTTTGGCTAAACGTTTGCTTTCGAACTCCTCATTGGTAAGCTTCGGTTATAATTGGTTTTAACAGCCATCTTTATGGCTTGCTGAAATTGTTTATGGTTATTGAAGAATATATTTGTTGACTTTGAGATGAGCCAATTTTAACTGTCATCTTTTAGCTTGCTGGAATCATTCTTTTGGGCTATTTGGAATACACACATTAGGTTTTTTGAGGCGGGCTGGTTTTGGTTACTTGAAATATGAGTTGTTTCTTTTGAGGTGACATATTTCCTTCATTTTTTTAATCTCTGCATACCTATTTGTGAATCGTTTAAATTGGGGATTATGCATGTTCATTACTGGATATTTGCACATTTAGCTTCTAAATTGAGAAGGTTTACATGCATAGTACCAAAGTGCTAAGTGTATATAGTTGGGTATTTGATTATCGGCGGAGATATTATCATGGCATTTGTGCTCTTGATAATATTACAGGTGAGCTCTTTACTTTACCATTAGTTTATTAGAGGATAGTGCTGTGAATTTCAAAACTTCAATGGTTATTTCATATCCTTGTTTAAATGCTCAAAAGAACAAGTGACGATTTTGAAATATGCACATGGATTAATAATTATAAAATTCGGATGGCTTTGTATGCATCCATTTAGATGTGAAGGCTCAGCTCATACACTCTTCCTATGGCCTTCCTTGTGAGCTTTGATATGTTATTAAATTTTAAAGGCATTCCCATGCATGTCGTTCAATTCTCTTATATTCTCATGCCTAACACCTTACTTTATTTTTCTTACATACACCATTCTTTTTTTATATGTGCATAAAGAATGTGTGTTTCATTCTTCTGAAAGAAGAAAAGGGGGATATATGGGGAATGGTTTTGAAGTGATGTAAATGATTGAGATATTATGGAAGTAAAAAATAAAGTCTAGGTTTTAGACATGTAAATGCAGAGGGATTGGATGGTATTTTTATAAAATCTGAAACATTTGGAGCCTTATCTTGCAAAATCTGAAATGCTTTAGGGCTTTATTTTGCAAAACCTGAAACTATTAGGTGGTACTTTTGTAAAACCTGAGATTGTTGGATGATATTTTTACAAAAATTTGAAACTATTGGATGACATTTTTATAAAATCTGAAACATTTGGAGTCTTGTCTTGCAAAAATCTGAAATGCTTTAGAGCTTTATTTTGCAAAACTTGAAAAGTTATGGTGGCATATTTGAAAATTTTGAAAGCTTCCTATGTCTTTTCTTACAAAACTTGAAAAGTTATGGTGACACATTTGAAATATTTGAAAGCTTCTTATGTCTTGCTTACAAAATTTGGAAAGTTGTGATGCCTGATATGTGAAAAATCTGAAAGTTCCTATGTTTATTTGCAAATATTTGGAAAGTCTCATTGCTTCTCTTTATGAAAATTTTGAAAGGTCCTATGTTTATTTGCAAATATTTGGAAAGCTCCATTGCTTCTCTTTATGGAAATTTTGAAAGGTCTTATGTTTATTTGCAAATATTTGGAAAGCTTCGTTGTTTCTATTTATGGAAAATTTAAAAGGTCTTATGCTTATTTGTGAAAGTTTTGGAAAGCTTTATCAATTCACTTTATGCTAAAATCTGAAAGTTTTTATGTTGATTTGTAAAGTTTTGTAAAGCTTTATCGTTTCAATTTACGGAAAATCTGAAAGTTTTAAATAATATTGTTCGATTTGATTTGTCGTAGTTTTGAAACTTTAATCGTCATTTTCTTTGGGTCATTGATTACATGTTTTGGATGGTCTTCAAATCCATTATATTTCCATGATGTGAACATTGCTTTGAAAAAATGCAAACATATTCTTAGGTCGATTTACTTGCTCTTTCCCTCCTTTTGCTTTGCTAATTTTGGAAGTGGGTCGACCTCCTTCGTTCTTTTTTTGTTTTATTTTTAACGGCTGAGTCAAAAATGAAAATTTCTGATTTGATTGGGAAGCACTTAGGAAACATTTGAGTAATTGGAAAAACCCTTAATCAAATGTAGAATACCTTAAATCACTTCAAGCACAAGTCACAGTGTAGGTTTCCTAGATTCTAGGAGCACACCCTAGGTGAGAGTCATCCTGCCTAGTCCACAGTGCAACCTTCCTAGATTTAAGACCACACATTAGGTGATTCATTCCACCTAGTTTCAGTATAGGTTTCCTAGAGTTTATGAGCACACATTAGGTAAGAGTCCACCCACCTAGTTTATAGTATAGGTATCCTAGATTCTAGGAGCACACCCTAGGTGAGAGCCATCCTACCCAATCCACAGTGCAGTCTTCCTAGATTTTAAGACCACATATTAGGTGAGTCATTCCGCCTAGTTTACAGTATAGGTTTCCTAAAGTTTAGGAGCACACATTAGGTGAGAGTCCACCCACCTAGTTTATAGTATAGGTATTCTAGAGTTTAGGAGCACATCCTAAGTGAGAACCTACCAATTTAATTTGCAAATAGTGAAGCTAGGCACTCGATCCTAATTCACAAACTGATTAAGACACTAGACACAAGGATGCACCGAGAGGTACTTCACGCTTCCCTAATTGAATCGCTTGTGAAATTCCCGCCCTGACTAAACCTACAGGAATACCCAATGTTTCGGGATTTAAGTTGAACTCTATACTCAAATCCTCCTGGCAATTGAGGACATTCCCAATGTCACATATAAATCTTCCCCCGATCTTTTATATGTGACATTATGTCTTGTTTTATTCATTTCTTTTTCTTAGGATTTGTTTCAAGTCTTCGTGGGTCATTTTCAGTTTTCCTTAGCCTTCCTGTGCACTACTTTGTCATTCAGTCTTTTATACATAAATACATGTTTGTCTTGATAGCTAAATTCTTTTACTTTTACCTGTTGTGTTAGCTTCATTCACAGGTACAACAATAACAAGCAATCCAGGTACCTAAAATTTATATTATATTCATAGTGTAGTGTTGCACTTTATTTTTCTATCTCTTACTGTATATTCTACTGCTTCCTGTTAGTGTACATTTTACTGTCTCCTATTAGTATATGTTTTATTGATTCATGTTAGTGTATTTTTTGTATATAGCATTATGCATGCTTTAAATTAACCACAAGACTTTTAGGATATAGAACAATAGTTGGTTTGCCTAGGGTGGATCACTATAAAACACAACCTTTAGGATAGTCTGGTTTAGGAGATGCACAGTAGCAAATCACAAATTTAAAAACATTACACACTCACATATAAAACACACAATTTAAAACTGCTACTATAGGGGTCTGAAGCAAGTCCTCGTGGGCAGCACATCGGCGATGCAGCGGACGAGGGATGACGATCTAAAAGCAGCAGAGCTGGTCTACGACAACTAAATCTTTCTTTAGAAATAATGCCCTAGGACTTCGAGGTAGTTTGCTTAGCGCAACGTAAATCCTCGTCTTGCCATTTAGGCTTTTGCACGATCCTGTCGTGCAATACAAGTCCTAATGCTTTTAGAATTTCAAGGTTGTCGTACGATACGATGTAAACCCTCCTAGGCTTTTTGCACGATCAGATATCGTGCGAATGTAAGTCCTAAATTCTAAAATAAATTGCAGGATTAAACTTTAAATAATATTTTTTCAAAGATATAAAGCCAAATGATAGGATAGTTGAGAGGGCACCGGGGTTTTTCCTCGGATCTGTGACTTCCCCTACTCTTCGTTCCTTTGGATTCCTTAAAATGATTGTTCCTACTCGAGTCATTTCCTTTTGATTTTCCATATCCAATCATGAAAACTTAAAATTTGAAAAATCTTGAAGACAGAACGACTGATCTTAATCGAGAGTATTTTTAGGCGACTTCAGTCATTTAAGATGTAATTAACTATAGGGTTTGCTTCCATAGGGAACTAAGAACACAGGTAAAATAAACTCTATCTAATCTTTATATTAGATAGAAGAACTTGTCGGCCTCACAAAAGGTTTATCAGATCAAACGGATGTCATAGAACTTTAGTTTAGGTGGTTAAGCCTACTATTAAGTGGTATGTTTATCCTTCAGGATAGTGTATTACTTGTGATGTTGCGCTCAGCCATCAAAATTATCAAATATGTGGGACCTGTTTGGTCTTATTATTTTTCAAAATTAAAATATTATTATTTTTTAAAAAAAATAAAAAAAAATCATTTACATATATACAAAATCTATTTTCAAATCTAAATCCATTTCAAAAATTCTACGGCCGACACTTTGTTCAGTGAATGATATCATTCTCCTGTTTTGCGTAATCAGATGCAATATGCTAAAAACCATGACACTTGAAGCATTGTCTGGTTATGATGGATTTGAGAGCGTTGGCGGCCTCTGCCTTTAGTCCACGTTGTACGGATTTCTCCTCTGGCAAAGTCGACTCGGGTGCTCCACTAGCTATGCTCTTACTGCCTGATCTGATGGCAATACTTGCTTGAAGAATGGCATGGACCCAATACTGTTGTTCTTCCACCTTCAGGATTAGGATCCGGACATCATGTAATATGCTATAAGGTTGTAACTGTTCCATGTTATAAATAGATAATCTCAATTCTCACAGATATTGACCTATGATGCTCTCCCGAGACTATACTAGCTCACACTTCAACATAAGTTGTTCGATCCCAACAGTGTATATCTCTAAAGAGAAATCTTCCTGTTGCAAGTGACCAAGTCTCAAGATGTCCTACCTATAATGTGTTTTTAGGTACTTGAAATACATCTCTAGTTTCATCTTGGATCAAGTAGTAATTTTATCTTTCCTCTCACGCTAGTGTAAGCCCTTCAAGTTTTCTCACCACAAAAAAAAGACATTATTCCTTAATAGCGGCTAACTTGACCCTTCCGTCATGTGGAATGTCCTTATACCAAATGCTTGTTCCACTATTTGGAGCCACTGGATGTACCCTTTCGGATCCTTGCCGCCATCCAAATCCGACAAGTCAATCTTTACTCAAAAAATTTAGTTTCACATTTGATATTTCATTTCAAAACGTCGTGGTATTGGTTCTTCATCATTAGATTCTGTCCAATGAAAGGGATTCACTTCCTCCCCTCAATCTGACATGTCAATTATGGGTGAACACATCGGATTCTCATCTCAAAGGCAGAAACCCTATATTACAAATTGAAAGATTTATCACTGCATATTCTTGATGGTAAACTAAGAAACACCTTGTTGAGGACTTCTCCTTAACGACATGGAATCCTTTTATCCTAGTCAGGGTTTCGATGGATGTAAGATTGCAAATCACGCGCCGATCAGGGTTTAGATTTTTGTGGTAGGTGTAGGAGGGATTTTTGGTGGTCATAGAAAGATTAGACTCTAAGTAGGAAAGTAGATGTTTTAGATTCAACTTATGTTAAGAAAGGAAGAGGTAGACCAAGGAAGACTTGGGGTTATTGCATAAAAAATGATCTTAATTTATTAGAATTAAATGAAAATTCGACACTAAATAGGATGCAATGAAGAAAAAGGATTCATGTAGCCGACCCCACTTAGTGGGAAGGCTTTGTTGTTGTTGTTCTTATTGTTGTTGTATAGAAAGATTGGACTGAAAATTTAGAGGTTAAGGCTAAGAATTGTTGTTAGGTATGATTTAGGTATGGTGGGAATTTTATTTTGGAATTTAGGATTTGAAGCAAAAAAGATATCACAAAAAATTAAGATTTTGTAGAGCGCTGATACAAGATAATAACGTTCTAGAGCTCCTAAATGATATTTAAGAAGCAATTTTTACAGGGAGGTAGTTGCATAATGAAACAAGTGAGAATAGGAGCAGTTGACAGCATTTGGACAAAGAGAGAAAACAAATCCTTCCCTTTAACAACAGATTCGACATGTTTGACGGTTGTCTAGACTGAACATAGTAGTTGAATGGCGAAGCAACGAAGTATACACGATGAGAAGGATCTACCACATGTTCCCAAGCAAGCTACAGACACACCATTTGTAGTAAGAACAAAATGCAACACTCAAGATAGAAGGAAGTCAAGAATAAACTTTCAAAATACATAAAAAAATTTATGTTTCAAAACAACTAAAATACAACCTATAAAAAATTTCCGAAAATAACAAAATTAGAAATAGAGAAGAATGAACAATATATAAAAGGACAAAAAATAACGCAAAAACTTGACCAGGACTGCATCCTGGGCAGGGTGTCATCAAGTGATCGTGGAATGGATCTACGATCTCGTGGAAGTGTGGAAGCGGAACACATCCACTGAAAAAATTGCACCCTGTGTCACTAAGATAATTTGCCTGAGTGCAAGATGTGATGGTTGAACGGTGAAGCATCGAAGTACACAAGGCGAGGAGAATCTAACATTTGTTAGTAAGAATAGAATTCAACACTCTAGAGAGAAGAAAGTCAAGAAAAAATCTTTCAAAATACATAAAAAAATTTAAGTTTCAAAACAACCAAAATACAACCTATAAAAAATTCCCAATTAGAAAATAACACAAATAGAAATAGAGAAATGGGAACGATACATAAAAGGACAACAAATATCGCAGAAACTGGACTGGGACTGCATTCTGGGCAGGGTGTCATCCAGTGATCATGGGATGGATCTGCGATCCCGAGGAAATGCAGAAGCGGAACAACTGCAACCGCATTCACTGAAAAAATCGCACCAGGTCACTAATATAATTTGCCCAAGTGAAAGATGTGGTGGGGTAAATATTAAAGGCGCTGGCAGCTGGACATAAAACAAGATAACACACTAAAAGAAGTCAATTTAGCAGGCTCTTTTCCAACATGAGCCAGCCAAATTTTGAGAATTAAGGACATCAGCATTATTCAAAGATGTGATTAGTCAAGCAAGCTACAGACACACCATTTGTTAATAATCGACCAAGAGTCTTTTCCTTAACTAATCCTGTGTCACTAATTCTAAAAAGAAGTGAATTTTTACTTGGGTTACTATAGTTTAAAAGTGTAATTGTTTCTAGATTATCCTTAGATAATTCATTATATTGTTTAAACATGCCCATATAAACAAACTACTAGCTCATAAATTAATAAAAGGATGAAGTGTGAAATGTCTCCATGGATAAGAAGCATTAAAACAGTTATGGCAACTACATTGCACCTCATTAAGTGCCTTCATCCCACCTCCTCCCTGCCGGCTCAAGCCTTGCTCTTATTAAGCACTTCTAAATATTACTAGGCATGGTACATTGTTATCTCCTGATCCACTCATTCAATTTCATATAAAGACATATCACTTAAACAGCATACAAGTTTTTATTAATAACCTGAATCATTCCAGGATGATCTCGAACATTGTTACCAGGCCAAGGAGTTCCATCTTGCATTGTCCACCCTTCATCAGGAACCTTTTGTGCCATGGCAACTAATCCATTTATCCTAACCTTAAAATCTTCATATTCTCTCTGTTCATGCATTTGGAGAGAAATAGATTTAGATATCATTGCAAAAAAGCAGACATGATCAGCAGTATAGAACCATATAATTCTAGTTACTCTGAAGTTATCATAAAGCTAAGAATTAGAAAGTTTCAGACATGAACATTGCCAAAAGTAGAAAATGCAGTAAGAAAATGTAGGACAAAGGCAAACCTTCATCGCTCGTCTTTCCCTAACAAAATCTGGATGAACTTTATCTTTCAAATAGTCAATTTTCTGAGCAAAATACCATTCAGGGGCACGGGGTTCAATGCTGAACTTTTTGCAAAAAGGAACCCACTTTTTGGCAAACACTGCAGTTTCAGAAAGTGCTTCAAAGGTAAGCATAGCAGCGCCATCATCAGTTACATAACATGAAACTTTCTCGGCAGGGTAATCTACAGAAAGAATGGATAAGACTGTATTTGCTGTAATAAGAGGAGGTTCTTTCATAGGATCGACTGTGCTAACAAAGACATCAATAGCTGCTAACTCAGATGGCTTCCCCTCCTTCTCATATCTGGATGAAGGAAAACAAGGAGAAAAAATATTGAATAGAAAAAGATATCAACATAATGGCATGATAAAAGGCAGACACAGACAAGTTTGATCAGGTATTATATAAAAATATACCTCAGCAACAAACGATCCAGATATGTATCACGCTCTATCGGGTACCACTTTGGGAATTGATCCAAGATCCATGAAAGAGAAAACCATATTTCACATATAACTGATGTGAGCCATAATCCATAGGCATCAAGGACTGGATGTAGAATTCTATAGTGGAAAAAGAGACCAAGAATCACAAGCCTTAGTACAATTATTATCCGGTATGGATTTATCTTGCTGGAAGCAATAGGCCGTTTCCTTGACAAAGGCTGCCTGCTTTCATCACTCCTAAAAGAATAATGAAGGAGCCATATGTAAGAAGATTCGAAAGTTTAAAATAATATTAATTTAGGCATCGGGAGTAATGTGGCAATCTAAAAGTTGCTCAAAAGGAGAAATCAAAAAACTAGTGAGATATAAGTAGAAAACAACATTTCTAATACCAGGTGAATATTTCAAAATTGAAATGCAATATCAAAATAAAAGGACACTGAGATGAAGCTGGATATAACTTCAAAAAAGTTAAATATAACAACAACAACAAAGACTTAATCCCACTAAGAGGGGTCGGCTACATGAATCATTTTTCTCCATTGCGTCCTATTTAGTGACGTATTTTCATTTAATTCTAATAAATTAAGATCATTTTTTATATCATAAGCCCAAGTCTTCCTAGGTCAACCTCTGCCTTTCGTAACATAAGTTGAATCTAAAACATCTCTCTTAATCGGATCATCACATGGTCGACGTTTAATGTGACCAAACCATCTAAGGCGACTCTATCTAATTTTTTCTATCACTAGCGCTACACCAACCCTATCACGGATATATTCATTTTGTATTTTGTCTCTAAGTGCAAAGCCACTCACCTACCTAATCATTCTCATCTCGGCAACACTTAGTATTATGCTTCTCTTTTAAAGGCCAACATTCAGCACCATAGAGCATTGCAGGTCTCACCACCATCTAAAATTTCCATTCAGTCTAAACGGTACTTTTCTATCACACAATAGGCCTGAAGCATTCCTCCACTTCAACCTAACCAACTTGAATTCTACTATTAACATTCCCATCCATATCACCATCGCTTTGAACAATAAACCCGAGATATCTAAATCGTTCACACCTTTTAATAATTTGATCACCCAAAGTTACACTTTTGTCACTAGAGCTATTATTACTAAATTTACATTCAATGTATTCAGTCTTAGTTCTAATCAAACGAAGGCATTTAGACTCCAATGTAGACCTCCATAAGTTAAGTTTTTTGTGGGCTTTTTCTCTCGCCTCATTCACGAAAAGGATATCATCAGCAAAAAAACATACACCAAGGTACATCCTCTTGTAAATGTCCAGTAAGAGCATCCATAAGTAAAGCGGAAAGATATGGGCATAATACCGACCCCGGATGTAAACCAACAGAAATAGGAAAATAATTGGTCATTCATCCTTCAGTTTGAAGTAACAGCTCTAATATACATATCTTTAATGGCATGAATATAAGTCATATCAACACCTTTATTCTCAATGACTCTCCAATGGATATCTCTTGGAACCTTATCGTAAGTTTTTTCTAAATCAATAAAAATCAAATGTAGATCCTCCTTATTATCTCTATACTTCTCCATCAAACCTCTCAATAAATGTATAGCTTCCATAGTAAACCTGCCCGGCATAAATCCAAATTGATTATGAGAAATCTTGATTATAAATCTTAACCTATGTTCAAGTACCCTCTCCCATAATTTTATAGTATGACACATCAATTTAATTCCTTTATAATTTGCACAATCTTGTGCATCCCCTTTGTTCTTAAAAATGGATACCCAAATACTCTTCCTCCAATCCTCAGGCGTCTTTTTAGTTTTTAAAAATAATATTAAAATGTTTAGTAAGCCAAGCAACTCCCAAATCACCTAAATATTTTCACACTTCAATTGGGATATCATCAGGTCCTACAGACTGTCCAACATTGGTTTTCTGTAAAGTCTCAACTTCTTTTTTACTAATGCGACGTAAAAATAGGACGTTTTATTATTATTAATAATATTAAGATCACCAAGATTGATCGTATTTTAAGAAACTTCATAAAAAATTTTATCAAAATAACTCACCTACATTGAATACCTTTTCGTAAGAAAAACACTTTTTAATTTTTCATCTTTAATACACTTGAGTTAAATCATTACTTTTATTTTCTCATTATTTGACTAGTTTATACATATATTTTTTACCCTCCTTAGTATCTAATCTGTTATAAGGATCACTAAAAACAGAATTTTTAGCCTCACTGATTGTTCTTTTAGACTCCCTGCCGGCCGTTTTATAATATTCCCAGTTCTCTAAGCTTTCACATTTAAACTAATTTTTATAACATAACTTCTTATATTTTATCTTTTCTTGCATATTATTATTCCACCACCAACTATAATTATTTATAGAAACTTTTTCTTTTAATTCAAATACATATTTTGCCACTTTTTAGTAGTGTTTGTTAATTTTTCCCACATAACATTTGCTTCTTCATAAACATCCCAAATTTTTAAATCTTGAATTTTACTCATAAAAATAATTTGATTTGTGTCTTTTAGGTACCCCCATCTAATTCTACGATGATGAATCATAGTATTCTTTATTTTATACCCTTCATCTTAAAATCTAAAACTAATAATCGATGATGGGTACTTAAATTCTCACCTGGAATGACCTTACAATCTCGACAATATCTTCTTCTCATAAGAAAATAATCAATTTATGTTTTATTAGATCCATTCTTATAAGTAATAAGATGTTCATCTCTTTTCTTAAATAAAATATTTGTAATAATTAAATTATATGTTAAAGCAAAATCTAATATGACTCTACATTCTTTATTAATCGTTCCATAATCGTAGCCACCATAAATATTTTTGAAATATTCTGCCACTCTACCGACATATCCATTTAAATCTCCTCCAATAAACATTCCTTCGTCAAGAGGTACCAAGTATATTAAGTCTTCTAGGTGATTCTAGAATTTATCTTTAAAGCATATATATAAACCTACTTGAGAAGCATAAGTACTTATAATATTAAAAATCTTAGTATCAATAATAATCTTAATCGTTATAATTCTATCTCCAACCCTATTAATTTTTACAACATTATCTTTCAAACTCTTATCTATAATTACACTTACACAATTTCTACTGCGACTCCAGAATACCAAAGTTTAAAACTAAATTATCAATGTCCTTAGCTTTTTCTCCAACCCATTTAGTTTCTTGAATACATAAGATATTTATCTTTCTATGAATCATAATATCAACTAATTCCATTAATTGACCATGAGAGTACCTATAGTCTAAGATCATATCCAAATACTAGTAGCATGGACTAACTTCTTTACCCGCATCCATCCGTAATGTGGGAACCCTTGCTTATTTGACACTACAACCGGGCGCCGGTGTAGCGGCCCTTGTACACTTTTCACTATAGTAAGGTCATACAGCGTGTCGCTTCTAGGAGACGTCCTAGCACTTGCATAATGATCAAAAGGATTCATGTCATGATTTTTCGATAAATTTTATGCTAGATGTCGACTACCTAACGCAACTCACCACTTTTCATATATGGGCTTGGGACTAGTAGTGGCAGTGTTAGAGTAATGGAAAATAAATGAATTCAAGAATTGATATTCTAAACATAGGTTAAAGTAATCAGAGTTTAAGAATTTATAAGTTCTGCAAACTACATGCATGTAAATAAATGTTTTAGTCAAGGTAAAATTAACATAAGACAAATGAAAATCACAACTGCTGGCTAATTTAACACAGGATAATTTAGATTAAAGCATACAAATTTCCCAAGAAAAACATATCTAGCACACATTATAATTAAACATTAAAATTTCATCCAAGAACTTGAATGATTCATTTCCATGTCCTATTCATCTCAAAAGAAAATATACAAAAGAAGCGCTGAATAACCTGCATTGTTTGTATGTCCTGAACATGTTGTCTTCTAACCACAACAACGACAAAAGACTTCTAAACCACTGTAATAGAAAATATTTTAATTTACCTTGCTATGCATACACATTTGAAACAAGACACGCATCTTCATAACAACTCATCATCATATGAATTATCCAAACAATTTGAGACTTATGATACCCCTTGTCTTTTAATTTCGAGTTGATAGCTATATGATGTGTTAAATCTAGCTACAAAACCACTTCTAATATTACTAATTTTTATTATCATGATACTCAGATCATATATATTTAAAAGTAAATAAAATTAAGAAAACTTGAAGCAGTCTTCAAGTATCAATTCATTTAAGTTAGGAAGATCTAATAAAAAGATGATTATTGCGCAAGATTAATTAATCTGAAAGTACAAACAAAAGATAATAATATAAAAGAGTTTATTATTCTAAAGTGCATGAACAAAAACCTTATTCAATTATGTACTTTCTCAGATAACTTGAATCATTTGCCAAAGCATATTCATTGTGCGCATTGCATAATCACCATGCCTTTGCATCATTGCACAAGAAAATTTTCTATTCTATAATCATATGAAAACAATCTCTCTTATGTGAGGCTAAGGTTGCATGCATCAACCCCTCTCCAGATTCCGCATTTGAGGGAAACCATATTTATCATGCCAGAAATTATATATATATATATTTTTTTTCATCGATCTCTGAATTATTTTATATTTTGTATATTATTATTTAGTAAGGGTTGTTGCAATTAATATCATTAAGTTCGATGACAATTTGATATAAATTTATTAGTTTTCCACCAAGTTATGAGTTGTTTAATGTATTAGTAAGGGTTGTTGCAATTCTTAATGTCTTTTTGAATTCCTTCAACAAACTAGCAACAAACCTTCACATTTTATATATATAATAATCCTATTCAAATAAAAATTATTTAATGTTTTCACCACATCCTAAAAAAGAGAAAAATTAAAAACAAGAAAAATGTAAGAAAAAATTAATAATAAACAAAGAAAACAACTATATATCATAAAATAATTGTGAATTTCTATAAATCACTAACAAGGAAATCTTCTAAGCATGCAACTTCTGCTCAGGGGATCTGAATCATCTTTTTCAAAGGCATTAACAAAATCAACTTTTAACAGTGATTCAGATGTATGCTCTTCACAAAAACTTTGGAGTGAAATTTTTTGTCAATCCTATGTCGGCATAATCCTAGGCATTAGAAATCTCAACAAATATAATATGACCCTTAACATTGAGAGAAAGATTGACACTAACCGCGTCGTATAAATACAATCTAATTAACTTTTTAGGTTTCTTTATACTTGCATGAACTTAATTAAAATTTGGTAGAACTTAATTAAAATTTGGTAAAACTTAAACTGGTTATGTACGTATATTTTATTGCCCACAAAATAACATAAATTAACACTACAAATAAATTGCAGATATTATTTATCTTTTATGGAATGTCTTCATGTTTTTTTAATAGAATAAATAGTTAGAATCATAATATCAGCATGAGCATAAATACATTTAAGAAAACGCTCAACACTCTTAGTGAAAATTTTATAGTAAATATTAAAAAATATCAAGACCTTATCTAGGTCCTCAAATAAAATAAGAAATTTAGAATTGCCATTACGGGGCGCCGGTGCTTACCTTCCGCCGGGCACCAATGTGCCCAACAACTTCCGCTCATGCGAAGAAGAAGAAGTGGTCTTAAAAATATTTTCCTGCCTCACTATTCAAAGGTAAACAAACGAAAAGGATAGAAAATGCCTTCCCGTACACCTGGAGTACTAATCGAACTACTTAAGCACATGAATTCTGACGTGAAGATATGCGGAGACCATAGATCAATTCTGCCGCAGATCATCAACATTGTGCTGGCCATCAGTGGCTCAGAGTTATCGCTTGATCATGGCTCCTTTATCAAGTGGAGTCTGAAAATCTGGTTCCTATTTTAGTTGGGTGTAGACCGTTGCCAGGGAGGAATCCGTACACAGGAAACCCTAAGGATCTGATGCAGATGAGGGTGCCTTCTGATATTTCTAAGAGTTTATTATGAGCTCAAAAAGTGAACCTCAAGCTGACTGAATTGATTGAGAGGAATAAAGCAAGCCCGAGGAAGATAGTGATTATTAAGGGAGAGAAAGCAATGGTGGCTTCTAGGTACTTGCAAGGTGTTTTAGTAAGCACCGGGAAGAGTTCAGGCCCTGAAGGTCATTCTTCTGGTGGGAAGGTAAATGGAAATGAGAATGACATTGTTTCACCCAAGATAATTGGTTCTTTAAGAGGGAAATTGGAATCCAAAATCCAGAATTACAGGCGGGATCTGATGCTCTACGAGCAAGGATGAGGCTAAATAAAAGCAGGAAATTTCAGGAGGAAGTGTGAAAGATGCACTGCTTTCTGTAAGACGTTTGTCCCCAAAAACCGCTCTTAAGAAGTTGTCTTGCTCCAACTCTCGACATTCTTCTGGTGTTGATATTAAAAGAAAGAATTCTAATGCAAACCCTTTAGATTTCCTTCCAGCCAGCCTCATCAAACCTGCAAAGTTTTTAACAGGGAATGATAAAGAGGATAAATCTTGCTTTTCCGATAGCAGCTGAGGCTCAAAGAGAGACAACAGCAGCAGCTGATTTTGTTAAGGGTCTCAGCATTTTTGCTGATCTTGGCCAGGCTTCTCCACATAAAATTTGCCATATTTCTCTAAATAAGTTCTTCACATTATACCAGCTCATTAGTACGCCGAACACAACTATCCAAAAGGAACATCTCCCGCAGATCACAAAAGCAACACTTCCAGATAAAGATAATCCGAACAAAATGATTTCACCATCTGAACAACAAATACACTAACTGCTTCTAATCTCTCTTAAGAACTTTATGAAAGTCAAAAGCTAGAATGGGCAAGAGTCAACGGTTTCAAGGAGATCCAGACTGTGAGGGCCACTCTCCTAAAAGAGTCACAGTCATGGTTTCTTAAGTTCTTAAATGTGGCCCTTGATGTTGATTTTCATTCAGATTCTTGTCCGAAGAAAGGTACGAAGCAACGAGTTGCAGGGAATAGCGAGGAATCTGAGGACAAGATTGCAGTAACATTATCACAGCTAAAACAAGTGAATGATTGGCATGATGAACTACTTGGTGAGGGTGGTATTGAGGATGATGAATTACTGTCAACAATTGAAAGGTTGAAGGTGAAGTTATATTCTTGCTTGCTTGGTCAAGAAAAATCAGGTGCTTCTGCACTCAGGAGCCGAACTAGTTTGGGCTGAAGCTTTATTTTTAATTTCTAGTTACTTGGTCTATTTAAAGTTTTATTTGTTTAAATAGATGCCCAATAGGAGCAACTTTCATGGGGAAAAAAATTAGAATTGCCATATTTCACATTTTTTTAATGTTTGTGTTAAAATAAACAATGTCTTCACATTTAATTACAACTAAGTTTTACCTTTCAATTAAACCAAATAGCTAATTTAGATAATATCTTCTCTAATTACCACATGACTGAGAAAGATAAATTAGATTTGCTTTTATTAAATAGGTTAGTTGATGTTTCCAAAGGTGGATTTTCTTATTTTCTAAATGTATCACAGATGTTCATTCTTCTACAATGAATGTAAGAACACAAAATTTTATCTTGAAAAATTAATTTGCGCATGTTAACTTGAGCCAATGTGGCACTTTGTCCGTTGAAGGTAAGAAATATTACAGATTAAGATAGCAGGAGTTGCTACAAGGTGACAGTAACCGGAATCATGAACCACACCCAAAACTTAACAGGATGATAGCTATGAGAAATGGAAATTGATGCATTGAGTCACAAAATCACCACCTGACTATGTAGGGTTGTCAAGTTAAGCTATTCTAAAGGCATATAGCCTTAGCAATCTGTCAGGAATTTCATTACCAATAGTTTGCTCTATAAGGTGTTTCTCAACTCTGAAACCTAGGCCAAAAATGGCAAGATCTATGTGCGAAAAAAAAACCCATTGTGACAAGCAAATGTGGAAAAAGTACCCTAGGAAAATGTAATTCATAAGATAATGTCAGGATGTATCTAAACATCGACCCAGAAAACTAGCAGTTGTCTTCCCCCATTTTTTATAAAATAAGGCCCTATACTCATTAAGAAAAATCATTGCAGTATTAGCGTTGGGTTGAAAGTCTATTACTACAGAGATTCGATTGATGTCAAACCTGCATGCTTATACTGAAGGTGGGAGCTTCCAATCCTTATAGTTGTCAAAGAATTTATATTAAGATGAACATGGTATAACTATCCATTGCAAGCATAATATGTATGACTAGATGGTAATGCCTGATTGCATGAAAATTGGTACTGGCTTAATGAAGATGTGTAACGATATAGTAAAATAGACCTATGGGTCCAAAAGAAAATACTTTTATTGATGGTAGCTTTTTTTTATGTTTTAATAGGAAATAAACACATACTTGGTATCCTAAATAAATGTTTTTTTTTTTTTTTTTATTGCATATTACATAGGGCAATGATGACGGGATGCGATGATTGGTGGCGAATGACAACATACGTCTAAGAAGATTTTCATTTGAGAAAAAAAATACCTAAATAAAATTTTGGAGTATTTTTAAAAACAACTGTGTTTTCTAAAACAAAAATAATAATAATAATAACTAGAAAACACAAATCAAATATAGTTTAAAAACACAAACAAAATGTAATCCCAAATGCCTCCCAGATAAATGATCATGTATGTTGCATGTTAATACCTTTATGATGATTATTATCACCATAACAATTCCAAGACAAAAACCATAAGTAATTATGGTTTTATTGTCGATGTAACATGTTCTTCATTGTCCAACCACCCAATTTTATGAATGCCTATGTTAAAATTTCATGTCTTCCACCAAGCATTTCTTCAATGGCTATCTCTCCAATTTAAGTCGGCAACTAGGAGTAGCCATCGAGAAGGATGGTCTTCAGTAGGAGAAACAAGGGTTGTACAATTTGCCCCGATTTTGGTCCAATGAATTTTCAGAGAACTTCAAAATATATTTATACCTATACGAAGATCGGTCATGAAGGACACTAACTTTAGGCTTATAACAATAACTTAAATAAAATTAAATAAAAAAAATTGTAAATGTGGCTATAGAGATTTTATTTTATAGGATTTTTTTTTTTTTTTTTGTCTTGGTACCATTTGTGAGGGATAGAAGAGATGGGCTAGGGCATTGCCCCTTTACACCAACCCTAAAGGCCAATTCTTGGCCAACGTGATTTGTTGGACACTAACAGCTTAAGCTTCACCATCTCACCACCACCTTGGACGAGGGAAAAAACTAGTGGGATCAGCTCAACCTGATGGTTTGAACAAATGCTAAGGTCATGACAATTTACATGTTTGTTTATTCAAGTTCCTTTCAGATAATGATCCATAGTTGATAAAGCACTATACTTTTTTTTAGTGCATCATCCATACCACTCTTATAGGGTTTTGCAAAAAAATGATGTGGGCATACTACACGATGATATATTGTTACTAATTTACTAGTAAAAGTAGTTAGCATTTTATTAGCAAAATGTTCATATTTTGTTATTTCTTTCGTGTTAATGTGCAAATTCTGTCATTTAAAACAGCTTATGGAATGAAAAAAAAATTAATTTTGGATGTGAATATTCCTATTCCCCGTCTATTTTAGAATGTGATCTGATTTGATGCAAGACTTGAAACCATTCTAGAAGATAAAATCTATTTATTTAAGCATTAAACATGCTTATCATATAACTATTTCTTAATCTATTCATCTTTTCTTTCTTTGTTATATTTTTAATAATGTTTTTCAAGTACGCCTTGCACCACTCTCATGCACCAAGGAAGGCAGCATTCAGCATAATGATTTTATTTTAAAAATTAGGATTTATTAAAAATATTTAAAAAAATCTATATGAAACAAACTACTGAATATAGAAGCAAAAAAATACCATTGGTTATCTGTTTAACATGAAGGAATCAAAACAAAACAAAAAAACTTGATGTAGGAAATTAACATTTCTTAAAATAATAAAGATGATTAGCGCACATATAATAAATGAACAACACACTTCCTCCTTGAATTTCATTCTAGCTTTTAATGGTTTAATAGCTACAATCCCTCCTACAAAAGAAAATAAACTTCAAATATATACACTGGATGACAACAAATTTCGAACACCCTGGACATGTTCCGTACTATCTTACCAATATGGAACTTATATTGCCATGCATAATCTTTTCAACCGAGATATATGCGCCTTTGGATGAAAAGGGATACAAAGAGATATGGCAATGCCACTTTTTTCCTTCAATTTTGTTAAGAACTGTATGACATGCAAATTGTAGTTTGACAGATATTTGTAATGACAACCATAGCGCCATACACATTTTAATATCTTACATTATAACTTTAGCATTCACATTTTCTCCAATTATCAACCAAAATAAAACACTTGTGATTCTAAGGTATTCAAGATCAGCACAAAGAGAAAAATCATGCTTGTCTCAAAATAGTTAGTTTTCTCAAGTAACAAATTGGTAAAATAACAAGTAGACTTACATAGGCAAATCAACCTCAGGTTCATCAAACGCATTCTGGGCATTACCGTCAGATTGAGTCCTCTGTATCTTAGCTAACTGTTTTCTTCTCCAATCATCAATTCTATCTTTCCAAGCGACACTTCCATAGCCATACAAAGATATTTCTTTATTAGGATTTATGGGTCTAGGTTTTGCTGCAAATTCCATCAAATTAGGAAACACAATAATTAATCAATAAACATGTCCCAAAGAGAAAATGCAAGTTGAGCTAGAATACTAAATGGCCAACAAGCAGAATTTCTCATAAATAAGAAATTAAAGAAATAACTTACTAAAGCTCATTGATGCTTCGGTTAAAGAATAAGAAACAAGGCAGAGGCTACTGGATGAAATCTCATTATCCTGTAAAAAATATTAATTAGAAATTAGGAAACATGAAAGAAGAGTTTTCTAAGATAAAATTCACTTACTTCTCCCCTAAAAGTCACAAGTGGGACTGCAGGGTCTACTTTATCAACTAAATTGTTCTTCAAGATTGCAATGTCATTTCCAGGGAGATCAGTACCTGAATTGTCACCCCAATTGAAAGATCCAAAGACTGAATTATTCCTACATTGGGTCATTGATGAGGTGGAGCCATGCACCCCCTTTCCATCAAGTAAATTAAAACAAAACTCCTTATACAAATCATCATCACCATCTTCTTCTTCATCACCTTCAACTCTTGGACTGCCTGCAAATACCAAATATTCATTTAAGCCATGAAACAATACCACGGCAAGAACCTCAATCATGGACGTTTTAGAATCAGGTATAAAAATAATTTAAGCGGTAGAAAGATTGAGACCTTTATGCCTCTTATATCTAGTTTTGCACCTAGGACATGCCTGGGTGCCTTCTCTTCTCTCGTACTCATAGCAGCCTCTGCAGACAGGAAAAGCACATTCATTGCAGGCAACAAAGAATTCCTTTTCATTGCCATTTTTTTCTTTAATATTGTCATTTTTCTTCTCTACCATCTCAATATCATCTCCACATATCTCGCAAATCTGCCCACTCAAAAAATTGGCAAGCTTGTGCTGTAAAAATCGAGGAAGATTGACATCTATACATTAGTCACTGTATAGGAATTTTACATATCAGCATCAAAAAAAAAAGAAATTGAACTGATGATGACTTGGATATTAAAAGTCAAGAGTTAGATCATCGTTGTATTAATGGAAGAATTAAAACCAGAACAAAAGGCTAAGAGAAAATAAAGACAGAGGGGGAGAAAAGAAAATAATTTGCATGGAAAAAGAAACAACAGAGTGATATCAAGGAAAATAAATTCCAGGCTAAAAACAACAGAGTGAAGCCACAATTCTTTCTGAAGAAGCATAATCAACAAGCAATCAGAGAAACAGGGAAAGCAACCTACTTCCCACTACGTCAAAGAAAACGCATAAATAAATCTAATTAAGAGCCATAATGCAACTCTGATACTCAAAACCGACAGAAATGTAAAGAAAAAGGAGCACCAATTCCCGCAGATCATAGGGTAATGTAGACAAGACTCAACGCCCAAACCTATCCCTCGCCATAGAATCCCAAAAAAACTGAAGGCGAAAAACGGCCGAAATCCAAGAAGAAGGGAGACAAGAAAATAAAGAGAGAAATCTTTCTCGCACTTACCCGCCCGGCATCGTCGACATTAATCACCACAAACTCGTTCTTGTTTCTCGAGCCCGCCACAAGTCTTCCACATGTGTCCGCCCCATATGCCCCGGCCGACAAAAGCCTTTCCGCGGGCTTCATTTATCACCAAACCTTTTTCTTCTTCACCTGCAAAATCCTCGCTCAGCCTTAAAAGCCAAAATCAAAATCGGACATTCTGCATTTCCTCCTCTCTTGAACTTTTCCAGCTTGTACCCCAAATGGCGGGACGAGGAATCCGAAAGTGCTCGGCAATCGCCCAGCGGCAGCGAAATGTCTCAATCAGGTCTTCAGCTAGGTAAGACGGATCGAAGAGTGTATAAAGACACTAACAGGCACAAGTAAGAAGAGGGAATCTACGAGTGCTAACGTTACGGAACAGCAGGAGAAAGATAACTGAAGAGGGTGAGGGAGAGAGCAAAACGGGGTAGTGATGCCGGGCTGATGGTGGTATCCAGAAGGGCTTATGGTGGTATCCAGAGGGCTAAACGTGGGCCCAGACCCCACCGACCCCCCAGAACGGTTAATCCACCTCACGGCAGACGCGCAGGAAAGCGACTTTTTCAAGTACTTCATTTTATTTTTGGGCTGTTTACATTGCCCCAAAAACACTACTACTTAAGTAATTACCGTTCTTTGCATTCATCTTTTAAATTTTCACTCAAATATAAAAATTTATGATCAAACCCAAACTAAAATTTTTTATTTTTATCAAATTCTTAATAATGTGATCGTGATACACATAAATATATTAATTCAATAATTTAAAAATACTACATAAACACTAGATTTATCAATAATAATTATACAACACGAATGTGGCTACACAAATCTCGAAGAGAAATGATTGGAGACAAAAATATGGATTATTGGTGCAAATGATCAGTCGGTCTCATAGGCTAACCGAATGAAGAGAATAAACGACCCAACGAACAACGCACGATCGCATCGGCATCAACTACCCAATAACTACATCTTAAAAATTAGTTGTCGTCCAAGATGAGTTACGTCAATATACACACATAAATAAAAGATAGGCTGCTTGTCAGATTACGCTGATTTACCCTCTGTCCGATGAAATGTCCTACCCTAGGACGATGTGCCTTCACATTCAATCTCCACAGAATAGGCAATTGAAGATCATTGTAGACAATCGAATGATGTAAGGTCAGCCAAACAAATCTTGGACAACCTATTGAACTCCAAGCAACCAAATTGGAAAATTACGAATGTGAAATAGTGTTAAAGGCACTTAAAGAAGCATAGCGACACTAGCATCGGTTATGTGGTCGGGATAAATGACATTCAGCTATAAATGTCTAAATGTATCGGCTTATTAATTATAGTAATGTTCCCCTCTTTAATAGGAGATAACCATGTAACTTACAAATCTTACTTTTGAATTATAAATAAAAGGATCATTTTCAAGAAATAAATAGAGGATGAAATCCTCGCTAAAAATAAAATGTGCTCAAATATTCTTCTCTCTTCTTCTATCCGAATAACGTTTTATTCCTTATGCGTGATCCATAAGAAATAAATTCAGTTTACTAAGGACAAATAAGTTTAAGTTTTAAATGATTTTTCTTCCCCATCCCCCAAACTCAATTCAAAATATTCAGCAATTTAACTTAATTCTAAATACTCAACAACTTAAAACATTAATGTACATGGGGAGAAAATAGTATATAAATACTTACTACCACTTCTGTCTCTCACCAAGATCAACATGTATAAATAGTAAAAGCAAAAATAGCAAGTAAATTTAAACTAAACATGATATCAATTGGAATTACACCAGAAGGTCTAAATATTACAATAAGATAATAATAACAAGTTCCACAGTAAATATACAGACCTGTCAAATAAAATTACATCAACAGCAGCAGCAGAAAATAAAAACAACATCAGTACATCCACATCAAAGAAAAATAAAAACTACTCCTCGTCATCTTCCTCTTCTTCATCATCTTCTTCTTCTTTTTCTTCATCATCCTCCCCAGAATCCTCTTCCATTAGCCAGCTGGTGCTCTCAATGGTCTGGTAGGGAGAATATACCGGAAACTCAATGGAATTGTCTCCTCCAATCCACTTATTTCTCCAGTACATCTTTGTGCCACCGTGAATCATGTCGCCATCAATCATTGTCGTGTTTTGTTGATTTCATACAATCATCAGTTTGAATTCCATTATATCACCCTTCTCTTTGAATGCCTCTTGACTTTAGATCTTGTAGTGACCTTAAGAACTGAGAAATTGAGGAGGAAGGAGGACAATAATAATGGGTTAAAATGAAAGAAAATGTGGGGAGAATACTTTCATGTGGTGAATCTTAATAGAGTGTTCTGAAATGCTTGACTAAAGTACAGTTGGTTTAAGATGTCTTGAATACACATCTATGAGGAAAACTGATGTGTGAAAGGATTGAAAGAATTCCTTTATGTTTTGCCCATCTTTTTGAATCAAAATGTACTTTAAAGAAATGCATTTTTTTGTTTTCTAGCAGGTATCCCAAGTATTAAAAGTGGAACAAACTGGAAAAAACATGGAGCAAAAAGGAGGAAAAATGAAGCAAAATTCTAAATAGTAGTTTGGGCACCTATGTGCCAGCCCTGGGCGCCAAGGCCTAAGATGTGAAGGCTAGGGCATTGGCACCAGGAAAGTTGGACGCCTAGGCGCCAACCCCAATATTTGAAACTTTGGAGGTCGGCGCCTTGGCGCCAACCACTGGGTGTTAAGGCTTCAAATGAGAAGGTCTGGGGCCTTGGTGCCAAATAAGTTGGGCACCTAGGCGCTAGAACCATTTTGAGTAGTTGCAACAGTTCGATCCACATGTTCAAAGCATCGTTTGGGCAAACCGGAGGCAATTTGAATGAAGAATATTAAACGTTATTTAAAGAGGACTGAAGACACGAGGAAGAGGGGAGGAAGTTCCACTGATTGTGAGAGATACATCTGTAGTATGATAGGCTTGCTCTAGGCCAGAGAGAGCAAGTTTAGAGTAGAGATTTGGTGAGGATCTGAGTGTTAAAGTGAGGAGAGTCTACATTGAAGCAGCAAGAGCTTGTGTTGAGCATTCTTAAGGCTATATTAAGTGAGAGAAATAAGTATTATTATGTTTATACATTGAACTTTTCAGTAAACACTTTGGTATGTGAATTCTCTTTGTTTCAATGAAATTTTGTGGTGTTTCATCTATGATTTATGAGTAATCTTTTCTACCTTTTCCTTGTGGTGATATAATAGGATGTATAAGAATGTGGAAATTATTTTAAATTGTCTTTAACTCGTTAATGTAATGAATTTTCTTCTGCATTTCATTTACTTATCATTCCGACGAAATGGTTTGTTAAAATTATTGTGTACCCATAATGACTTGGGCGAACTATGACATGAACAACTAGGAAGATCGCGTGGAACTATAGGGTATGAAGCAAAACTATTGTACAAGCAGATGCAAATAAATAGGAAGATATTTGATGATGGGTTCAAAGTGCGGCTTAATAAATTTAAGCCACTTTAACCAAACTTCTTTATGCACTTGGGAGTCGGCAAAGAAGATAATGCTTCTATTTATCACTACCCATCAATTTACATTTTCTCATTTTCTACACTCCACTACTATCACTACAAGGGAAGGTAACTTTAACACTTGGTTATCACCAATTCATGTAGCATAACTAAAATTTTTGTAGGAAAAACTTTAAACTTACTTGCATTGCAGTAGGAACGATTAGAATAACCTAAATCTCTTTAAATTCCAAACTGAGGCAAATTAAGTAGACTAGATTATTTTCCTAGCTTTGTTCACCACGTGTTCTCTATGGGATTTACAATCTAAACACAATAATATCTGATACTACTTTGGTTGTGCACTTGTGTAATCCACCTAAGCGTTGAAGCATTTGCCAGAGGTCAAGCTTTTCTTGGCGTCGTTGCTCGGGAATACGATGGTGAAGAACTTAGGAGAATTTTAGTCGAAAATATTAGGACTTAGATTTAAAATTTTTTAATATTATTTTTCTTTTTGTTTGTTTTACTTTTTGATTGTGTGTAAACCTACTAGTGAATCTTTGGTTAGTGAATGCATAGGACAGGTCCAAAAAAACTTGAACCTTACTATTTAGAACTAGATATAACTATTATTAAAATTAGAAAATAGAAAAAAAATTAACAAACTTGAAGAAGAAATGGTGAATAATCTACATATTAACAGAGACTCAATATTTAACTAATGAACACCATGAAGCGCAAAGACCATTAAGGGATTATGCTAATCCTATAACAGATAAAATTCATTTACAAATTCAAACTCTTGGTGTACAAGCTAATACTTTTGAACTCAAGTCTATTATCATCCAATTGGTGCAGAACAGCCAATTTGGGGGAACCCCGTCTGAGGATCCAAATTTACATTTGGCAAGTTTCTTAGAACTTTGTGCCACATTTCGCTATAATGGTGTTTCTAATGTTGTTGTTAGGCATAGGCTTTTTCCTTCTTCACTGAAGAATAAAGCCAAAATGTGGTTTATTTCATTAGCACCTGGATCTATTAGACTGTGGAATGAACTAGACCAAAAATTCCTAGCCAAGTATTTCTCGCCTTCAAAAATGGTGAAATTAAGGAATGACATTACTTCATTTTGTCAGCATTAAAGTGAGTCGATATACAAAGCCTGAGAGATATTTAAAGAACTTCTAAGGAAGTTTGTACATCATGCTCTGACCGATTAGCTGATTATCCAAACTTTTTGTAATGATTTAGTAGGATCCCTTAAATCTATTAGTGATGATGTCACTGGTGTTTGGCTCATGCAATGCCATTTGATGAAGCCTATTCCATAATTAAGGAGATGGATACTAATAGCTGTCAATGGCCTGTTAAGAGAGTAAACCCGAAGAAGGTAACTAACGTACATGACAATGATGTGCTTGTGATTTTAAATTCTCAACTAGTAGCTATATTTAGTAAGTTACAACGACTTAGGATGGATCAACTTCAAATACCATTAATAATAGAGGAAAATTCATTTGGACCCTAAAACTTCATCATATGAAACGTTAATGATTATAAACAATTGACCTAACAATCTTTATTACAAGTTCTACAACCCAAGCTGGAAGAAACACCCTAATTTTAACGGTTTCATCATTCTGGCACCGTTATTTTTATCGGATTCACTTAGTCCAGATGAATTTGCTAAACTCAACTAAATGAGTTCCACACTTTCATTTAGACCGTGGGAAATCCCGTTAGCAACACGTAGGTTACATCATCCGAGGTATTCCCGATCATCCAACAAGACGTTTTAATTTAATTATAATTGTAGTTTTGTGTTCTGTTTGTGATCAAATTTTGAGTTATTTTATATTTTGAATGTTGTGGCGGTGAATTTTATCTTGTTGTGACTTTTAATTTAGTTTTGGATTTCAGTTTTGTGGCTATCCTAAAGGTTTCAGTTTTCATGCAACAATCTTGTTTAACATGCAAGAAAGGTAAAGCGCAGTACATGTAAGTAACTTGCAATAAAATAAAAGCATTCCTGGAGGGTCTTCCCGTCATTCCAAGCTACACTTAAAACACATGTTAAAGCATTTATATATTTGCAAGAAATACCTAGGTAAAGCTAAGGGAAGGTTCTGGTTGTCTACCAAAATTCCTAATCCTATTGCTAGTCATTTCCTATGACATCTAGATTCTTGTGTTTTGTTAAGGATGATCTTATTCATCAAAGAACAATTAAGTTCAGTTGTTCTTCTAAAACTACCCATCATATTGAGAAAGTGCTTAGGATAAATCCTAAATATCTTTTCAATACTTCTGGCAGTGTTTTGAGTCCAAGTGAATTTAATTGCACAGGTGAATTAATCCTCCAGAAGTTTAGTCAAGTTTTGTTTCTTGCTCAGTGAACTAAGATGTTTGATTATCCTATGAGTGGAGTGACATTTCACTTAATGTTTCATTTAAGAGTTATGATAACGAAAGCCTTTAAGGGCAAGTTAATTTATTAAAGATTTTAATGATTTAAAATTGGAATTGATGATTTAAAGTGGTTTAATTTAATTATGAAATTTTAATAATTTTAAGTTTGGAATAGTGTACAAATTGTTTTAAATTTAGTTTAAATCTTTAAACTTTTTTTTTATCTTAATGCTTCAGATTAATTTTGATGTTTTAAATTTTCTTAGAAGTGTTTGAATTATTCATATATTTTTGGTGGTTTGATTTAGGTTAATTATGATATTTTAGGTTAGTTTTGATTAGCTTAATTTGTTTTATATGCTTAATTATGGACTGTTTTAATATTATTTAATACTTCAAATTTGCTTTAAGTTTGTTATTAAGTGATGTTGAATTAATTTTTAAATTTAATTTAATTTAATTGTTAAATCACTTAATATTTTAAATATTAATTTAATTAAGGGTTATTTTCTTTTAATTTTTAATTTATTAATTCCAATTATTATTTTAAGTTTAATTAAGAATTAGATCTTATTGAAGTGACTTATTTAGGGATTTTAAATTAAAGAATTAATATCTTCTAAAGTTATATCCCTAACCTTAATAATCCAAATTTTAATTTAATCTTCCAAAATTTAAATTATTTAATTAATTAAAATTTACTTTAAATGTTTTTAAAGTAATTAGTGGGTTTCTACCTCCAAATTGCCTAGATTTCAATCATCAAATGAAAATTTTAAAATCAGATATTTTACCCTCCCCTTTGATTAAGCCTAAAATATTAATTAGGGTTAAATTTTTTAATTACCTTTATGCCTTTTTAAGCTTATTTATTTCATAATTCACTAAATTGAGCTCAAATAAACTTGAAATTTTTATTTCACCTCACTCACATGTCAATTAAGATATTAGAGGAGAAAATGTGATTTTTCTGAATTTAATTTAATTTATATAATTATTTTTGTGAGAAAATGAGGGTTTCCAATGGAAATTCAACAACATGACCAAGGCAAAGTTTCTGTCCTTAAGAAAATTATGGGATGTTCCTAATGACCAGAGGACCACTTGAACCAATTTTGGTGATTTTTTTAATTGTATTTTATTTATTATAATTATTTTGAGTTTTGAAATGTTAATTAATTATAAAATAAAATTAAATTTAAAAAATGGATTTTATATTTTTCATAAATCTCTCTGACCTCAAGGAGCTTAAAGGAACAAATTTTATATTTTTTTTATTTTTCTTTGATTTATTAGAATTAATTTAGTGAAAATGTAAGGAAATTCATTTTTTAATATTAAAAATTGTCTTAAGCATTTAAAATTCAATTTCTTATCCTAGAGACTTGGGAAAAATATTTGGTTTGTTCCTAAGTGATTAGTAGGCAAAATGTGACATTTTTGTGATTTTTAATATTTTTGTGATTTTTATTATTTTTTAATTATTAAAATTTTGAAAATATGATAAAAAATGAAAATTTTTAGAAAATTTTAATTTTAATTTCCTTAGACTCGTCTTACATCAGAGAAGTTCCAAAATTAATTTTGTGAATTTTTAAAGTGTATTTTTGGAGTTATGAATTTTTAAAGTTTAATTTTGGTCATGTAACTTAATTGGTCCATTTAGTGGGGCTAATCACCTCCAATTGATCTCAAATTTTTATGTGAGGTTCCTCTGATCCTAAAGACCAGTGGAGAATTGTTTTCAAGTTATTTTGATGTGTGGTTAACCCAAATTAATTAAAATTCAGTTTTGAGTATTTAGGCCAATTAGGATTATTCTTAATGAATTAACTCAAACCATAATTTTTCTAGGGTCCTCTGGTCCTAAGATACTTCTCCTAATTTTCTTAGGATTTATTGCACAACATGCTAATTATGGGAATTAAAATATCAAAACAGGCACAAAAATTTGGAAAATCAATAACTTGCCATAGAGATGGCCCCTGACCTTGGAAAATTCAGGAAATGTTCCCAAGATCAGAGGCTACAAAAACCCTATGCTCTCATGCCATGGTGAATTTTCTATGCAAATGGAGAATTAAAACATTGAAATGAGTAAATAATTAATTAAAAATAAAATACTCAACAAAATGACTTGATTTCTTTCCACATTGTTCTTCTCTGTTCACTGAGCAAGAGGGTATTTTTAGTTTATTTTTCTGAATTTTCTATGCAAAGTTATGGATTTTTCAAATTCTGGGTATTTAAATAAATAGAATATAACCTATTTATCTATTTATCCATGCGGCGCCGCGTCAACCTCGGCAGCTCCGAAAGGCCACGCGTCACGCTCCCATTCGATGCCGCCATCTGACTCGGATGCCATGTGGCCCGCGGTCTCACTCCATTTTTCGATCCGGCGCAATCTGGACCGTCCATTCGATACACGCGCAAATGGACGGCATCCGTTCATCGTCCCCAAGTGCCCCAACCCGAGAACCGTCCACACTAAAACCTTAAGATCTCGAGCTATAGTTAACCAAATCGCATGCGGTTTTCTCCTACATGTTCGTCCAGCCTAGAGCCACACATCTATACGGCTAACATACATCAAAATTGACCCAAATTAAATGATGGATCGCTAGAAGCTCGGGCTAAAGAGAAATCCGCATACCTTGGTTCAGGAGGTGAAGTCTCGACTGAACGTGCTCGGCACGTTCGTTGGAGTTGGAGGAGCCTGGGGATGAAGCCTCTGGCCCTGGGGAATTGTCTAGGTGCAACTTCCACCAAGCCCGATTTCAAAGCTTGGCCGATAGAGAGAATGGCCGGCACAGTGAGGGGGCTTCCACTGGGGGACTCCTTCTCTTGGTCTTGTGCGGTGTGGGTGAGTTTAATTTGATTTTGGTGAAGGTTTCAGAGTTGTCCTGGTTTTGAGGCTAAGTTTGAACTCTGAAATTGAGCTCAGCTAGGGGAAATTGGGGCTGGATTTCAGGTCAGATCAAGTGCTCTATGTATGGAGAATGGTCTGGAGTAATTTTGGCAGAGTTTTGTTAAGTTTTTGTTCAACACTCCCTTTGGCCGAGAGGTGGTGGCGTTTAAATAGAGGTGGCTGGAGGGCCTCCCAGGGGGAGTTGAAAGCTGGGATGAGCTGCCTTGATCAAGAAAAGAACAGCCATGGTGACCATTAGGCATGGGACAGCTCAACAAGGAAGAATTCAACATTTTGGCTCACATGGAGCTCTCATCCATGGAGTTTTCCGGTGACTGTGGTGGCTGGCCGGCCAGGGTCAGGTCACCATCTTGACCAGTGAGGTCAAGTCACCATCTTGACCAGTGAGGTCAGGGCTGGGGTTTAGTGAAATCAATTAGGGTTGGCCATGTGTAAAGTGGCTTGATTTAAATGGTATGGAGGAAGGATCATTTTGGGATTGGTTTGGTCAACCCATGGAAATGGGCTTGGTGTACCCACGAGGTACGATTTTGAAGCTGAAAGGAATCATTTGGGTCGACCGAGAGAAGGTGGTGTGGTCTCTATCCATGGTGAGGTGGCTAAGCTTGGTTTAGAGTGTATCATAAATGGGGTTAAAAATGCTTAATGAAGGCTTAAGAAAGAGCCCCCTCTTCTAGCCATTAATAGCTTGGTGAGGTGGAAAGTGGCTTCCATGGCTTGCATATGGCTTGTGCATGGCTTCATGGCTCACATTTAGCTTGGAAAAAGTTGGCTTAGTTTCATAAAAATGGATTTTAAAGGTTTTGGATATTTTGTTGGAAGTTGTCATGTGGTTTGATTTAGAACAATTTGATATTTGATTAGGACTTTAGGGTTGGTTTTAATTGAATGCATGATGAAGAAGAGTGTCACATGTGCTTTGGAATGAATTATAGGCTTTTTTAGATTTAGTGAAGATGGGCTTTAAAATGCCTTAAGGGAAGTGGGCTTTTAGGTTTTAAAACAAATTGGTGGATGGAAATTTTATAAAAGATTTGGCCCAATGAGTATTGAATTTGATTTAGGAATGTTTCATGAATGGTTTGGAACCAATTTGGGGCAATTTGAAGTTGAATTGGGTTTAATTTGGGTTTTTTGGTAATGGGGCCAAAGTGGGTCAAATTGGACTATCTTGGGTTAAGGTTGGGCTAATGTTGGGTTTGATGTAAAATTAATGTTGCAAAAGGTTTATGGGAGTGTTACAAAGAGTTTTCAATTTTGGTTGGGCTTTGATTTTGGGATTTGGGCCTATTTGGATTCATGATTGGTTTAGGCCAAATTGGGGATTTTTTATTTAGGTTAGGTTTAGGTGAAGTTTGGGTTCAAATTTTGGGTAAATCAAGTTAGTGTTTTGTTTGTGGGGATGTTAGGAAGGTTTTGGAAAAGATTTGGGGCTAATTGGAGTTGAATTGGGTTGGTTTGGGCTAAGTTTAGGTTATGGGCCAAAATTGGGCTTTAGGCTTCAATTTGAAATTGGATCCAAATGTTCATCAAATTGGGCTTGGATTTGGTCTAAATTGATATTGAGGATATTGAATTTAAGTTTAGAGTTGAATTGGATCAACATTGAGGTTAATTGGAGTGGTTTGGTTTGACATTGGGTTCACTTTGGATTAAAAAATGGGTCAAATTGGGGGTTTTGGTAAAAGTGGGTTAAATTGGCAAAATTGGCCTAAGGTGTAGTTGAACAAAATGAAATGGGGGAATATTTGGGATTTTCTGGAATGTTTTGGGAATTTTTGGAATTTTTAGATTTTTTAGGCTAACAGGGTATTTTGGGTATTTTTGAAAATTGGAGGATATTTTTGGAAATTTTGATGTATTTGGCTATGGATGATTAATTTGAGTGGTGGGAAATGTCTGGGATTGATTTTGAGGAATTTTGGGTAATTTAGGCAATTTTGCAAATTTTGGGTTATTTCAAGGGCATTTGGTAGGTTTGGCGGGTGTAGGGCCCCCGGGGTCAAAAATTGAAATTTTGGAAAAATGAAGATTGATCAAATGTAAGTGAAATGGGATCATTTTGGTTGAGTCATGAAGCCATATTAAGCTCACAGGAGCCATGAGAGGACTCATTTTAGGCACTCGATATGTTGTTCACTAGCCCTCTTAGCCGGGGCTTAGGGGTTGAGGACCATCCATATGGATTACCTACATGAGTCAAGAAGTCGAAGTGGGTGTAGGTGTGGTTTTAGGACATGGAATGTGTGTGTGGGAGTGTAGTGTGTGTGCGAGTCGACCCTCACCGGACCAAGCCACTCGGGGGTATTCCTAAGCCGAAAAGTCTCATAGGGAACTCATCCTTTAAACCTCCACATTTGATCTTAACCCTCCAGGTGGCTTAGGGGTTTACAATCAGGCATGTGGGGTTTAAAGGGAGTTAAGAGGTGTTTGAATTACTAAATGGTGAGTTCCATCTCTAATCCTCGGATAGTCAAAGGGAAAACCTAAGGCTAGATCCTAAGTACTAGGGAGAGAGAGAAGAGAGAAGACCTCATCAAAAATGAGGTCAACATTGTGGCGGTGAATTTGATTTTTATTTTTTTTTGATTTTGTGGCTATCCTAAATGTTTTAGCTTTGACATGTGAGTTTTATAAGCAAGAAAACGCAGTAAAGTAGTGCAGGAAAAGAAAATTGTTATAAACAGTAAAAGCGTACGAGTCCTCTTCTCACGCTCTAGCTAAAGTTTAGACTTTTGCATTGCATATATAATTTTATAGGGATATTAAAATTGCATGAAAGAAAATGAGAAAACAGATTGTAAAGTAACCACCAAATTCTATGACATAACTTGGTGAACTCTTATTTGTTCATTTATGAGTATGTCCTTTTTTAGTAAAGTATAATAGGTTCGACTGCTCTCCAAGATATTCAGAAGACTTGTGAAACGTTTCAGGGAACACCCTAAATATTTCACCGCCCTTTTGAATTGTCTCGAGTTCATTTGAACTTATTATACTTGCTAAATGACTCATCCACAATATACCCTTATGTTCAATGATCCTTGATGTTTTAATTATCCCAATGAGTGGGGTAACCATCACTTGATATTTTATTTATAAATTATGCGGGTAAAGGCCCTTAGAGGCAAATTGATTTATTCAGAATTTAGCCAATTTAATTTTAGAGTTGGGCTTGTAGTGTTTTAAAATGTTTAAAGTTGATTATATTTTACTTTTCTAAACCTTGTTAAGTCAAATTAGATTAAGCCTAGCTCGCTACTAAGCCATTAAGATTTAATGAGTAAATTTACAATTTTAAAAATATTAAGTTTGTGATGTTATTTGATCCTTATCAATATATTGAATTGTCATGAAACCATTAGTTAGAGGTTCTAAATTAGTGTATTATTACCTTCCAAAGTCAAACCCCTTACTTCATAATCATTTAATTTCAATTATCTTACAATTATAATAATTAAGAAAACTACCATTTTATTCTTAATGTGAAAAATGTGACATTGGTTTCTACCATTATATCCCTTATATTTCAAATATCTATATATGTCAATTACAATTATTCATTACCCATTTTCCTATGGTTAGGCCTAAATATTTGATTAAGGATTAAATTTCAAAATTACAATTTTGCCTTTAAGGCATTATCACTTCATAATTTATTAAATTCAACTCAAATGACTTTGAAATTTTTATGTTACACCACTTATTGGTTAATTAAAACACTGGAAGAGAAAATGTGATCTTTCTGTGTTTATTTAATTTTTATAATTATTTTAATGCAAAATCGAGATTTTTAATGTACATTTAATAACTTAGCCAAAGTAAATTATTTGTCTTTAACAAAATTATTGGAGGTTCATCTAGGTCAGAGGACCACTTCGACCAATTTTCATGATTTTTTAAATTTTAATTTAATTATTAGAATTATTTGTTTTTATGAGTATTAATTAAATATAAAATGTTATTTAAGTAGAATATTAAGTTTTATGTTTTTATTAAATCTCTTTAGGGACATGGAACCCATCAAAAAAAATTCATATTTTTGTGATTTATATTTTATTTATTAGAATTATTTTAGTATAAAAATAAGAAAAAATCATTTTTAGCTTTTACAAATTATTTTAAGTCTTTAGAAATTATTATCTTCACTTAGAAAGTTAAAAAAAATATTTAATTGCTCCCAAATTATTAGGAGACCAAATGTGATGTTTTGGTGGATTTTAATATTTTTTTAATTATTTTTAAATATTTTTAAATTATTTAAATATTAAAAATAAGTTTAAAAGTGTCATTTTTGTTTTAATTCAAATTTTATTTTTCTTAAGTTCCCCTGGTTACTAGGAGCTCCCAAAATCAATTTCATAATTTTTTTACTTATATTTTGATTATTATAATTATTTTAATTCCAAAAATGCCATTGTGGGTAAATTAATTCCAAATAACTTCAAATTTTTATGGGGAGCTCCTCTGTTTATTATTAACAGTAGAGGGTAATATTTTATGAATTTTGCATTTTATTTTAATTATTTAATTTTTAAATGATTTTAATGAGTTAATTACCATTAGTGTTATTATTATATATTTAAACCCATTTTATATTTTTCATAGGGCCCCCTGAGCATAGTAAGCTTAGCAAAATAAGTTTTGCATTTTTATAGTTAATATTTTAATTATTATAATTTTTATACCAAAATAGGGGAGATTAACTTAAAAATTGGGAATCTCTTGCTAAAGATGCCCCTGAACTTGGAAAAATCCCGGAAGACCCCTAACCACAGAGTCTTTAAGCCCTCCAAACCTCATACCATGGTGAAATGTATGAAGCAAATTATGACTTAAGTATTATTTACTATATCTAATTAATTAAAAATAAAATATAAGTCAAATAACTTTAAATTCATTTCCACATTGTTCTCCTCTCTTCACTGAGCATTAGGGTATTTTTATTTTATTTTTGTGATGTGTCTGCACCAAGTTATGAATTTTCTAAAGTTTTTTGATTTAAATAAATCCTAAATAACCTATTTTTCTATTTAAACCACACGTCTCCACACAATTTTTGGTAGCTCCGAACTCCTAAGCGGCGTGCTCTCATTTGACGCCGCCATCTGACTTGGCAACAACGTGTCCCGCACTTTATGCATCACGGTTCCATCCAGTGCAATCAGAGCCATTCGTCTAATACACGCTCGATCCAATGGCGCTTGTTCATCGTCCCCATCTAGTTTATCCCGAGAGCTGTCCACCTTACAGGCTTAAGAACTCAAGCTAGACTCAACCAAATTGACTTGGGTTTGATCTTATAGACTCATTTGACCTAGACGAACCTATATATATGGTTTATACGATATGAAATACAATATATATGGATGGAGAGAAAAAATAGGATCGGGTTAGAGAAAAAGTTCAATAACTTAATATGAGAGGGGAGGCCTCAATCATAATGGTTCCAAGCATTCGTTGTAACCTTGCAAATCTTCTGTAGGAACCAATTTGAGCTCTCCTTGGGTCTGTACCAGAACTCGATGAGCAGGTGATTTCGGGTTTGAGGTAAGTCTGGGTTGGAGAGGCTCTGTGATGGGGCTTCTGTGGGGGATCTTCTTCGTTTGGCCTTGTGATGGTGTGGGGGAAATCAATTGAAGGTTTGGTGCATTGTGGGGCTGTGACAAAAAGTGTCCTGGTTTTAGGGCAAATTTCAACAGAGAAATTGGCCATAGGTGGTGCCTGTGGGTGGCTGTGGGAAGCTTTGAGAGAAATTGGATAGAGTTTCCCCTTGGTTCAGTGTGTTTTTCTTACTTGGAAGTGAAGAGGTGGGGTTTAAATAAAGGAGCTTAGAGTGCCTACCATGGCTTGCATCTGGGTGTGCTCAAGTTCTTAGGTGGTGGGCAGTAAGGAGCAATTGACCAATCAGGGTTAGAAAGCTCACGAGAGTGCAAATTGGGTTTTTTCCATGAGAGGTGGCTCTCTGTTTTGGCTCCTTCAGTATGTCGGTTGGTCAGGTGATACACCTAACATATATAGTATTTTTATACACATTTTAATACTTATTTTTTATGATATTTCCCTTTAATGGAAGTTATTTTGTGTATTTTTCTTACAGGTATGATTAAATAGATGATTGTGATAAAATGAGTAAAAAAGGACCAATTTTGGAGCAAAAATGACGAAAGGTGCAAAATTGATCTGTGGCAGCTAAGTGCATGGACCTGCGCTTACGTGCCAGAGCCTTGCAACTATGCACCTATATCTGGAGCTTACATGCCAGAAGCCTCGCAACTAAGCACCGAGACCTTGCGCTTACGCGTGACAGTTATTAAAGAGGAGTTATTTAATTTTTGGTGCAATTTTGAAGAGGTGTTTGAGACATCTCTTGGTACAAACGTAGGTAACTTCCTATTGACGCCAAAATTAAAATAAATTACTCTTGAATGGATGCATCTCTTGGAAGATTCGTTGTATTTGGATATAATTTGAAGAGATACAAAGGCACCTATTGGAAAATCATAAATAAAGAACTTGAAGATCAGAAATGTGGTTGATGTTGGAGAGTGTATAGTTTATGTTTATTATGTAAGAGAGTATTTAGTAACACACCACTCCACTTCACCATTTCTACTTACTTTAATATAGTTTGTATTAGGATTAGAAGTGAGGTTTGGAATCCTTAGAGTTTGACGCCAACCTCTAAGGAGTATTGTAAGGAAAAAACAAAGTTTTTGGAGGAACTTCAAGTGTTTAGTGGAGAGGATTTTCAGATAAGTCTTTATCTTTGTTATTACATTTAGTTTTTAATTAAGACCTATTGTGTTTTTACTATAATTTCTTCTTTTAAACCAAGTTGTGATTCTATTTTCTCCATGAATTCTAAGTATTTTTGTTTATATTTTTCCTTAAAATGATGAAGTAATTAAGTTGTGAATAGATGTTGTGTGAAGTATAGGAAATCAATGTTGGAAGAAGTTGTGATGATTCAAAACATTGCACTTTATTTACTTCTTGATTTGGCCAATTAAGATGTTAATATTGTTGTGAGAATATGTAAGAACTGGTATGGTATTGTCTCAGTCAATAATTAGAAAGAATCACATTAGATTATATGGGTGAGAATGCAATCCATATAGTTGAGTGAACATAAATAGAGAGATTTACTTTGATGGGTATAGAATTAGAGGACTTTAGAGTGACAGGCTAAAGCCCCTAATTAGATTTATTGTTTTATGTCTTTATACGTGATGTTAGCCCCCAAGTGGAGTGAGAAGAGGAAACTCTTGAGTGAGAGCTAGTATCTTTCCTGCCTAGCCCGTCTTCAAGATTACGAAAACATTAGATTAACCTACGTTCTTTATAGCATCTCTAGTAAGGATAAAGAATATAATTGCTTTTATTTGGCACAACACACTTTAAATACTTCCACAACAAAATTCCATGATTTGTTACTGATTCATAGTAAGGAAAAAGATCTTTTATTTGCATTTGCTTTCATCATACAAAAATCTAGTTAAAGGAGTTGTTTACTTTCATTTCAAATTATAAAAATTAACAAAAAGAATTGAACTTTCTTTCCTAGAATATTGTCTTTAGTTTGAGTAAGATCTTTCTTAAAGAGTAAAAAAATATTTTTTTGTTTTCTTTGTTAAAACTATCAACATTTTCCCTGTGGGTTTGATATATTGTGGCTTAATCAGAATGTTCTATATTACTTGATAATGATACGTATACTTGCGTAGTATCCAATTTCTTAATATCAATTAAAACTTTTATTTACATTTTCATCAATTCTTTGGCGTCATTGTAAAGAAAGAGATTAAGCTTAAATATCATTAAAGAGAAGTATCAATTTATATATAAAACATAAGCTTAAATATCAGGGATCAAGTTTTTGGCGCCATTGCTTGGGAAAATAAGAGAAAAATAGTTAAAAAAATATTTGAAATTTTTTTTCAGAAAAACTACTTTTTACTTTTTAAAGTCTTATTTAAACTTGTTAGAGTTATTTTAGGAAATTGTTGTGCAGTTTTTGTTTGTGTTATTTTATTGTGATTTATAATAGTGTATGCATAGTTCAGGTTCTGAAGGAATTGTACCTTACGATTCTGAATTAAAAACAACTATAAGAAAAATCAGAAAATTAAAAAATACAGAAAAATAAAAAAATATTCAAATGGAAAATTAAAATAATCAAAATATTGAAATCCATCAAGAAATTAGACCTTTAAGAGATTATGCTAACCCTAAAGTAGATGAATTTCATGGTAGTATTCAAAATCCTGCTGTAGCAGCTGGTTCATTTGAACTTAAATATATTATTATTCAAATGGTATCTAATAATTAGTTTAGGGGAGCACCAACTGAGGATCCAAATTTATATCTTGCCAATTTTCAAGAATTATGTGCTACATTTAAATATGATGGTGTTTCGGATGATGCTGTTAGACTTAGACTTTTTCCTTTCTCATTAAGGGATAAAGCTAAAATATGGTTAAATTCGTTTGCACCTGAATCTATCAGAACTTGGGGTGATTTATCATAAAATTTTCTTGTTAAATATTTTCCACAATAAAGAACTACAAAGCTTAGAAATAATATTACATCTTTTTGTCAGTTTGAAGGGGAATCTATTTATGAAGTATGAGAACGTTTTAAGATCTCTTGAGAATGTGTCCACATCATTCGATACTAGATTTGTTAATAATTAAAACTTTTTATAATGAATTAGTGGTTCATTGATGTCTAAACAGTTTAATCACTCTTATGCTTTAATTGAATAAATGACTACAAATAATTTTCAAGGGCCTCCCGAGAGGGTAAATCCTAAAAAGGTAGCCAATATTCATGAATCTAATGCTTTTGTAATATTAACAAATCAAGTTACTGCAATTTCAAGGAATATAGACCAATTTGGAATGAATTTTTCTCTACCAATTTCAATGATTGAAGAAAATTCGTTAGGCCAAATGGTAGATTCTCAAACATCATTAGAAACTTTGAATACCATAAACAAGCCCCCATATTCCAAATATTATAACCTAGGTTGAAAGAACCATCCAAAATTTAACTGGAATAATAACAATCTAGGTGGTAGTAATCAACAATGGGGGAACAATCAAGTAAACCATTGGGGAATTGGAACAACCAAGGGAATAATTGTTATAGACCTACTTATCTTCCAAGTCTTAGCAGTACTTCACAATTTGAGGTGAAGAAGTTGTATATAGAAGAAGTGGTGTTAAAATTGGGAAATCAATTGCAAAGTCAATGAGCTACAATTAGAAATATTGAGAATCAATTGGGACAAATTGCCAATTCATTAAGTAATAGATCCCAAGGAACACTTCCTAGTAATATAGAGATAAATCCAAGAGACAAAAATAAAGAGCAAGTGAAAGCTGTTCAACTAAGAAAAGGAAGAGAGTTGGAGGGCAGAGTTCAAAAAAAGATTGAAGTAGAGAAAGAAGAGATTGATGAACCAAAAGTGGACTCACGCAAAGGTTTTGAAAAACCTATTTCTCCAACAAAAATTGATTTAGAAAAACCACCACCACCATTTTCTCAGAGACTTCGACAATAAAAGTTGGATAAGCAATTTTAAAAATTCTTGGAAAATTTTAAGAAACTTACAATTAATATTCGATTTTACTGAAGCCTTAGAACAAATGCCAAGCTATGTGAAGTTTATGAAGGATATTCTCAATAGAAAAAGGAAGTTTGAAGATAATGAAACTGTTGCACTTAGTGAAGAGTACAGTGCGATAATTTAGAAGAAGCTTCCTGAAAAACTTAAAGATTCTAGTAGCTTCACAATTCTATGTGCAATCAGAGACAAATGTTATGGGAAAGCTTTATGGGATTTAGGTGCAAGCATTAACTTTATGCCATTATCAATATTTAGAAGAATGAGATTAAGAGATATTACCCTGACTACTGTAACTTTGCAGTTAGCAGATCGTTCGATAACATATCCTAAAGGAGTTATAGAAGATATTTTAGTAAAAGTGGATTAATTTATCTTTTTAGTTGATTTCATTGTGCTAATTATGAAAGAAGATAAGGAGAAACCTATTATTTTGGGGAGACTTTTCCTAGCTACACAAAGAGCAATGATAGATGTGTAGAAAGGGAAATTAACTATGAATGTCAATGATCAAATTATTGCATTTAATATTTTAGAATCAATGAAATATGAATGTTTCAGGATGGATGTAATGCGATATCTAAGTGAATGCCATTTTAAAGCAAACTATGAAGAAAAATTTGAAAAGTAAAAGTTGGAACACTAGCAAGAAGAGGAAGTACAATATTCTAATGATTTTAATAAGGAAGATTTAAATTATTCAAGAAAGTTTTGAAGTTTTGGATATAACAAAGAAAGATGAATCAATTTGTCTATCAATTTAAAAACCTCTTGAACTTTAATTAAAATTACTTCCTGAACATTTTAAATTTGCCTTTTTAGGTGATTCCTCAACTTTGTTAGTTATAATTTCCTTAAAATTAACTACAGAAGAAGAAGAGAGATTTCTTGAAACTTTAAAGAAATATAAGAAAGCATTTGGATGGACCATAGCTGATATTAATGGAATCAATCCTTCAATTTGTATGCATGGAATCGTTATGGAAGAAAACTGTAAACCCAAGGCTAGGAGATTAAATCCTCTTATGAAAAAAGTTGTTGAAAACAAATTTTAAAGTTGTTAGAAGATAGAATTATCTACCCTATTTCAGATAGTGCATGGGCTAGTCCTATTCACTGTGTTCCTAAGAAAGGAGGAGTAACTATAACTGTTAATGAAAAGAATGAACTAATACCAATAAGACAAGTTACATGATGACGAATATGCATTAATTATAGAAAGTTAAATCTTGCCACAAGGAAAGATTATTTTCCATTACCCTTTCTAAATCAAATGTTGGATAGAGTAGCTGGGTATAAATACTTTTGTTTTCTGGATGGATATATTGGTTATCACCAAATACAAATTGCTCCTGAGGATCAAGAGAAAAAAAATTTTACCCGTCCTTCTGGTGCATTTACTTTTAGAAGAATGCCCTTTAGTTTATGTAATGCCTCTTCTACATTGCAAAGATGTATGATGACAATTTTTTGTGATTTAATTGAAAAAGGAATAAAAGTGTTTATGGATGATTTTTCAGTGTTTGGAATTTCATTTGAATTATGTTTAGAAGATTTATCTATAGTTCTTAAACACTGTGAAGAAACAAATTTAGTTCTTAATTGGGAAAAATGTCAATTTATGTAGCAGGAGGAATTGTTTTGGGACATCCAATTTCAGATAAAGGTATGGAAGTAGACCCTGCAAAAGTTCAAGTGATTGCTAATTTACCTTGCTCGACAAATGTAAGGGAGATTTGGAGTTTTCTAGGACATGCTGGATTCTACAGGTGTTATGTTAAAGACTTTTCAAAAATTACTAAACCTCTATGTCATTTATTGAAAAAAGATGCAATTTTTAATTTTAATAAAGAAAGCTTAAATGTTATTGAGCTGTTAAAATAAAAATTAATTATTGCACCAGTCATTATTTCACCAAATTGGGAAAAACCTTTTGAATTAATGTGTAATGCAAGTGATTATGCTATTGGAGCAGTTTTAGGACAAAAATATGATATGATTTTCAAAGTAATCTACTATGCTAATATAACTCTTAATGACTCAAATTAATTATACCACAACTGAGAAAGAGTTTTAGCTATAATATATGCTTTTGATAAATTCAGATCATATTTAATTGAAACAAAATATGTAGTGCATTCTTACCATTATGTATTAAATATTTAATGAAAAAGAAGGATTCAAAACCAAGACAAATAAGATGTATTCTTCTTTTACAAGAATTTGATTTTGAAATAGCAGATAGGAAGGGTGCTGATAATCAAATTGTTGATCATTTGTTCAGGCTTGAAAATAAAAAATCTCTCTGTTATGATGAAGAAATTAATAAGAATTTTCCTGATGAAAAATTGTTCACTATTAATGAGAGGTGTGTTCCATGGTGTGAAGACATTGTATACTTTATTGTTGGTCACATTATATCATATGGTTTGACATACCAACAGAGGAAGAAATTTTTATTTGAAGTTAAGACTTATTTTGGGACGATCAGTTCTTATACAAACAAGGAAAGGATCTAACTATTCGAAGATGTGTGCCATTAGAAGAAACTTATGAAATTATTCAAATATGTCATGATTCTAATTTTGGGGGACATTTTGGTGTTAATAAAATTGCATATAAAATTCTGCAATCTGGATTTTATTAGCCTATAGTTTTTAAGGATGTTAATGCTTATATTATATGTTGGAAGTTAAAATATTTAACGTTTGGTGATTAGATTTCATGGGACCATTTACACCATCTTTCAGAAATTTATACATATTAATAGCAATAGACCATGTATCTAAATTGATAGAAGTCGTTGTTTTACCTTGATGTGATGCTCGAAGTGTTGCAAAGTTTTTAAAAAAGAACATATTTTGCATATTTGGAATTTCAAGAGTAATCATAACTGATGGGGGAAGTCATTTTAGAAATGCAATTATGAAAAAAATTAGTAAAGAAATATCATATCATCCATAAAATTGCTTTTGCTTATCATCCTCAGACTAGTGGTTTTGGTTGAATTATCCAATTATGAAATTAAAAGAATTTTGGAAAAAGCTGTTAATCCAAACAAAAAAGATTGGTCAATCAAACTGGATTTTGCTTAGTGGGCTTATAAAACTGCATATAAAAGTCCTATAGGAATGTCCCCATATAGGCTACTTTTTGGGAAAGCTTTTCATTTACCAGTTGAACTTGAGCATAAATCATATTGTGCTATTAAAGAGTTCAATTATAATTTAAAGAATGCTGGTTAAGAAAAGATTATTGTAATTAAATGAGCTTGAAGAGATAAGGAATGAATTATATGAAAGTGCTAAAATATATAAAGAAATGATGAAGATGTTGTATGATCGTAGGATTCTGAGTAAAAATATTAAGCGAGGACAGCAAGTTTTACTATATAATGTCAGATTAAGACTATTTGCTAGAAATCTTAAGTTCAGGTGGATGGGCCCATTTATTGTAATAAAAGTTTATCCTTATGGAGCTGTGGATATTAAAGATCCTAAAACTAAGAAAATATTTAAAGTAAATGGTCATCCACTGAACATTATTTCTTAGTAGATCAACTTAAACTTGATGAAAATATGATGTTAAGTCACCCAAAATAAGTATTCGGTATGTCAGGCTGACAACGTAAAACCAAACGCTTTGTGGGAGGCAACATTGTTATCGGTGTGCTTTGTTTTAAGTTTGTTTTGTATGTTTTGTTTGGTTTGAAGTAAAAATTATATGGTATTTTTTGAATATTTTATGTTAGTGGAGATTAATGAGACCTTAATTGATAAATTGGATGACTTAAAATGAATATTTGGACATTTAGCAGACCTGTGCTAAAATGAGCACTGGTGGGTAAGCGCCATCAGTTGGCGCTTAGGCGCCGGAGTTATGAAAATGTAAAAAATGAGTTTCTAGAAATCCTAATCATGGGGAAGTTGTATGTGACACAATTTTATGGTTTCTGAACATGGGAGGATGGTTCTAAAGCATCTAAAGCCTATAAATTGGAACCGAATCAAAAGATTTTCATCCTATTCTAAATTTCCATAATAAGAACCTAAAGGAAGAGTTTAAGTCACAAAAAAAGTCTTCTTGGGAGACTGAAATTAAGAAGAAAGAGGATGCAAACAAGAAGAAATTCATTTGTGAGAGTGCACAATACTTATATAATAGATATCTAGTTGTTATTATTCAAGGAATAGCAGAGAAGATTGCAATGATTGAGGCTGATAGGGCGTCAATCGAAGCAAAGGTAAATGAAACTAACGAAGATTTAACACGTATTGGATGGAAATTAAAGATGCAATTTAGTTTTACTATTCATGTTGAAGAGACAGATAAAGTGATGTTTTTTAAGAATAAATGGATAGAAAAAGATTCGGTAAGAGTTTTCACCCATCGCCCATTTTATCAAATTTATATACCAAATGGTTCAGATGGAACTAATGGAGGTTCTGGATATGTTCCACCTAATGGAGAATTGAATTAATTTCTTATGTCATATTAAGTTGTTTGTTAGTTATGTGTTATAAGTTTATTATGTTTTAAGTATTTATTTTGTGTTTTGTTTAATGTATTAAAGTGTGAGAAAAGAAGAGATTTTATCCAAAAATCTTGGATTAAGGACTTGTGGTTTGTACTTGTTTATTTGTTTGATTTTTAGTAAAAATATTTTATGTTTATGTGAAACTTGTATTGAACCTATTTTAGTATAAAAGTGTGATTCTAAAGATAAGAAGAATATAAGGAGAATATAAACTTATTAAAAAAAAATTAGGGTTGATTAAATGAGCTTAAATGTGAATTTAACAAAAAAAAATCGAAATTAGCGATTTCGCGAGTAAGCGCCGAGATCCCTCCCTTATGCACCAGTGCCTCGCGGATAAGATCTAAACTTTCTTGCTTAGGTGCCAGTTCAAGAAAATCGGTTTTTAGGTTTTAATAACCCAAAAATTTTCATTTTTCTTCTCCCCACCATCTTCTTCGTTCGGAGTTCGCGACTTAGAGAGTTAGGTCATCTCCAAATTTGCGATTTTTTATCCATTTCAAGCCAATTTTGCTAGATTTGATCTTCTTGAGGTAAGAGCACTAGTCCTCTGTAATTTTTTTTTTTATTTTCACCATGTATTTGAGGAACATTGTGGAGAAATCCAAAAATCACTATTCATGGTGAAAATTTGAGAAAAAGCATTGGAAATTACATGGATTTAGTAGTTTAAGCCTTTAGAAGTTGAGTTTAGTGATTTTACCTTAATTTTGGAATTTATGGTAATTTTTATGCAAATTTTAGAAATGACGCCAAAGAGAAGCAAGGGGAGGTCCAAATTTGATTCAAACAAGTTTGTAAGTTCAATAGCTCAGGATTGATACGTGCAAGCTCTACAATCACATAAATTGATTCAGGAGCAAGTATTTGAAAAGCCCGGTGGAGTGGTAGACAACGTGATTATTAGAAGACTTTGGGACAGATTCTACTATTTTTTAGCTGTAGATGTGATTTCTATTGTACGGGAGTTTTATGCAAATCTCCCTGAGTCAGAAGAGAACTTTGTGATGGTTCGAGGGTAGTTGGTTCATTTTACTCCAGAGGAATAAATGAGTTTTACTTATTACCAGCCACTACATTTTGTTTTAATTCAAATTATAATCCTACAGAGGAAGAATTGGATGAAATCATTTTTTCTTTGACGGATGGAGAAGGATTATGGAAAATAACTAATGAGAGAAGAGTTAACTTCCCTGCTTCAAAGTTGAATGCCACCTCAAAGGCTTGACATTATTTTATATCATCCAAGTTGATTCCTACAAATCATCTGAGCGAGGTCACGACTAAAAGATCTACATTTAATTACTGTAATCGGTAGGGGAGGTCGATAGATATTGGAAAGATGATTTATGATTATATTTGGAGTTCTGTCAAAGCTGTTACTACTGCAAGTGATGCACCAAAAATATATACGATTTTTGTTATATAATTTTACCCATTTTTGGTGATATTACTTTAAAGAACGGTATTTTTCATGATTTGTTGCAGGTATGATGATTTTAGGTGATTAGAGCGAAATGAAGCGAAAAGAAACAAATTCGGAGCAAAAATGAGCAAAAAAGAGTAAAAAGGAGCAAAACGGAGCAAAAAGGAGGAAAACAGGTTCTGGCGCTGCCAGCGCCAGAATGGGTGCCACTGGCGCCATTTTCCAGAGAGCTCTGCAATTTATTGGCACGATAGAGCGTCGTCGGTGCCCTATCAGGCGCCGTCGAAGCCCAAAGTCCGTGGAATTCAAATTTAAAGATTTTTGGCGACTTTTTGAATGGATGCCTATGGAAACTCTTGGGATTTCGTTCCTAACTTATAAGTAACTATTTTTGGACAAAAATGGTAGAGTTTTTGGGTCTTTCTTGCTATCTCTTGGTGGTCATGGTGTGTGTTAAGTGTTAAGGTTTAGGAGAAGAGTGTGTAGAAGTGAGAATTTGAGAGGAATTTTTCTCTAAGGAGTGAAGGAGAAGGAGTAAAGTGAGAGATTGCTTCTTTCTTTCCATTCTAAAGAGAGAACTAAGTGTTGTAAAGAAGAGAGAAAAGGATTCAAGGGAACTTCAAGGGAATTGCATTGGGGAAGAGAAAGAGATAAGTTGTATTTCTTTTGTGGTTTGTATAACTTTTATTTTATATATAAAATCTATGTTTTATTGTATCTTCTTCATGAATTCTGAGTAGTCTCCTTTGTCTTTTTTCTTGCATAGAGATGTGATGATGGATTGATGTGGATTTGATGTGCTTTTAACGTATTGAAGAAATTCTGATGGTTTTTCATTTCAAGCTTAATTTACTTTTCGATTTGGCCAATTGAAATGTTAAAATATGTTGTTGAACATTAATTCTGAAAGGATTTAATAACCTAAAACAACAATAAAGAATCCATTCAATTTCCACGGATGATTGCATAGTTCATGGAAATTGAGTGTAAATAAATAGGAAAATGTGTTTTGATGGACTTCAATTTTGAGGTTTCAGGGTGACAGGCTGAGATCCCCAAATTGGTTCTAAGATTAGTAACTAAACTCGAAGGTTAGCCTTCAGGTGAAGGGTGAGTGGGAGCTCTGTAGTGAGAGTCGATATCCTCCCAGCCTAGCCTTAGATTTAGTGACTAAACTTAGGATATATCAATGTTCTTTTCATGCTTAGAAGAGGGGTACTCTTTTAAGGGTAAAGAAACATTTATGCTCCTATTTGTCACAATAACATAGATATTTGTTCCATATCATCCACACATCATATTCTCATTACAAGAGGGAAGATACTTTTCTCATATATCAGAAACCTTTTAAATACATAGTTTTGTGTGTCTGTTAGTTAATTCTATTTTCAAAGTTATTAGAAGTAATTGTAGTTTAATTAATTGTTACTGTTTTCTGCATTGTGGTAGTAGAAGTAAGTATTAAACTTTAAGTGCAATTTTAGTATCGGATCTCAGTACTATAATATATATATTGTGAAACACTTTCTTTTACTTCATACTTCCCTGTGGGATCGATAACTAGGACTCCATTAGAGTCCTGTATTACTTGATACGATACGTATACTTGCGTTGAGTGCTTGGACTTTAGAAAATCATTATAAACATATATAAATTTGAGTTCATAAATTATTGCATATATATAAGTCCCGCATCAAGTTTTTAGGCGCCGTTGCCGGGGAAGGTAACGAAGTAACTAAATAAGTAAGGAAGGAAGTATAAATCATATTTATTGATAATATAGTAACCGAAAACCTTTGCTTTGTAGTGTGTAATTGTGTGTTTGTTTATTTTTTAAAAGTATTTGTGTGATTGTATATGCGTAGTAGTGGATTTATAGGTTTATTGCCTTACGATTCGGAGTTATAACGTACTGTCAGAAAAATTAGAAAACAGCAAAAACAAATTGAAAATCCTTGTGAAATGGTAAATAATCAAGATAATCAGAGAAATGATCTTGGAAATTTGCCAAGACCTTTAAGAGATTATGCTAACACAACAGCAGACAAAATTCACATAACTATTCAAAATCTTGATGTTGCTGCTAATTCATTTGAACTTAAACCTGCTATTATACAAATGGTACAAAATAATCAATTCGGAGGAACCCCTAATGAGGATCCAAATTTACATCCCACTAGTTTTTTAGAACTGTGTGCTACTTTTAAGTATGATGGAGTGTCTAGTGATGCTGTTAGGTTTAGACTTTTTTCTTTTTCATTAAGGGATAAAGCTAAGGCATGGTTAAATTCATTAGCACCTGGATCTATTAGAACTTAGGGAGAATTATCTCAGAAGTTTCTATCAAAATATTTCCATCCATCAAAGACTGCTAAGCTAAGAAATGATATTACATCTTTTTTTCAGTTTGAAGGAGAGTTAATATATGAAGCTTGGGAGAGATTTAAAGATCTTCATAGGAAGTGCCCACATCATGCTTTACCAGATTGGTTAATAATTCAAACATTTTATAATGGATTAGTGGGATCATTGAGATCTATTATAGATGCTGCTGCTGGTGGATCATTAATGTCAAAACCTTTTGATGAAGCATACGCATTAATTGAAGAAATGACTACTAATAATTTTCAATGGCCCTCTGAACGGGTAAATCCTAAGAGAGTAGCTATTGTTCATGATTCAGATATGATAACTATGGTAGTTTCTCAAATTGTAGCCCTTTCTAAGAAAATAGATCAATATGGAATGACTTATTCTCAACCATCTCAAGTGTTGGATGAAAATTCATTTGGATAGATAACAAAATCTCAAACACCTTATGAGACTTTGAATGCTATTAATAGACCTAAAAATTCTTATTCAAATTATTATAATTCTAGTTGGAAGAACACCCAAATTTCAATTGGAATAATAGCAATGCCAATGTTAACCCACATTGGGGCAACAGTTCTATAAATCCAATTGGAAATTCGAACAATCAAGGAAATACCAATTTTAGACAATCTTATCCTCCTGGACTCAATAGTAACCCGCAATTTAAGGATAAGAAGTTGTCTACTGAAAAAATGATTTTGAATATGGGAAACCAATTACAAGCTCAAGTTGTTGCCATGAAAAATATTGAAAATCAATTAGGACATATTTTTACTGCACCTAATAATAGAACTTCTGGAACACTTCCAAGTAATGTTGAGATCAATCCAAAAGATCAAAACAAGGAACAACTTCAGGTTATTCAATTAATAAGTGGAAAAGAATTGGAAACTAGAGTGCAAAAAGAAGTTGAAACAGAAAAGGACAAGGTGGAAATCGAAAAAGGTTCAAAAAAGATTTATCCATACTTGGATTATCCTCTTGAGCCAATGAAGATAACTGTTGAAAAACCACCACCTCCATTTCCTCAAAGATTGAAGAAATGAAACAGGGATAACAGATTTGGAAATTTTTTAGCAATCCTTAAGAAATTAATGATAAATATTTCTTTTGTTGAAGCATTAGAACAGATGCCTGACTATGCCAAGTTTATGAAGGATATCTTGAGAAAGAAAAGAAAGTTTACAGATCATTAAACTGTTGCACTTAGCAGAGAGTGTAGTGCAATTATTCAGAAAAAGATTCCGGAAAAACTTAAAGATCCTGGTAGTTTCACTATTTCGTGTGCTATAGGTGAAATTTTTTTCGGAAAAGCCTTATGTGATCTGGGAGCTAGTATTAATCTTATGCCTTTATCAACTTTCATAAGGTTGGGAATAGGAGAAATTTCTCCTACATCTGTGACTCTTCAGTTGGCCGATCATTCCATTACTTATCCTAAAGGAGTGGTGGAAGATGTGTTAGTGAAAGTGGATAAATTTATCTTTCCTATGGATTTTATTATACTTGATATGGAGGAAGATAAAGAAATTCCAATCATTTTGGGAAGACCATTCCCTGCTACTGGAAGAGCAGTGATTGATTTTAAAAAAGGAGAATTAACTATGAGAGTTAATGATCAAGAGGTGACCTTTAATATTTTAAAATCTATGAAGTATCCCTCAATGGAAAAAGATAATGAATGTTTTAGGATGGAGGTCTGTGAATATTTGAGAAACGATCATTTTGAAAATATAATTGAAAAAGAAGTTGTGTATGAAAATATGTTTGAAGAAGAAATTGAAGATGATGAAATTTCAGATAGTAAGAAGAATGAAGATTTGGAGTATGTTCAGGAGAGATTTGAAGTATTAGACACTATGGAAGGTGGAAATAAAAGCTTAATTCCATCTATAATAAAACCATTCCTGAACTTGAGATGAAAATTCTCCATAATCATTTAAAGTATATGTTTTAAGGAGAATCATCTACCCTGCCAGTTATTGTATCTTTGGAGTTAAATGATTATCAAGAACAGAAGTTGTTGGAAACTTTAAAAAGATACGAGAAAGCTTTTGGATGGACTTTGGTAGATATTAAAGGAGTTAGCCCTTTGATTTGTAGGCATAGAATTTTATTTGATAAAGAACATAAACCGAGAGTTGATCCACAAAAGAGATTGAATCCTATAATGAAAGACGTAGTTAAGAAAGAGATTTTAAAATGGTTGGATGCTGGAATTATTTATCCTATTTCAGATAATGCTCGGGTAAGTCCAATACAATGTGTACCGAAAATGGGAAGAGTGATTGTTGAAGTGAATGAATGTAATGAAATTATACCCACAAGACAATTTAATGGATGACAAATTTGTATTGACAATATGTAATTAAATTTCGCCACCAGAAAAGATCAATTTCCTCTTCCTTTTCTCGATCAAATGCTAGATAGACTTGCTGGACACAAGTACTACTGCTTTCTGGATTGATATACTGGTTACCATCAAATACCTATTGCTCCTGAGGATCAAGAAAAAATAACATTTACTAGCCCTTATGGAACCTTTGCTATTCGAAGAATGCATTTTTGACTGTGTAATGCACCTGCAACATTTCAGAGAGGTATGATGTCTATCTTCAGTAGTATGATAGATACTGGAATTGAAGTTTTATGGATGATTTCTTTGTATTTGGGACTTTATTTGAAATTTGCCTCGAAAACTTAGCAAAAGTTTTAGAGCTTTGTGAGAAAACAAATATAGTTCTGAATTGGGAGAAATTTTAATTTATGGTTGCAGGAGGAACTGTGCTTGGGCATAAAATTTCTGAATATGGTATGGAGGTCGATCCTGCTAAAATTAGAGTGATTGAGAGATTGCCGCCACCCACTACTGTGAGAGAGGTGTGGAGTTTCTTAGGACACGCTGGATTTTACAGGCAATATATTAAAGATTTTTCTAAAATTACCAAACCTTTGTGCCGACTTTTAGAAAATGATAGAAAATTTGCTTTTAATGATGAATGCTTGAGTGCTTTCAAATTATTGAAAGAGAAATTAATCACTGCACATATAATTGTTTCACCAGATTGGGAGAAACCATTTGAACTTATGTGTGATGTTAGTGATTATGCGATCGGAGTAGCATTGGGGTAAATACATGATAAAGTTTTCAAAGTCATTTACTATGCTAGTAATACTCTTAATGAGGCTCAAATTAATTATACCACAACTGAAAAAGATTTATTAGCTATCGTATTTGCTTTTGAAAAATTTAGACCTTATTTAATTGGAGCTAAAAGTATTGTGCATACAGACCATTCAGCTATCAAATATTTAATAAAAAAGAAGGATGAGAAACCTAGACTAATTAGATCGATACTTCTTTTGAAAGAATTCGATTTTATGATAGTTGATAGGAAGGGAGCTGATAATCAAATAGATGATCATCTGTCAAGATTAGAATATGATAAATTATCTGAATTTGAAAAGGAAATTATAGAAATTTTCTCTGATGAACAACTTTATACTATTATGGGAAGAAATTTGCCTTGGTATGCTGATATTATGAATTATATTGTAAGTGATATTGTACCACTTTATTTAACAAGACAACAACAAAAGAAGTTTAAATATGATGCAAGATTTTATTTTTGGGATGAGCCCTATCTATATAAACAGTGTAAGGATCTGATTATTAGGAAATGTGTGCCACAAGAAGAAACGAATTTGATTATTCAACGATGTCATGATTCTGAATTTGGAGGTCATTTTGGTACTAATAAAATTGCTTTTAAGATTTTACAATTTGGATTTTATTGGCCTACTATTTTTTGAGATGTTTATAGATATATTAAATCACGTGATCGATGTCAAAGAGTAAGTAATATCTCTAGAAGAAATGAAATGCCTCTAAATTATAATTTAGAAGTTGAAATTTTTGATGGATGGGGATTAGATTTTATGGGACCATTTACTCCATTTTGAAATTTATATATATTGGTTGTCGTTGATTATGTCTCAAAATGGATTGAAGCTATTGCTTTACCTAAATGTGATGCTTGGAGTGTTTCAAAATTTTTAAAGAAAAATATATTTACAAGATATGGAATGCCGAGAGTGATCATAACTGATGGTGGATCCAATTTCAGGAATAATCGAATTAAGAGATTAATTGAGAAGTATAATATTATTCATAGAATCTCTACTGCTTATCATCCCCAGACTAGTGGTTTAGCAGAAGTTTCTAATCATGAAATTAAAAGAATTTTTTAGAAAACTGTGGATAATCATAAATTAGATTGGTCTGCTCGATTAGATACTGCTTTATGGGCTTATAGGACTGCTTTTAAAACCCCTATTGGAATGTCTCCTTATAGACTAGTGTTTGGTAAGATTTGCCATTTACTAGTTGAATTGGAGCATAAAGCATATTGGGCGATAAAAGAGTTGAATTTTAATTTGAAAAATGCTGGAGAAAAAAGATTTATGCAATTGAATGAGTTAGAAGGATTAGAAATGCATCTTATCACAATGATAGGATCTATAAAGAGATAATGAAATTGTGCCATGATCGGAAGATATTGAAAAAGAACTTGGAATTTGGACAAAAAGTTTTGTTATACAACACAAGATTGAAGTTATTTCCTGGAAAGCTCAATTCTAGATGGTTAGGACCTTTTACAGTTGTAAAGGTTCAATCTTTTAGAGCTGTTGATATTAAAGATCTTGATACTAGAAAGATTTTTAAGGTTATTGGGCATCGATTAAACCCTTACTTTGATGGGTTTCAACCTGACTTCAAAGAAGTTTTAATGCTGAGTCATCTCGATTAACTGAATGGTTTGTCGGGCTGACGACATTAAACCAAGCGCTTTATGGGAGGCAACCCATATGTATCTTTGTGGTGTGTTTGTTTGTTCGATATAGTTATGCTTTTTAGATAGTTATTTTTGAATCCTAATTACTCCTAAATACTTTTAAAATTGATAAATATTGGATCGAATTGGGATAGTGGGATATTTTGGGCCAAACGAAGTTTGGTGAAAATTTTTTACCACTGGCACCGCCGGCGCCCTATCATAGGTGTAATACTGAACTTACAGGTTTGAGCACCGCCGACACCCTATCGAGCGCTGCTGGCACCCAAAACCTTTTGATGGTTTTTGAAGTTTCAAAATGCAAGTTTTGGCAGTTTTGAGCGGGATCTTCATCCTTATAACTCCCTAAACTCCATTTTAGACTTCCTAACTCCAGAAAAATGAAAACTACCATTCCTAATTCTCATCCCATGGATTCCTACTCCTTTGAAACCCCACGTTCTCGCATTTTCAACCGAAGGAAGTTCATAAGTTTCGAGGCGTAGCATTTGTTCAATAAAGTGATGATGAAGAGGAGGATTATCAAGGAAAGAGGCTTCATAAATCGAGGTATGGATAATCCCACTACTAGAATTGAAGAGATAATTAAAGGGAGACGTTGGGAAGTGCTTTGCTGCACTACCGCTGCCGAAGTTGTTCCTGTCGTGAAAGAATTCTATGCAAACTTTCATGGGATCAACCAAGGGTTCGTATTTGTGCGAGGTAGGTTTGTGCAATTCACTCCTGCAAGAATTGACAATCTCTTTTTGATCGAGAATCTACCTATTTGCCATTATTCTAATTTCAATGCCACGAGTGATAATATGAATGATGTGTATCGATATTTAATGGATGAGAATGAGGATTAAGAAATTAGAGAGAATGGATACATTAATTTCCCATTTGCATCTCTAAATCCAGTGTTAAAGCAGTGGCATTACTTTAGTTCGACAAAGTTATTTCCAACATTGATGATTAGCAAGGTAACTAAGGAAAGTACCATTTTGAATTTCTATATTCAAACTGGGAGGCCCATTTACATTGATAATATAATTGTGAAATCAGTTTTGGGATTAATTTTTCGTGGATCAAAATATGGGCTTAGACACCCATTGATCCCCGATAAATATATGTGCGCCAAAAACTTGGTCGACCGTTAAATATATGTGCTGATGATTTAGATATGAAAATTATGATTTTATAATATGGGATACTACGCAAGTATACGTATCATTTATCAAGTAATATAGGACTTTCTGATTAAGCCCCGAGATATCGAACCCACAGGGAAAGTGAAAAATTTTTATAGAAATAAGAAAATTATCTTTTTACTTATTTTTAAATGACTTTTGAAAGTATGTTTTGATTTTGAAAAGTTTGATAGTTGATTTCACTCTTTAAATTTTCTTATAAAAGTCAAACAATGAAATTAAAATGATAATAACTGTAGACACGGTATGAAAAACACTATTAACTAGAATTGGATTGAAAAACACTATTAACTAGAATATCTTTTTCTTTCTTTTATATAGTAGTAATAATTATGAAAGTATTATTGTGGAAGTATTTAAATTTTTTGTGAAAAATAGAAGCAAATGTATTATTTACCCTTACTTTGTTCTATAAAGAACATTGGTTAATTTGAAATTTTATTATTTTGAACATGGTTAGGCAGGGAAGATACCAGCTCTCACTCTAGAGTTCCCTCGATTCCCTCCATCCTGGGGCTAACTTCTTATAACAAAATTCAAAACTTCAAACCAAATTAGGGGCTTTTAGCCTGTCACACTAAAAATCCTCTAATTTTACTCCCCTTTTAAAAACATCTTCTAATATATTACATTAAATTATATGAACTAAAATTTTCACCCATATAATTACATGGGATTCTTACTAACTTTTATGAGACAGTTCCGCATTGGATCTTACATAATCTCACCACAAATTTTACATCTTAACAGGCCAAATTAAGAAGTAAATAAGGTTTTTAGAATTAATTTTAACAACTTCTTCCAACTTTAAACACATATACTTTCCACAATAATTCTTCATGAATTACTTACTTCTTCATTTAAGAAAGAAAAAGATAAAGTAAACTACTCAGAATGCATTGAGAAAATACAAAAACACATTGATTTGAAATTAAAAGCCATAAGAGAAACAACAAACAAAAATAAGTATTAATTAAAAACCAAATGAAAGAATAAAAGTAAACACTTATATGAAAATCCTCTTCACAAGACTCAGGAAGTTCCTCTGAAACTTTGACTATTCACTAAACTACTCCTCAGAGCAAGTCTCCAAACTCTGATGACTCAGAATACAGACTTCAAACTTCAATAAAAACTAAAGTAAACTAAAGGAAAGAAAAGTAATGGAAAGAAGAAGGCTTCAATCCTACCCTTTTCTCTTTTCTATTCTCTACTCCTACTCCTAATGAAAACTAAAATAAAAACTCAGTAAAAATGCAGTGGAAGAACCTTTCAAAATGCAAAGGAAGAGCTCTTCTCTACTCTCTACTCCTACTCCTACTCCTACTCCTAATGAAAACTCTCTTCAAAATGCAAAGGAAGAGCTCCTAAGTTTTCCTAAGACTCTCTTTAAATATTAAACCAAAAGGTGCCTTGGTGTCTCTTCAAAATGTGTTCAGATTCGATGTATCCACCAAAGAATGCACCCCTTCATTCAAACTTGCCGTCCAAAGGAAGTTATGGAAGTTATCACCAAGAGTTGCATCCCATCCCCTTTGAAAATGGCATTAAATTCAAATTAAACTCAATTTTTAACTGTGGCAGCTATGCGCCGGCCCAGCGGCGCTTAGCCGCCAGTGCCCAAATTTTCATTTTTCATTTTTTTTGCTCCGAATTTGATCCAACTTTGCTCCTTTCATCATAATCACTAATTTTCATCATATCTGTAAGAAAAACACAAAATACCTTCCATTAAAGTGCAACATCATCAAAAATAAGTATAAAAATATGCAGAAAAAATACTATATAATTTAGGTGTATCAAAATCCCCCAAACTTAAAATGTTACTTGTCCTCAAGTGACAGTTAATCTCATAGAAAAATTTTAACATACAAATTTTGTAATGAGTTTCTTAGGAAGATAACAAAATTTTGTTCTAGAAATGGAATAGTCGATTTAGAAAAAATTTCAGTAATTAAGACCAACTTAAAGTTTAGAAAGTTCTCAAGGAAAGAAAAATGACAAATATAAGTCTCTATCTAATTCAGAAATATTTGTAGATTCTTCAAAATATAGGATTCAAACATCTTATTTTTCTCACTTAAAAATCTTTATTTGAAAATAGTTTTGCTTACTATATTATAACCTTAAGCTTTAGATTTTCTCTGAACTTATATGTTAAACCTTAGGTATGGAACCAATTTTTGATTAGGCATCTTCGCCCTTATTACATACTATTTTTCACTTTTTCTTTTTTTCTTTTTATTTTTCCGTTTTTCTTTTTCTAAGGCAATGATTACTGTATCTGGATAGGCCTTTAATGATTTTGAATTCCACCCTTCCATTTAAAATAAAGGTCAGATATATATCTTTCAATTAAAAATCATAATAATAGTATTTGAAAATTATTCCTCAATAAAAGAAATTTAAGCTTTGAAGAATAAAGTCAAATCTTCTATTTATCCAAAAACATAAAATTTCTTACTAAAGATAGATAGTTATATTTAACATCTCTTCACTAAGAAAATTTGAACTTTAAATTTTTCATGATTACTATAAATTTTAACTAAATTCTTTTATTCATTTCTATATTCAAAATTTTTGTTCCCCTAATATAACTTCATATACATAATTATTCTCAATTAAGAAATAAGATTTATTTTAAGTATTCTTAAGAACAAATAAAATTTAAGGTTTTTGAAAAATTTTTGTTTTTAAATTTCCCCCAAACTTTAATTTTTAGTTAGGATAAAACATTTAAGCATAAGAAATGATACATAGGTGAGAATTAAAGACTAACATAACATGCTTGCATGAATTTAAATATCCTAAATATGCAAGTATAAAAATTTAAACAATAGGAGTAAAATGAAATCAAATTCAGTTTTTCAAAACATTTTCTTTTTATAACAAGAAAAGTAAAAATTTCAAAAGTCTTCTACAGTAGTGAAGGTTTTCAAAGAAAATATACACTAACTGAAATCACACTTATACTAGATAGCAAATGGTAGTGGTAGATTTTTGTAAAGTTTTTAAGCATGCAGTTTCCTAAATAGTAGTTTCTATAGTGTTGTCTAATCTCCTAACAGTTTTAGAATTAAAGTACACCCTAAAAAAAACACTAGTACAACATACACATTAAAACATTTACTACCACACACACTACACTCAAACTAACATAAAAACATCAATCCAACAATACATCTGAATATGCATAACAGATAAATAGTACAACTACAATCTGCATACTATTAGAGTTCACATCACAATAGAATCGTCAAACAAAATACTAGACAAAGTACACAATAACACAACACAACAACACAACAACTAAAATAAACAACATACATCTACTCTTCATCATCATCATCATCGTCCTGCCCGTTCCAATCCCTGGATAGCACATAAGGTATGTAGAATGGATGAGGGGGCATCTCAGCACTCTGATCACCTATAATCAGTCTATCTAAATAATGCTGATAATTCTCCTCATGCTCATCATGTTTAAAAATATATATTTTCATATTATTCATCTTACCTTCTATGTCTCTAATATGCTCACGAGTAAGACTCACTTTCTTCAAAATCCTTCTTAATAAACCAGTCTGTGAATCAGTAGACGATGAAGCGCGTGAAGTAGTAGCACGAGAAGTAGATGCAGCAGAAGCAGAAGCAGTCGAAGCCCTACCAAATCCTCCTCCCCAGCCAAATTCTGAATGTACAGTGTAAGCTCCTATGTTTACACTGGAGATAGGTTTCAAAGGCTGAAGTACCTCTTCCCAGGTTTCAAACTTCACTTCAAACCATTCACATAATGAATGAATCAGGGAAGGAAATCCCATACCTGCAGTAGTGGTAGATCTGGCACAATTCACAATATAATCATAAATGATCACTCCAATATCTATAGGCTTCCCTTACTAAATGCAATGGTTCAGGACAGCTCTTTCTCTTGTTACTTCACTAGTATGACTTGAAGGCAACAATTTAGAAGAGATAAAATAATATCATGCCTTAGAAGTGGCATTTAATTTTGAAGTAGGAAAATTCACTCTTCTATCATTTGTTATTTTCCATAATCCTCTTCCATTAGTCAAAAATCCCATTATCTCATCTAACTCTCCCTCCGTATGATGAAAATTAGAATAAAAACAAAACATAGCAGGAGGCAGTTGATAGAAAGTGTTAATTACCCCAGAAGAAAAGTTCACATCTTGCTCTCTAACCATCACTAAATTCTCTTCTGATGCAGGCAAATTCGCATATAATTCTCTAACAACAGAAATAATAGCGACGGAGAAGCAACAGTAGTTCTCCCAGTTCCTCCAAGCAATCATATCTTCAATTACTTCTCCTGGCTTACTGAACACTCTCTCAGGAATCAATTTACGTGACTGCAAAGCATCGAGGTATCATTCCTCAGCCTTCGCACTAACAAATTTGTCGGAATCAAACTTCGTCTTTTCTCTCGTACGCTTTGAATTTGGAGCCATTTCTAAAAATTCATGAAAAATTTATCATAAATTCCAAAATCAAACTAAACTTGCTAAATTATCTTCCAAAAGATGATTCCACTAAATCCAAGCAATTTCTTAAGTTTTTCCTCAAATTTTACTATGAATAGTGATTATAAGATTTTCCAAAATGTACTTAAAATACATGGTGAAAATAAAATTTTTTTACTTAGGAGTAGTGCTCTTACCTCAAGGAATCCAAATCTACAAATTTTTGTTGAGATCGGCTCTTAAATGGTCCAAATCAAGGATGCTCTAGACTATCTCTCGCATGAAAACGTTGAGTTAAAGATGAACAGGGGAGTTAAAATGGCGATTCACAATTTTTTAACAGGTGGGAACCAATTTTCACGAACTGGCGCCTAAGCGCAAACCCTTCGGCGCTTAGCCGCGAAATCTGGCGCTTAAGAGCCGACACTCTGGCGCTTTGTTGACCTCATTTTTGATGAGGTCTTCTCTTCTTCTCTTTAGTACTTAGGATCTAGCCTTAGGCTTTTCCTTTGACTATCTTAGAGGAATAGAATTGGGATCCACCATCTAGAATTTTAAACCACTTCTTAACTCCTGCAAACTCCACAAACTTGATCGTAGACCCCTAATCACCTAGAGGGTTGAAATCGAATGTGGAAGTTTAAAAGGATGAGTTCCTATAGGACTCTTTGGCCTTAGGACTGCCCAGGTAGCCTGGTCCGATGAAGGGGCTGACTTACACATACACTACACTTCCATACACCTCCTAAAACACACCCATACCCGACTTGACCTCCGACTCATGTAGATGATTCACATGGATGGTCCTTAACCCCAAGCCCTTGGCTAAGAGGGTTAGGAACAACATAGTGAATGACTCAAATGAGTCCCTTCATGGCTCATGTGGGCTTGATATGGCTTCATGGCTCAACCAAAATGATTTTACTCCACTTACATTCACCCAATCTTCAATTTTCCAAATTTTCAATTTTTGACCCCCGGGACCCAACACCCGCCAACCTACCCAAAGCCCTGAATAGCCCAAATTTCTCAAAAATCTCCAAATCACCCAAAATTCCTCAAAACCAATCCCAAATATTTCCACATCACTCAAACTGATCATCCATAACCAAAAATACCAAAAATTCCAAAAATACCTCCCAATACCCTTCAAATACCCAAAATACCCCTCTTAGCCAAAAATCCAAAAATTTAGAAAATTCCCAGAAAATTCCAGAAAATCCCAAATATTCTCAATTTCATTTTGTTCAACTACACCATGGGCCAATTTTGTCAATTTACCCCACTTTTATCAAAACCCCCAATTTGACCCATTTTAACCCAAAGTGAACCCAATGTCAAACCTAACCTACCCAATTGACTTAAATTCTGGTCCAATTCAATTCTAAACTTCAATTCAACATCCCCAACACCAATCTAGACCAAATACAAGCCCAATTTGATTGGCATTGGGATCCAATTTCACTTTTGGCCTTAAAGCCCGATTTGGACCTATGACCCGAAACCTAACCCAAACTCACCCAATTCAACTCCAATTAACCCCAAATCTTTTCTAAACCCTCCTTGACATCCCCATAAACAAAACACTAACATGATTTGCCCAAAATTTATACCCAAACCCCACTCAAATTCAACCCCAAAATCAAAAAGCCCAATTTTGACCTAAACACTAAACCTAGCCCAAATGAGCCCGAATCCCAAAATCAAAACCTAACCAAAGCCAAAACCTCTTTGAAACACCCCCATAAACATTTCCGAACATTAATTTTACATCAATTTCAACTCTAGCCCAACTTTGGCCCATGGTAGCCCATTTTGGCCCACCTTAGCCTCTTTACCAAAAAGGCCCGTATCCAACCCGATTCAAACCCAAATCACCTCAAATTTGTTTCAAACCACTCATGAAACATCCCTAAACCAAACTCAACAATTATTTGGCCCAAGCCTTTACCAAAATTTCATCCCAAAATCCATTTTAAAATTCAAAAGCCCACTTTCCTAAACCATTTTAAAAGCCCATCCTTTACCACATCCAAAGGCCCAAAATTGGTCCCAAAGCCCATATGACATTTCCCCTCATCATACTTTCAATTAAACTCAATACTTAAGTCCTAAATTCATCATCAAATCATTCCAAATCAAGTTCCATACAAATTTCCATCAAATTACCAAAAAATTCCTATAATCCATTTTCATGAAATTGACCAAGCTTTTCCAAGCCAAAGGTGAGCCATGAAGCCATGCATGAGCCACATGTGAACCATGAGAGCCTTGGACACTCCACCATACCATATTGGGTAGGAAGGAGGGACCCTTTCCTTAATCCCTAAAGCTCATTAGCCTTAATCATGATTCACCTAAACCTAAATTTAATCCAAATATATTTGGATGGAGACTTCTCCATGCCAAACCAAGTGATCCCTTTGATCCCCACAACACCCAAAGCCACCTTGAGGGGTGCACCAAGCCCAAATGGGTGAGTTGACCCATTTAGACCCAAAACTAGCCATGCCCCATTCTATTTTGGATCGAGGCCTTTACACTTGGCCATTGCCGATTGCTTGCACAAACACCCGCCACTGACCCACCTGACCACGAGGGTGACCCTTGCCTGTCGGCCGACCACCCCGATCGTCGGAAAACACCATGGCCGAGAGCTCGCATGTGAGCCGACTTTGGAATTCTCACTGCTGAGCTGCCCCATCCCGAGTGGCCATTGTGGCCGTTCTTCACATGCCGGAGCAGCTGATCCGGCCCTCGACACCCCACGGGAGAGCCTCCGACCATGCCTATTTAAACCCCTCACTCTCTCGGCCATGAGAGGTGCTAAAAAAACCTTAAGGAAACTCGCCAAAATTGTTCCGGACTACTCCCCATACACGAGCACTTGATCCCCACTGAAATCCCCCTACCATTTCTTCTCTGCGAGCTCGATTTCAGAGTTGAAATCCAAGCCCAAAACCAGGACACTTCTCCACGGTGGATCAATCCTCAAATTGATTGGTCCTACACCTTCACCAGACCAAGAGAAGGTGTCCACCAGTAAAAGCCCCATCTCCAGGCCACCCAGTTGTTCCAGACTCCAAAGGTTGTGATCAGCCTTGGTGGAAATCACACCTAGGCAATTCACCACATCCCCAGGCTTCATCCCTAGCCTCCTGCAGCTCCAACGAATGTGCCGAGCATCTCTGATCGAGGCTTCACCTCTCAGAGTTAAGGTATGAGCTAATTCTTCATCCCGAGCTTCGGAGATTCTCCATTTCAAATGCTTTAATTTCAATGCATGATAACCGTATGGATGTGTTCGTCTTCTCAAGACGAATCCATAGAGCATAAGAACACGAAAATCCATCGAGTATCGAGTGAGATCTTAGGGATTTAGTGTGGACGGCTCTCGGGTGAGGACGCTCGGGAACGATGAACGGATGCCGTCCATTCAATACACGCGCGGACGGATGGCTCAGATGGCGTCGGACCAGAAGATGGTACGTGAACCGCGGGGCCCGGGCTGCTGACTCAAGCGGCGGCGTCGAATGGGAGCGCGACGCGTGTGCATTCGGAGATGCCAAGGATGACGCGGCGCCGACTCGGATAAATAGAAAATTAGGGGTATTTTCTATTTATTTAATTCCTTAAACTTGGAAAATTCATAACTTTGTGTAGGAAAATCGGAAAAATAAAATAAAAATACCCTCTTGCTCAGTGAACAGAGGAGAATAATGTAGAAAAGAAATCATTTAATTTCATCAAGTATTTTATTTTTATAATTTATTTACTCTCTGCATACATTTAATTCTCCATGTATGAATACAATTCACCATGGCATGAGACCATAGGGCTTTTGAAGCCTCTGAATTTGGGAACATTCCCTGAATTTTCCAAAGTCGAAGGTCATCCCTATGAAAAGTTATTTATTTTTCAAATGCATGTTGCTATTTTGAGTATTTTAATTCCAAAAATTAGCATGTTGTGAAATAAATTCTAGGAAAATTTGGTGATGTTCCTTATGACCGAGAGAACCCTAGGAAAAATAGGACTTGGATTAATTCACTTAAGATAACCCTAATTGGCTTAAACATCCAAAATAGACCCACTAATTAATTAGAGTTAACCACACATCAAATTGACTTGAAATCAATTCTCCACTGACCTTTAGGATCAGAGGAACCCACCATAAAAATTTGAAGTCGATTGAACTTGGTTTGCCTCTACTAAATGGGTTGATTAAGCCATTTAGTCATTTTAAACTTTAAAAATCCATAACTTTCAAGATATCTTTCAAAAATTCACCAAATTGGTTTTGGAGCCTCTCCGATATCGGGGAATTTAAGAAAATTAAAATTTCAATTTTCTAAAAAAGTTGATTTTTAATATTATTTTAATATTTTTAATAATTAAAAAATAATAAAAATCACAAAAATAATAAAATTCACCAAAATGTCACATTTTGAATTTTAATCACCTAGGAACAAACCCCATATTTTTCTCAGGCCTATTTGGTGAAATATTAATTTTTAAAGCTCTAGGGTAATTTTAAAATTAAAAAATGTATTTTCTAGCATTTTCACCAAAATAATTATAATAAATCAAAGAAAAATCAGAAAATTGTAAAATTTGGTTCTCTGGAATCCTTGATATCGGAGAGAATTTTAAAAAATTATGAAATTCATTTTTCAACTTATATTCTATTTTTAAATTAATTAATACTCCAGAACTTAAAATAATTCTAATAAATAAAATATAATTCAAAAAATCACAAAATTTGGTCCAAGTGGTCCTCTGGTCATTAGGAATGTCCCCTAATTTTCTTAAGGACAGAAACTTTCCCTTGGTCATGTTATTAAATTTTCCTTGGAAATCTCTATTTTCTACCAAAAATAATTATATAAATAAATTAAATACAGAAAAATTTTCTCCTCTCATGTCTTTATTGACATATGAGTGAAGTCACATAAAAATTTCAAGTTCATTTGAGTTCAATTTAGTGAGTTATGAAATTATTAAGCTTAAAGGGTAAAGTGGTAATTAAATTTTTTTTAATCCTTAATTAAAACTTTAGGTTTAATAAAAAATTAACAAGTAAAATATTTGATCCTAATCTGATTTGGATGATTGAAATTTAATAATTGAAGGGTAGAAACCCATTAAGCAATTTAAAATGAATAAACTTTAATTAAATAATTGATTAAATGTGGAAGAATAATAAAATTGGAATTATTAAAATAAGGATATTATTAGGAAGAGATTTATTCTTTAATTTAAAAATCCCTAAATTAATCATTTCATTAATGTTTAATTCCTAATTAAAATGATAATTCAAATTTAAAACATTAAAAGACTTAATCATTAAACTAAAATTAAATTATTGAACTCTTTTAAAATTTTAATTAAAATTAAAATGAATAAAATTAAATTAAATTAAAAATTAAATTAAATCAAATTAAATCAAATTAAAAATTAAATTAAAAATTAAATTAAATTAAAAATTAAATTAAATAAATTAAATTAAAATTAAATTAAATCAAATCAAATTAAATAAAAAAAATTAATTAAATTAAATTAAATTAATTCAATGTAACATCAAATCAAACTAAATTGAATTAAATTGAATTAAATTAAATTAAATTAAATTAAATTATATTATATTATATTAAATTAAATTAAATTAAATTAAATTAAATTAAATTAAAAGTAAATTAAATTAAATTAAATTAAATTAAATTAAATTAAACTAAATCATATTACATTAAATTAACTTAAGTTAAATTAATTTAAATTAAACCACATTACATTAAATTAAGTTAAATTAAATTAAACTAAATTAAATATAAAGACATGAAGAATTCAAAAATAAATCTAAGATAACTTGAACACTATTCCAAACTTAAATCATTAATTTGAACTTAAATTTGAATCACAAATCATTAAATATCATTTTGCCCTTAGGAGCTTTTACTATCGTAACTCCTAAATGGAGTGTTAAATGAAATTTTACTTCACTTATAGGACATTCAAATATCCTAGTTCACTCGAGCGAGTTAACAAAACTTGAAAACCTCGGACGATCGATTCATTTACATAATTAAATTCTCTCGGACTTAAAACAATCCTAGAAATATTGAAAAGATGTTTAAGATTCTTCTTAAGCACTTCCTCAATATGATAGGATATTTATAAGAACAATTGAACTTAATTGTTCTTTGATGAAGAAAATCGTCTTCAAACCAAAAACACAAGGAACCTAGACGTCATAGGAAATGACTAGCTATAGGATTAGGAATTTGGTAGAAAACCATAACCCTTACCTTAGCTTTACCTAGGAACTTGCTTAAATATTCTAACTCGTGTTTTAAGTGCAGCTTGGGATGACGGGAAGACCCTCCGGTACGCTTTTATTTTATTGCGATTTACTTTACGGTAATTTATTTAATCGCATCGCACTTATTTTTCTTGCATGATAAACAACAGTTGCATGAAAACCCACACCTTTAGGATAGTCCCTAAAACCGAAACCCATAACTAAATTAAAAGACACTACAAGATAAAATTCACCGCCACAACATTCAAAATATAAAACAACTCAAAATTTAATCACAAACAAAACCACAAAACTACAACTACAACTAAATTAAAACGTCTCGTTGGATGATCGGGAATACCTCGGATGATGTAACCTACGTGTTGCTAACGAGATTTCCCACTAGCCTAAATGAAAGTGTTGAACTCATTCAGTTGAGTTTATCAAATTCATCTGGACTAAGTGAATCCGATAAAAATAATGATGCCGGAAGGATGGAACCGTGGGATCTTAACCGGTGTTGTTATAATCAACTTTAAGATTTGTTTTAATTAAAACACAAAAAACACTTGGAAATTAAGACTTCTCTAAACCAAAACACTTTTCTCATCCCACGATTTATGATTTCTAAAACTAAACCTCTGCAACAACAAGGAGCTCGGAGCATGGTGGGCGGCACGGCCATCGTCGTCGGCAAAACTTGAACCTACTTCAACGAAAACTTTCCTAGAATCGAACAACAAAGCCATAGGACTTCGAGGTAGTTTGCCTAGTGCAACATAAATCCTCAACTCTTCGTTAGGCATTTGCATTGCAAATTAAGCCCTAACCGGTCTTAGGACTCCGAGGTAGTCGTCCGATACGATATAAACCCTCACATCTTCGAGGCTATTTGTATGATTTTATCATACGAATATAAGTCCTAATTAATTAAAATTGGCGAGGATCAAAATACTAAATAAACATTAAGACCTTCCTAAATCCAAGCCAAACAATAGGATAGTCGGGAGATTATCGAAGTTCACTTCGAATCCGTAATTTCTCCTACTTTTCTTCCTTTGAATTCCCAAAATAAAATGTTCCAAACTCGATCCATTCCCTATCGAGATTCAAAAAATTCAATTCTTTGAAAACTTAAACTTTGAAATTCTTGAGAGCAGAATTATTGATTATTATCGAGAGTTTTCTTAGGTGATTCCCGTCACTTAAGATGTAATTAACTATAGGGGCTTGCCCTTATAGGGAATTTTAAAGAACCCAAGTAATATAAACCCCGTTTAATGTTTTCATATTAAGCGAGGAATTTGTCGGCTTATAAAATTGGTTCGCGGACCAAACGGATGTCACAAATCTTCTAGTTTATTTAACCGAGCCCCACCATCAAGTGATGTGTCTATCCTTAGGGATAGATACACGGTTTGTGATGCGGTGCTCGTTTATATAAACTATTTGGGATGTGAGATCGGTTTGATTTCATATCTTAAAATATTCAAATTTAAAATTATTTTCAAAATCAAATACTACTTTCTAAATTATATCTATATTTAAATTAAATTAAAATTCGCCGACAACTTCTGTAGGCGACCCCTTTTCAAAATACGACACTCAACCTAAAAATATGCCGACACGCTTAGCCGCCAATACCCAAATTTTCACAATTAAGGTATATGCTTTAAACCACTTCGTTAATCACCCTTAATCTCTTCAAAATAATTATCTCTTCCCCATAAATCTTCCAATATTCCAATTCAAATGTTAAATATTCATCGATTCCAAAAAAATTTCACACAAACACAAACTTATATTCATTAAAACAAACATTACACTTAATACAATCCTAGAATTTCTATCCACATACATAAGATGAAATTCTCTAAATACAAGAGACTTAATCTCAAATTGATAAGTTTACATCACTAGGATGTAACTATCACATCATAAGGCGTAATTAAAAACTTAAAACATAAACACTAAACACACCAAACAAAACACATAAGAACACAAAACATATTAAACAAAACATATAAGAACACTAAACATATAAAAACAAAGCATACTTAATTCCACTCCCCATTAGGCGGATTATATCCAGGACCACTATTATTCTCATTGGACCCTTCTGGAATATAAATTTGATAGAACGGGCGATAATTGTTCATTCTTACATCTTCTTCTTCAATTCATTTGTTCTTCAAAAATATCGCCTTATCTGCTTCTTCCACATATCTTGAATGGCTAAATTGCATCTTGAGTTGCCATCCCATGTGATCTAACTGTAAGTTAGTTTCATTGATCTTTGCTTCCATTGAAGTCACTCCGGCTTAAATGTTTGCAATCATTTCTGCAATCCCTTGAATACTAACATCGAGAAATCCATTGAATAACTCTTTAGCACTATCACTAATGAACTTACACTTGTCAGAATTTTGCTTCTTCTTCATCTCATTCTCCCAGGAAGACATGATGCACTCAAAATACTCTTCTTAAGTCTAAGGAATGAAAATAGGACTTGGGGCAAGTGTTTCTCTTAAATCAGGTTCTTTTTATAGACTTGGGAAGTGATAAAAATACCCCAAGACATTTTAAAACTCCAAAATAACTTCTAAAAGCTCTTCCCCACGATCTAGGCTTCTAGAATCTCATTTTTCACGTTTTTGGTAACTCCAGCGCCTAAGCGCCAACTAGGCGGCACTTAGCCGCCAGTGCTCAATTTAGCATAGGTCTGCTAAATGTCCAAATTTTCATTCTGACTCTTCTAAGTCATCAAATAAGGTCAAATAAACTTTATTTAGTTTAAAAACTCCAAATGAATACCACTAAAAACATAAACACAAACCAAACAAAGCACACAAAATAAACATAAAGCAAAGCACATCGATAAACATGGGTTGCCTCCCACAAAACGCTTGGTTTAACGTCTTCAGCCTGACAAACCCAGAACTCATTCTGAGTGACCCAACGTCAGATTCTCATCAGATTTAGATTGCTTGACTGAAAAATATGGTTTAAGTCTATTTCCATTAACTTTAAATATTTTTCCAGTCTTAGGATCTTGAATATCCACAGCTCCAAATGAATAAATTTTCTTCACAATAAAAGGACCCATCCACCTGGACTTAAGTTTTCCAGAAAAAATTCTCAATATGACATTATACAATAAAACTTTCTGTCCTGGCACAAGATTTTTAGTAATAATCTTCCGATCATGCCATAACTTCATCTTCTCCTTATAAATCTTAACACTTTCATATGATTCATTCCTTATCTCTTCAAGCTCATTTAATTACAATAATCTCTTCTCAGCAGCATCTTTAAAATTATAATTAAACTCTTTAATAGCCCAAAATGCTTTATGCTCAAGTTCAATAGGTAAATGACAAGCTTTTCCAAGAATTAGCCTATATGGGGATATTCCTATAGGGGTTCTGTAGGCAGTCCTATTGGCCCACAAAGCATAATCCAGTTTGATTGACCAATCCTTTTTATTTGGATTAACAGTCTTTTCCAAAATTCTTTTAATTTCACGATTGGATAATTCAACCTAACCACTTGTCTGTGGATGATAAGCAGTAGCAATGCGATGATTAATATGATATTTCTTTGCTAACTTTCCAATAATTGCATTTCTAAAATGACTTCCCCCATCAGTTATGATTACTCTTGTTATTCCAAATCTGTAAAATAAAATCTTTATCAAAAACTTTACAACATTTTGAGCATCACATCGAGTTAAAGCAATAGCTTTAATCCATTTGGAAACATAGTCTACTGCCATCAAAATATAAACATTTCCGAAAGATGGTGTAAATGTTCCCATAAAATCTAATTCCCAAACATCAAATATTTCAACTTCCAATATATAATTGAGGGGCATCTCATTTCTCCTAGAAATATTGCCTACATGATGACATCTATCACAATTTTAATATAAGCATTCTCATCCTTAAAAATTGTAAGCCAATAAAATCCAGATTGTAAGATTTTATATGTAGTTTTATCACTTCCAAAATGTCCCCCATAATCAGAATCATGACATTTTTGATTAATTTCATAAGTCTCTTCCAAAGGTACACATCTTTGAATTATAAGATCTTTTCCTTGTTTATATAAAAATGGGTCATCCCAAAAATAAGTCTTAGCATTAGACAGAAATTTCTTCTTTTCCTGATATGTCAAACCATAGGATATAATATCACTGACACTAAAATTTACTATGTCTGCATACCACGGAATACGCCACTTATTAATAGTAAACAATTTGTCATCAGGAAAATGTTCATTAATATCTTCAACATCTCAGAGAGATTTTTCAATTTCAAGCCTGGACAAATGATTAGCAATTTGATTTACAGAACCCTTTCTATCTACTATCTCAAAGTCAAATTCTTGCAAAAGAAGAATCCATCTTATCAGTCTCGGTTTTGTATCTTTTTTCTTCATTAAGTATTTGATAGCAGAATGATCAGTATGCACAACACATTTAGTTCTAATTAAATATGATTGAAGTTTATCAAAGGTAAATACTATAGCTAATAACTCTTTCTCAGTAGTGGTATAATTAATTTGATCTTCATTAAGAGTTTTACTAGCATAATAAATAACTTTGAAAATCTTATCATATTTCTGTCCCAAAACAGCACCAATAGCATAATCACTAGCATCACACATTAATTTAAAAGGTTTTTCCCAATTTGGTGAAATTATTACAGGTGCAGTGATTAATTTTTCTTTTAATGTTTCAAAGGCTTTGAGGCAATCATCATCAAAATTAAAAATTGCATCCTTTTCCAGTAAACGGCATAAAAGTTTTGTAATCTTCGAAAAGTCTTTGATGTAACTCCTGTAGAATCCAGCATGTCCTAAATAATTTCTAATTCCCCTTACATTGGTTGGGCAAGGTAAATTAGATATAACTTGAATTTTTGCAGGAACTACTTCCAAACCTTTTTCTAAAATCCGATGTCCCAAAATAATTCCTCCTGCTACCATAAATTGGCATTTTTCCCAGTTAAATACTAAATTTATTTCTTCACAGCGTTTTAGAACCTTAGATAAATGTTCTAAACATGATTCATATGAAATTCCAAACACTAAAAAGTCATCCATAAAAACTTCAATCCCTTTTTCAATTAAATCACAAAAAATAGCCATCATACATCTCTAAAATGTAGCAGAGGCATTACATAAACCAAAGAGCATTCTTTTAAAAGCAAACTTACCATAAGGACTGGTAAATGTAGTTTTCTCTTGATCCTTAGGAGCAATTTGAATTTGGTGGTAACCAGTATATCCATAAAAAATACAAAAGTATTTATGCCCAGCCAGTCTATCCAACATTTGATCCAGAAATGGGAGTGGAAAGTGATCTTTCTTTGTGGCAAGATCTAATTTTCTATAATCAATGCATATTTGCCACCTTGTAACTTGTCTTGTTGGTATTATTTCATTCATTTCATTAACAGTCACAGTCACTCCTCCTTTCTTAGGAACACAGTGAATAAGAATAACCCATGCACTATCTGAAATAGGGTAGATAATTCCGGCATCCAACCATCTTAAAATTTCTTTCTTAACAACGTCTTTCATGATAGTATTTAATCTCCTTTGGGGATCAGCCCACGGTTTGCAACTATCTTCCATAAGAATTCTGTGCATACAAATTGAAGGATTGATTCCTTTAATATCAGCAATTGTCCATCCAAAGGCTTTCTTGTAGTTCTTCAAAATTTCAAGCAAACTCTCTTCTTCTTTTTCAGTTAATTGAGAGGAAATTATAACTGACAAGGTTGAGGATTCACATAGAAAAACATACTTCAAATTATCAAGAAGCATTTTTAACTCAAGTTCAGGAGGTTTTTCAATTTATGGACCATAAGATTCATCTTTTTCAGTCAAATCCAACAATTCAAAACTTTCACGAACATACTTTAAATGTTCCTCTTGAAAATCTTTAGAATCAAGTAACTCCTCTTCTTGCTTATGTTCCAATTCTTCTCTTTCCAATTTCTCTTCATAAGTTGACTTGAAATGACATTCACTCAAATATTTGATAACATCCATCATATAACATTCATCTTCTTTACCTTTAGCAGGATATTTCATTGATTTTGAAATATTAAATGTAATAGTCTGATCATTAACGCTCATCGTTAATTCCCCTTTTTGCACATTTATCATGGCTCGGCCTGTAGCTAGGAACGGTCTTCCCAAAATTATAGGTATCTCTTTATCTTCCTCCATATCTAATGCAATGAAATCAACAGGAAAAATAAATTGATCTACTTTAACCAAAACATCTTCTATAACTCCTTTAGGATATGTGATGGAATGATCTGCTAATTGCAGAGTTACAGTAGTTTGGGTTATTTCTCCTAGTCTCAGTCTTTTGAATATTGATAGAGGCATAAGGTTAATGCTTGCACCCAAATCATATAAAGCTTTTCCATAGAATCTGTCTTCGATTGCACATGGAATTGTGAAACTACCAGGATCTTTAAGCTTTTCAGGAAGCTTTTTCTGAATTATTGTACTGCACTCTTCACTAAGTGCAACAGTCTCGTTATCTTTAAACTTCCTTTTCTTGTTAAGAATATCCTTCATAAATTTTGCATAGCTTGGCATTTGTTCTAAGGCTTCAACAAATGGAATATTAATAGTAAGCTTTTTAAATATCTCCAAGAATTTTGAAAATTGCTTATCCAACTTTTGTTGACGAAGTCTCTGAGGAAATGCAGGTGGTAGTTTTTCTAAATCAACCTTAGGTGGAGAAACAGGTCTTTCCAAACCTTTCGGAGCGTCCACTTTTGGTTCTTCAATCTCTTCTTTCTTTACTTTAGTTTCTTTTTAAACTCTATCTTCCAATTCTCTTCCACTTCTCAATTGAATTGCTTTTACTTGTTCTTTATTCTTTTCTCTTGGAATTACTTCAACATTACTTGGAAGCATTCATTGGGATCTATTACTTAAGGCATTTGCAATTTTTCCCAATTAATTTTCAATATTTCTGATGGTTGCTCCTTGAATTTGTAATTGATTTCTCATATTTGACACCACTTCTTAAATAGACAACTTTTTCTCCTTTAATTGTAAAGCATTGTTATAACCTGAAGGATAAGTTAATCTATTATTATTATTATTTCCTTGGTTGTTCCAATTCCCCAATGGGTTTACTTGGTGGTTCCCCCATTATTGATTAACACCACCTTGATTATTGGTATTCCAGTTAAAATTTGGATGATTCTTCCAACCTGGGTTATAATAATTGGAATATGGGTTGTTAGGCTTAATTATAGCATTCACAGTTTCTGGTGAAGAATATGAATCAACCATTTGGCCTAATGAATTTTCTTCAATCATGGAATGTGGCTGAGAAAATTCATCCCAAATTGGTCTATCTTCTTTGAAACAGCAACAACTTGATTTGCTAATATTGTAAAAGCATCATTTTCAAAAACACTGGCTACCTTTTTAGGATTTAACCTTTCAGAAGGCCATTGAAAATTATTAGTAGCCATTTCTTCAATTAAAACATAAGCATCAGAAAATGGTTTAGACATTAATGATCCACCAACAGCAGCATCGATGATCGATCTAAGAGATCTAACTAATCCATTATAAAAAGTTTGAATTATTAACCAATTTGGTATCAAATGATGTGGACATTTCCTGAGGAGATCTTTAAATCTTTCCCATGCTTCATATATTGATTCCCCTTCAAACTGACAAAAAGATGTAATATCATTTCTCAACTTAGCAGTCTTAGATGGTGGAAAATATTTAGCAAGGAATTTTTGTGAAAGTTCACCCTAAGTTCTAATTGATCCAGGTGCTTACGAATGTAACCATATTTTAGCTTTATCCCTTAGTAAGAAAGGAAAAATTCTAAGTCTAACAAAACCATCCAAAACACCATCATATTTAAAAGTAGAAAACAACTCTAAAAAATTAGCAAGATGCAAACTAGGATCTTCAGTTGTTGCTCCCCCAAACTGATTATTAGACACCATTTGGATAATAGCAGGTTTAAGCTCAAAAGAATCAGCAACTACAATAGGGTTTTAAATACTACAACAAAGTTCATCCACTGTAGGGTTAACATAATCTCTTAAAGGTCTTAATTTTTTATGGATGCTAACATTTTGATCTTGATGATTTGCCATTTCTTAAATATTTTTATCTTTTTCTGTATTTTTAATTTTTTTTAATTTTTTTGATAGTTCTTTCTAATTCAGAATTGTAAGACACAAGTCCCTCAGAACCTGAACTACGCATACAATAATAAAACAAAACAAAACACAACACACTAACAAAAATAAAGAAAAGTAAAAATTTAAAATTTCTTAATTTTCTTTAAAATGTAATTTTAGTTAATTTCTCTCCCCGACAACGGCGCCAAAAACTTGATCCCCGATAAATATATGTGCGCCAAAAACTTGGTCGGCCGTTAAATATATGTGCTAATGATTTAGATATGAAAATTATGATTTTATAATATGGGATACTACGCAAGTATACGTATCATTTATCAAGTAATATAAGACTTTCTGATTAAGCCCCAAGATATCGAACCCACAGGGAAAGTGAAAAATCTTTAAAGAAATAAGAAAATTATTTTTTTACTTTTTTTAATTGGCTTTTGAAAGTATGTTTTGATTTTGAAAAGTTTGATAGTTGATTTTACTCTTTAAATTTTGTTATAAAAGTCAAACAATGAAATTAAAATGATAATAACTGTAAACAAGGTATGAAAAACACTATTAACTAGAATTGGTATGAAAAACACTATTAACTAGAATATCTTTTTCTTTCTTTTATAAACTAGTAATAATTATGAAAGTATTTTTGTGGAAGTATTTAAATTTTTTGTAAAAAATAGAAGCAAATGTATTCTTTACCCTTACTTGGTTCTATAAAGAACATTTGTTAATTTGAAATTTTATCATTTTGAACATGGTTAGGCAAGGAAGATACCAGCTCTCACTCTAGAGTTCCCTGGATTCCCTCCACCTGGGGGCTAACTTCTCATAACAAAATTCAAAACATCAAACCAAATTAGGGGCTTTTAGCCTGTTACACTAAAAATGCTCTAATTTTACTCCCCTTTTAAAAAGATCTTCTAATATATTACATTCAATTATATGAACTACAATTTTCACCATATAATTGCATGTGATTTTTACTAACTTTTATGAGACAAGACTGCATTGGATCCTACATAATCTCACCACAACTTTTACATCTTAATAAGCCAAATTAAGAAGTAAATAAAGTTTTTAGAATCAATTTTCACAACTTCTTCCAACTTTAAACAAATATAATTTCCACAACAATTCTTCATGAATTTCTTCTTCATTTAAGAAAGAAAAAGATAAAGAAAACTACTCAGAATGCATTGAGAAAATAAAAAAATACATTGATTTGAAATTAAAAACCATAAGAAAAACAACAAATAAAAAATAAGCATTAATTAAAAACTAAATGAAAGAATAAAAGTAAACACTTATCTGAAAATCCTCTTCACAAGACTCAGGAAGTTCCTCTGAAACTTTGATTCTTCACTAAACTACTCCTCAGAGCAAGTCTCCAAACTCCGATGACTCAGAATACAGACTTTAGACTTCAATAAAAACTAAACTAAACTAAAGGAATGAAAAGTAATGGAAAGAAGAAGGCTTCAATCCTACCCTTTTCTCTTTTCTATTCTCTACTCCTACTCCTAATGAAAACTAAAATAAAAACTCTGTAAAAATGCAATGGAAGAACCATTCAAAATGCAAAGGAAGAGCTCTTCTCTACTCTCTACTCCTACTCCTAATGAAAAATCTCTTCAAAATGCAAAGGAAGAGCTCTTCTCTACTCTCTACTCCTGCTCCTAATGAAAACTCTCTTCAAAATGCAAAGGAAGAGCTCCTAATTTTTCCTATGACTCTCCTTAAATATTAAACCAAAAGGTACCTTGGTGTCTCTTCAAAATGTGTCTAGATTCGATGTATCCACCAAAGAATGCACCCCTTCATTAAAACTTGCCACCCAAAGGAAGTTATGGAAGTTATCACCAAGAGTTGCATCCCATCCCCTTTAAAAATGGCGCCAAACTCAAATTAAACTCGATTTTTAACTGTGGTGGCTAAGCGCCGGCCTAGCGGTGCTTAGCCGCTAGTGCCCAAATTTTTATTTTTCATTTTTTTTGCTCCAAATTTGATCCAATTTTGCTCCTTTCATCATAATCACTCATTTTCATCATACCTGCAAGAAAAACACAAAATACCTTCCATTAAAGTGCAATATCATCAAAAATAGGTATTAAAAATGTGCCTAAAAAATACTATATAATTTTGGTGTATCACCCATCCACCATATTTCTGTTATGTAGTCAATCACAAGTGTCATATGAGAGTTGGGAAAAGGTTCTTCTTCCATGGAGGCTTATTGATCCAACTAATCCTTATGACTACCAAACAGTTGGAGATGAAGATGACATGAATTTGCTTGCTGATCAACCAACACAGACTTCACAACCGATTCATCCCATTTTCCTGAAGGTTCCTGAGTGATATTGAAGAGGATCAAACAGTTGGAGAAAGAGGTACGGAACGTTATGAGTGCAATCAATAACATTTCTGAATTATTCAATCATATAGATTGGAGAATGAAGGAACAATTCGATCACACTGGTCGAATTGAGATGGGTTTGATTAACCTGATGAAGAAGAACGTGGTGATTGCTGAGAAATCATCTGAAGAATTTCCATTTCATCCATTCTATAATTTTTTCGTGCATCAGTTATCAAATGAAGACATTAGAGGAGAGGATAGTTCTGAAACTGATGTGAAGTAATTATTGGATTTTACATATGTTTGTTGTATGTTAAGTTTACTTTGCTTAATTATGCTTTCTGTGTGTAGTATTTGCTTTGCTTTGTAATTTGAATTTGGATTTAGATATGCTTACTTTTATTATGTGCTTAGATTTTAGTGTTTGCCTATCATAGAGTACTTGCAACACAAAACATCTAAGAGTTGTTGGTTTGGTTTGACTAAACATATTTGGTGTTTATATTGTAACTTGGATTATATATATATAAGTTTGTTGTGTATTGTTTGTGTAAAGAATTGTGTTAATTATTGCTTGTGAGATGAAGTAGATGCTTATTAAAGTGTTAAATATCATTTTGGAAGTCGAAACGATCGAAATTACAAAAAAATTTTCGAACCTAAAAAAACTTTTGGACTGGCGCAGCCGGCGCCCAAATCCAGAGAGTTTGGCATATTTTCTTAAATAGAGCACCGCCGGCGCCCTATCGAGTGTCACTAGTGCCCAAATACAGTAAAAGGCAAAAACCCCTCGATTTCGCGTCTTCCTCCTCCATTTTTGCAATTTTGAAGACCTAGGGCTTGCTAGATCTCGGATTCAAGGTGATTTCAAAGCTTTTCGAGACCGGATCTACACTTCTCTTGGTAAGAGCTTCACTTTAAGTTAAAATTTTTTGATTTTCACCACAGAAATCTCTCACATTGCTTAGGTTGGAATTTTTGGAGTTTTACAAAGATTTTAAGATTTCCATGATGAAATTTGCTCTTACTTGTTTAGTATAATATTTGGAGTTTCTTACATTGTGAATTTGGGATTTATTAGAATTTTCTTACAAATTTTAGAAATTTACATGGCTCCAAGGATGAGTAAAGGGAAGAGGAAATTGGATTTTGATGAAGAAAGATTCATTAATATTAAAGCACAATTTCACTTTAACTCTTACCTTCACAATAAGAAGTGTATCCAGGATCGAGCTTTTGATAATCCTAGTGGATCTGTAGAACAGTTAATTGCAGAACGGAACTGGGAACGATTCTGTTATTTTACTGCGAATGCTGTTATGGGAGTTGTTAGAGAGTTCTATGCTAATGTGCCTTTGATTGAGACTTAGTATGTGCTAGTTAGAGGAAAAATGGTTGAGTTTACTCCTCAGCGTATTAATGCTTTCTATCAGACTCGGGAAACATTTGTTTGTGAATACAAAAACTTTGATACTAGAGGGGAAAATATGAGAGAAGTGATTTTTTTTCTGACGGATGAGTGAGGGGAATGGAAAGTAAGTCAAAAATAGTTGATTAACTTCCCCGCTTCCACATTAAATGTTGCATCAAAAGTTTGGCATTATTTCATCTCTGCGAGACTATTACCTTCCTATCACCACAGCGAAGTTACAAGGGATAAAACAATTCTGAACTATTGTATTCAGAAGATGAAAAAGATTAATATTGGAACTATTGTTTACAAGAACATTCAGACTATTGTTAGAGGCGAGACCACTTGAGGATTAGGACATCCTACCTTAGTTCATGCCCTGTGTGTTCAGTCTGGAGTAGAGTTCAGTAGTTCTGAAGAAGTGGCTATGCCCTTGAGACCAATTACAAAGAATATTATTCATACTTATGAGCCTGATGTGGGAGCTCGAGTTGAGCGTAGGAGTACTGATATTCCTACTACGAGTTATGATGTTCCATCTACATCTAAGCCGCCTACCTTATCTGATATTATGAAGCAACTGAGATTATAGAGTGCTAGTGTGGATAGACTCCATGGTAGGATGGATGTGTTTGAGGTGAGGAGTGATGTGAATGAAGATTATCTGCAGAGGAGAGTTGAGTTCGATATTGCCTATTATGATGCTCAGGTCAGATTTATGAGGGGGGAGTCTGATGTGATATTTCCTACTTGCACCAGTTATACACCATATAAAACTGACCCTGCTGATGACCCTGTTGATGACCCTACTGATGATCCCAGTGATGGGTATTGGTAGATTGTTTGTTTCTATTTCTGTTGTTTTTATTGTGTTGTGTTGTACTACTGAGATGTAGTAGTTATTTGTTTTTCATGTGATGTGTAACCCTGTTGGTGTACTATTATGTTGTATTGAAACATTGAAATTGTTAGCTGGACTGTGTAGTACTGTGATAGTTTGTTTAATATTGTAGTGTTTTGTTGGATGTTTAGACATTTAAAGTTAATTTCTCTTTACCCATGCAAATGTTTAAAATTTTTATATCACTGTTACTAACTGTTTCATGCCTGCTAGTTGTGAATTTTGATTAATACCAGATAGCTGTTAAAGATTTCAAAATCCCAGCACAAAAAGGTTAGTTTTCTTTTACTCTTTACTGTTCCAAATTTATTAAAAAATTTAAGTTTGGGGGAGGGTAGAGAAATATTAACTCTTATTTGTTCTCAATTATTGTATTTTCAAAAAAATTATTAGCATAACTTCTGGTAGTTGAACCTCACTGTAAGTAACTAAAATATTTTATTTCAGTTGAATATTATGGCAGGATAGGATGAAAATTTTTAGTAATAAAGGTTAATTTTATAGAAGTAAGATGTTTTGTATGAAAGGATTTGATTATAGTTAACTATTTAAAGTAAAGAAAACTGTATTTTTGAAATGTTAAGAGACTTAAAGTATTGTGTGTTAAGAAGAGATTGTGACTTTACGATGAATAATAAAGCTTATACTTAATTATAAAGTAAGGAAGTGTCTCAAGTTTGAACTTTAGAAAGAGGAGAGTGAAGTTCAAAATCATTAAAGGCTATCCAGATATAGTAATCCTCATTAAAAAAAAGAAAAAAAAAGGAAAGAAAAGAAAAGAAGGATTGAAAAACAATCCCAAAAAGAAAGAGAAAAAGAAAAGAAAAAGAAAGAAAAATATTTATGAGGAGAAGCTTGAGGAGATGCCTAATAAAAAATTGGTTCACTTGAGTCACCTTAAAGGGAGAACTTGATTTCATTTCTGAATTTATATTTAAAGTATTGGCCTACATTCTAATTAAGTTTGCATGAACTCCTTTTCACGTAGTCTTTCAAGCCACTCTTAATGTGACAAATTATGGTTCATCTTGAAATAAATAGAAGACTAGAACCCATAGACTTGATTGCTGAATATTCTTATATCTTTAGTGTTAACCTGAGTTACTAAATTTCTTTCTGAAATTTAACAAATATATTCTTTTGAATGAAAAATTTTATTGCCCTACAGTTGAAAAGTACATTGCCTAGAGTTATAAATTTATGTAGAGGACAAGTAATAGTTAAAGTTTGAGGGATTTTGATGCACAAAAAATATATACAGTTTTTGCTATATAATTTTACTCATTTTTTGTGATATTACACTTTAAAGAAAGGTAATTTTCATGATTTGTTACAGGTATGATAATTTTAGGTGATTGGAGCGAAAAGAAGCGAAAAGGAACGAATTTGGAGCAAAAAGGAGCAAAAAGAGCAAAAAGAAGGAAAACAGGTTCTAGCGCCGCCAACACCAGAATGGGCGCCAGAGGCTCCATTTTCCATAGATATCTGCAATTTATTGGCCCGATAGAGTGCCTCCGGCGCCCAAAGTCGATGGAATTCAAATTTGATGATTTTTGGCGACTTTTTGAAGGGATAACTATGGAAACTCTTGGGATTTCGTTCCTAACTTATAAGTAACTGTTTTGGATGAAAATGGTAGAGTTTTAGGGTCTCTCTTGCTATCTCTTGGTGGTCTTGGTGTGTGTTAAGTGTTAGGGTTTAGGAGAAGAGTGTGTAGAAGTGAGAATTTGAGAGGAATTCTTCTCTAAGGAGTGAAGGAGAAGGAGTAAAGTGAGAGATTGCTTCTTCCTTTCCATTCTAAAGAGAGAATTAAGTGTTGTAAAGAAGAGAGAAAAAGATTCAAGTGAACTTCAAGGGAATTGCATTGGGGAAGAGAAAGAGATAAGTTGTATTTCTTTTGTGGTTTGTATGAATTTTCTTTTATATATAAAATCCATGTTTTATTGTATCTTCTTCATGAATTCTGAGTAGTCTCCTTTGTCTTTTTTCTTGCATAGAGATGTGATGATGGATTGATGTGGATTTAATGTGCTTTTAACGTATTGAAGAAATTCTGATGGTTTTTCATTTCAAACTTAATTTATTTTTCGATTTGGCCAATTGAAATGTTAAAATATGTTTTTGAACATTAATTCTGAAAGGGTTTAATAACCTAAAACAACAATAAAGAATCCATTCAATTTCCACGGATGAATTGCATAGTTCATGGAAATTGAGTGCAAATAAATAGGAAAATGTGTTTTGATGGACTTCAATTTAGAGGTTTCAGGGTGACAGGCTGAGATCCCTAAATTGGTTCTAAGATTAGTAACTAAACTCGAAGGTTAAACTTCAGGTGAAGGGTGAATGGGAGCTCCGTAGTGAGAGCCTGTTTCCTCCCAGCTTAGCCTTAGATTTAGTGACTAAACTCAGGATATGTCAATGTTGTTTTCATGCTTAGAAGAGGGGGTACTCTTTTAAGGGTAAAGAAATATTTATGCTCCTATTTAGTACAATAACATAGAAATTTGTTCCATATCATCCACACATCGTATTCTCATTGCAAGAGGGAAGATACTTTTCTCATATATCAGAAACCTTTCAAATACATAGTTTAGTGTGTCTGTTAGTTAATTCTGTTTTCAAAGTTATTAGAAGTAATTGTAGTTTAATTAAGTGTTACTGTTTTCTGCATTAGGGTAGTAGAAGTAAGTATTAAACTTTAAGTGCAATTTAAGTAACAGATTTCAGTACTATATTATATATTGTGAAACACTTTCTTTTACTTCGTACTTCTCTGTGGGATCGATAACCAGGACTCCAGTAAAGCCTTGTATTACTTGATACGATACGTATACTTGCGTTGAGTGCTTGGACTTTACAAAATCATTTTAAACATACATAAATTTGAGTTCATAAATTCGTGCATATATATAAGTCCCGCATCAGCAGGTATGGGATTTGCTTCCCTTATGCATTCATAGTTTGAGCGGGCTGGTGTAAGATTTGAAAGTTTGGAAGAGTTTCTTCAGCCTCTTAAGCCTATTTCTAGTGTGAATGTGAAGACATATGCTGAGCATTCCCTTTTGGGCCGGAGAGGGGTATTTTATAGAGCTTCAAGTGCATATACTTCTGTTACTTCTACATCTCGTGCTTCCACTTCTCAGGCATCATCTGGTTAGTTTTTAATTCTCAAATAGAACTATTGAATAAAATGAAAGATAATATCAATTATACTGTGGATCAAGTTCATGATATAGAAGGAAAGGTAGATCATATTGGGGATTATCTGCAGAGACATAGTGAGTATGAGGAGAATTATCACAGTTGTATGGATAGATTTATCAGAGGAGATTATAGTGTTGTGTTACCTCCACATCCACACTTTATCCCATATGAGCCTACTCGTGCTTGGAATGAAGGAGATGAGGATTATGAATTATGTTTTGTATGTGTTGTGAATTGTTATGTTATGTCGTATGTTTGGATTTTTTTTATTCTGTATGAGTTGTTAACTTTCTATTTATGTTTGGAATTTACTGATTGATGTATTAGATGGTGAGACTTTAGTTTGTTTCCATGTTATTTGTAGATGTTGTTTGTTTATATTATGTGATGTGAATGTTTAGAGTCTTTATGATAGTAATTGTGTTAGTGAATTTGTAGTGTACTTTGTTTGTTAGTGTAGAACTTATTTCTGAAACTATTATGAAGGTTTAAAACACTAATAAAATCCACTATTTAAATTTTATGCTAAACTTTTCAATTTAGTACCATATATTTTAGTTGTGGATTTCTGTTTAAGTGTTTGTGATTTTGCTTTTTTTTCCTCTACTACTTTAGAAGTCTTTTGAATTTCTTTTATAAATGAAAAGTTAAAATTTGATCTAGTTATTTTTACTCATATTTTTTTAAATTGTTATACTTGAATATTTAGGATATAAAAGTTCCTGCAAGCATGATACCTATAGTTGTCAATTCCTACCCATGTATCTTTTTACTATGCTAAACAATTTTAAAAAATTTAAAATTTTATTTGTTCTCAAATATGATATAAATAAATTTTGATTTTGATTGAAAAATAATTATGTGAAATAAAGTTATATTAGGGAAGTAAATATTTGAATATAGAAATGAGTAAGAAATTTAGTTAAAATTTATAGTAATGATGAAAATTTTAAAGTTATAAACTTCTTAGTGAAGAAACGATAAATATTTTGTAACTATCTTTAGTAGGAAAAGTTGTATTTTTGAAAAAATAGAAGGATTAGACTTTTATTTTTAATATTTAAATTTCTTTTATTGAAAATAATTTTTAAAACTTTTATTATATTTCTAAGTTAAAGATATATACTACCTTATGATTTAAGAAAGGAAGAGTGAAATTCAAAATTGTTAAAGGCCTATCCAGATATAGTAATCATTGCCTAAAGAAGAGAAGAAAAGAGAAGAAAAGAAAAGTGAAAAAATAGTATGTGAAAAAGGAATGAGAAGCTTGAGGATTTAAGGGCCTAATCAAAAATTGGTTCAACACCTGATCTTCTACAGTATAAGATTTGAGAAAATCTTGATGCTTATGAATATAATTTGGTTACCATAAATATTTTTAATAAAGATTATTAAATAAATAAATTAAAATACCTAAGCCCTATATTTTGAAAAACTACAAGTATTTTTGAATAAGTTAAGAACTGATATTTTTCATTAACCTTTACCTAAGAGATTGCTAAACTTTAAATTGGTCTCATTTACTAAAATTTTTTCTAAATTGGACTACTTCATTTCTAGAAAAAAGTTTTAGAAACTCCTAAAGAAACTCATCACATAATTTACTTATATGATTTTTATGTGATTAAAGTGTCACTTGAGGACAAGTTTTCAAATTTGGGGGTTTTTGATACACCTAAAACATACAGTATTTTTATACCAATTTTTATACCTAATTTTGATGATATTGCACTTTAAGGGAAAGTATTTTGTGTATTTTTTTGCAGGTATGATTAAATGGACGATTGTGATAAAAAGAGTGAAAAAAGACTAAATTTAGAGTAAAAATGAAGAAAGGTGCAAAATTTATCTGTGGCGGCTAAGCGCCTGTACCTGCACTTACGCGCCAGAGCCCTGCGGCTATGTGCCCAGATTGGAGCTGACACTACAGAAGCCTCATGGCTAAGCATCGAGACCTCGCACTTACGCACGACAGTTATTAAAGAGGAGCTATATAGTTTTTGGCGCCATTTTGAAGAGGTGTTTGAGGTATCTCTTGGTACAAACTTGGGTAATTTCTTATTGGCGCCAAAATTAAATTAAATTACTCTTGAATAGCTGCATCTCTTGGAGGATTCATTGAATCTGGACAAATTTGAAGAGATACGAAGGCACCTGTTGGAAAATTATAAAAAGAGGACTTGAAGATCAGAAAAGTGGTTGATGTTGGAGAGTGTGTAGTTTATGTTTATTGTGTAATAGAGTTTTTAGTAACACACTACTATACTTCACCATTTCTACTTAATTTAATATAGTTTGTATTAAGATTAGAAGTGAAATTTGGAATCCTTAGAGTTGGACGCTGTTCCATGAATATTTATGCTTATGATTTAGATATGAAATTTATGATTTATAATATGGGATATTACGCAAGTATACATATTGTTTATCAAGTAATATAGGACTTTTTGATTAAGCCCCGATATATCGAACCCACAGGGAAATGTGTAAAACTTTAAAGAAATAAGAAAAATAACTTTTTTCTTTTTAAATTGATTTTTGTAAGTATGTTTTAAGGTATTAATTTAAAAAAGTTGTTTTTTATATTTTTAATAAAAAGTTCAGCAAGAAATAAAAATTATCAATACTCTAAACACGATATAAAAGTTATAAGAATCAAATATATTTTTCCTTCTTCAATGAATCAGTAATAATTATGAATATTTATGTTGTGGAAGTATTTAAATGTATTGTGCCAAATAGAAGCAATTATATTCTTTACCCTTACTTGGTTCTATATAGAAAATTGGTTAATCTGAAATTTTGAAATTTTGTAGATGGGTTAGGTAGGGAAGATACCATCTCTCACTCTAGAGTTCCCTTTATTCCCTCCATCTGGGGGCTAACATCTCATAACAAAATTTAAAATAACAAACTAAATTAGGGGGCTTTAGCCTGTCACTCTAAAGTACTCTAATTTTACTCCCCAATAAGTCATATCTCCCTATATATTTGCATTCAATCATATGGACTACAATTCTCACCCATATAATTGCATGTGATTCTTTCCAATTGTTATTTGAGATAATACCGCATTGGATCTTACATAATCTCACAACAAATTTTAACATCCTAATTGGCCAAATCAAGAAGTAAATTAAGTTCAAGGAATTGAATCTTCACAATTTCTTCCAACATTAAACACTTATACTTTCCATAACATACTTCCAACATTTAATTACTTCATCATCTAAGAAAGCAAAAAGATAAAGTAAACTACTCATATTTCATGAAGAAAACACAAATACAACTTGATTTGAAAGCATAAACCATAATGAAAACACAACAATCTTACTTAAATACAAAGTGTAAAAACAATGATAAATACTTATATGAAAATCATCTCCACAAGACTCTGGAAGTTCCTTTGGAAATTTAATTTCCACAATACAACTCTACAGAGGTTGGCGCCCAACTCTGATGACTCTAATAAGAACTTTAAACTTTAATTAAAACTATATACAAGGATAAAAGAAAATTGTTGAGAATAAGGCTTCACACTAACCTTTTTTTCCTTTCTTACTCTCTACTCTCTAGTAACAACTATAGACAAGAAGATTTCCATAACGTTACTCTTTTAAAATACTAACTACAACTACTCCAACAATAACACACACACACACATAAATTATGAGGTTTCATTTTTATAATTTTCTAAAAGGTGCCTTGGTGTCTCTTCAAATCATGTCCAGACTCAATGTACCCACCAAAAGATGCATCCCTTCAATCACATTTGCTGCCCAAAGGAAGTTAAGGAAGTCATCGCCAAAAGTTGCTTCAAACGCCCCTTGAAAATTGCGCCAAATTTAATTAAAATTTGATTTTTAACTGTGGCACTTAAGCACCGGTACTTTGGCGCTTAGGCGCTAGAGGCCAAATTTCTCAAACTTCATAATTTTGCTTCAATTTTAATCCTTTTTCACTCATTTAATCATAATTAATCATTTTCATCATACCTGCAAGAAAAACACAAAATACCTTCCATTAAAGTGCAATATCATCAAAAATAGGTATAAAAATGTGCATAAAAACACTATATATTTTAGGTGTAACAAAATCCCCCAAACTTAAAATGTTACTTGTCCTTAAGTGAATCTTAAATATAAAAATTTTAACATGCAAATTATGTAAATGAGTTTCTTAGGAAGGTTTCAAAATTTTGTTCTAGAAATGAAATAATCTAATTTAGAAAAAAATTAAGTAAATAAGACTAATTTAATGTTTAGAAAGTTCTTAAGTAAAGGATAATGAAAATATAAGTTTCTATCTAATTCAGAAATACTTGTAGATTTTTCAAATTATAGGATTCAAACATTTTATTTTTCTCACTTAAAAATTTTAACTGAGAATAATTTTACTTACTATATTATAACCTTAGGTTTTAGATTTTCTCAAAACTTATATTTTAGACTTTAGGCATGGAACCAATTTTTGATTAGGCCCTTAAATCCTCAAGCTTCTCCTTCCTTTTCATATTCTACTTTTCACTTTTTTCTTTTTTTTTCATTTTCTTTTACTTTTTCCTTTTCTTTTTCTTATTTTTATATGGCAAGGATTACTGTATCTAGATAGTGTTGAAAATTATTTCACAATAAAAGAAATTTAAGCTTTGAAAAATAAAAGTCAAATCTTCTATTCATCCAAAAATACACCATTTCTTTGTAAAGATAGTTTAACTATATTTAACATTTCTTTATTAAGAACATTTTAACTTTAGATTTTTCATTATTACTATAAATTTTAACTAAATTCTTTTATTCATTTCTATAATTAAAATTTTTTCCGTTAATATAACTTCATATACATAATTATTTTCAATCAAAAACCAAATTTATTTTAAGTATTCTTGAGAACAAATAAAATTTAGTTTTTGAAATTCCCCCCAAACTTTAATTTTTAATCAGGATAAAACATTTAAACATAAGAAATGATACATGAGTGAGAATTAAAAACTAAAACAACATGCTTGCAGGAATTTCAATATCCTAAATATGCACGTATAACAATTTTAAAGAAAAACAGGAGTAAAAAGTAACTAAATTCAATTTTTTATAAAAATAAAAATTTCAAAAGACTTCTACAGTAGTGGAGGTTTTCAAAGCAAATACACACAAACTTAACATAACAACTGGTAGTAGATTTTGAAAAGTTTTAAACATGTAATTTTCAAATAGTGGTTTTTAATAGTGTTCTACATTTCCTAATAGATTTGGAATTAGTTTATACTCTATTAAAAATTCAAACACAAAATATACATTTAAAACATTTACTACCACACACATATCACAAACTACAACTTAAAACATTAATTTATCACATAAACATCTGAATGTGCATAAAAAGAAATAGTCCAACTATGCTCTATACAATTATCATAAATACATCACACAACAATTAAACATCACATCACTTATAAAAAAATCAAAATAAAAACATAACTACACATAATAAATCACAAAAATAAACAAACTAAACACAACAACCCTATTCATCATCCTCATCATCATCTTCTTCAGCCCAGTCTCTGGATGACACATAAGGTATATAAAATAGATGAGGGGCATCTCAGCACTGTGATCACCTCTAATCACTCTATCCATATACTGCTAATAATTATCCTCATATTCATCATGCTTAACAATATACCTTTCAATATTTTCAATATTACCATCCATATCTCTAACATGCTCTCGGGTAAACTCACTTTCTTCATAATCTTCTTTAATAGTCCAGTTTGTGAATCACTAGATAATGATGCTCTAGAAGTAGTGGCACATGAAGTAGAAGCAGCAGAAGCAGAAGTATAAGAAGTGGAAGTTCTAAATCCTCCTCTCCAGCCAAACTCTGAATCTACAATGTAAGCACCAACATTTACACTGGTAATAGGTCTCAATGGCTGAAGAACATCTTCCCATGTTTTAAACTTCGCACCAGACCGCTCACAAATCGAATGAATTAAGGATGGAAGTCCCATACCTGAAGTAGTAGCTGATCTGGCACAGTTCATCACATAATAAAAAATGATAGCCTCTATGTCAATAGGCTTTCCTAATTGAATACAATGGTTCAGAACAACTCTCTCCCTCGTAACTTCACTAGTATGACTTGAACGCAACAGTTTAGATGAGACAAAATAATGCCAATCCTTTGAAATGACATTCAACTTAGAGGCTTGAAAATTTACTCTTATTTCATTTGTTATCTTCCATAAACCTCTTCCATCAGTCAGAAAAGATATGATATCATCTAATTCTCCTTCAGTAGGATGAAAATTAGCATAAAAACAAAACAATGCAGGAGGCAAGTGGTAGAAGACATTGATTACCGCAGGTGAAAAATACACTTGTTCACCTCTAACCATCACCAAATTCTCTTCTGCTGCAGGCAAGTTTGCATAAAACTCTCTGACCATAGAAACAACAGCGACAGTGGAGAAGTAATGATGCACCAAAAAGATATACTATTTTTATTATATAATTTTACCCATTTTGGTGATATTGCACTTTAAAGAAAGGTATTTTTCATGATTTTTTATAGGTATGATGATTTTAGGTGATTGGAGCAAAAAGAAGCAAAAAAGAATGAATTCGGAGCGAAAATGAGGAAAATGGGAGAAAACAGCTTCTGGCGCCACCGGCGCCAAATTCCAGAGACTCCAGAATTAAATGGGCAATAGAGCACTGCCGGCGCCGCCGGTGCCCTATGTCGGTGCAATTAAAAAATGAAGATTTTTTGCTACTTTTTGAAGGAATGCTTAGAGAAACTCTTGGTAATTCGTTTCTAACATATATGTAAGTGTTTTTGGATGAAATTAGAGAGGGGTAGAAGAGTGTAGAAGTAGATAGAGTGTGTGTTCAGAGTTAGGGTTTGGAAGAGTGAGTGTAGAAGTGAATATTTGAGAGGGATTCCTCTCTAAGGAGTAAAGGAGAAGGAGTAAAGTGAGAGATTTCTTCTTCCTTTCCGTTCTAAAGAGAGAATTGAGTGTTGCAAAGAAGAGAGAAAAAGATTTAAAGGAACTTTAAGGGATTTGCTCGAGGAAGAGAAATAGATATGTTTTATTTGCTATTGTGGTTTGTGACCCGACCCGCAATAACGCAGTAATATTCGCTTCCAAAAGATGGCAAAAAACTTGACCCAATTTTATAAATAGCGGCTAGTGTATAAAATTAAAATGTTGTAAAATTTTATAAAATATTTTACACACTAGGGGTACTACGCAAGTATACGTATCGTTTCAAGTAATATAGGGTTTTCTTTTATAACCCCGAGTATCGATCCCATCGAGAAGCGAGGTAAGAAATCCTTTAGGCTAATTCCGACCTATTTCTATAAGGCCTAAATTTGGAATGTCGATTAAAATGAGTTTTCTAATAACTAATCCTAAATTAATTTCTTAAATAAAAAGATAACTTATGGATAAATTGGTTTGGAGAAATTCGAGATATTAAAAATTACCTTTCTCTTGTAATTACATAGATAATGTGTAAGAAAGATATGCTTAGTATTAATGTAGTAGTACCAAATAGAAGCATTCCTGTTCTTTACCCTTTGGTCCAGGCATAAAGAACATTGGCTAATCTATAGATCGGTTCAGGATGTTTTATTAGTAGAATGGGTTAATCTAGGCTCACACTACTAGATGTCCAAGGGTGGCTATGGTCGGCCCTACTAGTGACCCGTTCCCTTTCTATAGACCAAATTATTAGAATTTAGTCTGTCAATCTAAAAACTAATCAATTATGCGCCCAATAAACAATATCTCCCTATTTATTTGCACTTCACCTTGAATAACCCGCACAAGGCCTTCGACTACCCAAGGATTCATGTGATATCTACTAGTTAAGAATTCATCTCCTTCTAGGTCTCGGAATTCTTCAACGAGTTTTAACAATACAAGTGATCAATTTGTAAAGTAAATGAAGATCTGGTATGAATATCATCACCATAATTTAATAAGAGAATATCTAAGCAAATCTTAATTCCTAAACATGCATCTATTGCATTACAAAATAAAAGTAAATGAAAATAATGACATAAAAAGTAAAAGAATTGATAGAATTGTGTAATAAATTAAGTGTCAACAAGGAACTTATTTCATTAGTATTCTATTATATTTATGCAACTATCTGTCACCTAGAAGCATCTAATAGATAATTTCATCATAAAAATGATTTTCCTACGCATGCCACTACTTCATATTAAAAGAAAGAGTAAAGGAAATCACTTACGAAACATGGATAATTCACGACAAAAAACTTGGTTTAAAACAAAGAAAATCCACTAGAAAGTGTTTACAACAATTACAATAGAATAAAGAACACAATACTTAGCTTTTTCCCTCTGAAGGAAAGAAGAAGATCTCTCCACCAAAGTTTCCCACTGATCCATGTGATGCTCGTACATCCCTTACATAAATATCTCAAAATCCCTCACCAATCTCTCCATAAGATGTAAAAATCTACATCTTCATAACTCTAAATGACTAAAATGACTAAGGGGGAAGAAAGAGACTATAGGGTGCGATTTTTTCTGAAGGAGTGGCCTCCTATTTATAGGCTTCAAGGGTTGCCTCAATGCACATCTTCAAAATGTGTCCATGTTCAATGAATCTTCTATAAACCAACTCTAGCGCCTAGGCGCCGGAATCTGGCGCCTAGGCGACGGATTCCTTTGACCAAGTCTTCGCACCCCTTCACTTTGGGTCGCACCTCTTCGCGATTAAAACCGTTCCAATGTGTCCAGATACATTGTATCACATGTCCTATATATTAGGAATAACTTCCAGGCTTCTAGAAGGCCTAGAAACTACTTAACACCGTCAAAATAACTCCCAAAGTCGTCAAAAATCCGTCACATAACCGTTTCTGGATGATTCTGGCGCCTAGGCCTTGATTCTGGCGCCTAGGCGCCGTTTTCTCGTCGTCACTGGCGCCTAGGCACCACCCTATGCGCAGCTCCACCATTTTGCTCCGTTTGGCTCCGTTTCAACTTCGTTTCGTCCCATTTCAGTTGCGTTGCGTTCCTAACATCTTTACCTACAAGATAGACATAAAAACAACCCGTCTCAAAAGTATAATTTCATCCAAAACATGTGAGAAATGTAAAAGATATTGAGCATAGAAAGACATATTGATATGTGCCAAGTTAGAATTTATTTTTCTTGCTCATTTTGGCTTCAAATTGCATAGTTTTTGCTTCATCTTCTCTAAAATCATATTTTTATACTTGAAAACAAAATTATGCTAAATACCTTCCTTTATAGTGTAATATATTTAAAAATATGCATAAAGTAGAGATGAAATGAACACAAAAAATAGGTACTTTTTTTTCATGGATCAGTTTGTATGACTTTTCTTTTATATATAAAATCCATGTTTTATTGTGTCTTCTCTATGAATTCTGAGAAGTCTCCTTTGTCTTTCTTCTTGCATAGAGATGTGATGATGTGGATTTGAAGTGCTTTTAAAGTATTGAAGAAATTGTGATGGTTTTTCATTTTGAACTTAATTTACTTTTCGATCTGGCCAATTTAATTGTTAAAATCTGTTGTTGTACATTAACTCCAAAAGGATTGAGTGTCCTATAAAAATAATGAAGAATTCATTAAATGTCCATGAATGAATTGCGTAGTTCATGGGAATTGAGTGCAAATAAATAGGGAAATGTGTTTTGATGGGCTTCAAATTGGAGGTTTCAGGGTGACAGGTTGAGATCCCTAATTTGATCCTAAGATTGGTAACTAAAGTAGAAGGTTTGCCTTCAGGTGAAGGGTGAGTGCGAGCTCCGTAGTGATAGCCAGTATCCTCCTAGCCTAGCCTTAGATTTAGTGACTGAACTTAGAATATGTCAATGTTCTTTACGTGCTTGGAAGAGGGTGTACTCTTTTGAGGGTAAAGAAAGATTTATGCTCCTATTTGGCACAATACAATAAATAATCATTCTATATCATTCACACATCATATAATCATTGCAAGAGGAAAGACTCATTTCATATATATCAAAACCTTTCAAATAGAAAGCTTAGTGTGTGTGTGTTAGTTAATTTTGTTTAAAGATATTAGAAGTAATGGTGGTTTGCTTAACTATTACTATTTTCTGCACCTTGTTAGTAGAAGTAAACTTAAAATTTAATTGTGATTTGAGTATTGGATTTTAGTATTACGCTATCTATTGTAAGGAACGTGCCTTCCCTGTGGGATCGATAACCAGGATTCCATTAGAGCTCTATATTACGTGATACGATACTTATACTTGCATTGAAGTTTGGACTTTACAAAATCATTATAAATATATAAATTTGGATTCATAAGTTCTTGCATAATAAAAAGTCCGCATCAAGTTTTTGGCGCTGTTGCCGGGGATGTTATAAATGGTATCTATTGATAATATAGTAACTCAAAACCTTTACTTTGTAGTGTATAATTATGTGTTTGTTTACTTTTTAAAGTATTTGTATGCGCAGTAGTGGATCTATAAGTTTAGTACCTTACAATTCGGAGTTAGAGAGTACTGTTAGAAAAATTAGAAAACAACAAAAACAAACTAAGAATCCTTGAGAAATGGCAAATAACTAAGATAATCAGCAAAATGATATTGGAAATTTACCGAGACCTTTAAGAGATTATGCTAACCCAACAGCAGATGAAATTCATGTGACTATTCAAAATCCTGATGTTGCTGCTAATTCATTTGAAGTTAAACTTGCTATTATCCAAATGATACAAAATAATCAATTTGGAGGAACACCTAATGAGGATCCAAATTTACATTTCGCTAGTTTTGTAGAACTGTGTGCTACTATTAATGACAGAGTGTCGAGTGATGCTGTCAGACTTAGACCTTCTCCTTTTTCATTAAGGGATAAAGCTAAAGTGTGGTTAAATTCGTTAGCACCTAGATCTATTAGAACTTGGGGAGAACTTTCTCAAAATTTTTTATCAAAATATTTCCCTTCATCAAAGACTACTAAGCTAAGAAATGATATCACATCTTTTGGTCAGTTTGAAGGGAATCAATATATGAAGCTTGGGGAAGATTTAAAGATCTTCTTAGGAAGTGCCCACATCATGTTTTACCAGACTGGTTAATAATTCAAACATTTTACAATGGATTAGTGGGATCATTGAGATCGATTATAGATGCTGCTGTTGGTGGATCGTTAATGTCAAAACCTTTTAATGAAGCATACTCATTAATAGAAGAAATGACTACTAATAATTTTTAATGGCCCTCGGAATAGGTAAATCCTAAAAGAGTAGCAAGTTTTCATGATTCAAATATGATGCCTATGATAGTTTCTCAAATTGTAGCCCTTTCTAAGAAAATTGATCAGTATGGAATGAATTATTCTCAACCACCCCAAGTGTTAGAGGAAAATTCATTTGACATGAATAACGAATCTCAAACACCTTATGAGACTTTGAATGCTATTAATATTCCTAATAATCCTTCTTTGAATTATTATAATCCTGGTTGGAAGAATCACCCAAATTTCAACTGGAATAATAACAATGCTAATTTTAACCCACAATGGGGGAACAGCTCTATAAATTCAATCGGAAATTCAAACAATCAATGAAATATCAATTTTAGACTTTGTTATCCTCCTGGATTCAATAGTAACCCACAATTTAAGGATAAGAAGTTGTCTACTGAAGAAATGATTCTGAATATGGGAAATCAACTACAAGCTCAAGGTGTTGCGATGAAAAATATTGAAAATCAATTGGGATATATTTTCACTGCACTTAATAATAGACCTTCTGGAATGCTTCCAAGTAATGTTGAGATCAATCCAAAAGATCAAAACAAGGAACAACTTAAGGCTACTCAATTAAGGAGTGGAAAGAAATTGGAGACAAGAGTACAAAAAGAAGTTGAAATAGAGAAAGAGAAGGTGGATATTGAAAAAGGTTCCAATAAGATTTATCTAGACATGGAATATCCTCTTGAACCAATGAAGATTACTGTTGAAAAACCGCCACCTCCATTTCCTTAAAGATTGAAGCAACAAAATAGGGATAACAGATTCAAAAAAATTTTAGAGATCCTTAAGAAATTAACGATAAATATTCCTTTTGTTGAAGCATTAGAACAGATGCCTGACTATACCAAGTTTATGAAGGATATTCTCAAAAAGAAAAGAAAGTTCACAGATCATGAAACTGTTGCACTTAGGGGAGAGTGTAGTGCAATTATTCAGAAGAAGCTTCCGGAAAAACATAAAGATTCTAGTAGTTTCACTATCCCGTGTGCTATAGGTGAAAAATTTTTCGGAAGAGCCTTATGTGATATGGGAGCTAGTATTTATCTTATGCCTTTATCAACTTTCAAATGGTTAGGAATAGGAGAAATTTCTCCTACATCTGTGACTCTTCAGTTGGCCGATCATTCCATTTCTTAACCTAAAGGAGTGGCGGAAGATGTGTTAGTGAAAGTGGATAAATTTATCTTCCCTGTGGATTTTATTATACTTGATAAGGAGGAAGATAAAGAAATTTTAAGCATTTTGGGAAGAACATTCCTTGCTACTAGGAGAGCAGTGATTGATATTCAAAAATGAGAATTAACTATGAGGGTTAATGATCAAGAGATGACCTTTAATATTTTTAAATCTATGACGTATCCCTCAATGGCAAAAGATGATGAATGTTTTAGGATGGAGGTCTGTGAATATTTGAGAAATGATCATTTTCAAAATATATTTAAAAAAGAAGCGGAGTATGAAAATATGTTTGAAGAAGGAATTGAAAATGAAGAAAATTCAGAAAGTAAGAAGAATGAAGATTTGGAGTATGTTCAGGAGAGATTTGAAGTATTAGATACTATGGAAGGTGGAGATAAAAACTTAATTTCAGCTATAATAAAACCTCCTGAACTTGAGATGAAAATTCTCCCTAATCATTTGAAGTATATGTTTTTAGGAGAATCATCTACCCTACCAGTTATTGTATCTTCGGAGTTAAATGAATATCAAGAACAAAAATTGTTGGAAATTTTAAAAAGATAAAAAAAGGCTTTTTAATGGACTTTAGCAGATATTAAAGGAATTAGTCCTTTAACTTGTATGCACAGGATTTTATTAGATGAAGAACATAAATCTAGAGTTGATCCGCACAGGAGATTGAATCAAATAATGAAAGAAGTAGTTAAGAAAGAGATTTTAAAATGGCTAGATGCTGTAATTTTTTATCCATATTCGGATAGTGCTTGGGTGAGTCCAATACATTGTGTACCGAAAAAGGGAGGAGTGACTGTTCAAGTGAATTAATGGAATGAAATTATACCCACAAGAAAAATTAATGGATGACAAATTTGTATTGATTATATGAAATTAAATGTCGCCACCCGAAAAGATCACTTTCCTCTTCCTTTTCTCGATCAAATGTTGGATAGACTTGCTGGACACAAGTACTGCTGCTTTCTGGATGGATATATTGGTTATCATCAAATACATATTGCTCCTGAGGATCAATAAAAGATAACATTTACTAGACCTTATGGAACCTTTGCTTTTCGAAGAATGCCTTTTGGACTGTGTAATGCACCTGCGATGTTTCAGAGATGTAAGATGTCTATCTTCACCAGTATGATAGATAATGGAATATAAGTTTTCATGGATGATTTCTCTGTATTCTGGACTTCATTTGAAATATGTTTGGAAAACTTAGCAAAAGTTTTGGAGCTTTGCGAGAAAATAAATTTAGTTCTGAATTGGGAGAAATGTCAATTTATGGTTGCAGGAGGAATTGTACTTGGGCATAAAATTTCTGAATTTGGTATGGAGGTCGACCCTGCTAAAATTCAAGTGATTGAGAGATTGCCACCACCCACTGCCGTGAGAGAGGTGAGGAGTTTCTTAGGACACGTTGGATTTTACAGGCGATATATTAAAAAATTTTCTAAAATTACCAAACCTTTGTGCCGACTTCTAGAAAATGATAAAAAATTTGATTTAAATGATGAATGTTTGTGTGCTTTTAAATTATTGAAAGAGAAATGAATCACTGCACCTATAATTGTTTTACCTGATTGGGAGAAACCATTTGAACTTATGATTAATGCTAGTGATTATGCGGTCGGAGTAGCGTTGGGGCAGAGGCACGATAAAATTTTCAATGTCATTTTCTATGTTAGTAAAACTCTTAATGAAGCTTAGATTAATTATACCACTATTGAAAGAGAGTTATTTGCTATAGTATTTGCTTTTGAAAAGTTTATACCTTAATTAATTGGAGCTAAAAGTATTGTGCATACAGACCATTCAGCTATCAAATATTTAATGCAAAAGAAGGATGCCAAACCTAGATTGATTAGTTGGATAATTCTTCTTCAAGAATTTGATTTTATGATAGTTGATAGGAAGGGATCTCATAACCAAATGGCTGGTCATTTGTCGAGATTAGAGTATGATAAATTATCTAACTTTGAGAAGGAAGTCACAAAAACTTTCCCTGATTAACAACTTTATACTATTATGGGAAGAAATTTGCCTTGGTATGCTGATATTGTGAATTATATTGTGAGTGATATTGTACCACCAGATTTAACAAGGGAACAACAAAAGAAGTTTAAATATGATGCAAGATTTTATTTTTGGGATGAGCCCTATCTATATAAATAGTGTAAGGATCTGATTATTAGGAGATGTGTGCCACAGGAAGAAACTAATTTAATTATTCAATGATGTCATGATTTTGAATTTAGAGGTCATTTCGGTGTTAATAAAACTACTTTAAAGATTTTACAGTCTGGATTTTATTTGCCTACTCTTTTTGAAGATGTATACAAATATATTAAATCATGTGATCAATGTCAGAGAGTAGGTAATATCTCTAGAAGAAATGAAATGCCTTTAAACTATAATTTGGAAGTTGAAATTTTTGATGTATGGGGATTAGATTTTATGGGACCATTTACTCCTTCATTTGGGAATTTATATATACTAGTTGTAGTTAATTATGTCTTGAAATGGATTGAAGCTATTGCTTTAACTAAATGTGATGCTCATAGTGTTTCAAAATTTTTAAAGAAAAATATATTTACGAGATATGGAATGCCGAGAGTGATTATAAGTGATGGTGAATCCCATTTCAGAAATAATCAAATTAAGAGATTGAATGAGAAATATAATATTATTCATAGAATCTCTACTGCTTATCATCCCCAGACTAGTGGTTTAACAGAAATGTCTAATCGTGAAATTAAAAGAATTTTGGAGAAAACTGTGGATAATCACAAATTAGATTGGTCTGCTCGATTAGATACTGCATTATGGGCTTATTTGACTGCTTTGAAGATCCCATATTGGAATGTCTCCTTATAGACTAGTGTTTGGTAAGACTTGCCATATACCGGTTTAATTGAAGCATAAAACATATTGGGTGATAAAAGAGTTGAATTTTAATTTAAAAAATGCTGGAGAGAAAAGATTTATGCAATTGAATGAATTGAAAGAAATTAGAAATGCATCTTATCACAATGACAGAATCTATAAAGAGAGAATGAAATTGTGGCATGATCGAAAGATATTGAAAAAGAAATTTGAACATGGACAGAAAGTTTTGTTATACAACACAAGGTTGAAATTATTTCTTGGAAAGCTCAAGTCTAGATGGTTGGGACCTTTTACAGTTGTAAAAGTTTATTCTTTTGGAGCTGTTGATTTTGAGGATCCTGATACTGGAAAGATTTTCAAGGTTAATAGGCATCGATTAAAGCCTTACTTTGACGTGTTTCAACCTGACTTAAAAGAGGTTTTAATGCTTAGTCATCTCGATTAGCTGAATGGTTTGTCGGGCTAACGACGTTAAACCAAGCGTTTTATGGGAGGCAACCCATATGCATCTTTATGGTGTGTTTGCTTGTTTTTTGTAGTTATGCTTTTAAATGATTATTTTGGAATCCTAATCGTCCAAAATACTTTTAAAAAATTGATAAATATTAGATAAAATTAAGATATTGGAATGTTTTGGGCCAAATGAAGTTCGGTGAAATTTTTATCATTGGCACTGCCGGCGCCAGAATTGGTGCCGTTGGCGCCCAAGTACAAACTGTATGCTGAACTTCAGAATTTGAGCGCCGCCGGCGCCTTATCGAGTGCTGCCAGTGCCCAAATCCTGGTGACGGTTATTGGAATTTAAAAATTCAATTTTTGGCGATTTTGAGCGGGATCTTCTTCCTTATAACCCCTAAAACTCCATTTTAAACCTCTAACCACCAGAAAAATGAAAACTTCCTTTCCCAATTGGCATCCCATGGATTCCCACTCCATAGAACCCCCTCGATCTCGCATTTTCAACTTATGGAAATTTATCAGTTTCGAGGCACAGTGATTATTCACCAAGGTGATGATGAAGAGGAGGATTATCAAGGAGAGAGGGTTTGTTAATTGAAGTTTGGATAATCCTACTACAAGAGTTGAAGAGATAATAAAGAAAAGGCATTGGGAAGTGCTATGTTACACTACTGCTACTGTAGTCATTCCGGTTATGAAGGAATTTTATGTAAATCTTCACTGGATCAACCAAGGATCCGTCTATGTGCGAGGTAGGTTTGTGCAATTTACTCTTGCGAGAATTAATGATCTCTTTATGATTGAGAATGTACCTATCTGCCACTATTCCAATTTTAATGCGACAAGCTATGATATGAATGAAGTTTATCGTTATTTGACGGATTAAAATGAATATTGGGAAGTAAGAGACAATGGATATATTAGTTTCCCTTCTGCATCTTTAAATCCAGTGTCAAAGCAGTGGCATTATTTTATTTTGGCGAAGTTATTTCTAACTTTGAAGATTAGTAAAGTAACCAAGGAAAGTGCTAGTTTAAATTTCTCTATTCAAACTGGAAGGCCGATTGATATTGAAAATATAATAGTGAAATCTGTTTTGGGATTGATAGTTCATGGATCTAAATATGGGATTGGACACCCATCCACCATATTTCTGCTGTGTAGCTAATCTCAAGTTCCGTATGAGAGTTGGGAAAAGGTTCTTCTTCCCTGGAGGCCTATTGATCCAACTAATCTTTATGACTACCAAACAGTAGGAGATGAAGGTGATATGGATCTGCTTGTTGATCAACCAACTCAGACTTCACAACCAATTCAACCTTACTTTCCTGAAAGTTCCAGAGTGATACTGAAGAAAATCAAGCAGTTGGAAAAAGAGATACAGAATGTTTTGAATGCCATTAATAATATTCTGATTTATTTGATCACATAGATCGGAGGATGAAGGAACAGTTTGATCACGCTGATCTGATTGAAATGGACCTGATTAATCTGTTGAAGAAGAATGTTGTGATTGCTGAGGATTCATTTGATGAATTTCCATTTCGTCCCTTATACAATTTGTTTGTGCATCGTCAATCTATTGGAGATATCAGAGAAGAAGATAGTTCAGAGACTGATGAGGAGTGACTACTGAATTCTGCTTGTGTTTGATGTGTGTTTGCTTTGCTTTACTTAATTTTTTTTATTTGTTTAGTATTTGCTTTGTTTTTCTTTGTAGTTTGCATTGGATTTACTATGCTTAATTTTGTTTTGTGTGCTTAGATTTTAGTGTTTTCTTATCGTAGTGTAATTGCAACACTAAAAATCTAAGGGTCGTTGATTTGTTTTGATGAACATGTTAGTTTTTATGTTGTAATGTGGATTTTATATATAGAAGTGATGTTTTGTGTTGTTTGTGTAAGAATTATGTTAGTTATTGCTTGTGTGATGAAATAGATGCTTAATGAAGTATTAAATGAGATTATAGAGGACGAAAAATTGAAATTACAAAAAAAATTTCGGACCCAAAAAATTTTTTGCACTGGCGCCACCGGCGCCCAAATACAGAGACTTTGGCTAATTGGAATAAATAGAGCACCGTCGGCACCCGAATACAGAAAAAGGCTAAAACCCTTATATTTCACGATTTTGACCATGGGACCCGCAAATTTCATTCTTGCTTTCGTCTTCCTCCTCAGTTTTGGCAACTTTGAAGGACTAGGGCTTGCTAGATCTTGGATTTAAAGCGATTTTAAGGCTTTTCGAGACCAGATCTACACTTCTCTTTGTAAGAGCTTCACTTTGAGTTAAAATTTTTTGATTTTCACCATAGGAATCTCTCACATTGCTTAGATTGGAATTTTAGGATTTTTTAAGAAATTTTGGGATTTCTTATGATGAAAATTGCTCTTACTTGTTTAGAATAGTATTTGGAGTTTGCTACATTGTGGATTTGGAATTTATTAGAATTTTCTTGCAATTTTTAGAAATTCACATGGCTCCAAGAATGAGTAAGGCGAAGAGAAAATTTGATTATGGTGAAGAAAAATTTGTCAATGTCAAGGCGCAATTTCGTTTTAGTTCTTACCTTTACAATAAGAAGTGTATTCAGGATCGAGCTTTTGACAATCTTGGTGGATCTATTATACAGTTAATTACCGAGCAGAAATGGAAAAGATTTTGTTATTTTACTGCAAATGCTGTTTTGTGTGTTGTAAGAGAATTCTATGCAAACTTGCTCTGGATTGAGACAGAATATGTGCTAGTTTGAGGAAAAATTGTTGAATTCACCCCTCAGCGTATCAATGCATTTTATCAGACTTGGGAACCTTTTGTATGTGAATATGAAGTTTTGATACCCAAGAAGCGAATTTGAAGGAAGTGATTGCTTTTCTGACTTACGGAAAAGGGGATGGAAAGTGAGTCAAAAACAAATGATTAACTTCCCAGCTTCCAAGTAAATGTTGCATGTAAAGTCTGGCACTATTTCATCTCTGCAAGACTATTACCTTCTCATCACCATAGTGAAGTTACAAGGGATAGAGCAATTTTGAATTATTGTATTCAAACTATGAAGAAGATTGATATTGGAGCTATTGTCTTCAAGAACATTCAGTCTATTGCTAGAGGAGAGACCACTGGAGGATTAGGACATCCTGCCCTGATTCATGCCCTGTGTGTACAATTTAGAGAAGAGTTCAACAGTTCTGAAGAGGTAGTTATACCACTTAAATTGATTACCAAGACTATCATTCATACTTATGAGTCTCATATGGGAGCACGAGATGAGAGTAGGAGTACTGATATTCCTACTACGAGGTACGACATTCCATCTACTTCTGAGCCCCCTACATTGTCTGATATTATGGAACAGTTGAGAATACAGAGTGATAGTATGGATATACTCCATGGTAGGATGGATTTGTTTGAGGATAGAAGTGATGTGAATGAGGATTATATGAGAAGAAGAGTTAAGTTTGATATTGCCTATCATGACGCCCAAGTCAGATTCATGAGGGGGGAGACTGATGTGATATTCCTTACTTACCCCAGCTATACACCATTTAGACCTAGTCTTGCTGACCCTACTGATGAAGCTGGTGATGAAGAGTGGTGGTTTGTCTATTTTTGTTTCTGTTTTTTCTTTTTATGTGTTGTGTTTTTGTGATGTAGTAGTTATTTACTTTCTATGTGATGTGTGAGCCTGTTGATGTACTGTAGTGTTATAAAGAAAAGTTGAAATTGTTAAATGAAATGTGTAGTGTTGTGATAGTTTGTTTAGTAGTTGTGGTGTTTTGTTGGATGTTTAGATGTTTAAAGTTGATATCTCTTTACCCTGTAAATATTTAAAAATTTTATATCACTGTTACTAACTGTTTCATACCTGCTAGCTATAAATTTTGACTAATACCAGACAGATTTTGAAGATTTCAAGATCTTGACACAAAAATGTTAGTTTCTTTTACTCTCTACTGTTTCAAATTTATTGAAGAATTTAAGTTTGGGGGAGGGTAGAAAAATATTAACTCTTATTTGTTCTCAATTATTATATTTTCAAAAATTATTAGCAAAACTTCTGGCAATTGAACCTCACTTTAGATAACTAAAACTTTTTATTTCAGTTGAATATTATGGAAGGATTGGATGAAAGTTTTTAGTAATAAAGGTTAATTTTATAGGGGTAAAATATTTGGTATGAAAAGATTTGATTATAGTTAACTATTTAAAGTAAAGTAAACTGTATTTTTAAAATATTAGAAGACTTAAAATATTATGTGTTAAGAAGAGATTGTGACTTTATGATGAATAATAAAGCTCATACCTAATTATAAAGTAAGGAGGTGTTTCAAGTTTGAACTTTAGAAAGAGGAGAGTAAAGTTCAAAATCATTAAATGCTATCTAGATATAGTAATCCTCATAAAAAAAAAGAAAAAGGAAAGAAAAGAAAAAAAGGATTGAAAAACAATCCCAAAAATAAAAAAAGAAAGAAGAAAAAGAAAATAAAAAAAAAAGAAAGAAGAAAAAGAAAAGAAAAAGAAAGAAAAATATTTATGAGGAGAAGCTTGAGGAGATACCTAATCAAAAATTGGCTTCACTTGAGTCACCCTAAAGGGAGAACTTCATTTCATTTCTGAATTTATATTTAAATTATTAACCTACATTCTGATGAAGTTTGCATGAAGTCCTTTTTCATATAGTCTTTCAACGAACTCTTAATGTGACAAATTATGGTTTATCTTGAAATAAATAGAAGACTAGAACCCTTAGACTAGATTGTTGAATCTTCTTGTACCTCTAGTGTTGACCTGAGTTAATAAATTTCTTTCTAAAAGTCTTACTAATATATTCCTTTGAATGAAAAATTTTAGTGTCCTACAAGTGAAAAGTACATTGCCTTGAGTTATATATTTATGTAGTAGAAGGATTACTTAAGGACAACTAATAGTTAAGTTTGGGGGATTTTGATGCACCAAAAATATATACTGTTTTTGCTATATAATTTTACCCATTTTTGGTGATATTGCACTTTAAAGAAAGGTATTTTTCATGATTTGTTGCAGGTATGATGATTTTAGGTGATTGAAGCAAAAGGAAGCAAAAAGGAACGAATTTGGAGCAAAAAGGAAAGAATTTGGAGCAAAAAGGAGCCAAATGGGAGAAAACAACTTCTGAGTTAGATTGGTATAAAATTCTTTCACAACTTCTACTACAGCCTTTTTTGTAAAGCAACAAAATTTTTCCCACTTCCTCTCTCCAATAACTTGTTCAACTTCTCCTCCAGGTTTATCAAAAACTCTATCTTGTATGCATTTCTTTCCTTGGAAGATAGAAGTGTGCCTTGACTGGGCTTTTGCATTTACAAATCGAGCCTCATCAAACTCAAATCGCCTCTTTTATCGGGGAGCCATTTTTCGATCTATCAAATTTACAAAAATCTAAACTAAACTCTAAAATAATGATAAAATGGCTTCCAAATGTGACTTTAAGGATTCTAAATTAAGCTCCATGAATTTCTTCCAAGTATTTTCTCCACATTTTCAATTTTTCAGAATTCCTAAATGTGGAAGAAATTCTTGGTGAAAATATAAAATTTATTCATAGGAGGGAAGCTATTACCGAGGAAAGATGAAATCTGGTGTCAAAATGAGTTGAAATTGCCCCAAATCCAAGATCTCTCAAGCCCTAGGTCAAAATTTTTGGTGTTTGGAAGTTAGGGATGATGAATAGTGGTGTTTGACTGGTCAAAATCGCGGTTAAAAAGTAATTTTTGAGATCTTGTCATCGGTGGGGTCATTGGTGCCATTGGTGAGCTCTATTGAATTAAATAGCAGAAGTTCGGGAAAAACCTGCCGTCGGCGGCCTTGATGGCACCGTCGGCGTGATTCTTAAATTTTGTTCATTTTCCAGATTTTTGCGATTTTGATCAATTTCAAGCCTCATCGACATCCTTTCGATCATTTTAAACATAAATTTTAGTAAATAAGAAATGTTTCAATACAAAGAAACATTCACAACACAAAACATCACAATTATATATAAAATCTAAGGGTTACAATACACGTTACACTACACACTTAGTTAGGTATTTTCTCAACCTCAATTCATCAATTCAACGTCACAATCCAAGCCACAACACTCTAAATGCTGAAAACAAACAATCCATGCTTAATCTCAACTATACTGAGATCTAAAAGCAAACTTCGAAAGCAAGCAAACAAATAGATTCAAATCAAATCTAAACATATAAAAATATACGTAGTAAAGCAGATCTACTACTCCTCTGATTCGGTGCTTGTATCTTCTCTGACATCACCCATCGATTGAATATGAACGTAAAGGTTATATAAGGGTCGGTAAGGGAATTCTTCAGTAGAGTCTTTTTCTATCCATCCCATCTTTCTCATTAGGCGTATAAAGTTTCCTTCGATATGTCCTGAGTGATTAAAGTACTCTTTCATCCTCCAATCAATGTGATCAAAAAAATCAGAGATATTGTTAATTGCATTCATCACATTTTGTACCTCTTTTTCAAGTTTCTTAATTCTGTGTGAGATCACCAACGTCTTTTCTGAAATTAGAGGTTGAATTGGTATTGAGTTCTGTGATGATTGATCCAAAATAATGCCCATATCATTCTCATCTTCATTTGCTGGGAACATTTTGGTTAGGTCTAAAGGCTTCCAAGGTAGAAGTACCTTTTCCCAAATCTCATATGAAACTTGGAACAGGCTGTAAAGTGAGAAAATTGTAGAAGGATGTCCAAGTCCATGAGTTGATCCTTAAACGATCAGACCTAAAATAGACTTCACAATTATTGATCCAATGTTAATTGGCTGTCCCATTTGAATACAGTAATACAAAATAGCACTTTCTTTAGTAACTTTACCAATCCTCATTGTCGGTAACAACTTTGCAGAAATGAAGAAGTGCCAAAGTTCTGATACCGAATTTAGAAGTGTAGCAAAAAAACTAACATACCCATTTTCTCTTATTTCTCAGTCTTCAGTCTCGTCCGTTAAATATTAATAAATCTCATTCATCAAATTTCTTGTATGGACAAAGTTGGAATAATGGCAGACAGGAACATTCTCGATCATATATACATCATTAATTCTTACAGGAGTAAAGTTACCCACCTGCCTCGCACATAGACGCTTCTTTTGTTGATTCCATGCAAATTAGCGTAAAACTCCTTCACCATAGGAATGACTACTGCGACAGTAGTGTCACATAACACTTCCCATCGTCACCGCACGGTCGTCTATTCAATCACTGTCAATGGATTGTTTAATCCTCGATTCACAAAGCCTCTTTCTTTGATTAATCTCCTCTTTGTCAGCACTTTGTTGAAGATTCATTGTGCCTCGACACTAACGACCTTTCTCCGTTTAAACACTCAAAATCTAGGGTAATCAGTGGAATTGGAAGCCATTAGGGATGAATTCAGTGGAGTTTCAATTTGTTTTTGGGAAATGGAGAGTTTAGAAACCGACTCTGGAAGTTTATAGGGAAAATTCTGCCTAAAACCACCGAAAACCGCCATTTCAAACTCTAGAAATTGTCCACTCGCCGATCTCACCGTCGGCGGCCTCGATGGCGCCGTCAGCAAACTTATGAAATTAAATGTCAGGGCTCTCAGGAAAACCCATCGTCGGCCGCGTCGAGCTCGCCGTCGGCGCCCAAGGCAAAATTTGCACATAAACGCCGTAGTCCGAATGCGTTCCAAATTTTCTCTATGGATCCAAATTCCATGATGATAAAAGGGTAAATACGAGTAGTAGAATTTAATACAACCACATAATAATGATAAATTCAAACAAATACTCAACAAATAAAGATAACTATGGGTTGCCTCCCATAAAGCTCTTGGTTTAACGTCGTCAGCCCGACTTATTCAGGTGTTATTCAGGTAAACTGAGCATTAAAACCTCTTTAACGTTTGGTCTTTTACCCTCAAAATATGGTTTTAATCTGTGTTCATTTACTTTAAATCTATTCCCAGTCTTTGGATCTTCAATTTCAATAGCTCCATAAGTGTAAACTTGAGTCACAGTAAAAGGTCATAACCAACGAGACTTCAATTTCCCAGGGAATAACTTCAGCTTTGTATTGTAAAGCAAAACTTCGTGTCCTGGTTCAAAGTTCTTCTGGTTAATCTTCCGATCATGCATTAACTTCAATTTTTCCTATAAATTCTGTCGTTATCATAAGATTCATTTCTTAATTCTTCCAATTCATTCAGTTGTAACAATCACTTCTCACCAGCATTTTTCAAATTATAATTGAATTCTTTAATTGCCCAATATGCTTTATGCTCCAATTCTACTGGTAAGTGGCAAGTCTTGGTAAGGAGTCATTCCAATATGAGTTTTATAAGCAGTCCTGTATGCCCATAATGCAGTATCTAGTCTCGCGGACCAATCTAACCTACTAGGGTTTACAGTCTTTTCTAGAATTCTTTTAATATCTCGATTAGAAACTTCGGCTAACCTACTGGTCTGAGGATGATAAGCAGTAGAGATTCTATGAATAATATTAAACTTTTATGCCAATCTCTGAATATATTTATTCCTGAAATGGAATCCTCCGTCAATGATAATCACTCTCGGCATTTCGTATCTTGTGAAAATGTTTTTCATTAAGAATCTTGAAACATTTTTAGCATCACAACAAGGTAAGGCTTGTGCTTCAATCCACTTTGATACATAATCAACTGCAATCAATATATATAAGTTCCCAAATGAAGGAATAAATGGTCCCATGAAATCTAATCCCCAAACATCAAAGATCTCAACTTCTAACATGAAATTCAGAGGCATTTCATTTCTTCTAGATATATTGCCTACTCGTTGGCATCTATCACAAGTTTTGATATATCTGTAAACATCTCTAAAGAGAGTAGGCCAATAAAATCTAGCTTGTAAAATTTTATGCGCAGTTTTGTCAGTTCAAAAATGTCCTCCAAATTCAGAATCATGGTATTTTTGAATAATCAATTCAGTTTATTCATAAGGCACACATCTCCTAATAATGAGATCCTTACATTGCTTATATAAATATGGTTCATCCAAAAAATATGCTTTTACATCATGAATGATTTTTTTTTGTTGCTGAAGTGTTAGCATAGGTGGCAAAATATCACTTATAATATAGTTAACTATATCAGCATACCAAGGTATTTTTCACTCATTAATATTATAAAGTTGTTCATCAGGGAAACTGTCTGTAATTTCATTGTCGGTGTCAGATAATTCATGATATTCTAATCTCGACAAATGATTAGCAATTTGATTATCAGCTCCCTTTCTATCAATTACCACAAAATTGAATTCTTGCATCAAAAGTATCCATCTGATTAATCTTGGTTTGGATCCTTCTTTTGCATTAGTTATTTAATAGCAGAGTGATCAGTATGCACAATACATTTAGTCCCAATTAAATAAGATCTGAATTTGTCAAAAGCATACACAATATCCAGTAACTCTTTCTCAGTAACTGTATAGTTAATTTGAACATCGTTAAGAGTTTTACTAGCGTAGTATATAACTTTAAAAATCTTATCATATCTTTGTCTAAGAACAGCTCCAATAACATAATCACTAGCTTCACACATTAATTTGAATGGTTTCTCCCAGTCATGTGAAACTATTATAGGTACTGTGATTAGTTTATCCTTTAATAACTCAAAGGCTTTCAAAAAGTCTTCAGTAAATTCAAATTTCTTGTCCTTTTCTAAAAGTTGGCATAGAGGTTTGGTAAATTTTTAAAAATATTTAATAAAACGTCTGTAAAAACTAGCGTGTCCAAGAAAACTTCTTACCCCTCTCACTGTAGTAGGAGGTGGTAGTTTAGCTATAACTTGAATTTTTCTAGGTTCTACTTCCATATCATTTTCCAAAATTTCATGCCCTAATACAATTCCTCCTGCAACCATAAATTGACATTTCTCCCAATTTAGAACTAAATTAGTTCTTTCACATAACTCCAAAACGTTTTCAAGATGATTTAAGCATGCGTTAAATGATGTTCCAAATATAGAGAAATCATCCATAAAAACTTCTATTCCATCATCAATTAACTTACTAAATATAAACATCATACATCTCTGGAATGTTGCAGGTGCATTACATAATCTGAAAGGCATTCTTCGAAAAGCAAAAGATCCATAAGGACTAGTAAATGTAGTTTTTTCTTGATCCTCAGGAGCAATAAGAATTTGATGGTAACTAATATATCCATCTAAAAAATAAAAGTATTTGTGCGCAGCAATTTTATCCAACATTGGTCTAGAAATGGTAAAGGGATGTGATCTTTCATAGTGGCAAAATTTAATTTTTTATAATCAATACAAATACGCCACCCAGTAACTTGCCTAATAAATATTAATTCATTATTCTCATTTGCTTCAACAATCATTTCTCCTTTCTTAGAAACACAATGAGTTGGGCTTACCCAAGCACTGTCCGAAATAGGATATATAATTCAGCATCTAATCATTTTAAAATCTCTTTTTTAATTACTTCTTTCATAATAGGGTTCAGTCTCCTTTGTGGATCAATTCTTGGTTTATGTTTATCGTTCATTAAAATTATGTGCATACAAATAGAAGGACTAATTCCCTTTATATCAGTCAGAGTCCAACCAGAAGCTCTTTTGTACTTTTTTAATGTATCCATTAATTTTTGTTCTTGAATTTCATTTAAATCTCAGAATACAATCACTGGTAATGTTGATAACTCTACAAAAAAATGCATACTTCAAATGATTTGGAAGAGTCTTCAATTTAAGTTTAGGTGGTTTCACAATAGACAGAATTAAGATTTCGTTCTCTGGTACTGTTGAATCGAGCGTTTCAAATTTTTCCTAAACATAATCAACTTCTTTGTTATCAATTTCATCATAATTATCATTTTCCATTTCTTTATGTTCTTTAAATTTTTCTTTAAAATATTGTTTTCTCAAATATTTGCATGTATCCATTCTAAAACATTCATCTTCTCTTTCTATTGAAGGATACATTGAGTTTGAGATGTTAAAGGTAACTTTCTGATCATTTACTCTCATAGTAAACTCTCCTTTTTGAACATCTATCATGGCTCTTCCTGTAGCTAGGAATGGTCTTCCTAAAATGATAGGTATTTCCTTGTCTTCTTCCATATCTAAAATGATAAAGTCTACAGGAAAGATAAATTTATCAACCTTAACCAGAACGTCTTCTACTACTCCTTTAGGATGTGTTATAGATCGATCAGCTAACTGTAGAGTTACAGAAGTTGGTGCAATCTCTCCTATTCCTAATTTCTTAAAAGTTGATAGAAGCATAGATTTATGCTAGCTTCCAAATCACATAATGCTCGTCCATAAAATTTTTCACCAATAGCACACGGGATAGTAAAACTACTAAGATCTTTATGTTTTTCAGGAAGCTATTTCTGAATTATAGCACTACACTCTTCACTGAGTGCAACAGTCTCATGATCTAGTAACTTCCTCTTTTTGTTAAGTATATCATTCATAAATTTAACATAATCAAGCATTTGTTCCAAAGCTTCAACAAAAGGAATATTTATTGACAATTTTTTTAAAATGTCTAAGAATTTAGCAAATATTTTTACCTTGTCTTGTTGCTTCAGTCTTTGAGGAAATGGTGGTGGTGGTCTTTCAACAGTAATTTTCATAGGTTTCAGAGGATAGTCAGGATATAAACTTTCATTTTCTCCTTCATTTTCCACTTTTTCCTTTTCAACTACAGTTTCATTCTGGCCCCTTGTTTCCAACTCTTTTCAACTTCCCAATTGAATAGCCTTGATCTGTTCTTTTCCTTGATCTTTAGGATTTACTTCAACATTGCTAGGTAAAGTTCCAACAAGTCTATTGCTAAGTGCAGTAGCAATAAGCCCCAATTGGTTTTCTATATTTTTAAGAGCAGCTCCTTGATTTTGTAATTGATTTCCCATATTCAAAACTAGTTCTTCCATATACAGCTTCTCCTTAAATTGTGAATTATTATAAAAACATGTTGGATTAGAAGGTCTATAATTGGGATTACCCTGATTATTTACATTTCCTAATGGGATTACAGGATTGTTCCCCCACTGAGAATTAACAGGATTAGCATTACCATGGTTATTCTAATTAAAGTTTGGATGATTCTTCTAACATGGATTACAGTAGTTTGAATAAGGGTTCTTTTGTTTATTATTTATCAAATTTAAAGTTTCATATGAAGATTGAGCATCTACAATTTGTCCCAATGAATTTTCTTCTAACATTGGAGGCGTTTGAGAACAATTCATTCCGTATTGATCTATTTTCTTTGAAAGAGCAGCAATTTAAGAAACTATCATAGTTAAAGCATCCGAATCATGAATACTGGCTAATTTCTTAGGATTTACCCTTTCAGCGGACCATTGAAAATTATTGGTAGTCATTTCTTCGATTAAATCATAAGCTTCTTCAAAAGATTTAGACATTAGTGATCCACCAGCAGCAGCATCAATGATGGATCTAAGAGATCCTACTAATCCATTATAAAAAGTTTGAATTTTTAACCAATCTAGTAAAGCATGATGTGGACATCTCCTTAGAAGATCTTTAAATCTTTCCCAAGATTCGTATATCGATTCTCTCTCATACTGACTGAAAGAATTGATATCGTTTCTAATCTTAGCAGTCTTAGATTGTGGAAAATACTTCGATAAGAATTTTTGTGAAAGTTCCCCCCAAGTTCTAATAGATCCCGGTGCTAACGAATTTAACCACTCCTTAGCTTTATCCCCTAATGAAAAAGGAAAAAGTCTAAGTCTGACAGCATCACTCGACACTCCGTCATATTTAAAAGTAGCACAAAGTTCTAGGAAACTCACAAGATGTAAATTAGGATCTTTGTTAGAAGTTCCACCGAATTGATTGTTTTGTACCATTTGGATAATTGTAGGTTTAAGCTCAAATGAATTAGCAGCTACATCAAAGTTTTGGATAGTTAAGTGAATGTCATATAATGTAGGGTTAGCGTAATCTCTTAGAGGTCTAGATTGATGTTCATTTTCTATTCCTTGGTTTTTTACGTTGTTTTCCATTATGTCAGGATTTCTAGGTTATTTTCTCAGTTTTCTAATTTTCCTAACAGTGCGTTCTAATTCCGAATCGTAGGGTATAATATTTTCAGGTCCAAATTTACGCATACAATCGAAATCAGTACACAGAAAAACAGTTGACTAAATATGAAAATAAGTTTCAATTATATTAAATGTTTTCTAATGGTTCAAAATTGTTCGTTACTCTAATTATGTTATATTCCCCAGCAACGGTGCTAAAAACTTGATCCCCACGTGCAACTTTACGTAAGCTTAATGTTGCAAGAATTTAATATAGCTACTAAAAGGGTTGAATATCTAGCAATGAAACCAAAAACTTGACCGTGATTATAAATTTGATTAAGAAGTGTATAAATTATTCAATAATCACAAAGTTAATCTTATCAACGCAAGTATATGTATCGCTCAAGTAATGCAGGGCTCTAGTGGAGTCCTGATTATCGATCTCATAGGGAATATTTTAGAGCCTACATACTAGGATTTTAAAAACCAATACAGAATCACAATCTTGTAGTTCAAATTGCCTATTTGTCACTAATATGCAATCGTAAATAAGATGTAATTTTAATAAATTAATTCTACTAATAATTAACTAATTTTACTAAGAAAGTGAGTTTCAATATATATAGGCAAGCATCCTTCTCCTTGTCAAGAAATTTAAGTGAATGGATAAATTGAATTATTTCAAATTATGTTGTGCCAAATAGGAGCATACCTATTCTTTACCCTTTGGTCCAGGCATAAAGAACATTGACTAATCCTATGCTTGGTTACTAAATTTGCGGCTAGGCTAGGAGGATACCAGCTCTCACTTCGGAGCTCCCACGTTCCCCTCGCCTGAGGGTTAACATCTACACTTCAGCACCCAAATGATATTACCGAATTGAGGATTTTAGTCTGTCACTCTAAAATCTCTGATTCTACGCCCGATAAATAATATTTCTCTATTTATTTGCACCCTACTTTCAAGGACTTTGACCTCCCTGAATCTTGGATGTAATCTTCACTTTAGTTGTAAAACTCAACATATTGTAATAAATAAATTGGCCAAATTGTAAGTAAATTAAGATTGAAGTGAAAAGATCATCACAACTTCTTTAACAATTTCTAGGCACAACTAATTCAAATCACCATTTCACAAAATCTCAAAACAAAGAGAAAGACAGAGAAACTACTCAGATCTCATGAAGAAGATACGACAAAACTTGGATTTCATATATAAAAGCAAAGTCATACAAACTACAATAAGTAAATACAACTTATCTCGAATTCCTCCCCAAGCAAACTCCTTGAAGTTCCTCTGGATCTCTTCCTTTCATTACATCACACAAAATTCTCCTTCAAAGCGGTAAGGAGGAAGAAATCTCTCACTATCCTTCCATTCTTACAATCTCTAGAAGAATTTCTCACAATTAACACTAATTAACTCACCACAAACATTAACAGACACAACGGACACCCACGAATACTCCTGGACACACCCTAGACTCACAAGACACTCACTCTATATACACTTTTTCGGCCTCAAATTCTCTCTTTTAAAGTTGTAGAAGAGTTTCCAAGAGTTGCCCAAGCATCCCTTGAAAAATTATCCACATTCAATGTACATTGTGAGAGAACTAACATTCTCGCCGTCGGCGGCCTCGATCTCACCGTCGACGGTCTTCTAGAATACTTGGTTTTGGCACTATTGAGAAAACCTCACCGTCGACGCGGTCGATCTCGCTGTCGGTGGCCTTCTTTGTATTTTTAATTTATGAACTCTTTGGAAAAAACCGTCGTCAGCGTCGTCGATCTCGCCATCGGCGCCCAAGGTCAAATCTTCATATTTTGGTCCTTTTTTCTCCAAATTCGCTTCTTTTTGCATCTTTTTGCTCCAATGTCCATAAATCAACATACCTGCAATAAAACATCAAAAATAACTTTCTTTAAAGTTCAATATCATCAAAATCAATATAAAATAGGCATGAAAATCTCAACATATTTTCAGTTGGTCAAGTGCCAAATTCCAGAGACTCCAGAATTAAATGGGTGATAGAGCGCCGCCGGCGCCCTATGTCGGTGCAATTCAAAAATGAAGAGTTTTGGTGACTTTTTGAAGGGATGCTTAAGGAAAGTCTTGGGAATTCATTTCTAACATATATGTAACTATTTTTGGATGAAATTAGAGAGGGGGAGAAGAGTGTAGAAGTAGGAGAGTGTGTGTTTAGAGTTAGGGTTTGGAAGAGTGAGTGTAGAAGTGAAGATTTGAGAGGGATTCTTCTCTAAGGAGTGAAGGAGAAGGAGTAAAGTGAGAGATTGCTTCTTCCTTTCCATACTAAATAGGGAATTGAGTGTTGCAAAGAAGAGAGAAAAGAATTCAAAGGAACTTCAAGGGATTTGCTTGGGGAAGAGAAAGAGATAAGTTGTATTTGCTATTATGGTTTGTATGACTTTTCTTATATATATAAAATCCATGTTTTATTGTGTCTTCTCTATGAGTTCTGAGTAGTCTCCTTTGTCTTTCTTCTTGCATAGAGATGTGATGATGTGATGATGTGGATTTGAAGTGCTTTTAAAGTATTAAAAAAATTGTGATGGTTTTTCTTTTCGAACTTAATTTACTTTTTGATCTGGCCAATTGAATTGTTAAAATCTATTGTTGTACCTTAACTCCAAAAGGATTGAGTATCCTACAACAATAATGAAGAATCCATTCAATGTCCATGAATGAATTGCATAGTTCTTGGGAATTGAGAGCAAATAAATAGGGAAATGTGTTTTGATTGGCTTCAAATTGGAGGTTTCAGGGTGACATACCGAGATCCCCAATTTAGTCCTAAGATTGGTAACTAAAGTCGACAGTTAGCCTTCAGGTGAAGAGTGAATGGGAGCTCCATAGTGATAGCCGGCATCCTCCCAGCTTAGCCTTAGATTTAGTGACTGAACTTAGGATATGTCAATGTCCTTTACATGCTTGGAAGAGGGGGTACTCTTTTGAGGGTAAAGAAAGATTTATGCTCCTATTTGGCACAATACAATAAATAATCATTCTATATCATTCACACATCATATACTCATTGCAAAAGGAAAGACACTTTTCATATATATCAAAACCTTTCAAATACAAAGCTTAGTGTGTGTGTGTGTGTGTTAGTTAATTCTGTTTAAAGATATTAGAAGTAACTCGAGTTTGCTTAACTATCTGTTTTCTGCACCTTGTTATTATAAGTAAACGTGCCTTCCCTGTGGGATCGATAACCAGGACTCCATTAGAGCCCTGTATTATCTGATACGATAAGTATACTTGTGTTGAAGTTTGGACTTTACAAAATCATTATAAATATATAAATTTGGGTTCATAAGTTCTTGCTATCTTTTGTACCAATTTTTTTGAACCGGCGCTTAAGCACGAGGCGTCAGCGTTTAGCTTTGAAATCTAGCGCTTAGCCTCGAAATCTGGCGCTTGCCAGTACCATGATTTTCACAATTAATTTAAAAATGTACTAAACCCCTTGATTAATCACCATAAATCACTTTAAATAATCATTTCTCCTCCATAAAATTTTGTAATTCTCCAAAGAAAGTTAAATTTTCATCAATTCCAAACAAATTTCACCCAAACACAAACTTTCATTTAATTAAAACAACCACACTTAATACAAACTAAATATTCCTATCCAAACATTTTTGATGAAATTTCCCAATACACAATAATTCAAATACATAAAAACAAAGATAAATTTACATCATTAAGATGTAATAAACATAATTTAAAGTTCAATAAAACTCAAACATATAACACTAGACACAAAACACTTAACACATAAAAACTACAACACTAGACTATACTCAAATTAATTATAATCTCCATTAGGTTGAATTTATTCAGAACCACCATTTGTTCCATTTGAACCATCTAGAATATAAATCTGATAAAACAGGTGATGAAAGCTCTCACATCTTCTTCTTCTAACCATTTGTTTTTCAGAAACATCGTCTTATCTGCTTCTTCCACATGACTTGTATGACTGAATTGCATTTTAAGTTGCCATCCCATATGTGCTAAATGAGCATTAGTTTTATTTAACTTTGCTTCAATTGACTCCACATTGGATTCAATCTTCACAATCCTTTCTCCAATACCTTAGGAATCCGTTGTATAACTCTTGCACACTTTCAATAACAAATTTCTTCTTGTTGGCTTCCTCCTTCTTCTTAATTTCACTCTCCCAAGAAGACATTTTTGCACTCAAAACACTCTTCTTAAGACTCAGGAAAGAAAATAGGGATTGGGGCAAGTGTTTCTCTTAATTCAGGGTCTTTTTATAGACATGGGAAGTACTAAAACAGACCCTAGACGTTTTAAAACTCCAAAATAACTTCTAAAACCACTTCCCCATGATTTTGGCTTCTAGAAATTCATTTATCACATTTTTCTTAACTGCAGCGCTTAAGTGCCAACCAGGCGGCGCTTAGCTGCCAGTGCACATTTTTGCACAAGTATGCCAAATGTCCAAAATTTTCATTCTGACTCTTTTAAGTCATCAATTAATGTCAAATAAACACCACTATAACCAATCTCTTTAAAATACTACCACATTATCATAAAAAAAACCAAACAAAGCACACAAACAAACATAAAGCAAATCACACCGATAATTATGGGTTGCCTCCCACAAAATGCTTAGTTTAATGTCTCCAGCCTGACATACCCAGAACTTATTCTGAGTGACGCAACATCAGATTATCATGAGGTTTAGGTTGATCGATTGAAAAAAAAGGTTTAAGTCTATGACCATTAACTTTGAATTTTCCAGTCTTCGGACCTTGAATATCCACAGCTCCATAAGAATAAACTTTTATCACAATAAATGTACCCATCCATTTGGACTTAAGTTTTCCAACAAAAATTTTCAACTTGGCATTATACAACAAAACCTTTTTGTCCTGGCTCAAGATTTTTAGTAAGAATCTTCCGATCATGCCATAACTTCATCTTCTCTTTATAAATCTTAGCATTTTCATAAGATTCATTCCTTATCTCTTCAAGCTTATTTAATTGCAATAATCTTATTTCAGCAACATCCTTCAAATTATAATTGAACTCTTTTATATCCCAATATGCTTTATGCTCAAGTTCAACAGGTAAATGACAAGCTTTTCCAAAAATTAGCCTATACGGGGACATTCCTATAGAAGTTCTGTAAACAGACCTATTGGCCCACAAAGCATAATCCAATTTGATTAACCAATCTTTTCTGTTTGGATTAACAGTCTTTTCCAATATTCTTTTATTTTCATGATTGGATAATTCAACCAAACCACTTGTCTGCGGATGATAAGCAGTAGCAATGTGATGGTTAATATGATAATTCTTTACTAACTTCTCCATAATCGCATTTCTAAAATGACTTCCCCCATCTATTATGATTACTCTTGGTATTCCAGATCTGCAAAATATATTCTTTCTTAAAAACTTTGCAACACTTTGAGCATCACATTGAGGTAAAGCAACAACATCAATCTATTTGGATACATAGTCTACTGTTATTAAAATATAAATCTTTCCGAAAGATTGTGTAAAAGGTCCCATGAAATCTAATCCCCAAACATCAAATATTTCAACTTCCAACATATAATTGAGGGGCATCTCATTTCTTCTAGAAATATTGCCTACACGCTGACATCAATCACAATTTTTTATATATGCATTAACATCTTTAAAAATTATAGGCCAATAAAATCCAGATTGTAAAATTCTATAAGCAGTTCTATCAACTCCAAAATGTCCCCCATAATCAGAATTATAATATTTTTGAATAATTTCATAAGTTTCTTCTAAAGGCAAACATCTTCGAATGATCAGATCCTTTCCTTGTTTATATAAAAATGGGTCATCCCAAAAATAATTTTTAGCATCAGATAAAAATTTCTTCCTTTCCTGGTATGTGATGCACCAAAAATATATATTGTTTTTGCTATATAATTTTACCCATTTTTGGTGATATTGCACTTTAAAGAAATGTATTTTTCAAGATTTGTTGCAGGTATGATGATTTTAGGTGATTGGAGTGAAAAGAAGCGAAAAGGAATGAATTCAGAGTAAAAAGGAGCAAAAAAGAGGAAAACAGGTTCTGGCACCACTGGCGCCATTTTCCAGAGACTCAGCAATTAATTCGACGATTGGGCGCCACCGGCGCCCAATGTCGGTGGAATTCAAATTTGAGGAGTTTTGGTGACTTTTTGAAGGGATGTCTATGGAAACTCTTGGGATTTTATTTCTAACTTATAAGTAACTATTTTTGGATGAAAAATCATGTGGTTTTTGAGTGTGTGTTCTGAAGTTCTAGAGAAAGAGAGTGTGTGTTGAGTGTTAGGGCTTAGTAGAAAAGTGTGTAGAAGTTAGAATTTGAGAGGAATTCTTCTCTAAGGAGTGAAGGAGAAGAAGTAAAGTGAGAGATTTCTTCTTCTTTTCCATTCTAAAGAGGGAATTAAGTGTTGCAAACAAGAGAGAAAAGGATTCAAAGGAACTTCAACGGAATTGCATAGGGGAAGAGAAAGAGATAAGTTATATTTTCTTTTGTGGTTTGTATGACTTTTCTATATAAAATCCATGTTTTATTGTATCTTCTTCATGAATTCTAAGTTGTCTCCTTTGTCTTTCTTCTTGCATAGAGATGTGATGATGGATTAATGTGGATTTGAAGTGCTTTTAATGTATTGAAGAAATTGTGATGATTTTTCATTTTGAACTTAATTTACTTTTCGATCTGGCCAATTGAATTGTTAAAATATGTTGTTGAACATTAATTCTGAAAGGATTTAGTGTCCTACAACAATAATGAAGAATCCATTCAATTTTCATGGATGAATTGCGTAGTTCATGGGAATTGAGTGCAAATAAATAGGGAATTGTGTTTTGACGGACTTCAATTTGGAGGTTTCAAGGTGACAGGATGAGATCCCCAATTTTGTCCTAAGATTAGTAACTAAACTCGAAGGCTAGCCTTCAGGTGAAGGGTGAGTGGGAGCTCTGTAGTGAGAGCTGTTATCCTTCCAGCCTAGCCTTAGATTTAGTGACTAAACTTAGGATATGTCAATGTTCTTTTCATGCTTGGAAGAGGGGGTACTCTTTTAAGGGTAAAGAAACATTTATGCTCCTATTTGGTATAATAACATAGATAATCGTTCCATATCATCCACACATCATATTCTCATTGCAAGAGGAAAGATATTTTTCTCATATATCAAAAAACTTTCAAATATATAGTTTAGTGTGTGTCTGTTAGTTAATTCTGTTTCAAAGTTATTAGAAGTAATTGTAGTTTAATTAATTGTTACTGTTTTTACGCATAGTGGTAATAGAAGTAAGCATTAAACTTTAAGTGCAATTTGAGTATCGGATTTCAGTGCTACATTACCTATTGTGAAACACTTTCTTCTACTTCGTAGCTTCCTTATGGGATCGATAACCAGGACTCCATTAGAGCCCTGTATTACTTGATATGATACGTAACTTACGTTGAGTGCTTGGAATTTACAAAATCATTTTAAACATATATAAATTTGAGTTCATAAATTCTGGAAAAAAAAGTCTGTAAATTGTCCAGTTAAGTTTTTGGTGTCGTTGCCGGGGAAGGTAACAAAGTAACTAAGTAAGTAAGTAAGGAAGGAAGTATAAACGGTATTTATTGATAATATAGTAACAAAAAACCTTTACTTTGTAGTGTGTAATTGTGGGCTTGTTTACTTTTAAAAGTATTTGTGTGATTGTATATGCATCGTAATGGATCTATAGGTTTAGTGCCTTACGATTCGGAGTTAAAGCGTACTGCCAGAAAAATTAGAAAACAACAAAAACAAATTGAAAATCCTTGTGAAATGGTGAATAATCAAGATAATCAGAGAAATGATATTAGAAATTTGCGAAGACCTTTAAGAGATTATGCTAACTCGACAATGAAACGAAATTCACATAACTATTCGAAATCCGATGTTGCTTGCCAATTCATTTGAACTTAAACTTGCTATTATCCAAATGATACAAAATAATCAATTCGGAGGAACACCTAATGAGGATCCAAATTTACATCTCGCTAGTTTTCTAGAACTGTGTGCTACTTTTAAATATGACGGAGTGTCTAGTGACGCTGTTAGACTTAGACTTTTTCCTTTTTCATTAAGGGATAAAGCTAAGGCGTGGTTAATCTTGTTAGCACCTGGATCTATTAGAACTTTGGGGGAATTATCTCAGAAGTTTCTATCAAAATATTTTCCTCCATCAAAGACTGTTAAACGAAGAAATGATATTACATCTTTTTGTCAGTTTGAAGGAGAGTAAATATATAAAGCTTACGAGAGATTTAAAGATCTTCTTAGGAAGTGCCCACATCATACTTTACCAGATTGGTTAATAATTCAAAAATTTTATAATTGATTAGTGAGATCATTGAAATCAATTATAGATGCTGCTGCTCGTGGATTTTTAATGTCAAAACCTTTTGATGAAGCATACACATTAATTGAAGAAATGACTACTAATAATTTTCAATGGCCCTCTGAACAGGTAAATCCTAAGAGAGTAGCTAGTGTTCATGATTCAGATATGATGACTATGGTAGTTTCTCAAATTGCAGCCCTTTCTAAGAAAATAGATCAATATGGAATGAATTATTCTCAACCACCTCAAGTGGTTGAGGAAAATTCATTTGGACAGATAACAGAATCTCAAACACCTTATGAAAATTTAAATGCTATTAATAGACCTAACAATCCTTATTTGAATTATTATAATCTTGGTTGGAAGAATCACTCAAATTTCAATTGGAATAATAGCAATGCCAATGTTAATCCACATTGAGGGAACAGTTCTATAAATCTAATTGGAAATTTGAACAATCAAGGGAATACCAATTTTAGACCATTTTATCCTCTTGGATTCAATAGTAACCTGCAATTTAAGGATAAGAAGTTGTCTACTGAAGGAATGATTCTGAATATGGGAAATCAATTACAAGCTCAAGGTGTGGCTATGAAAAATATTGAAAATCAATTGGGGCATATTTTCACTGTACTTAATAATAGAAATTATGGAATACTTACAAGTAATGTTGAGATCAATCTAAAAGATCAAAACAAGGAACAACTTAAGACTATTCAATTAAGGAGTGGAAAAAAATTGGAAACTAGAGTGCAAAAAGAAGTTGAATTAGAAAAGGAGGTGGAAATCGAAAAAGGTTCAAACAAGACTTATCCAGACCTGGATTATCCTCTTGAGCCAATGAAGATAACTATTGAAAAACCACCACCTCTATTTCCTCAAAAATTGAAGAAAAAAAATAGGGACAACATATTTGGAAAATTTTTGGAGATCCTTAAGAAATTAACGATAGATATTCCTTTTTTGAAGCATTAGATCAGATGCCTGACTATGCCAAGTTTATGAAGGACATCCTGAGAAATAAAAGAAAGTTTACAGATCATGAAACTGTTGCACTTAGTGGAGAGTGTAGTGAAATTATTCAGAAGAAGCTTACAGAAAAACTTAAAGATCCTGGTAGTTTCACTATTCTGTGTGCTATAGGTGAAAATTTTTTTGGAAAAGCCTTATGTGATCTAGGAGCTAGTATTAATCTTATGCCTTTATTAACTTTCAAAAGGTTGGAAAGAGGAGAAATTTCTCCTACATCTGTGACTCTTCAGTTGGCCGACCGTTCTATAACTTACCCTAAAGGAGTGGTGGAAGATGTGTTAGTGAAAGTGGATAAATTTATCTTTCCTGTGGATTTTATTGTACTTGATATGGAGGAAGATAAAGAAATTCTAATCATTTTGAGAAGACCATTCCTTGCTACTAGAAGAGCAGTTATTGATGTTCACAAAGGAGAATTAACTATGAGAGTTAATGATCAAAAGTTGACCTTTAATATTTTGAAATCTATGAAGTATCCCTCAATGGAAAAGATAATGAATGTTTTAGGATGGAGGTCTGTGAATATTTGAGAAACGATTATTTTGAAAATATATTTGAAAAAGAAGTAGAGTGAAAATATGTTTGAAGAAGAAATTGAAAATGAAAAAAAAATTGGATAGTAATAAGAATGAAGATTTGGAGTATGTTCAGGAGAGATTCGAAGTATTAGACACTATGGAAGGTGGAAATAAAAGCTTAATTCCATCTATAATAAAACTTCCTGAACTTGAGATGAAAATTCTCCCTAATCATTTAAAGTATATGTTTTTAGGAGAATCATGTACCCTGCCAGTTATTGTATCTTCAGAATTAAACGTTATCAAGAATAGAAGTTGTTGGAAATTTTAAAAAGATACAAGAAAGCTTTTGGATGGACTTTGGCAGATATTAAAGGAGTTAGTCCTTCAATTTGTATGCAAAGAATTTTATTAGATGAAGAACATAAACCGAGGGTTGATCCGTAAAGGAGATTGAAACCAATAATGTAAGAAGTATTTAAGAAAGAGATTTTAAAATGGTTGGATGCTGGAATTATTTAACCTATTTCAAATAGTGCTTGGGTGAGTCCAATACATTGTGTACCGAAAAAGGGAGGAGTGGCTTTTTAAGTAAATGATTGTAATGAAATTATACCCATAAGAAAAATTAATGGATGACGAATTTGTATTGACTATAGGAAATTAAATGCCGCCACCAGAAAAGATCACTTTCCTCTTCCTTTTTTCTCGATCAAATGCTAGATAGACTTGCGGTGACGAATGCTACCTGCTTTCTGGATGGATATACTGGTTACCATCAAATACCTATTGCTCCTGAGGATCAAGAAAAGACAACATTTACTAGCCCTTATGGAACCTTTGCTTTTCAAAGAATGCCTTTTGGACTGTGTAATGCACCTGCAACATTTTAGAGATGTATGATGTCTATCTTCAGTAGTATGATAGATAATGGAATAGAAGTTTTTATGGATTATTTTTTTGTATTCGGGACTTCATTTGAAATTTTCTTAGAAAACTTAGCAAAAGTTCTGGAGCTCTGTGAGAAAACAAATCTAGTTCTAAATTGGGAGAAATGTCAATTTCTGGTTGCAGGAGGAATTGTACTTGGGCATAAAATTTCTGAATATGGTATGGAGGTCGATCCTGCTAAAATTAAAGTGATTGAGAGATTGCCGCCACCCACTACTGTGAGAGAGGTGAGGAGTTTCTTAGGACACGTTGGATTTTACAGGTGATATATTAATGATTTTTCTAAAATTACCAAACCTTTGTGCTGACTTTTAGAAAATGATAGAAAATTTAATTTTAATGATGAATGCTTGAGTGCTTTCGAATTATTGAAAGAGACATTAATCACTGCACCTATAATTGTTTCACCAGATTGGGAGAAACCATTTGAACTTATGTGTGATGCGAGTGATTATGCGATCGGAGTAGCATTGGGGCAAAGGCATGATAAAGTTTTCAAAGTCATTTACTATGCTTAAAAAACTCTTAATGAGGCTCAAATTAATTATGCCACTACTGAAAGAGAGTTATTAGCTATAGTATTTTCTTTTGAAAAGTTTAGACCTTATTTAATTAGAGTTAAAAGTATTGTGCATACAGACCATTCAGCTATCAAATATTTAGGGAAAAAGAAGAATGCGAAACCTAGACTAATTAGATGGATACTTCTTCTGCAAGAATTTGATATTATGATAGTTGATAGGAAGGGAGCTGATAACCAAAAAACTGATCATCTGTCAAGATTAGAGTATGATAAATTATATGAATTTAATAAGGAAGTTACAAAAACTTTCCTGATGAACAACTTTATAGTATTATGGGAAGTAATTTGCCTTGGTATGCTGATATTGTGAATTATATTGTAAGTGATATTGTACCATCTGATTTAACAAGGCAACAACAAAAGTAGTTTAAATATGATGCAAGATTTTACTTTTGGGATGAGTCCTATCTATATAAACAATATAAGGATCTGATTATTAGGAAATGTGTGCCACAAGAAGAAATGAATTTGATTATTCAAAGATGTCATGATTCTGAATTTGGAGGTCATTTTGGTGCTGATAAAACTGCTTTTAAGATTTTACAATCTGGATTTTATTGGCCTACTCTTTTTAGAGATGTTTATAAATATGTTAAATCATGTGATCGATGTCAGAGCGTGGGTAATATCTCTAAAAGAAATGAGATGCCTCTAAATTATAATTTGGAAGTTGAAATTTTTGATGTATGGGGATTAGATTTTATGGGACCATTTACTTCTTCATTTAGAAATTTATATATATTAGTTGCCGTTGATTATGTTTTGAAATGGATTGAAGCTATTGCTTTACCTAGATGTGATGTTCAGAGTGTTTCAAAATTTTTAAAGAAAAATATATTTACAAGATATGGAATGCCGAGAGTGATCATAACTGTTGGTGGATCTCATTTCAGGAATAATCAAATTAAGAGATTGTTTGAGAAATATAATATTAATCATAGAATCTCGACTGCTTATCATCCCCAGACTAGTGGTTTAGCAGAAGTTTCTAATCGTGAAATTAAACTGTGGATAATCATAAATTAGATTGGTCTGCTCGATTAGATACTGCTTTATGGGCTTATAGGACTGCTTTTAAAACCCCTATTGGAATGTCTCCTTATAGATTAGTGTATAGTTAGACTTGCCATTTACCGGTTGAATTGGAGCATAAAGCATATTGGGCGATAAAAGAGTTGAATTTTAATTTGAAGAATGCTAGAGAAAAAAAATTTTTGTAATTGAATGAATTAGAAGAGATTAGAAATGCATCTTATCACAATGATAGGATCTATAAAGAGAAAATGAAATTGTGGCATGATCGGAAGATATTGAGAAATAAATTGGATTTTTGGACAAAAAGTTTTGTTATACAACACAAGATTGAAGTTATTTCCTGGAAAGCTCAAGTCTAGATGGTTAGGACCTTTTACAGTTGTAAAAGTTCATTCTTTTGGAGCTGTTAATATTAAAGATCCTGATACTGGAAATATTTTTAAAGTTAATGGGCATCGATTAAAGCCTTACTTTGACGGGTTTCAACTTGACTTCAAAGAGTTTTTAATGCTGAGTCATCTTGATTAACTGTATGATTTGTCGATCTGACTATGTTAAACTAAGCGCTTTATGGGAGGCAACCCATATGTATCTTTGTGGTGTGTTTGCTTGTTTGATGTAGTTGTGCTTTTTAGATAGTTATTTTTTAATCCTAAGTACTCTTAAATACTTTTAAAATTGATAAATTGTGGATCGAATTGAGTTATTGGAATATTTTCGGCCAAACGAAGTTCGGTGAGAATTTTTTACCACTAGCGCCGCCGGCGCCCTATCACAGAGTATTGCTGAACTTACAGGTTTAAGCGCCGCCGGCGCCTAAAACCTGTTAACGATTTTTAAAGTTTCAAAATGCAAGTTTTGGCAGTTTTGAGCGGGATCTTCATCCTTATAACTCCCTAAACTCCATTTTAGACTTCCTAACTCCAGAAAAAATGAAAACTACCATTCCCAATTCGCATCCCATGGATTCCTACTCTATAGAAACCCCTCAATCTCGCATTTTTAATCGAAGGAAGTTTATAAGTTTCAAGGCACAACGATTGTTCAACAAAGTGATGATGAAGAGGAGGATTATCAAGGAAAGAGGCTTCATAAATCGAGGTATGAATAATCCTAATACTAGAATTGAAGAGATAATTAAGGAGAGACGTTGGAAAGTGCTTTGCTACACTACCGCTGTCGTAGTTGTTCCAGTCGTGAAAGAATTTTATGCAAATCTTCACGGGATTAACCAAGGATTCGTATTTGTATGAGGTAGGTTTGTGCAATTCAGTCCTGCAAGAATTAACTATCATTCTAATTTCAATGCCACAAGTGATAATATGAATGATGTGTATCGTTATTTGACGGATGAGAATGAGGATTGGGAAATTAGAGAAAATGGGTATATTAATTTCCCATCTGCATCTCTAAATCCAGTGTCAAAGTAGTGGCATTACTTTATTTCGGCAAAGTTATTTCCAACATTGAGGATTAGCAAGGTAACCAAGGAAAGTGCCATTTTGAATTTCTGTATTCAAACTGGGAGGCCGATTGACATTGGTAATATAATTGTGAAATCAGATTTGGGATTAATTCTTCCCGGATCTAAATATGGGCTTGGACACCCATCCACCATATTTCTGTTATGTAGTTAATCACAAGTTCCATATGAGAGTTGGAAAAATGTTCTTCTTCCATGGAGACCTATTGATCCAACTAATCCTTATGACTACCAAACAGTGGGAGATGAAGATGATATAAATTTGCTTGCTGATCAACCACACAAACTTCACAATCGATTTAACCCTTTTTTCTTGAAAGTTTCAGAATGATATTGAAGAGGATCAAATAGTTGGAGAAAGAGGTACAGAACGCTATGACCGCAATCAATAACATTTCTGATTTATTCGATCATATAGATTGGAGGATGAAGGAACAATTTGATCACACTGGTCGAATTTAGATGGGCTTGATTAATCTGCTGAAGAAGAACACGGTGATTGCTGAGGATTCATCAGATGAATTTCCATTTCGTCCATTCTACAAGTTGTTCGTGCATCAGCAATCAATTGGAGACATCATAGGAGAAGATAGTTCTGAAACCGATGTTGAGTAATTATTGGATTCTACTTATGTTTGTTGTGTGTTTAGTTTACTTTGCTTAATTTTGCTTGGTGTGTGTGGTATTTACTTTGCTTTGCTTTGTAATTTGAACTTGGATTTGAATTTTCTTACTTTCATGTGTGCTTAGATTTTAGTGTTTGCTTATCGTAGCGTACTTGCAACACTAAACATCTAAGAGTTGTTGGTTTTGTTTGAATGAACATATTTGGTGTTTATATTGTAACTTGGATTTTATATATAAAAGTTTGTTGTGTATTGTTTGTATAAAGAATTGTGTTAATTATTACTTGTGAGATGAAGTAGATGTTCATTGAAGTACTAAACATCATTGTGAAAGTCAAAACGACCGCCGGCTTCCAATCCAGAGAGTTTGGCATTTTTATAAAATAGAGCACCACCGGCGCCCAAGTTCAGAAAATCACCGAAAACCCTTTATTCTCGATTTTGACCCTGGGACTCCTAGATTTTTCCATTACTTTCATCTTCCTCATCTATTTTCGCGATTTTAAAGACCTAAGGCTTGCTAGATCTCGGATTAGAAGTGATTTCAAAGCTTTTCGAGACTGGATCTACACTTCTCTTGGTAGGAGCTTCACTTTAAGTTAAAATTTTTTATTTTCACCATGGAAATCTCTCACATTTCTTTGGTTGGAATTTTTGGATTTTTAAAGAGATTTTGAGACTTCCATGATGAAATTTGCTCTTACTTGTTTAGAATAGTATTTGGAGTTTGTTACAGTGTGAATTTGGAATTTATTAGAATTCTCTTGCAAATTTTAGAAATTCACATGGCTCCAAGGATGAATAAAGGGAAGAGAAAATTAGATTTTGATGAAGAAAAATTCGTTAATATTAAAGCACAATTTCACTTTAACTCTTTTTTTTACAATAAGAAGTGTATCCAGGATCGAGCTTTTGATAGTTTTGGTGGATCTGTAGAACAGTTAATTACAGAGCGGAACTGGGAACAATTTTGTTATTTTACTACTGTTATGGGAGTTTTTAGAGAGTTATATGCTAATGTGCCCTGGACTGAGACTAAGTATGTGTTAGTTAGAAGAAAAATGGTTGAGTTTACTCCTCAGCGTATTAATGCCTTCTATCAGACTCGGGAACCATTTGTTTGTGAATATGAAAACTTTGATACTCAAGAGGAAAATATGAGAGAAGTGATTGCTTTTCTAACGGTTGGAAGAGAGAAATGGAAAATAAGTCAAAAACAGATGATTAACTTCCCCGCATCCACATTGAATGTTGCATCAAAAGTTTGGCACTATTTCATCTCTGCAAGACTACTACCTTCTTATCACTACAGTGAAGTTATAAGGGATAGAGCAATTCTGAACTATTGTATTCAGAAGATGAGAAAGATTGATATTAGAAATATTGTCTATAAGAACATTCAGACTATTGCTAGAGATGAGACCACTAGTGGATTAGGGCATCCTACCTTAGTTCATGCCCTGTGTGTTCAATCTAGAGTGGAGTTCAACAGTTCTGAAGAAGTGGCTATACCGCTAAGACCAATTATAAAGACTATTATTCGTACCTATGAGTCTCATGTGGGAGCCCGAGTTGAGAGTAGGAGTACTGATATTCCTTCTACGAGTTATGACGTCCATCTACATCTGAGCCGCCTACCTTATCTGATATTATGTAGCAACTGAGATTACAAAGTGCTAGTGTGGATAGACTCCATGGTAGGATGGATGCGTTTGAGGTCAGGAGTGATGTGAATGAAGATTATTTGAAGAGGAGAGTTGAGTTCGATATTGCCTTTTATGATGCTCAGGTCAGATTTATGAGGGGGGAGTCTGATGTGATATTTCCTACTTGCCCCAGCTATACACCGTATAGACCTGACCTGCTGATGATCCTGGTGATGAAGATTGGTAGATTATTTGTTTCTATTTCTGTTGTTCTTATTGTGTTGTGTTGTACTGTTGTGATGTAGTAGTTATTTGCTTTTCATGTGATGTGTAACCTCGTTGGTGTACTGTTATGTTGTATTGAAAAATTGAAATTGTTAAATGGACTGTGTAGTGTTGTGATAGTTTTTTTAGTAGTTATGGTGTTTTGTTGGATGTTTAGATGTTTAAATTTAAAATCCATTTACCTTGCAAATATTTAAAATTTTATATCACTGTTACTAATTGTTTCATGCCTACTAGTTGTAAGTTTTGACTAATACCAGATAGTTGTTGAAGATTTCAAGATCCCAACACAAAAAGGTTAATTTTCCTATACTCTCTACTGTTCCAAATTTATTGAAAAATTTAAGTTTGGGGGAGGGTAGAGAAGTATTAACTCTTATTTGCTCTCAATTATTATATTTTTAAAAATTATTAGCATAACTTCTGGCAGTTGAACCTTACTGTGGGTAACAAAAAATTTTTATTTCAATTGAATATTATGGAAGGATTGGATGAAAGTTTTTAGTAATAAAGCTTTATTTTATAAGTGTAAGATATTTGGTATGAAAGGATTTGATTATAGTTAACTATTTAAAGTAAAGAAAACTGTATTTTTGAAATGTTAAGGGACTTAAAGTATTGTGTGTTAAGAAAATATTGTGACTTCATGATGAATAATAAAGCTTGTACCTAATCATAAAGTAAGGAGGTATCTCAAGTTTGAACTTCAGAAAGAGGAGAGTAAAGTTCAAAATCATTAAAGGCTATCCAATTATAGTAATCCTCATTAAAAAAGAAAAAGAAAAAGAAAAGAAGGATTGAAAAACAATTCAAAAAAGAAAAGAAAAAGAAAGGAAGAAAGAAAAAGATGTTTATGAGGAGAAGCTTGAGGAGATGCATAATAAAAAATTGGCTTCACTTGAATCACCCTAAAAGGAGAACTTGATTTCATTCCTGAATTTATATTTATAGTATTGGCCTACATTCTGATAAAGTTTACATGAACTCCTTTTTCACATAATCTTTCAAGGTACTCTTAATGTAACAAATTATGGTTTATCTTGAAATAAATAGAAGACTAGAACTCTTAGACTTGATTGCTGAATATTCTTATACCTATAGTATTGACCTGAGTTACTAAATTTCTTTCTTAAGATCTAACCAATATATTCTTTTGAATGAAAAATTTTAGTATCTTTCAGGTGAAAAGTGCATCGCCTAGAGTTATATTTTATGTAGTAAAAGGATTACTTAAGGACAAGTAATAGTTAGGTTTGGGGGATTTTGATGCACCAAAAATATATACTACTTTTACTATATAATTTTACCCATTTTTGGTGATATTGCACTTTAAAGAAAGGTATTTTTCATGATTTGTTGTATATATGATGATTTTAGGTGATTGGAGCGAAAAGAAGTGAAAAGGAACGAATTCGGAGCAAAAAGGAGCAAAAAGGAGCAAAAAGGAGGAAAACAGGTTCTGGCACCGCCGGCACTAGAATGGGCGCCGCCGGCGCCATTTTTCAGAGACTCGGCAATTAATTCGATGATAGAGCGCCGCCGGCGCCTAATGTCGGTGGAATTCAAATTTGAGGAGTTTTGGCGACTATTTGAAGGGATGCCTATGAAAACTCTTGGGATTTCATTTCTAACTTATAAGTAACTATTTTTGGACGAAAATGGTGTGGTTTTTTAGTGTGTGTTCTGAAGTTCTAGAGAGGGAGAGTGTGCGTTGAGTGTTAGGGCTTAAGAGAATAGTGTGTAGAAATTAGAATTTGAGAGGAGTTCTTCTCTAAGGAGTGAATGAGAAGAAGTAAAGTGAGAGATTGCTTCTTCCTTTCCATTCTAAAGAGAGAATTAGGTGTTGCAAAGTAGAGATAAAATGATTCAAAGGAACTTCAAGGGAATTGCATTGGGGAAGAGAAAGAGATAAGTCGTATTTTCTTTTGTGGTTTGTACGTCTTTTCTTTTATATATAAAATCAATGTTTTATTATATCTTCTTCATGAATTCTAAGTAGTCTCCTTTATCTTTCTTCTTGCATAGAGATGTGATGATGGATTGATGTGGATTTGAAGTGTTTTTAATGTATTGAAGAAATTGTGATGGTTTTTAATTTTGAACTTAATTTACTTTTCGATCTGGCCAATTGAATTGTTAAAATATGTTGAACATTAATTCTGAAAGGATTTAGTGTCCTAAAATAATAATGAAGAATCCATTCAATTTCCATGGATGAATTACATAGTTCATGGGAATTGAGTGCAAATAAATAGAGAAATGTGTTTTGATGGACTTCAATTTGGAGGTTTCAGGGTGACAGGCTGAGATCCCCAATTTGGTCCTAAGATTAGTAACTAAACTCGAAGGTTAGCCTTCAGGTGAAGGGTGAGTGGGAGCTCCGTAGTGAGAGCTGGTATCCTCCCAGCCTAGCCTTAGATTTAGTGACTAAACTTAGGATATGTCCATGTTCTTTTCATGTTTGGAAGAGGGGGTACTCTTTTAAGGGTAAAGAAACATTTATGCTCCTATTTCGCACAATAAAATAGATAATCGTTCCATATCATCCATACATAATATTCTCATTGCAAGAGGAAATATACTTTTCTCATATATCAAAAACCTTTCAAATATATAGCTTAGTGTGTGTCTGTTAGTTAATTCTGTTTTCAAAGTTATTAGAAGTAATTGTAGTTTGATTAATTGTTACTATTTTCTGCATAGTGGTAGTAGAGGTAAGCATTAAACTTTAAGTGCAATTTGAGTATCAGATTTCAGTGCTACATAACCTACTGTGAAACACTTTCATCTACTTCTTAGCTTCCCTGAGGATCGATAACCAAGACTCCATTAGAGCTCTGTATTATTTGATACGATACATATACTTGCGTTGAGTGCTTGGACTTTACAAAATCATTATAAATATATATAAATTTGATTTCATCAATTTTTGCAAAATAAAAGTCTGTAAATCATTCGGTCAGTATGTCAAAGCATATGGTAAAATATCACTGACAATAAAGTTTACAATGTCGGCATACCACAGAATATGCCATTTATTAATAGTGAACAATATTTAATCAGGAAAATGTTCATTAATTTCTTCAGTATCACTAAGAGATTTTTCAGTTTCAAGCCTGGATAAATGATCATCAATTTGATTATCAGCACCCTTCCTATCTACTATCTCAAAATCAAATTCTTGCAAAAGAAGAATCCATCAAATCAATCTCAGTTTCACATCTTTCTTCTTCATTAAATATTTGATAGCAGAATGATCAGTATACACCACACATTTAGTTCCAATTAAATATGATCGAAATTTTTCAAAAGCAAATACTATAGCTAATAACTCTTTCTTAGTAGTGGTATAGTTAATTTGAGCTTCATTAAGAGTTTCACTAGCATAGTAAATTACTTTGAAAATTTTATCAAATTTCTGACCCAAAACAACACCAATAGCATCACACATTAATTCAAAAGGTTTTTCCCAATTTGATGAAATTATAATAGGTGTAGTGATTAATTTTTCTTTTAATGTTTCAAAAGATTTTAGGCATTCGTTATCAAAATAAAAAATTACATCCTTTTCCAATAAATGACATAAGGGTTTTGAAATTTTTGAAAAGCCTTTAATGTAACACCTATAGAATCCAATATGTCCCAGAAAACTTCTAATTCCCTTTACATTCGTTGGACAATGTAAATTAGAGATAACTTGAATTTTTGCAGGATCTACCTCTAAACTTTTTTCCGATATTCTATGTTCTAATAAAATTCCTCTTGCGACCATAAATTGGCATTTTTCCTAATTAAGGACCAAATTAGTTTCTTCACAGTGTTTAGAACTTTAGATAAATGTTCTAAAAATGATTCAAATGAACTGCTAAATACTGAGAAGTCATCCATAAAAACTTCAATCCCTTTTTCAATTAAATCACAGAAAATAGCCATCATACATCTCTGAAATGTAGTAGGGGCATTACATAAACCAAAAGGCATTCTTCTAAAAGCAAACGTACCATAAGGACTAGTAAACATTGTTTTCTCTTGATCCTCATGAGCAATTTGAATTTGGTGGTACCCAGTGTATCCATCCAGAAAATAAAAGTATTTATGCCCAGCCAGTCTATCCAACATCTGATCCAAAAATGGGAGTGGAAAATGATCTTTCCTTGTAGTAAGATTTAATTTTCTATAATTAATGCATATTCCCCACCCTGTAACTTGTCTTGTTAGTATAATCTCATTCTTCTCATTAACAGTCACAGTTACTCCTCCTTTCTTAGGAACACAGTGAATAGGACTAACCCAAGCACTATCTGAAATAAGGTAGATAGTCCCAGCATCCAACCACTTTAAAATTTCTTTCTTAACAACATCTTTCATAATATGATTTAATCTCCTTTGAGGTTCAGCCTTAGGTTTACAGTTATCTTCCATAAGGATTCTATGCATACAAATTGAAAGATTGATTCCTTTAATATCAGCTATCGTCGATCCAAAGGCTTTCTTATACTTCTTCAAAACTTCAAACAAACTCTCTTCTTCTTTTTTAGTTAATTGAGAGGAAATTATCACTGGCACAGTTGAGGACTTACCTAGAAAAATATACTTCAAATGATCAGGAAGCATCTTTAACTTAAGTTCAGAAGGTTTTTCAATTGATGGACCAAAAGATTCATCTTTTTCAGTCATTTCCAACAGTTCAAAATTTTCATGAACATAATTTAGATCTTCCTCATAAAAATCTTCATAATGATGTGTCGGCATATTTTTAGGTTGAGTGTCGTATTTTTGAAAAGAGGTCGCCTACAGAAATTGTCGGCGAATTTTTAATTTAATTTAAATATAGATATAATTTAGAAAGTAGTATTTGATTTTGAAAATAATTTTAAATTTGAAGATTTTAAGATATGAAATCAAACCGATCTCACATCCCAAATAGTTTATATAAACGAGCACCGCATCACAAACCGTGTATCTATCCCTAAGGATAAACACATCGCTTGATGGTGGGGCTCGGTTAAATAAACTAGAAGATTTGTGACATCCGTTTGGTCCGCGAACCAATTTTATAAGCCGACAAATTCCCCTTGCTTAATATGAAAACATTAAACGGGGTTTATATTACCCAGGTTCTTTAAAATTCCCTATAAGGGCAAGCCCCTATAGTTAATTACATCTTAAGTGACGGGAATCACCTAAGAAAACTCTCGATAATAATCAATAATTCTGCTCTCAAGAATTTCAAAGTTTAAGTTTTCAAAGAATTGAATTTTTGAATCTCAATAGGGAATGGATCGAGTTTGGAACATTTTATTTTGGGAATTCAAAGGAAGAAAAGTAGGAGAAATTACGGATTCGAAGTGAACTTCGATAATCTCCCAACTATCCTATTGTTTGGCTTGGATTTAGGAAGGTCTTAATGTTTATTTAGTATTTTGATCTCGCCAATTTTAATTAATTAGGACTTATATTCGTATGATAAAATCATACAAATAACTCGGAAGATATGAGGGTTTATGTCGTATCGGACGACTACCTCGGAATCCTAAGACCGGTTAGGGCTTAATTTGCAATGCAAATGCCTAACGAAGAGTTGAGGATTTATGTTGCACTAAGCGAACTACCTCGAAGTCCTATGGCTTTGTTGTTTAATTCTAGGGAAGTTTTCTTGAAGTAGGTTCAAGTTTTCTTGAAGACGATGGTCGTCTTGCCCACCATGCTCCGAGCTCCTTGTTGTTGCGAGAGGTTTAGTTTTAGAAATCATAAATCGGGGGATGAGAAAAGTGTTTTGGTTTAGAGAAGTCTTAATTTCCAAGTGTTTTTTGTGTTTTAATTAAAACAAATCTTAAAGTTGATTATAACAACACCGGTTAAGATCCCGCGGTTCCATCCTTCCGGCATCATTATTTTTATCGGATTCACTTAGTCCGGATGAATTTGCTAAACTCAATCGAATAAGTTCCACACTTTCATTTAGACCGTGGGAAATCCCGTTAGCAACACGTAGGTTACATCATCCGAGGTATTCCCGATCATCCAATAGGACGTTTTAATTCGAGTTGTAATTGTAGTTTTGTGTTCGTTTGTGATTAAATTTTGAGTTGTCTTATATTTTGAAATGTTGTGGAGGTGAATTTTATCTTGTAGTGTCTTTTAATTTAGTTATGGGTTTCGGTTTTGGTTTCGTCCTAAAGGTGTGGGTTTTCATGCAAGCTGTTGTTTATCATGCAAGAAAAATAAGTGCGATGCGATTAAATAAATTACCGTAAAGTAATTCGCAATAAAATAAAAGCGTACCTGGAGGGTCTTCCCGTCATCCCAAGCTGCACTTAAAACACAGTTAGAATATTTAAGCATTTAAAGTAAGTTCCTAGGTAAAGCTAAGGGAAAGGTTATGGTTTTCTACCAAATTCCTAATCCTATAGCTAGTCATTTCCTATGACGTCTAGGTTCCTTGTGTTTTTGGTTTGAAAACGATTTTCTTCATCGAAGAACAATTAAGTTCGATTGTTCTTATAAATATCCTATCATATTGAGGAAGTGCTTAAGAAGAATCTGAAACATCTTTTCAATATTTCTAGGATTGTTTCAAGTCCAAGAGAATTTAATTATGTAAATGAATCGATCGTCCGAGGTTTTCAAGTTTTGTTAACCTTGCTCGAGTGAACTAGGATATTTGAATGTCACTATAAGTGAAGTAACATTTCATTTAATACTCCATTTAGGAGTTACAATAGTAAAAGCTCCTAAGAGCAAAATGATATTTAATGATTTGTGATTGAAATTTAAGTTCAAATTAATGATTTAAGTTTGGAATAGTGTTCGAGTTATCTTAGATTTATTTTTGAATTCTTCATGTCTTTATATTTAATTTAATTTAATTTAATTTAACTTAATTTAATGTAATGTGGTTTAATTTAATTTAACTTAAGTTAATTTAATGTAATATGATTTAGTTTAATTTAATTTAATTTAATTTAATTTAATTTAATTTACTTTTTAATTTAATTTTTAATTTGATTTAATTTAATTTAATTTAATTTAATATAATATAATTTAATTTAATTTAATTTAATTTAATTTAATTTAATTCAATTTAGTTTGATTTGATGTTACATTGAATTAATTTGATTTAATTTAATTAATTTTTTTTATTTAATTTGATTTAATTTAATTTAATTTTAATTTAATTTATTTAATTTAATTTAATTTTTAATTTAATTTAATTTTTAATTTAATTTTTAATTTGATTTAATTTGATTTAATTTAATTTTTAATTTAATTTAATTTTATTCATTTTAATTTTAATTAAAATTTTAAAAGAGTTCAATAATTTAATTTTAGTTTAATGATTAAGTCTTTTAATATTTTAAATTTGAATTATCATTTTAATTAGGAATTAAACACTAATGAAATGATTAATTTAGGGATTTTTAAATTAAAGAATAAATCTCTTCCTAATAATATCCCTATTTTAATAATTCCAATTTTATTATTCTTCCAAATTTAATCAATTATTTAATTAAAGTTTAATCATTTTAAATTGTTTAATGGGTTTCTACCCTTCAATTAATAAATTTCAATCATCCAAATTAGTTTAGGATCAAATATTTTACTTGTTAATTTTTTATTAAACCTAAAGTTTTAATTAAGGATTAAAAGAAATTTAATTACCACTTCACCCTTTAAGCTTAATAATTTCATAACTCACTAAATTGAACTCAAATGAACTTGAAATTTTTATGTGACTTCACTCATATGTCAATAAAGACATGAGAGGAGAAAATGTGATTTTTCTGTATTTAATTTATTTATATGATTATTTTTGGTAGAAAATAGAGATTTCCAAGGAAAATTTAATAACATGACCAAGGGAAAGTTTCTGTCCTTAAGAAAATTATGGGACATTCCTAATGACCAGAGGACCACTTGGACCAAATTTTGTGATTTTTTGAATTATAGTTTATTTATTAGAATTATTTTAAGTTCTGGAGTATTAATTAATTTAAAAATAAAATAAATGTTGAAAAATGAATTTTATGTTTTCAAAAATCTCTCTGATATCAAGGAAATCAGAGAAGCAAATTTTGCAATTTTCTGATTTTTCTATGATTTATTATAATTATTTTAGTGAAAATGCTAGAAAATACATTTTTTTAATTTTAAAATTACCCTAGAACTTTAAAAATTAATATCTCACCAAATAGGCCTAAGAAAAATATGGGGTTTGTTCCTAAGTGATTAAAATTCAAAATGTGACATTTTGGTGAATTTTATTATTTTTGTGATTTTTATTATTTTTTAATTATTAAAAATATTAAAATAATATTAAAAATCAACTTTTTTAGAAAATTGAAATTTTAATTTTATTAAATTCCCCTGATATCAGAGAGGCTCTAAAACCAATTTGGTGAATTTTTGAAAGGTATTTTGAAAGTTATGAATTTTTAAAGTTTAAAATGACTAAATGGCTTAATCAACCCATTTAGTAGGGCTAACCAAGTCCAATTGACTTCAAATTTCTATGGTGAGTTCCTCTAATCCTAAAGGTCAATGGAGAATTGATTTGAAGTCAATTTGATGAATGGTTAGCTCTAATTAATTAGAGACCTATTTTGAGTGTTTAAGCCAATTAGGGTTGTCTAAAATGAACTAACTCAAAACCTATTTTTCCTAGGGTTCTCTGGTCATAAGGAATATCACCAAATTTTCCTAGAATTTATTTCACAACATGCTAATTTTTGGAATTAAAATACTCAAAACAGCAAGATGCATTTGAAAAATAAATAACTTTTCACAGAGGTGGCCTCTGACCTTGGAAAATTCAGGGAATGTTCCCAAGTTCGGAGGCTTCAAAGCCCTATGGTCTCATGCCATAGTGAATTGTATACATGCATGGAGAATTAAATGTATGCGAGAGAGTAAATAAATTATAAAAAATAAAATACTTAATGAAATTAAATGATTTCTTTTCCACATTATTCTCCTCTGTTCACTGAGCAAGAGGGTATTTTTATTTTATTTTTCTGATTTTTCTACACAAAGTTATGAATTTTCAAAGTTCTGGTAATTAAATAAATAGAAAAATAGCCTAATTTCCTACTTATCCACGCGGCGCCACGCCATCCTCGGCATCTCCGAAAGGCCACGCGTCGTCTCCTGATTCGACGCCGCCATCCGAGTCAGCGCTCCCGGGGCCCGCTGTATCGCTCCGTCTTCTGATCCGACGTGATCCTGGCCGTCCGTCCGCGCGTGTATTAAATGGACGGCATCCGTTCATCGTCCCCAAGTGTCCTCACCCGTGAGCCGTCCACCTTCTAGCCCTAAGATCTCACTCGATTCTCCATGGATTTTTATGTTCTTATACTCTATGGATTCGTCTTGAAGAGACGAACACATCTATACGGCTAATGTTTATTGAAATTAACTCATTTGAAATGGAGAATGTTTAGAAGCTCGGGATGAAGAATTGATCCATACCTTAGCTACGAGAGGTGAAGCCTCGATCGGAGATGCTCGGCACGTTCGTTGGAGCTGCGGGAGGCTAGGGATGAAGCACGGGGATGTGGTGAATTGCTCAGGTGTGATTTCCACCAAGGCTGATCACAACCATTGGAGTCCGGAACAACCGGGTGGCTCGGAGATGGGGCTTTCTGTGGTGGACACCTTCCCTTGGTCCGGTGAAGGTGTAGAACCAATCAATTTGGGGATTGGCTCACTTTGTGGAGAAGTGTCCCGGTTTTGGGTGGAATTTCGGTTGAGAAATTGGATTTTGTCGATGGGGATTAGGGCAAATTGACACTGGGGATCAACTGCTCTAAGGGTGGAGAAGGGTTTGGAACAATTTTGGCAGAGTTTCGGCAAGGTTTGTACAACTCTCCTTTCATGGCCGTGAGGGGGTGGTGTTTAAATAGGCATGGCTGGAGGCTCTCCCAGGGGGTGTTGAGGGCTGGGATCAGCTGCTCCTGGCATGTGAAGAACAGCCACAATGGCCACTTGGGGATGAGGCGGCTCAGCAGGTGAGAATTCCAAAGTTGGCTCACATGTGAGCTCTCGGCCATGGTGTTTTCCGGCGACTGGGGTGGCTGGCCGGCGAGCAAGGGTCACCCTCGGGGTCGGGCGGGTCGGGGCTTGATGTTTGTGAAGGCAATTGGTGGTCGCCATGTGTAAAGGGTTTGAATCAAAGTGGAATGGGGTAAGGGTGTATTTTGGCTCAAATTGGTCAAATGCATGGATTGGGCTAGGTGCACCTTCCCATGGCTAGTTTGGGCTGAAGATAAAGTGGTTTAGGTCAACATAATTAGTAAGGAAGGGTCACCATCCAAGTACAATTAAGTTTAAGCAAGGTTTAGTGGAGTCATGGAAGTGGCTAATCCCTTTAAGGGAATATGGAAAGGGCCTCCTCCTCTTGCCATCTTGGGTATGGTGAGGTGGAAAGTAGATCCCATGGCTCTCATGTGGCTCATGCATGGCTTCATGGCTCATCTTTGGCTTGGGAAAAGTTTAGTCAACTTTCATGAGGAAGGGTGTTGAAATTTTTTATGGATTTAAGGAGAATTGTCATAAGGCTTGATTTGGATTTATTTGGTGATAGATTTTAGAACTTAGGAAGTGTTTTAAATCAAAGGGATGATGAGAGGAATTTCATGTGGGCTTTAGGGTAGATTTTGGGCTCATTGAAATGGTTTTAGATGGGCTTTTAAATGGTTTAGGAAAGTGGGCTTTTGAATTTTAAAATGGATTTTGGGATGAAATTTTGGTAAAGGCTTGGGCCAAATAATTGTTGAGTTTGGTTTAGGGATGTGTCATGAGTGGTTTGAAACAAATTTGAGGTGATTTGGGTTTGAATTGGGTTGGATATGGGCCTTTTGGTAAAGAGGCTAAGGTGGGCCAAAATGGGCTACCATAGGCCAAAGTTGGGCTAGAGTTGAAATTGATGTAAAATTAATGTTGGAAAATGTTTATGGGAGTGTTTCAAAGAGGTTTTGGCTTTGGTTAGGTTTTGATTTTGGGATTTGGGCTCATTTGGGCTAGGTTTAGGTTTAGGTCGAAATTGGGCTTTTTGATTTTGGGTTGAATTTGAGTGGGGTTTGGGTCTAAATTTTGGGCAAATTATGTTAGTGTTTTGTTTATGGGGATGTTAAGGAAGATTTAGAAAAGATTTGGGGTTAATTGGAGTTGAATTGGGTGAGTTTGGGTTAGGTTTGGGTCATAGGTCCAAATTGGGCTTTAAGGCCAAAAGTGAAATTGGATCCCAATGCCAATCAAATTGGGCTTGGATTTGGTCTAGATTGGTGTTGGGGATGTTGAATTGAAGTTTAGAATTGAATTGGACCAGAATTTGGGTCAATTGGGTAGGTTTGGTTTGATATTGGGTTTACTTTGGGTTAAAATGGGTCAAATTGGGGGTTTTGATAAAAGTGGGGTAAATTGACAAAATTGGCCCATGGTGTAGTTGAACAAAATGAAATTGGGAATATTTGGGATTTTTTGGAATTTTCTGGGAATTTTCTGAATTTTTGGATTTTATTGGCTAAGAGGGGTATTTTGGGTATTTGGAGGGTATTGGGAGGTATTTTTGGAATTTTTGGTATTTTTGGTTATGGATGATCAGTTTGAGTGATGTGGAAATGTTTGGGAATGATTTTGGAGAATTTTGGGTGATTTGGAAATTTTTGGAAAATTTGGGTAGTTTCAAGGGCATTTGGTAGGTTAGGTGGGTGTAGGGTCCCGGGGGTCAAAAATTAAAAATTTGGAAAATGGAAGATTAGGTGAATGTAAGTGGAATAAAATCATTTTGGTTGAGCCATGAAGCCATATCAAGCCCACATGAGCCATGAAGGGACTCATTTGAGGCATTCACTATGTTGTTCCTAACCTCTTGCGCGAGGGCTTAGGGGTTAAGGACCATCCATGTGAATCATCTACATGAGTCAGGAGCTCAAGTCGGGTATGGGTGTGTTTTAGGAGGTGTATGGAAGTGTAGTGTGTGTGTAAGTCAGCCCCTTCATCGGACCGGGCCACCGGAGGCGGTCCTAAGGCCAAAGAGTCTTATAGGAACTCATCCTTTTAAACTTCCACATTTGATTTCAACCCTACAGGTGATTAGGGGTCTACGATCGAGTTTGTGGAGTTTGCGGGGAGTTAAGAAGTGGTTTGAATTTCTAAATGGTGGATTCCAATTCTAGTCCTCTAAGATAGTCAAAGGAAAAGCCTAAGGCTAGATCCTAAGTACTAAAGAGAAGAAGAGAAGACCTCATCAAAAATGAGGTCAACATGATGTAACTCCTCTTCTTACTCATGTTCTAATTCTTCTCATTCAGATTTCTCTTCATAAGTTAATTGAAATGACATTCACTCAAATATTTGATAACATCCATCTTATAACATTCATAATCTTTACCTCTTATAGGATATTTCATTGATTTTGAAATGTTGAATGTAACAGTCTGATCTTTAACTCTCATTGTTAATTCCTCTTTTTTGCACATATATCATTGCTCTGCCTGTGGCTAGGAAAGGTCTTCCTAAATTATGGGTATCTCTTTATCTTTCTCTATATCCAGCACAATGAAATCAACAGGAAAGATAAATTGATCCACTTTTACCAAAACATCTTCTATAACTCCTTTAAGATATGTGATCGAACGATCTGCTAATTGCAGAGTTACAGTAGTTGGAGTTATTTCTTCTAATCTCAGTCTTTTAAATATTGATAGAGCATAAGGTTAATGCCTGCACCCAAATCACATAAAGCTTTTCCATAAAATCTGTCTCTGATTGTACATTGAATTGTGAAACTACCAGTATCATTAAGCTTTTCAGGAAGCTTCTTCTGAATTATTGCACTGCACTCCTCACTAAGTGCAACTGTCTCATTATCTTCAAACTTCCTTTTTGTTGAGAATATCCTTCATAAATTTCACATAGCTTGGTATCTGTTCTAAAGCTTCAGCAAATGGAATGTTTATTGTAAGCTTCTTAAATATCTCTAAGAATTTTGAAAATTGCTTATCCAATTTTTGCTGACGAAGTCTTTGAGGAAATGGAGGTGGTGGTTTTTCCAAATCTTCCTTAAGTGGAGAAATAGGTCTTTCCAAACCTTTCGGAGAGTCCTCTTTTGGTTCTTCAATCTCTTCTTTCTCTACTTCAATTTCTTTTTGAACTCTACCTTCCAGCTCTCTTCCACTTCTCTGTTGAATTGATTTTACATGCTCTTTATTTATATCTCTTGGATTTAGTTCAGTATTACTAGGAAGCAGACCTTGGGATCTGTTACTTAATGTATTGGCAATTTGTCTCAATTGATTTTCAATATTTCTAATTGTAGCTCCTTGACTTTGCAATTGATTTCCCATTTATAACACCACTTCTTCAATAGATAACTTCTTCTCCTTAAATTATGAAGCATTGTTAAACCCTAGAGGATAGTTTGGTCTATAATTATTATTCCCTTGGTTGTTCCAGTTCCCCAATGGGTTTAATTGGTTGTTCCCTTGGTTGTTCCCCCATTATTGGTATTCCAGTTAAAGTTTGGATGATTCTTCCAACCTGGGTTATAATAATTAGAATAAGGGTTATTAGGCTTACTTATAGTATTCAAAGTTTCTGGTGAAGTATGAGAATCAACCATTTAAATTGATGAATTTTCTTCAATCATGGCAATTGGCTGAGAAAAATTTATCCCAAATTTGTCTATCTTCCTTGAAATTGCAGCAACTTGATTTATTAACATCGCAAAAGCATCATTTTCATGAATATTGGCTACCTTTTTAGGATTTAACCTTTCAGAAGGCCATTGAAAATTATTAATAGTCATTTCTTCTATCAAAGCATAAGCATCAGTAAACTGTTTAGACATCAGTGATTCTCCAGCAGCAGCATCAATAATAGATCTAAGAGATTCAACTAATCCATTATAAAAAGTTTGAATTATTAACCAATCTGGTATCAAATGATGTAGACATTTTATGAGATCTTTAAATCGTTCCCATGCCTCATATATAGATTCACCTTCAAACTGACAAAAAGATGTGATATCATTTCTAAGCTTCGTAGTCTTTGATGGTGGAAAATATTTAGCAAGGAATTTTTGTGTTAAATCACCCCAAGTTCTGATAGATCCAGGTGCAAACGAATTTAACCATATCTTAGCTTTATCCCTTAGTGAGAAAAGAAAACTCTAAGTCTAATAGCATCATCCGAAACACCATCATATTTAAAAGTAGCACATAATTCTAGAAAGTTGGCAAGATGTAAATTAAGATCTTCAGTTGGTGCTCCTCTAAACTGATTATTAGACACCATTTCGATAATAGCAGGTTTAAGCTCAAAGGAATTAGCAGCTACAGAAAGGTGTTGAATACTACCATGAAGTTCATCCACAGTAGGGTTAACATATTCTCTTCAAGGTCTAAATTCTTGATGGATGTTAACATTTTGATTTTGATGATTTGTCATTTCTTTAATATTTTTATCCTTTTAAGAATTTTTAATTTTTTTTATTTTTCTGATTGTTCTTTCTAATTCAAAATCGTAAGGCACACGTCCCTCTGACCCTGAACTACACATACAACATTAAATAAAATAAAACAAAACACACCAACAAAAATAAATAAAAGTAAGAAAATTTTAATTTTTCTTAATTTTCTTTAAAAAACATTTTAATTAATTTTCTCGGCAACGATGCCAAAAACTTGATCCTTATGATTTAGATATGAAATTTATGATTTATAATATGGGATACTACGCAAGTATACGTATCGTTTATCAAGTAATATAGGACTTTCTGATTAAGCCTCGAGATATCGAACCCACAGGGAAATGTGTAAAACTTTAAAGAAATAAGAAAAATAACTTTTTACTTTTTTAACTAATTTTTGTAAGTATGTTTTAAGGTATTAATTTCAAAAAGTTTTTTTTATATTTTTAATAAAAAGTTTGCAGAAAATAAAAATTATCAATACTCTAAACATGATATAAAAGTTATAAGAATCAAATATCTTTTTCCTTCTTCAATGAATCAGTAATAATTATGGATATTTATGTTGTGGAGGTATTTAAATGTATTGTGTAAAATAGGAGCAATTATATTTTTTACCCTTACTTGGTTCTATAAAGAAAATTGGTTAATTTGAAATTTTGAAATTTCGTAGATGGGTTAGGTAGGGAAAATACCAGCTCTCACTCTAGAGTTCCCTCTATTCCCTCCATCTAGGGGCTAACGTCTCATAACACAATTTAAAATAACAAACCAAATTAAGGGGCTTTAGCCTGTCACTCAAAAGTCCTCTAATTTTACTCCCCAATAAAGCATATCTCCCTATATATTTCTAATCAATCTTATGGGCTAGAATTTTCACTCATATAATTGCATGTGATTCTTTCCAATTGTTGTTTGAGACAATACCGCATTAGATCTAACATAATCTCACAACAAATTTTAATATCTTAATTGGCTAAATTAAGAAGTAAATTAAGCTCAAGGAATTGAATCATCACAATTTATTCCAGCCTTAAACACTTATACTTTCCACAACATACTTTCATAATTTAATTACTTCATTATCTATGAAAGAAAAAGATAAAGTAAACTACTCAGATTTCATGAAGAAAACACAAACACAACTTGATTTGAAAGCATAAACCATAATGAAAACACAACACTCTTACTTAAAAACAAAGTGTAAAAACAAAGATAAACACTTATATGAAAATCCTCTCCACAAGACTCTGGAAGTTCCTTTGGAATTTTGCTTTCCACAATACAACTCTACAGAGGTTGGCGTCCAACTCTGATGAATCTAAAAAGAACTTTAAACTTTAATAAAAACTAGATACAAGAATAAAAGAAAATTGGTGAGAAGAAGGCTTCACACCAACCCTTTTTCCTTTCTTACTCTCTACTCTCTACTAACAACTATAGAAAAGAAGAACTCCAGAACCTTACTCTTTCAAAACACTAACTACAACTACTCCAATAATAACACACACACACACACACACACACACACACACACACACACACAAATTATGAGGCTTCATTTTTATAATTTTCCAAAAGGTGCCTTGGTGTCTCTTCAAATCATGTCCAGATTCAATGTATCCACCAAAAGATGTATCCCTTCAATCACATTTGCTGCCCAAAAGAAGTAAAGGAAGTCACCACCAAAAGTTCCTTCAAACACCCCTTGAAAATGGCACCAAATTTAATTAAAATTTGATTTTTAACTGTGGCGCTTAAGCGCTGGTACTTTGGCGCTTAGGCGCCAGAGGCCAAATTTCTCAAGCTTCATAATTTTGCTCCAAATTTGATCCTTTTTCGCTTCTTTCATCATAATTAATTATTTTCATCATACCTGCAAGAAAAACACAAAATACCTTCAATTAAAGTGCAATATCATCAAAAATAGATATAAAAATGTGTATAAAAATACTATATATTTTAGGTGTATCAGATGCCAACCTCTAAGGCCTATTGTATGGAAAAGCAAAGGTTTTAAAGGAACTTCAAGAGTTTAGGGGCACGGAATCGGATTTAAAATTCTCAACCTCTAGAATTTGATATTTGAAAGATTTCCATAGGAGGGGCTCCTAAAGCAACACAGAATCAGATGTAAAATCCTCAACATCTAGAATTTAATATTTGAAAGTTTGCGATAGGAGGGTCTCCTAAAGCAATGTGGAATCAAATGTAATATCCTCAACCTCTAGATTTTGATATTTGAAAGATTGCGATAAGAGGGGCTTCTAAAGAATGCGGAATCAGATGTAAAATCCTCAACCTCTAGAATTTGATATTTGAAAGATTGTGATAGAAGAGGCTTCTAAAGCAATGCAGAATCAGATGTAAAATCCTCAACCTCTAGAATTTGACAATCAAATTTGTAAGAGATTTGTGGAACTTATGCAGTGTAGGATTCCGTACAAAAGTCTGTGAAGAGATTTATGAAAATTTGTGAAGCGCGAAATTTTGTGGGAACTTGGATTTTGGATTTTTGTTGTTATTTTGCACTTTTATCTTTTGTTTTCAATTATGATTGCTAATTTTCATTGGTGTGACTTATTTCATTTTTTTTGTTTATTTTTTGTCATTTTTCATTGTCGTTTGTTGTTGTTGTTTATTGTCATCATTTATGCATTCTGTTGTTTATTATTTCTTGTTGTTATTTTTTTTTAATTAGGATTCAGACCGAGTTTTAAGCAAGCGCGACATCTGTGCTTCTAAGAACACGGCTGTCTTTGAAACATCACGATGCACAGTACTGCTCGAGTTATCATCCATTGCTTGAAGGCACATTTAGAGAATAACTTATTCTTTAAGGTACCATCGAAATTGTATCCTTTCGAGTACCTCTAAAGATGTGTTATTTCTGAGGATACCACATATGAAGAGGTTGCAACTTCGTAGCTTCGTTTATAGTAATTTTCATTTTTTTTGTCACCAATTTTGTAAAGGTTGTGAAAACTATCATCAAGAAATAGTGTTTATGTTCTTTGAATTGACACTTGAGTTGTATTTGCTAGGCACTGAAAGATGTGACTGACCCGACCCACAATTACGCAATAAATTAACTTCCAAAATATGGCAGAAAATTTGACCCGATTTATAAATAGCGGCTAGTGTGAAAAATCTTAAATGATATAAAAATTGGAAAGTATTTTATACACTAGGGGTACTACGCCAGAATACGTATCATTTCAAGTAATATAGGGTTTTCTTTAAAAACCCCAGTATCGATCCCATGAGAAAGTGAAGTAAGAGGTCTTTAGTCAAATTCTAGTCTACTACTAATAGTCTTTAGTTTGGAATGTCGATTAAAATCATGTTTTATCTAGTAACTACTCCTAAATACAAGTGTTAAATGAAAAGATAGTAACTATAACTAAATGCAAATATTAATTCTAAAGATACCCTTTTCTAGATGAATTGGTTTGGAGAATTTTGAGATACTAAAAAACTACTATTCTTATGTAATGAAATGGATAATGTATAGGAATGAGATGCATCAAATATTATATGTGCCAAATAGAAGCAATCATATTCTTTACCCTTAGGTCCAAGCATAAAGATCATTAACTAATCCTATGCTTGGTTACTGAATATGCGGCTAGGCTGGGAGGATACCGGCTCTCACGTCGGAGCTCCCACGTTTCCTTCGCCTGAGGGCTAACATCTACACTTCAGCACCCAAACGATAAGACCGAATTGAGGATTTTAGTTTGTCACTCTAAAATCTCCAATTCTAAGCCCGATAATTATATTTCCCTATTTATTTGCACTCAATCCCCATGAATTATGTAATTCATTCACGGACATTGAATGTGGTTCCACTTTGTTGAGAATTACACCGCCCATTCGGAACAATGCAATTATAACAAATTTTAACAGTACAACGGGCCCTTATTGTAATGTAAATGAAGTGCAAGTAAAAACCATCACATTTATAATTAATACATCTTTTAGCAAGCATCCAAATATCCTAATCATGAATCCTACTCATTGCAAAAGAAAAGTAGAATGGAAACAATGACATAATTTTATTATGCCACTATTTCCAAAGAAGAAGAAAGAGTAAGAAAGATACATCACAAAGCACGAAGAAAATACAACGAAAACTTCATTTAACCAAAGCAAAATCTACTACGCAAGTGTTTACAAAATCATAAGATAATGAAGAACAATACTTAGCTTTTTCCCTTTGAAAGAAAGATGAAGATCTCTCCCATAAAGTCTCCCGTAGATCCATGCAATGCTAGTGCAATCCCTTACAAATTCTCTCAAAATCTCCTCTCTAATCTCTCCAAAAGGGTAGAAATCTACATTTTAACTCTTAATCTAAGAATCCTAAACATTCTCCAAGATTTTCCTAACATTCCTCTCTTGTTTCTCTTCTTCTCTCTCCTCTTTTCCAACGTAAATTCGCCATTTTAAAGAGTATGGATGAAGTTTGAAGAGTTGCCATAAGCACCCCTTCGAAAAAGAGTCCAAATACGTTGAATTTCGGCCATAACCGCCCAAAGTCGGTCTAGAATCTTCCCGGGCACCGTCGGCGGGCCCGAGGTCACTGTCGGTGAGCTTTTCGGGCCTTTTTCGGCCTTCTTGAGAAAATCTCACTGTCGGCGAGCAGACTGCTACGTAGCTCCACCGTTTCGCTCCGTTTGGCTCCATTTCAGTTGCGTTGCTTTCGTAACAGATAGCCTTACAAGATAAGCAAAAAAACAACATTTCTTTAAAGTATAATATCATTCAAAAATATGCAAGAAGTGTAAAAGAGATTAAGCATCAAAAGACTTATCGAAAGGTGTCAGTGAGAATTTCATTTCTTGCTCGTTTTTGCTCCAAATTGCACCGTTTTTGCTTCCTTTTGCTCCAATCACCATTTCTTGTACCTAAAACCAAAAAACATACAAAATACCTTCCTTTAAAGTGTAATATCATCAAAAATGAGTAAAATGATATAGCAAAAAGTGCATATATTTTAGGCGTGTCAAAATCCTCCAAACTTAACTGTTACTTGTCCTCAAGTAACACTATAACTTTAAAAACAAAATTTGTTAACTTGTGGTTGTGGGTTTCAATAGAGTTTTCTATAATTTCATCATAGAAATATTATAGTATAACATAGGAGAAATTCTATCAAATCAACCTAGGACTAGAGTGTAAGAATATCTCATATTCAACTTAGGAATCCTGATTTTTTTATTTACTTCAAATGTTATTGAAAATTTTCAAACTAAAGATTCATAGAAAGTATAAAAATGAAATTTAAGCACCTTATCTATACCAATTTAACCAATACCTTTTGAAATAAGAATAAGCTTAGGATTGTTTTTAAGTATTTTCATTTAAAAAGATTCAAGTGAAACCAATTTTTGATTAGGCTTCTCCTCAAGCTTCTCCTCACTTATTTTCTCTCTTTTTTTTTCTTTCAGGATCATTTTCAATCCCCTTTTTTTCACCTCTTTTTTTCTCTTTTTTTTTCTTTTCGAGATCATTTTTAATCGCTTTTTTTTACTTTTTTTTTTATGGAGGATTACTATATCTAGATAGGCCTTTAATAATTTTGAATTTCACTATCCTCTCTCTAAAATCTAAAACTCAAAACTTTCCCTCACTTTTTATAAGTGTAAGTATTAGTTCGAAAAAGGTTTTCAATAATGGCTCAATTCTCATTAACTATAATCTAAGAATTTTAGCTTTTCAAATATTCAACTCCTTTCTACCATAAATAGAAAAATCATTTTTTCAATGTTTCCTACAAAATATCTTAATTCTAGAACAGTTTCTTCACATAGGATTTCAACTAAGTTATTTTTCTAACATTCCTAAAATAAAAATTATAATAACCTAAAGGTAACACCACATACCACAAGTCATTTTAAAAGTGATATCAAATTAATATATAGGCTACTAAGGAAAAATAAAGTTACATTTTAAAAATTTTTCTTCCCCCCAAATTTAAATTTTAAAATATTTTGCAATTAATTCCATAAAATGTTGTAGGAAGAAAAAAAATAAAGGTTGAATCTACTTACTACTACAACGCCCTATCAAATTCATATACATGCATAATCAGAATAGAATGTTTGTAGGAGAAAGTAAATCTAACCTAAAACATGCTTGTAATAAAATTACACTAAATGAAAGTATTTTCTCATTAAAATTTTATTTTTCTTCCTACCTTCAAACTTAATTTTTAACATATATAACATTCAGTACAGAAAATATATGCAGGAGGAAAACAAATTAGAAATTCTATCTACCACAAATGTCTATCAAAACCATTTACAAGTATTCATTAGGATAAAACAATATGCAGCAGAAAGTAAATCTAAACTAATCATGTCAAAATGAAATTAACTAAACCAAAGTCTAACTAGCATAGCATGTATCAACATGGGAATATAAAAATGTTCTTCAAGACCAAAATAAAGTTGTAACACAAACATAAACACACATAAGATAAATAAGGTCAATTCTTCCATTAACTCATCACATCACATTAATTTACTTCCAATTTCTAACGGAATCACTACACTAATAAATTAGGTACTTTAAAATGATTTTACAGATTATAAACCCAAAGATAAGATTACCCCTGATATATTGGTTTCCAGACACCAATCTCAGGTATCATCTAATCCCTATAATTAAGCACCTCTAACAATTATAAAGGTAGTGTAAGATTATCCACATGGTACTCATCAAATAGGTTCGTGACTCCTACCTAATGAAAATAAAGTTGCAGAAAGGAAGTAACAAATTAAGATGGAACTATAAATCTTCGAATTTCATGATTTCTCTTGTAAAACTTAAGTCTGGGTGAGACCCAAGTCATAGTGGACTCATTAATCCAACTATTACAAGAGATCAATTCTAGCCATAATAAGAAGTTTAGGAATCACCTCCCTCAAGACACAGAAAGATCAAATCAAAGCACTAACAATTCAAACATCTACCAATCAACAATCAAACTTATCAATCCACTATAAAGTAAATATAATATAACACTAACAATCATAACTCTCAAGCACACTAAATCAAAGCACACTGATAACTATGGGTTGCCTCCCGTAAAGCGTTTGGTTTTTACGTTGCTAGCCCGACAAATGATTCCTCCTGGATCAAAATTCCAATTAAGTAATCCTCGATCAATCGCCCAATCCTTTTCAGATCCAGGGATTCCTACAAAATTCTCAAATTGTAATTTTTCTTTTAGCTCTTCTTTTTCGGATTGATTTATATCATTGTTCCTCATATTTCTTTCTAGATCCAATATTCTTCTAATGATTTTCTGAATTTGCATATTATCATCCTTGAAATTTATAAGAAATTGATCTTTATAAGATACTTCAATATCTCCCAAATTTTGGATCGGATTCCCTCTACATAATTCAGATTCAGGATCAAATTCTTCTATGTCACTCTTCTGTTTGAAATTATCTTCCAATTCTTCCCCTTTATAATTATTAAATGATGGAGGATCTATCTTAGTTATGGAAATAGGTTTTTCTAATTCTTTAGGAATTTCTTCCAATGGTCTTCCAATATCCTTATCCTCTTTTTTCAACTCAAAGTTCTTTTGAAATATATCCTCAAATTCTCTTCCAAGTCTTAGTTCAATAACTTTATCTTGTTCATCATTCAATTCAGGATTTTCTTGTAATTGAGTCGCATCTAAAGATATAAAGACTGGTTGTGTAGATGAATTCCCTAAATAGATGGGCTTTAAAATTGTATGGGGTACATCTATCTTAAGTTCATAAGATTTTTCAACAGATGGAATTAAAAGTTTACTATTTTTGGTTGCGTCCATCATTTCACACCTCTCCTGAACATACATACAGTCTTCTTTAAATAACCTTTTCGAATCATCATGAAAATCCATTCCGACCTCATCTGTTATCTTACTCTCAAAACTTTCTTGGAAATGGTCTTTACTTAGATAATCAATTTCATCCATCCAAAAACAATCATCATCTTTTCTCTCAGTTGGATATTTCATAGTCTTTAATACATCAAAAGTAACTTCATGGTCATTAATATTCATAGTCAACTCTCCTTTTTACACATCTTTCATAGTTTGTTCAGTAACAAGGAATAGTTGTTCATTATCTTTCTCTTTAGGTTTGATCTCAGTGTTGCTAGGAAGTGTTCCTTGGGGTCTATTGCTAAGTGAATTAGCAATTTCTCCCAGTTGATTCGCTATTTTTCTAATCGCAGCATTTTGATTTTGCAACTGGTTTCCCATTTGCAATACTACTTCTTCCATAAACGTCTTCTTATACTCAAATTGTTGATCATCGTTAGAGTCCGGTGGATATGAAGGTCTATAGTTTGTGTTCCCCTAATTATTCCAACTTCCGTTAAAATTTGCATAATTGTTTTTCCATTTTTGGTTTCCACCCTCAGTAGTATGATTCCAGTTAAAATTAGGATGGTTCTTCGAACATGGGTTGTAAAAGTTAGAATACTGGTTGTTTATAGTATTTAAAAATATGATAAGTTAGAATCAATTATATGCTCTAATGAATTTTCCTCACTTACAGAAGTAAATTGAGGTTGGTTCATTCCAAATCGTTCCAACTTCCTTGATATTGCAGCAACCTGAGATGCAAGAATTGCAATCGCATCTGTATCATGAACACTAGCTACATTTTTATGATTTACCATTGCAAATGTCCATTGAAATTCATTTGTTGCCATTTTTTCAATTAACTCACATGCTTCATCAAATGGTTTGACATTAATGATCCACCAGCGGTAGCATCAATAATAGACCTAAGGGATCCTACTAACCCATTGTAAAAAGTTTGAATGATTAACCAATTTGGTAGAGCATGATGTGGACACTTTCTTAGGAGTTCCTTAAATCTTTCCCAGGCTTCGTATATTGATTCCCCATCATACTGACAAAATGAGATAATATCGTTTCTAAGTTTAGTAGTCCTTGAAAGTGGAAAATACTTAGCTAGAAATTTCTGAGTTAACTCCTCCCAATTTTTAATAGAGCCAGGTGTTAATGAGTATAACCACATTTTAGCCTTATCCCTTAGTGAGAAAGGAAAAAGCCTTAATCTAACAGCATCGCTTGACATACCGTTATAACGAAATATACCACAAAATTCTAAAAAATTTGATAAGTGTAAATAGGGTTCCTCCGAAGGAGTTCCCCCAAACTGATTGTTCTACACCAGTTGGATAATTTCAGGATTTACTTCAAACGAGTCAGCTTCTACGACAGGGTTTTGTATAATTGAGTGAATTTCATCTGTAATAGGATTTACGTAATCCCTCAATGAAGAATGATGATTTTCCAAGTTATTATCTTAAAAGTTTTCCATTTCCATCTCTAGATTTTTTACTCCTTTCTGTATTTTTATTTTTTTTATTTTTTTCAAACTCCGGATCATAAGGCACAAGTCCTGCAGATCCTTTGTTTCGCATACGTAACACAAAAAACAATACATTAACAATTAAACAAATAATAAATAAAATATATTCAACATAATAAAAAATTTTCACACAAAACAATTTTTACGACACTACAGTTTTCCAAGTCTAAGCCTAATTACTTCAACTAAAATTCTCCTAACATTCTTACCGAAGCTTCCCGGCAACAGCGCCAAAAACTTGGTCTGACCCGCAATTACGCAATAAATTAACTTCCAAAAGATGGCTAAAAACTTGACCCGATTTATAAACAGAGGCTAGTGTGCAAAATCTTAAATGATATAAAAATTGGAAAATATTTTACACACTGTAGGGTACTACGCAAGTATACGTATCGTTTTAAGTAATATAGAGTTTTCTTTAAAAACCCCAGTATCGATCCCACGAGGAAGTGAAGTAAGAGGTCTTTAGTCAAATTCAAGTCTACTCCTAATAGTCTTTAGTTTGGAATGTCGATTAAAATCGTGTTTTATCTAGCAACTACTCCTAAATACAAGTTTTAAATGTAAAGATAGTAACTATAACTAAATGCAAATATTAATTCTAAAGATACCCTTTTTGGATGAATTGGTTTGGAGAATTTTAAGATACTAAAAACTACTATTCTTATGTAATGAAATGGATAATGTATAGGAATGAGATGCATTAAATATTGTATGTGCCAAATAGAAGCAATCATATTCTTTACCCTTAGGTCCAGGCATAAAGAACATTAACTAATCCTATGCTTGGTTGCTGAATCTACGGCTAGGCTGGGAGGATACCAGCTCTCACTTCGAGCTCCCACGTTCCCCTCGCCTGAGGGCTAACATCTACACTTCAGCACCCAAACGATAGGACCGAATTGAGGATTTTAGTCTGTCACTCTAAAATCTCCAATTCTACGCCCGATAATTATATTTCCCTATTTATTTGCACTCAATCCCCATGAATTACGCAATTCATTCACAGACATTGAATGTGGTTCCACTTTGTTGAGAATTACACCGCACATTCAGGATAATGCAATTACAATGAATTTTAACAATACAACGGGCCCTTATTGTAATGTAAATGAAGTGCAAGTAAAAACCATCACATTTATAATTAAAACATCTTTTAGCAAGCATCCCAATATCCTAATCATGAATCCTACTCATTGCAAAAGAAAAGTAGAATGGAAACAATGACATAATTTTCTTATGCCACTATTTCTAAAGAAGAAGAAAGAGTAAGAAAGATACATCACAAAGCACGAAGAAAATACAACGGAAACTTCATTTAACCAAAGAAAATCCACTACTCTAGTATTTACAAAATCATAAGATAATGAAGAACAATACTTAGCTTTTTCCCTTTGAAAGAAAGATGAAGATCTATCCCATAAAGTCTCCCGTCGATCCATGCAATGCTAGTGCAATCCCTTACAAATCAAAATCTCCTCTCCAATCTCTCCAAAAGGGTAGAAATCTACATTTCTACTCTTAATCTAAGAATCCTAAACATTCTCCAAGAATTTCCTAACATTCCTCTCTTGTTTCTCTTCTTTTCTCTCCTCTTTCCAACCTAAATTCACCATTTTAAAGAGTATGGATGAAGTTTGAAGAGTCGTCATAAGCACCCCTTCGAAAAAGAGTCCAAATACGTTGAATTTCGGCCATAACCGCCCAAAGTCGGTCTTGAATATTCTCGGGCGCCATCGGCGGGCCCGAGGTCGCTGTCGGCGAGCTTTTCGGGCATTTTTCTACCTTTTCAGGAAAATCTCACCTTCAGCGAGATCTAGGCTGCCGTCGGCGAGCAGACTGCTGCGCAGCTCCACCGTTTCGCTTCGTTTGGCTCCATTTCAGTTGTGTTGCGTTCGTAACAGATAGCCCTACAAAATAAGCATAAAAACAACCTTTTTTTAAAGTATAATCTCATTCAAAAATATGCAAGAAGTGTAAAAGAGATTAAGCATCAAAAGACTTATCGAAAGGTGTCAGGGCAGAATTTCATTTCTTGCTCGTTTTTGCTCCAAATTGCACCTTTTTTGCTTCCTTTTGCTCCAATCACCATTTCTGGCACCTAAAACTAAAAAACATACAAAATACCTTCCTTTAAAGTGTAATAACATAAAATGAGTAAAATGATATTAAAAAAACGTATATATTTTAGGCGTGTCAGTGACTTCAAGGTCCAATTTCATTAATTATTAATAACATGACCCTTTTATCTAATTTTCCTCTTTCTGGGCCTAAGCAGATTTCAGAATTTTGAGCACGAGATTAAAATATTTTTCACTGTCCAAAGATTTTTCTGAGCCACTTAATGACCGACCAAAAAGCATAAAATCACTTGACTCTTTTCAAAGCATAATATCGGAAGAATCTTCTTAAGGTAGCCTTTCAAGTTTTATTAATCAAAGGATGATTAAGACACCAATTTTTGATTATATGCTTGCCTCAAGCTTCTTCTCAGGGAGTCATCTTGTTTTCCCTCTTTTTTTTTTTATTGAGCTTTTCACATAATTTTTTATTGTTCTCTTTCTTTGTTCTTTTCAATTGAGGATTACTTTATCTGGTGGAGCACATGTTAAATCTTTTGAATGCCTGAATTGGGACACCAATTTTTGGTTTTGTACTCGCCTTAAGCTTTTCCTCAGCTGAATCTTCACAAAAAAAAAGTTTTCCTCTTTTTTATCTCTCTATTGCTCCTTTTGTTTTCTAATAATTACTATATCTGGTAAGACTATTTCTTTTAAAGATTTTGAATGTCGAAACTCCCATAAATAATAATCCTAAAATGTTTATTAACATGAATTCTAAGATATTATAACTTATCTGAAAGTCTGGACCTAGTCACATGACAGAGAATTAACAGGATTGTGATATCCCAAATCAGTTACTCGTATATAAAACATTGTCGGTCATTTTTCTCTATGAGATAAAAAATATATGGTTTTATTTATTTATATATATATATATATTGATTTTTTTTTAAAATAATATTTTATTTTTAAAAAATAAGAAATCAAACTGATCTCATATAAATGTTATTTTAAATAATTGAGCACTTCACTACAAAACATGTATCTATCCCAAAGAATAGATACCTGGGTTGGTGGTGAGGCTCGAACAAATAAATTAAAAAATTCATGACATTTATTTGGTCTATGAACAATTTATATAAACTAACAATTTCCCCTATCTAATATGGAGGAATTAGATAGGGTATATTAATCTAGGGTCTTTAAGTTTCCTATAAGGGCAAGCCCCTATAGTTAATTACATCTTAGATAACAAAGTCACCTAAGAAAACTCTTGATATAGATCGGGAAATATTGTGTTCATGACTTCCAAAAGGTAAGGTTCTTCAAAAAAATATGGTAATAGAAAATCCAATAGATAAGTGGCTCAAGTTTCAGAACAGTTATTTTAGGAATCCGTGTGAAAGAGAGACTAAGGGAAGACATTGATCCAAGAGATATCTTGGTGTTTTTCCCAAACTATTCTATGGTTTGGCCTTAATTTGAGATAGTTATTTGGTGTTTCACCTGCTAATTTTATTATTTAGGACTTACATTCACTAGAAACCGATCATGTGAATCGCCTGGAATATAGGAGGGTTTATGTCATACCCGATGATGACCTCAGAATTCTACGACAGGTTAGGGCTTAAATTGCACAACATGGTCATGCAAAGGCCTAAAGAGATAATTTGAGGGTTTATGCTGCACTAGATAAGCTACCTTGAAGTCCTATGGCTTATTGTTTTAATTTCTAAGGAGGTTTGCTGTTGAAGATGGCCGTGCTGCCCACTATGCATGCTCTAAGCTTCTCATCGTAGCAGGTTTAGTTTAAAGAAGTGTTAATTGAAGAAGAAACAAAAGTATCATGTTTTGGAAGTTTTGAATTGAGGTGTCTTAATTTCTTATTTAAAAGAATATTAAAGTTGATTATAGCGACACCAGTTAGGATCCCACGGTTCCCTCTTTCCGGCACCACTATTTCTTAGGATTCACTTAGTCCAGGTGAATTTACTAATCTCAACTTAATGAGTTCCATACTTTCATTTAGACTGTGGGAAATCCCGTTAGCAGCCATAGGTTGCATCCTCCGAGGTATTCCCAATCATTCGATAGAGATGTTTTAATTTAGTTGCAATTGTGATTTTTGTTTTGTTTGTGATTAAATTTTGAGTTGTTTTATATTTTTATTATTGTGACGGTGAATTTTAACTTGTTTTGTTTTAATTTAGTTTTGGTTTTGCGGCTATCCTAAAAATTTTAGTTTTCATACAGGGTGACATTGTTGTTTAATATGCAAGTTTGTAAGTAGGTAAAGTAAAGTAAAGGAAATATTGAAGAGAAGGTACTGTAAACTTGTAAAAGTGTACCTAGCGAGTCTTCTCGTTCCTCTACCTGAAAATTTAGTATCTTTTGCAATAAACATGTATAATTTGTAGGAAAGTAAAGCCTATAGATAGGTTTGTCACAGGCCTACCAAACCCTACGTTATAACTTGGTGGGTCCTCTTCATCCATTTATTAGATTTGTTCATTTGATAAATATGATAGGTCTAGTTGTCCTACAAGGTGTCCAAAAGATTTATGAGAAGGGCTTAGGAGATACCTATACATTTCACAATCCTTTTGAGCTTCCTTGAGTTCATTTTGGGCTTATCATATTTATTAAATGATTCATCTGTATCATACCCTTATGATTAGTGCACTAATATTTTAATTATCCCAACAGGGTCGGGTAAATATCACTTGATATTTCACTTAGGAATTATGTAAGTGGAACCTTTATAGACAAACTTAGTTTATGAAAGAATTTAATCAATCTTGGTGGGCTCGTAGTGTTTCAAAAGTGGTTTAAGATTAATTTTGTTTTCTTGTCTAATCTTCATTAGTCAAATTTGATTAAGCCTAGTCTCACTACCAAGCCCTTTAAGATGTTAATGGGTGTATTTTGTGATCAGAGAAATGTTAAGTTATATAATTATGATTCTTATCAAATTAATGATCTATTATTTAAACATCAAGTAGGGGTATTAAATTAGTGAATTATCAACTTCCAAAATAAACCCCTAACCTTAATGATTACTTGATTTAATTTTCATCCAAATTATAATGATTAACTAAATCATAAACTTTATCTTTTAATGTGACAAAAATGAGATGGGTTTTTAACATTTATCCCTTTATATTTCAATCATTCAAACATAATCATTAAGATCATCCATTGCCAATTTCCCACTTTAATTAAGCCTAAACATTAATTAAGGCTAAATCCTTCAAAATTACACTTTTTCCCCTAAAGGCCTCATCACTTCATAATTCCTTAAATTGAATTCAAATGAATTTGAAATTTTTATATCACCCCACCCATGGGTAAATTAAAACATTAAAGGAAAAAATGTGATTTTTCCGATAATCTAATTAATGTGATTTCTTCTGATAATCTAATTAAATGAGAAAATGTGATTTTTCTGATATTCTAAATCCTAAACCCTTAATTTAATTTATATAATTATTTTAATGCAAAAATAGGATTTTTAAGGGAAATTCAATAACTTAGTCAAAACAAAATTTCTATCCTTAAGAAAGTTATTGGAGGTGCACATAGACCAGGGACCACTTGGATAAACTTTCATGATTTTTTAAATTTCAATTTAATTATTATAAGTATTTCAATTTTTGGAGTATTAATTAAATATAAAATATTATATTAGCAGAAAATTAAGTTTTATATTTTTATTAAATCTCTCGAGGCAAAGAAATAAGTTTCATATTTTTGTGAGTTATATTTTTATTATTAGAATTATTTTTAGGGAAAATTAGGGAATTTCCATTTATAGCTTTAAAATTTGATTTTAACCCTTTAAAATTTAATATCTTCATTTATAGAGTTAGAAAAATTACCCTAATTTTTCTTAAATGATTAAGAGATAATTTGGAACATTTCCAATAATTTTATTAATTTTATGATTTTTATTAATTTTTAATTATTTAAATATTTAAAATAATGCTTAAAAATGAAAATTTTATTTTAATTACAAATTTATTTTATAGAGACTCCTCTGACCACAAAGAACTTCCAAAATTAATTTTGTAATTTTGTGAAGTGTATTTTATTTATTATTATTATATAATTGCCCAAAATGTGACTTAAATTGAAAAATTCATTTAAATATTTAAATTAACTCCATTTGACTTGAAATTTTTATGGGGAGTTTCACTGACCTTAAATTACAGTGGAGAGTTATTTTTGAGTTATTTACATTTATATTTAATTCAATTTATTTTTATTTGAGTTTTAGGTCTTAATTACCATTAGGGTTATTTTTAATGAGTTAAACCAAGTTTTCATTTTTTCTGCTGTCCACTGGGCATAAGTAACCTACCAAAATTTACTTTTTATTTTTCTAATCATTATTTTAATTATTATAAACTTTGTACCAAAAAAAGCATGATAATTTGAAAAACCAAGATCTTTGTCTAGAGATCTCCTCTGACTTTAGAAAAATCAGGGAAGGTTCCCTAAGACAGAGGCAACAACATACCAGAATATCAAGCCATGGTGAGATGTCTAAGAACATGGAGAATCAAAAAGTTAAAGAGGGTATTTAATTCATTAAAAATTAAACATGCATCAAATAAACTTCAAATCACATTATTCTCCTTTGTTCACTAAGCACTAGACTATTTTTCTTTTATTTTTCTGATTTTTCTACACCATGTTATGGATTTTTGAAGTTAATTGAATTTAAAAAAATAAAAAATACAACTAATTTCCTACTTAAACACGCGGTGTCGTGTCATCCTCGGTGGCTCCGAAGTCTCCACGGGTTGCTCCGCCATTTGACGCTGCCTTCTGACTCAGTTGCTACGCGGCCGCACTTTATGTTTAGATCTCCTATCCAGTGTAATCCTAGCTCTCCATTTGATGCACACGCGATCGAACAGCTATGGGTCACCATCTTCACCTGGTTCTTTTCGTGAATCCTCCATCTTCTAAGCTTAAGAACTTGAACTAGACTTAACTAAATCACATGTGGTTTGTTCCTAAAGCTTCATCTGGTCTAAACGAACCTATCTATATGGCTAACCTAGCCTGAAATCAACCCAACATGCATGAAAGATAAAAAATGGCTCGGGAAGAAGGTTAAGATCAATACCTTGCTCTGATAAGTGAAGCTTCACTGAGAGAGTTCTGGCAGCTTCGATTGGTCCCAGCGAACCTTCAGATGAAGTCCTTTGCCATAGTGAAATTTCTGAACCTGAATTCGTCCAAGGCCGATTTCAGGTGTTGATCAAAGTTTGGTATAGAGGCTCTCTGTGATAAGGCTTTTATGGGGAAACTTCTTCTTTCACTCTATTGATGGTGTAGGGCAAGTTGGTTTGGAGTTTTAGGAAGTGGGGAGATGCAATTACAACTATCCTGGTTTCAGCTAAAATTTCAGTGGGGAAATTAGCTCAGGGTAGTGGGGATGGGTGGCTGAGGAGGGTGGGCTTGCACTCAGGAGGTCTCAGGGAAGATCTGGGAGCAATTTAACAAAGTTTCCTTCATAAATTTTCAGCACTCCTCTTTGGTAATGAAGAGGTGTTCTTATAACCATGGCTGCCTGGTGGAGCTTTGGGTGCCAATGTGGGTGTTTTAGGTTGCTTATGGAGAGGGCTGAGTAGTGCCAATAGCCAATTGAAGTTGGACAGCTAGGCTTGACCCAATTTTTGGTTTAAAGGGGTATGGGGGCGCTCGGGCTTGGGAAGGAGAGGGAAGGTAGTTGGCAGGTTGATGGGAGGTAAGAGTGGGGTTCAGTGCAATCAAGTGGCTTGTTTAATGAAGGTTGCCTAAATTAATGGGTTTAACTAAAACGTGAGTAAAAGTTGACCTTGGTGAAGGATCATTGGTCCATAGCTCATTTGAATTAGGTTTGGTTGGTCTTGGCTAGTCCTTGGTGTCCTAAGGTTGGCTGCCATGGAGTTAATTTGGTCCATTTGGTTCAATTTAGGTGACATTGGGTCATATGTTCAATTTTGGTCACTTGGGTTCAAGTTTGGGCTAGCTTGGGTTTGAGCTTGGGTTGAGCCCAATTGATTGAGCAATTTAGTATGTATGATTTTCATGAAGAGTTTAGAAAAGGATTGGAGTGGTTTTGAATTGATTTGGGGGTTCGATTTGGCTTAATTTAGGATTTTGGTCAATTTGGGGCAAGTTAGGTTAAGTTACGTCTTGGTTGGGCTAGAGTGGGTTCTAGGCCCAATTGATTGTTCAAAAAGTTCAAGGGGGATGTGATGAATAGGTCACAACATAAATTGGGTAGCAATTTTAGGATTGGGAGATTCAATTTGGTGTGATTTGGTCATGTGCTCAATTTGGATCAAAATTAGGGGTTTTGGTTTAAATTGGGTTTGGGTGAGACTTCGGCTCAAATTGGAGGCAATTGAATGTTGCAATTGGCTTAGGGGAGTGTCATGAGAATTTTATAAATTAAATTGAGGGGAAATTGATTGACATTAGGTTTAATTTGGGTGAAATGGGTCACTTGGTCAAATTTGGGGATTTTGGAATTGAAGTGAAATTATGCTCAAAAGTGGGTCAAATTGGCATTAGATTTGGTTTAGCTAGGGATGTTGAATTAAAATTTGGAATTGAAATTGGGCAAGTCTGGAGTCAATTTGGTGGACATTGGGTTTATTTTGGGCATTTTGGGTTAAATAAGTCAAATTGTGGCTTTTGGTTAAACTAGGTCAAATTGGGTCATGTGGTAGTTAAGAGAAATGAAATTGGGAAAAATTAGGAGGTTTTGGGAATTTTTAAAATTTTTGAATTACTGGGCTAGGAGGGGTATTTTTGTTCTTTTGCAAATTTTGAGGTTATTTTGAAATTTTTTTTCGAATTAGTCAATTTGAGTGATAGTGAATACTTTGAAATCATTTTTAGAGAAAAATAGGTAATTTGGGTAATTTTTAGGTAAAATTGAGATTAAGGGGTATTTTGGGTAGATTTAGTAGCAAGGGGGTCAAATTTTAAAATTTTGGACAAATTAAGGTTGATTTAAGGCGAGTAATATGGGATTGTTTAGATTAATTTAAGGGCTAAGGGTAACCCTCATTTGGTCATCTATGTGTTGGTACTAACCAAACATTTAGATTGGGGAAACCACCCACATGAGTTTCTAAAAAAGTAGGGGATCAAGGTAGGATGTGCATTGTTTAGGGTTGTGGGTGTAAAATGTGAGTATTGTGTAAGCTCCATACCTCTCAGGGTAAAACCTAAGGTCTGACCATCTATAGGAGACTTCCCCTAGCTTCCTTATGCTTGGTCTCTTCCTCCCATTAGCTTGAGGTTAGGTCTTAAGCATATGAAAACTCCCAGTGAAGTAGAGAAGATTTGGATTTCTAAAGGGGAGGGTTCCAAGACTAGTCTTCTAAGAAAGTCATCAGGAGAGTCATATGGCTAGACCCTATGCTATTTTGGTGTGTTGGGCAAGCACACTGCATGTATTGGTGTTGACCGACGAGATCAACAAAACTAAAACAACTTTCCAAGTCAAAACTCAAGACAGAATATGGAATTTAGTTAGGAATTTTCTGCTAAGAATTTTTTTGGGTAGAGAAACATCAAGTCCCGGGAACTTCTGCTGAGGAAGGAAAATGGAATACCATCATTAAGGAGCTATGAATTTCAATCATCCAAACTCTGAAGGAGTCCGATCCGAACCTATTTGAAATTGAAATTTAGATTTGATTTCAGATTTAATTTGAATTTAAGTTTGAATTTGGATTTTGAACTGATGTTGGGTTTTATGGAGTTTATGAAAATTTAGGATTTGTGGAATTTTGAACTTGTGAAATTTTACTTTGATTTGAAAATTTTAATTTCATGTGAATTTTGAATTTAAGGTGAGCGTAGATGGGGAATCAGAATTTAGGTACCGATCATAGAAAGAGTTAATCATAATTTAGGTATTGATTCAAGAAGATGAGTACTGAAATTTAGGTTCCAGTCTCGGAAATGAGAATCAAAATTTCGGTACCGACCTCGGAATTTTGCGTATGTGAAAAATTTAGGAAATTTGAAGGAACCAGATAACTATGCTCTAACCTTGGAATTTCATGGAAGGAAAAAAATTTCTCGGATAGGAAGTGAAATATAGGGAATTTTGAGGAATCGGATGACTGTGCTCCGTTCCTGGAATTTCTTGGAAGGCGGAAAATAGGAAGTGGAAATATACGAAATTTTATGGAATCAGTCGACTGTGCTCTGATCCTGGAATTTCATGGAAGGCAAAAAATTACTTGAATAGGAAGTGGAAATATATGGAATTTGAAGGAATCAAACGACTAAGCTCTGACCCTGGAATTTCATGGAAGGCAGAAAATTTCTCGGATAGGAAGTGGAAATATAGGGAATTTTGATGAGTTGGACGACTATGCTCCGATTCTGGAATTTCATGGAAGGCGGAAAATTTCTTGGATAGGAAGTGGAAATATAGGGAATTTTAAGGAATCAGATTACTGTGCTTCAATCCTGGAATTTCATTAATGAAAATTTTTCGGATAGGAAGTGGAAATATAGGGAATTTTAAGGAATAAGACGACTGGGCTCCGATCCTGGAATTTCATGGAAGGAGGAAAATTTCTCGGATAGGAAGTGTAAATATAGGGAATTTCAAGAAATTAGACGACTAAGCTCAGATCCTATAATTTAATGGAAGGCGGAAATTTTCTCGGATAGGCAGTGAAAATATAGGGAATTTTGAGGAATCGGATGACTGTGCTCCAATCTTGAAATTTCATGGAAGGCAAAAATTTCTCGGATATGATGTAGAAATTTAGAGAATTTAGGGAATCTTTACCACATTGAGGAGGAAAGCTCGGGGACTCACTTCCAGCTCAAAATGTAACAGAGTGTCACATAAGGAAGGAAAGCTCAAGGAATCTCATCCAACCTCAGAGGTTACGGAATGAAAACAAAATTTAGGGACTAATCCCAGAATATCATGTTAAAAGATTTAGAGAAAATTTGACATTGACTTTTGAAGACAGTAGAATGGGTGTAGTCTGGCTAAGACTGTAAGATTTGTAAAATTCCATGATATTTTGAATTTTTTGGAAGTGACGTTGTGTAAAGTGTTAAATCTCACGGCGTGATTTGGAAATGAAGGATTTGAGGATGAGTCCAATGACTCGGAGTCTCGAGAGAGAGAATTAGCTTATCGTTCATTTTCAATTTATCATTTTCTTTCAATTTGTTTCATTCGATTTCATTTGACTTAGTTTCATTTCATTTGATTTTGTTTCAGATTTTTTTTTTTGATTTCGTCTCATTCCGTTTGATTTTGTTTTGAATTTTTCGATTTGTTATTATTTTTATATTATATTTTAATCTTTTTTTTGTATCGTTCTTTGTTCGTTTTAATTCGGGACCAATGTACGGTCCTATGGCTCTCGACCGTCACGTTAAAAAGAGACACTTCTGCAAAAACTTCATGAGCTGAAATAGAAATCTTCATTAATCTTTCACTGAAAGCAGTAGTACAACTGATCATATGCTGACAAGCATCCAAAATGTCAATCAAGCGTACAGGGCTGAACAAAACCATCATATCAAATCTTATCGGTACAAAAGCGATGACAACTGCTGTGACCCAATGTAGACGGTAGTGGATATCTGTCATCTGAGTCTGCTCCATAAACAAGCTAACCTACCAAGGCTATGCTCCAGAACAAAAGTCTCCTCGCGAACTCCCGGAGGTATGTTGACCTCATTTTTGATGAGGTCTTCTCTTCTTCTCTTTAGTACTTAGGATCTAGCCTTAGGCTTTTCCTTTGACTATCCTAGAGGATTAGAATTGGGACCCACCACTTAGAAATTCAAACCACTTCTTAACTCCTCGCAAACTCCACAAACTTGATTGTAAACCCCTAATCACCTAGAGGGTTGAGATCAAATGTGGAAGTTTAAAGGATGAGTTCCTATAGGACTCTTTGGCCTTAGGACCGCCTGCAGGTGGCCTGGTCTAGTGAAGGGGCTGACTTACACACACATTACACCTATACACTACACTTTCACACACCTCCTAAAACCACACCCATACCCAACTTGACCTCCTGACTCATGAAGGTGGTTCACATGGATGGTCCTTAACCCCTAAGCCCTTGCGCAAGAGGGTTAGGAACAACATAGTGGATGCCTCAAATGAGTCCCTCCATGGCTCATGTGGACTTGATATGGCTTCATGGCTCAACAAAAATGATTTCATTCCACTTACATTCACCCAATCTTCAATTTGCCAAATTTTCGATTTTCGACCCCGGGACCCTACACCTGCCTGCCTACCCAAAACCCTCGAAACCCTCCAAAATTTGCAAAATCACCTAAACTACCCAAAATTCTCCAAAATCATTCCTAAACATGTCTTCACCAATCAAATTGATCATCCATAACCAAAAATTCCAAAAATACCTCCCAATACCCTCCAAATACCCAAAATACCCCTCATAGCCAAAAAATCCAAAAATTCAGAAAATTCCCAGAAAATTCCAGAAAATCCCAAATATTCCCAATTTCATTTTGTTCAACTACATCATGGGCCAATTTTGTCAATTTACCCCACTTTTATCAAAACCCCCAATTCGACCCATTTTAACCCAAAGTAAACCCAATGTCAACCCAAACCTACCCAATTGACCCAAATTCTGGTCCAATTCAATTCTAAACTTCAATTCAACATCCCCAACACCAATCTAGACCAAATCCAAGCCCAATTTGATTGGCATTGGGATCCAATTTCACTTTTGGCCTTAAAGCCCAATTTGGACCCATGACCCAAACTTAGCCCAAACTCACCCAATTCAACTCCAATTAACCCCAAATCTTTTCTAAACCTTCCTTAACATCCCCATAAACAAAACACTAACATGATTTGCCCAAGATTTTGACCCAAACCCCACTCAAATTCAACCCAAAATCAAAAAGCCCAATTTTGACCTAAACCCAAACCTAACCCAAATAGGCCCAAACCCCAAAATCAAAACCCAACCAAAGCCAAAACCTCTTTGAAACACTCCCAAAAACATTTCCCAACATTTATTTTACATCAATTTCAACTCTAGCCCAACATTGGCCCAAGTTAGCCCAATTTGACCTACATTGGCCCACTTACCAAATAAACCCAAATTCAAACCAATTCAAGTCCAAATCACACCAAATTGACTCCAAACCACTCATGACACATCCCTAAACCAAACTCAACAACTATTTGGCCCCACCTCTTTACAAAATTTCCATCCATAAATTCATTTTTAAACTTAAGGGCCCATTCCTTAAACCATTTTAAGAGCCCATCCTTTACCACATCCAAAGGCCCAAAATTGGTCCCAAAGCCCATATGACATTTCCCCTCATCATACTTTCAATTAAACTTAATACCTAAGTCCTAAATTCATCATCAAATCATTCCAAATCAAGTTTCATACAAATTTCCATCAAATTACCAAAAATTCCTAAAATCCATTTTCCTGAAATTGACCAAGCTTTCCCCAAGCCAAAGACAAGCCATGCAAGCCATGGACAAGCCACATGAAGCCATGGAGAGTTTGACATGTGATCAAGCCATTAATGGAAAAAGGAGGACCCCCTTTCCTAATCCTTCTTAAGCCTTTTTTTACCTTAAGCATGTCACACTCTAAACCATGCTTTGCCACCTAATCCTCGATGGAGACTCCACCACACATGGGAGATTGACCCACTCGACCTCCTCGGCCAAAACCAGGTCTTGGGGAGGTGCACCCAACCCATTTGCATGGGTTGACCAAAATAAGCTAAAATGGCCTCTTCCCTTTCTACTTTGGCTCAACCACTTTACACATGTCAAACCTCAATTGAATGCACCAAACCCCGACCTCGACCCACCCGAACAAGATGGTGACCAATGCTCGGCCGGCCGACCACCGAGTCGCCGGAAAACACCATGGGCGAGAGCTCACATGTGAGCCAACTTTGGGATTCTACTTTGCTGAGCCGCCCCATGCCCAATGGCCACCATGGCCGTTCGCCCTTGACCTAAGCAGTCGATCCCAAGCCCTAACTCTCCCCGGGAGGCCCTCCACCCTCTCCTATTTAAACACCACCCCTCTCGGCCATGAGAGGTGCCGAATCGGACCATACCAAAACTCGCCAAAATCACTCCTCACTCCCTCCGGACTTAGAGCAATTGATCCCTACCGTCCTCCCGCTCTAATCCCCATTGATCGAGCTCAATTTTGGAGCTCAATTCTCGAGCCGAACGAGGACACTCCCGAATCCTCTACCAAAATCAAATTAAACTCACCTACACCTTCACCGAGCCAAGAGAAGAAGTTTTCCAGGTGAAAGCCCCTCTCCGAGCCACCCGGCTTGTTCCGGACTCAAAGGTTGTGATCGGCCTTGGTGGAAATCACACCTGAGCAATTCAACACATCCCTGGGCTTCATCCCTAGCCTCCTGCAGCTCCAACGAACGTGCCGAACATCTCCGATCGAGGCTTCACCTCTCGCAGCTAAGGTATGGATCAATTCTTCATCCCGAGCTTCCGAACATTCTCCATTTCAAATGAGTCGATTTCAATGAGCATTAGCCGTATAGATGTGTTCGTCTCTTCAAGACGAATCCATAGAGCATAAGAACATAAAAATCCATGGAGAATCGAGTGAGATCTTGGGGCTAGAAGGTAGACGGCTCTCGGGTTAGGACGCTCGGGGACGATGAACGGATGTCGTTCATTCAATACACGCGCGGACGGACGGCTCAGATGGCGTCGGATCGACAAACGATACGTGAACCGCGGGCCGTGTGGCGCTGATTCGGAAGGCGGCGTCGAATGGGAGCGCGCCGCGTGGCTGTTCGGAGACGCTGAGGTTGACGCGGCGCCGATGTGGATAAGTAGATAAATAGGGTATTTTCTGATTTATTTAAATACCAGAACTTCAAAAATCCATATCTTTGTGTAGAAAAATCACAAAAATAAAATAAAAATACCCTCTTGCTCAGTGAACAGAGGAGAATAATGTGGAAAAGAAATTAATTAATTTTGTCTAAGTACTTTATTTTTAATTAATTATTTACTCCCTGAATTGTTTTAATTCTCCATGCATTCATACAATTCACCATGGCATGAGACCATAGGGCTTTTGAAGCCTCTGAACTTGGGAACATTCCCTGAATTTTCCAAGGTCAAAGGCCATCTCTGTGAAAAGTTATTGATTTTTCAAATGCATGTGGCTGTTTTGAGTATTTTAATTCCAAAAGTTAGCATGTTGTGAAATAAATTTTAGGAAAATTTGGTGATGTTCCTTATGACCAGAGAACCCTAGGAAAAATAGAGCTTGAGTTAATTCACTCAAAATAACCCTAATTGGCTTAAACACCCAAAATAGACCCCTAATTAATTAGAGCTAACCATACATCAAATTGACTTGAAATCAATTCTCCACTGACCTTTAGGATCAGAGGAACCCACCATAAAAATTTGAAGTCAATTGGATTTGGTTAGCCTTACTAAATGGGTTGATTAAGCCATTTAGTCATTTTAAACTTTAAAAATTCATAACTTTCAAAATACCTTTCAAAAATTCACCAAATTGGTTTTGGAGCCTCTCTGATATCAGGGGAATTTAAGAAAATTAAAATTTCAATTTTCTAAAAAAGTTAATTTTTTTAGTATTATTTTAATATTTTAATAATTAAAAAATAATAAAAATCACAAAAATAATAAAATTCACCAAAATGTCATATTTTGAAATTTAATCACTTAGGAACAAACCCCATATTTTTCTCAGGTCTATTTAATGAGATATTAAATTTTAAAGCCCTAGGGTAATTTTAAAATTAAAAAAAATATATTTTCTAGTATTTTCACTAAAATAATTATAATAAATCAAAGAAAAATCAGAAAATTGTAAAACTTGGTTCTCTAGAATCCTTGATATTAGAGAGAATTTTAAAAATTATAAAATTCATTTTTCAACTTATATTTTATTTTTAAATTAATTAATACTCTAGAACTTAAAATAATTCTAATAAATAAAATATAATTCAAAAAATCACAAAAATTGGTCCAAGTGGTCCTCTAGTCATTAGGAATTTCCCATAATTTTCTTAAGGATAGAAACTTTCCCTTGGTCATATTATTGAATTTTCCTTGGAAACCCTTATTTTCCACCAAAAATAATTACATAAATAAATTAAATATAGAAAAATCACATTTTCTCCTCTGATGTCTTTATTGGCATATGAGTAAGGTCACATAAAAATTTCAAATTCATTTGAGCTCAATTTAGTGAGTTATGAAATTATTAAGCTTGAAGGGCAAAATGGTAATTAAAAATTTTAACCCTTAATTAAAACTTTAGGCTTAATAAAATTAATAGGTAAAATATTTGATTTTAATCTGATTTGGATTATTGAAATTTAGATAATTAAAGGGTAGAAACCTACTAAACAATTTAAAATAATTGAAATAAACCTTAATTAAATAATTAATTAAATTTGGACGAATAATAAAATTGGAATTATTAAAATAGGGATATTATTAGGAAGAGATTTATTCTTTAATCTAAAGATCCCTAAATTAATCATCTCAATAATATTTAATCCCTAATTAAAATGATAATCCAAGTTTAAGATTTAAAATGCTAAAAGACTTAATCATTAAATTAAGTTAAGGTTAAATTATTTAAAACAAACCCTTTTAAAATAAAAAAAAATTAAAATAAAAAAAATTAAATTAAATTAAATTAAATTAAATTAAATTAAATTAAATTAAATAAAATAAAATTAAATTAAATTAAATTAAATTAAATTAAAATTAAAACAAATTAAATTAAATCAAATTAAATTAAATTAAATTAATTTAATTTAAATTAAAACATATTGAATTAAATTAAATTAATTTAAATTAATTTAAATTAAAACATATTAAATTAAATTAAATTAAATTAAGCTAAATCATATTAAATTAACTTAAAATTAAATGAAATTAAATTAAACCACATTAAATTAAATTAAGTTAAGTTAAATTGAATTAAATATAACATCACCTAAGTCATAAAGAATTCAAAATAAATCTAAAATAACTTGAACACTATTCCAAACTTAAATCATTAATTTGAACTTAAATTTGAATCACAAATCATTAAATATCATTTTCGCTTCTAGGAGCTTTTACTATTATAACTCCTAAATGGAGTATCGAGTGAAATGTCACTTCACTCATAAGGATATTCAAACATCCTAATTCACCGAGCAAGAAATAAAACTTAACTTAAACACCCCGGATGATTAATTCACCTACACAATAGAATTCATTCGGACTTAGGACAATTCCCGAAATGTAGAAAAGATGTTTAAGATTCGTCTTAAACACTTCCTCAATATGATGGAATGTCCTTAAGAACAAATTGAAGCTTAGTTGTTCTTTGGTGAAGGAAATCATCCTTAAAACCAAAATCGAAGACCTAGACGTCATAGGAATGACTAGCCATAGGATTAGGATTTTGGTAGAAAACCATAACCTTTCCCTTAGCTTTACCTAGGAAATTGCTATAAATGCTTAAATGCTCTAAATTGTATTTCAAGTGCAGCTTGGAATGACGGGAAGACCCTCCAGGTACGCTTTTATTTTATTGCAATTTATCTTACTGCAATTCATTTACTCGTGTTGCACTTTACCTTTCTTGCATGATAAACAACTGTTGCATGATAACTTACACCTTTAGGACAGAAACCAAAACTGAAACCCATAACTAAATTAAAAGACACAACAAAATAAAATTCACCGCCATAACATTTCAAAATATAAAACAACTCAAAATTTAATCACAAACAAAACAACAAAACTACAACTATAACTAAATTAAAACGTCTCATTGAATGATCGGGAATACCTCGGATGATGTAACCCACGTGTTGCTAACGGGATTTCCCACGTGTCTAAATGAAAGTGCGGAACTCATTCGGTTGAGATTAGCAAATTCATCCGGACTAAGTGAATTCGATGAAAATAACTGATGTCGGGATGACGGAACCGTGGGATCTTAATCGGTTCCGTTTAATCAACTCTAAGACCTCGTTTTAATTAAAATATTAAAGACACATGGAAATTAAGACTTTCTCTAAAACCAAACACTTCTCTCATCTCCCGATTTATGACTTCTAAAACTAAACCTCTCGCAACAATAAGGAGCTCGGAGCATGGTGGGCAAGACGGCCATCGTCATCAAGCAAAACTCCGAGTCTACTTCAAAGAAACTTTCCTTAGAATTAAATAACCAAGCCGTAGGACTTCGAGGTAGTTTACTTAGTGCAACATAAATCCTCAACTCTTTGTTAGGCATTTGCATGATCATATCATGTAAATTAAGCCCTAACCGGTCTTAGGATTTCCGAGGTAGTCGTCCGATACGACATAAACCCTCACATCTTCGAGGCTATTTGTATGATTTTATCATACAAATATAAGTCCTAACTAATTAAAATCGGCAAGATCAAAACATTAAATAAACATTAGGACTTTCCTAAATTCAAACCCAACAATAGGATAGTCGGGAAATTACTGAAGTTCGCTTCGAATCTGTGATTTCTCCTACCCTTCTTCCTTTGAATTCCCAAAACAAAATGTTCCAAATTTGATCCATTCCCTATTAAAATTCCAAAATTCAATCTCTTGAAAACTTAAACCTTGAAATTCTTGAGAGAAGAACTACTGATTATTATCGAGAGTTTTCTTAGGTGATTTCCGTCACTTAAGATGTAATTAACTATGTGGGCTTGCCCTTATAGAGAATTTTAAGAACCTGTGTAATATAAACCTCTGTTTAATGTTTTCATATTAAACGGGGAACTTGTCAGCTTATAAAATTGGTTCGCAGACCAAACGGATGTCACAAATCTTCTAGTTTATTTAATCGAGCCGCAAGCATCAAACAATGTGTCTATTCTTCGGGATAGATACATGGTTTGTGATATGGTGCTCGTTTATATAAACTATTCGGGATGTGAGATCAGTTTGATTTCATAAAATTTCCAAATTTAAAATTATTTTCAAAATCAAATACTACTTTTCAAATTACTTATTTAAATTAAATTTCACCGACAATTTCTGTAGGCGACCCCCTTTTTTAAAATAAAACACATAACCTAAACATATGCCGACAAGGTACTGCTGTCAGAAAGGCAAGGGACGAAGGCTTTCCAATTCTAGATCTGACTCGTAGTAAAACAACGCTTTATCCTCATCCATTCTTCTAAAGGTAACTGATACCCTTTGACTTGTAACCCCTAGGATATAGTGCTTCCCAAGGTCTGCCTCGTTTCCTTTCAGTACCAGCACTGATCGAACTGGTAAAGGAATTTAACAAAACCTCAGAACTCTCCCGGTCTGACAATCTGAATTTGTCGTCTGAACAAAATATTACTTCACTTATAAAGGATACCGTGTAGAAGGGCCTCAAAAAGTTATGTTGGTCAATATGAGGCGGGATACAGTCCAGAACCTCATAAATATTTATAATGCAGCTGTTGAGAATATAGTCTGTAGGCAGAATATGCCACTCAAACATCCTCTTTACCAACTTCTCAATTTGCGACGGCATTGGATACACTTCATCGTGTTGTAGAATCCAAGAGGGATTACCTCGTCGATTCTTGGAGAAATTGTAGCAGTACCCACACTACATGGTGACCCTGCCCTTTCCTCTTTTCCACTTCATTGGCTCTGTGTATGTCCTCTGCTTTAGACGGCCCACCCTGTGCAAGTCTTTGAGAGCAAAGACATAATCCAGAATCTTTTCTTGATTATTCCTCGAAAACACGTCCGTTTATAGCTCGAGACCCTCCACGATGTTGATGAATTTTCCTTTTATTTCTTCATAGTGTTGAAATTCTTTCTTTCTAACTCTTCTAATCTTTGCCATGACGTAATCTGGAATTCCTTGCTGCGGTGGCGGTAGAACAAATTGTAGTACATATGGCTCTACATCAGGATGCTCCGTACTCCTGAGTAGCATCGAGGCGGCTGCATATTCCTCGAATGTGCCATACTGCTCTAACTGTAGAACGTGACACTGCGGGCACTCTGAAAATGCCCCCATCACTGAAGGCTATTGGGGTAGACTCGAGTTGTAAGTCGAGCACCCGGTGAAGATTTCTTCCATCGGATCCCATGTCGGTGCGGGGTCTTCAGCGATCTCGGCTCAGTATCCGTGCATGGTGCGCGGTCGTCAGTTTCTTTCATTTCTGGTTCGTAAAATTTTCTGGAATGGGCGGTGACTCAGCGTCTAACTCCCGAGCCTGTCTCCTCTCCATCCTGTCCAGGAGGCGACGCTTGCGACGGTTTGCATTTCTTCTTTTTGTACATGCCAACGGCACATCTGAGATTCTCTCAGCTGAAGCGGCAACAAGATCACCTTCTAGAGTAGTGATCATGGATGGAATCTAAGTGTGTCTCCCAGCGAGGAGGTGTGAGTCAACAAAACCTCTAGTGCCTCCATGTCCTGATGTCTGTCCGGTCTCTCTACGACCACTTTTCATCATTGATCTCATACTTGTAGCCTTCTTGTATGTGTCCTTTCTTTTCTTTAGAGCGCAAGGTCCAAGCCATCTTTGAAAGCAAATGCCAACTCACGACCTGACACTTTCTACAAAAGAAGACAGGCAGAAATGTCAGTGGCTAGCACTTTGCACAAACAAGAACAATAACAAGCTTATTATTATTATTTATTTAACATTTATTTAAAATTCTTTCCATTATCTTATTTAATACTATTTTGTAAGATTTGGAATTAGAAATTTAACAAGTGTATTTTATCTTGTGAGAAAATTTATTTTATTTTAATTTAACTTTATTTTATTACAAAGTTTGGACCCAGTCACAGATACTAGCCACATGACTACATCAGAAAGGATATTCTATCTTCAGATTTATCACATCGCGTAGTACTTCTTTAAATATCGTCCATTTACTGGCAATATGGGTCTATCCCCTCGATAATCCACTAGCTAATATGACCTTCCTGAGTATACTTGCTCTACCACGAATGACCTTTGTCAGGTTGGTTCAAAATTTCCAACTATTATGCGATGTGCAAGAATATGTCTTCTAAGAACGAGCACAAGTTCATCGACTTTGAACGACCTTGGGCAGACCAATTTATCGTGGGTTTGAATCATCTTCGCTTTATACAGTTCCAAATTCTGCTACGCGAGCAATCTCTTCCCTTTAAGAATTTCCAATTATATAAGTCAAAGTTTGACATTCTCTTCTATTGTAATTGGGTTGGCGACGGCGACTCGGAGTGACGGTAGCTGAACTTCTAACGGATGTACTGCCTCAGACCCGTACACAAGTGCATAATGTGTAGACTGCATCGGCATTCTGATTGTCATCCTGTAGGTCCACAAAGCTTCCAACAACTTCTGTGCTATCCCCTTTTGTTGTCATCGAGCATCTTCTTTAGGATTTGCACGAGTGTCTTGTTGATGGCTTCTGCCAAGCCATTCGCTCTTGGGTAGTAGATCGTAGAGTATCTCCAGTCTATCCCATGTCGTATGAAAAAATTGTTGATTTTTGTGCTCTTAAAAGCGGACTCATTATCTGAAATGATTCTGCATGGAACACCGAAGTGATAGACGATCTGATTCTTGAAGACTTGTAGAACCTGTTGTGCTGTAACTTCCCGTAGCGGAACTACCTCTGCCCACATAGAGAAGTAATCCGTAGCAACGATTATAAACATGTGTCCTTTCAAAGATGGAGGGTCTATCAGACCCACTGTAACCTAACCCCAACACTCGAATGACCACGAGGCAATCATGGGGTGTAGAACATTCAGAGGTTGGTGCAAGATCACTCCATGCACTTGGCATTGATGAAATTTCTTTGCTACGTCCATGCAGTCTGTAATCATTGCTGGCCAGTAGTATCCAAGTCGTTTAATTTTCATTTTCATCATTGGTTCTGACTAGGGAGCTCCACACAATCCAGTAAGTACCTCTTTGACAATTTTCTGTGCTTCTGCTCTGCTGAGACATCTGAGCCACATTTGGTCGAAGGATCTTCTGTACAGAAAATTATTGATTAAGGAATATGAGAGAGCTCTCTTCTAAATTTGATGCGCTGCTGATTTGTCTTTTAGTAGTCTTCTTGTTTGCAAATATTCTATTATCGGTTGATGCCAATATTCTGTATCATTTTTGATACTGTAGCTGTCATCTCTTCTTTTCCAATCTTGTGCAAACTGTCAAGGTCGATCTACGACAAAATCTGACATCCTTGCACTGTAATATCTATAAAATCTTCAAGTGGACAAGCCAACTCTTTAGCAAGCTTAGCTAAAGCGTCTGCATGGGCATTGTCTGCTCGAGGGATCTTATAGAATATCATGGTTGGGATTCACTCTAGAAACTTTATCGTGTATCGGTAGTATTCTTCTAATCTTAGTTTCAGAAACTTATATTGTCCTACCACTTGTTGGATGACAAGTTGTGAGTCGCCATAAATGGTAATGCCTGTAATTTCCATTAATATTGCCAATTCTAAACCGGTGATTAGAGCTTTATATTCGCTTCATTATTGGTACACGGTTCTATCAAGTTATAGGAATATCATAGTATGGCCTGATCTGGTGTTACGAAGATCAAACTGATTCCTGCATTGCCTGGTATCACTGTCTGTTGTCTTTTGTCTCTCCTGGCTGAAGACACCCCATCAATTTCCAAAGTCGGGCACTAGGTTGTTCCACCTGTAATATCTGTTCGTCGGGTAATTCATCGTTGAGCGGCAACCCAGTTGGTAGTGGGTGCACTGCAAGAAAGTCTGCAAGAATCTGCCCTTTGATAGCGCGAAGGGGCACAAAGTTATGTCGAATTGCAATAATATCATTTACCACCTGGGTAAATGTTCAGAGAGTGTTGGTCGAGTCATCAAATATGCAATGGATTAACTTTCAAAATAAGGTTTACCTTATGAGACAAATGTAGTGTATAAGCTTCTAAGCGACGAAAACCAAAGATATAAAGTGTTTCTTAATAGGAGGATATTTTACTTCCATGGGTATTAGAAGTCGACGCAAGTAGTAGAGTGCGTTCTCTTTTATGATTTTTATTAATTTTTAATTATTTAAATATTAAAATAATGCTTAAAAATGAAAATTTTATTTTAATTACAATTTTATTTTTTAAAGAATATTCTAATCACACAAAATTCCCAAAATTAATTTTTTAATTTTTTGAAGTGTATTTTAATTATTATAATTATATAATTGCCCAAAATGTGATTTAACTTGAAAAATTCATTTAAGTATTTAAATTAACTCCATTGGACTTGAAATTTTTATGGGAAGTTTCCCTAACTTTAAATTATAGTGGAGAGTTATTTTTGAGTTATTTATATTTATATTTTAATTTAATTTATTTTTATTTTAGTTTTAGGATTTAATTACCATTAAGGTTATTTTTAATGAGTTAAACCAAGTTTTCATTTTTCCTAGCCTCCTCTAGTCATAAGTAACCTACCAAAATTTACTTTTTATTTTTCTGATCATTATTTTAATTATTACAAATTTTATGCCAAAACGGACAAGATAATTTAAATAATAGAGATCTCTGTCTAAAGATCTCCTCTAACTTTGTAAAAATTAAGGAAGATTCCTTAAGACAGAGGCAACATCATACCAAAATATCAAGCCATGGTAAAATGTCTAAGTGCATGGAGAATCAAAACATTAAACAGGTCATTTAATTCATTAAAAATCAAACATGCATCAAATCAACTTCAAATCATTTCCACATTATTCTCCTCAGTTCACTGAGTACTAGGGTATTTTTCTTTTATTTTTTTTATTTTTCTACACCAAGTTATGGATTTTTGAACTTTACTGAATTTGAATAAATCAAAAATACCCCTAATTTCCTACTTAAACACGCGGCGCCGTGTCAACCTCAACAGCTCTGAAGTCTCCATGTGTCGCTCTACCATTTAACGGCACCTTCTGACTCAGCAGCCATGCGGCCACGCTTTATGTTTTGATCTCATGTCTGGCGCAATCCCAACCCTCCATTTGATACACACGCGATCGAACGGCTGTGGTTCATCGCTTTCACCTGGTTCTTCCTGTGAGCCCTCTATCTTTTAGGCTTAAGAACTAGAGATAGACTCAACCAAATTGCATGTGGTTTGTTCTTAGTGCTTCATCTGGCCTAGAAGAACCTATCTATATGGCTAACCTAGCATGAAATCAACCCAACATGCATGGAAGATCAAAAATGGCTTGGGAAGAAGGTGAAGTTCAATACCTTGCTCTGGGAAGTGAAGCTTCAATCAGAGAGTTGTGGCATCTTCGATTTGTCCCAACTAACCTCCAGATGATGTCTTTTCCCCTAGTGAAATGTCTGGACCTAAATTCAACAAAGGCCGATTTCAGGTGTTGATCGAAGTCTGGTTTATAGGCTCTCTGTGATGGGGCTTTTATAGGAAACTTATTCTTTCACTCTGGTGATGGCGTAAGGCAAGTTGGTTTGGAGTTTTAGGCAGTGGGGAGATGCATTGTAACTATCCTAGTTTTAACTGAAATTTTAGTGGGGAAATTAGCTCAGGGCAGTGGAGATGGGTGTCTGAGGATAGTGGCTTGCACTCAGGAGGTCTTAGAGAAGCTTTAGGAGCAATTTGGCAGAGTGTACTTAAGAAATTTTTAGCAGTCCTCTATGGCCGTGATGAGGTGGTCTTATAGCCATGGCTGCCTGGTGGAGCTTGGGATGCTAATGTGGGTGCTTTAGGTTGCTTATGGAGAGGGCTGAGCAGTGCCAATGGCCAATTGAAATTGGACAGCTAGGCTTGACCCAATTTTTTGTTTAAAGGGGTATGGGGGCACTCGGGCTCAATAATTCCAGAGGCTAGGTCGACCGGCAAGGACAGGGAAGGTGGTTGGCAGGCTGTGGGAGGTAAGAGGATGGTTCAGTGCAATCAAGTGGCTGGTTTAATGAAGGTTGCTAGAATTAATGGGTTTAACCAAAAGGTGAGAAAAAGTTGACCTTGGTGAAGGAACATTGGTCCATAACTCATTTAGGTTGGGCTTGGTTGGTTTTGGCTGGTCCTTGGAGTCATAAGGTTCGCTGCCATGGGGTTAATTTTGTCTATTTGGTTCAATTTAGGTGACATTGGGTCATATGGTCAATTTTAGTTACTTGGGTTCAAGGTAGGGCTAGGTTGGTTTTAAGCTTGGGTTGAGCCCAATTGATTAAGCAATTTGGTGTGTATGACAGTCATGAAGAGTTTAAAAAAGGATTGGAGTGGTTTTGAATTTATTTGGGAGTTCAATTTGGCTTCATTTGAAATTTTGGTCAATTTGGGGCAAGTTGGGTTAGCTTGAGTCTTGGTTGAGCTAGAATGGGGCTTTGGCCCACTTGATTGTTCAAAAAGGTCTAGGGGATGTTGTGAAGAGTTCCCAACATAAATTTGGTGTGATTTGGTCATGTACTCAATTTGGATCAAAATTGGGGATTTTGGTTTAAATTGGGTTTGGGTGAGACTTGGGCTCAAATTAGAGGCAATTGAATGTTGCATTTGGCTTAGGGGAGTTTCATGAGAACTTTAGAATTCAAATTGAGGGGAAATGGATTGACATTAGGTTTAATTTCGGTGAAATGGGTCACTTGGTCAAAATTGGGGATTTTGGTATTCAAGTGAAATTAAGCTCAACTATGGGTCAAATTGGGTTTGGATTTGGTTTAGATTGAGGTTAGGGATGTTGAATTAAAGTTTAAAATTGAAATTGGGCAAGATTGGGGTCAATTGGGCGGACATTGGGTTTAATTTGGGAATTTTAGGTTAAATGAGTCAAATTAGGGCTTTTGGTTAAATTGGGTCACATTAGTCAAATTGGGTCATGTGGTAGTTGAGAGAAATGAAATTGAGAATATTTGGGACATTTTGGAAATTTTTTAGAATTTTTGAAATTTTTGGATTTTTGGGCTAGGAGGGGTATTTTGGTAATTTTGCAAATTTTAGAGTTATTTTGGAAGTTTTTGTACATTTTGGTCGATTTGAGTGGTGGGGAATACTTTGAAATAAGTTTTGGAGAAAAGTAGGTAAATTGGGTAATTTTTGGGTAATATTGAGGTTTAGGGGTATTTTGGGCAGATTTAGTGGCAGAGGGGTCAAAAATTGAAATTTTGGAAAAATTGAGGTTGATTAAAGGTGAGTAATATGAGATTGTTTAGATTTAGTCATGGGCTAAGGGTAACCCTCATTTGGTCCTCTATGTGTTGGTACTAACCGAACCTTTAGCTTGGGGCTAAGAGCTTGGGGAAACCACCCACATGAGTTTCCAAAAGAGTAGGGGATCTGACCCGACCCGCAATTACGCAGTAAATTAACTTCCAAAAGATGGCCAAAAACTTGACCCGATTTATAAATAGCGGCTAGTGTGTAAAATCTTAAATGATATAAAAATTAAAAAATATTTTGCACACTAGGGGTACTACGCAAGTATACATTTCGTTTCAAGTAATATAGAGTTTTCTTTAAAAACCCCAGTATCGATCCCACGAGGAAGTGAAGTAAGAGGTCTTTAGTCAAATTCTAGTCTACTACTAATAGTCCTTATTTTGGAATGTCGATTAAAATTGTGTTTTATCTAGCAACTACTCCTAAATGCAAGTGTTAAATGTAAAGATAGTAACTATAACTAAGTGCAAATAATAATTCTAAAGATAACCCTTTTTTGGAAGAATTGGTTTGGAGAATTTTGAGGTAATAAAAACTACTATTCTTATGTAATGAAATGGATAATGTATAGGAATGAGATGAATTAAATATTGTATGTGCCAAATTGGAGCAATCCTATTCTTTACCCTTTGCTCCAGGCATAAAGAACATTGACTAATCCTATGCTTGGTTACTGAATCTGCGGCTAGGCTGGGAGGATACCGGCTCTCACTTCAGAGCTCCCACATTCCCCTCACCTAAGGGCTAACAATCTACACTTCAGCACCCAAATGATAGGACCGAATTGAGGATTTTAGCCTGTCACTCTAAAATCTCCAATTCTACGCCCGATTAATATTATTTCCCTATTTATTTTGCATTCAATCCCCATGAACTTAACCATCCATGAAATTTGAATGTGGTTCATACTTCGTTGTAGAAAGCATAACCCTCTCAGATCGTATGTTTTCACAACAATTTTTAACATTACAACAGGCCTTAATTGCAATGTAAATTAAGTGCAAGTAAAAACCATCACATTTATAATTAAATTTACTTCTACCATGCATCACAAAATCCTAAACATGATTTCTACTCATTACAAAAGAAAATTAAAATGAAAATAATGGCATAATCTTCTCATGTCACTATTTTCAAAAGAAGAAGAAAAAGTAAGAGAGATACGTCACAAAGCGCGAAGAAAACACAACTGAAACTTCATGTAACCAAAGTAAATCCACTAGGTAAGTGTTTACAAAATCATAAGATAATGAAGAACAATATGTAGCTTTTTCCCTTTGAAAGAAAGACGAAGATCTCTCTCATAAAGTCTCCCAGCGATCCATGCAATGCTAGCAAAATCCCTATAAATTCTCTCAAAATCTCCTCTTCAATCTCTTCAAAAAGGTAGAAATCTACATTTCTACTCCTATTCTAAAATCCCTAAACATTCTCCAAGTTTTTTTTCCACTTTTCTCCCTCCTTTTCTATCATAAATTCACTAATTTAAAGAGTGTGGACAAATTTCTAAGAGTTCCCTTAAGCACCCCCTTCGAAAAAGCGTCCAAATACGTCGAATTTCGGCCCAAAACCGCCAAAAGTCGGTTCATACTCGTTCGGGGCGCTATCGACGGGTTCGAGCTCGCTGTCGGTGAGCTTTTTGGCCATTTTTCGGTGCTCTCGGTAACATCTCACCGTCGGCGAGATTGAGGCCGTTGTCGGCGAGATCGAGGCCGCCGTCGGCGAGCAGGCTCTGCGCAGCTCCACCGTTTGGCTCTGTTTTAGCTCTGATTCACCCCGTTTCAGTTGTGTTGCGTTTGTAACTGATATCCCTACAAAATAAACAAAAAAATAACCTTTCTTTAAAGAGTAATTTAATTCAAAAATATGCAATAACTGTAAAAGAGATTAAGCATCAAAAGACTTATCGAAAGGTGTCAGGGCAGAATTTCATTTCTTGCTCGATTTTGCTCCAAATTGCACCGTTTTTGCTTTCTTTTGGTCCAATCACCATTTCTTGTACCTAAAACCAAAAAACATACAAAATACCTTCCTTTAAAGTGTAATATCATCAAAAATGAGTAAAATGATATTGGAAAAAACTTATATATTTTAGGCGTGTCAGGATCAAGGTAGGATGTGCTTTGTTTAGGGTTGTGGGTGTAAAGTGTGTGTATTGTGTAAGCTCCATACCTCCCAGGGTAAATCCTAAGGTCTGACCTCCTATAGGATGCTTCACCTGGGCTTCCTTATGCTTGGTCTCTTCCTCTAAGAAGCTGGAGGTTAGGCCTTAAGCATATGAAAACTCCCAGTGAAGCAAAGAAGATTTAGATTTCTAAGGGGGAGTGTTCCAAGACTAGTAATCTAAGAAAGTCATCAGGAGAGTCCTATGGTTATACCCTAAGCTATTCTAAATAGAGACTAGACCTTGACCAAAAGTGAGGTCAACAAACACATTGTTTCATTTTGAAATCTACTTGAGACCCAGTTTGAATTCTTTAAAGGGAACACCTATTTATTAGGGCATTAATTTCATATTTCCTAAAGTTATAGTCTTATCAAAACATCCAAATTTTTCCTTTTAAGATGATGAGTTTTCCAAATATTGGACAATTCTGAATAACAATAAGTTCTTCCTTTTCTTTCATTCATTGTGGTGGGATGGACGAGACATACTGACAACGATCATTCTAAAGTCCTTTTACACGGATGGTAGTAGTACAATAGTAATCGGGAATCGACCCCTCGTCGTTAGTTGCTTACAAAAACAAACAGATCGACCGAAATCATTTTAATAGAACCTCTTTCAGGTTCTTTTCAAATATTCTTCCAGGATCGTTATGTTCCCATTTTTGAAGCTCTCCTCAATCCAATCTTTGAAACTGCAGCACTCCTCTATGGTGTGTCCAATGAACCTGTGATACGAGCAATATCTCGGATGTCCTTTCTTGTTAACCTCATCTGGCTTCTTTGATTCGGGCAACCTGAACTCGGGATTCTTGATCAGTCTTCGGAACATCTTCCTCATTGCTTCATCTTTAAAAGAATATACCTTATTTTCGTGATCAACCAAGGTTGGAACTTGTCTCTCATCTATCAGGTAAGACCTCTACGGAAAGGATTACTGAGCGTTCTGACAAAGACATTGGAAGGTCTGCTGACTTTGTTCGGCATGTACTTGTAATTGTCACTTTCCCTTGCTAATCACAGTAACTACCCCATATTTCTTTTCAAATATCTCCAACAGATCTAGCTCCTCAGCTATTTTCACCAAATCAAATTGCTTAGCATCTCCTTTGAGATTCCCGGCTTTGCTAAGTAGCTTCTCAAACATTCAGATTATAAAACCTTTAAGTAAGAAACCCACTGGACTGTGGATGCTTTTTAAAAGAATCTCAATTGCATGCTGATCTTACATCTGTGGCTCACATCTCATGCTAAGATATCTCCATCGTAGGATGTACTCCACTAAAGTTTCATCTGGCTTTTGCTTCTCAAACACAAGATCACCAACGATGATGTGATGTTAAACTCTAGCAAATCGATTGACAAAAAGTTCTTCCATTTCTTTGAATGTCTTTACTGAACAACTTGATAGCTCTACATACCAATCAAAGGCTGCTCCGGTGAGGCTACTCACAAACTGGCGAAACAAAAGTACTTCGTTACCCTCCGCATTGCAGCAGCTCTCTCGAAAGTGTGCAACATGCTGTTGGAGGTTTCATGTTCTGTCAAAAATCTTAAACAATGGTGATATGAATCCCTTGGGGTATCGAATGGTATCAAACTCCTCCGGGTAAGTCTACCCATCAAAACAGATACCTTCATTTTTAACTAAGTCAGGGCTTCTCTCACATGTTGTTCTACCATTTGTTTAATGTCATGTTATGGTATCAAACTCTGAACTAAATCCTTCTTCGGTTGCTCTTCTCGGTTAGCAAGAGTGAGCTCCTTTCTTTCATCTGCAATATGAATGACTTTCTGTTGTTCTGTTTTGAGAGGTACCATATGTTATACTGTGGCCACCCTTGAATAGTGGCCATGACGGTCATCATTTCTTTTATTTTCTTCTAGAGCTGGTTGATCTGTTCATCACGTTGTTGAATGATCCTTTGGAATTCATCTGCAGCTTTCTCTTTAGTGGGTAAGGGAGCATCATGCGATGTGGCCCTAGGCTCAACAACGTTGATTTATGCTAATCCTTTCTCCATGTTATCTGACACCTGTAACTTTCATCCTCAATGTCTTTTCTTTGTTTTCTAGACAACCGTGCAATGTTGGTTTGGAGCCTCTCCATGTTATCTGACACCTTTAAGGTCAATTGGAGTTTTTTGAGAAATATCATTTATTTCCTAGAGCATCGATTTCATCGTGTTAAAGTCGATTGAATCACCCAAAATCATATTTACAGAACCATTTTTAGGTTCTCTTAGATATTTCTTCGAGATCGCTACATTTACACTTTTAAAATTCCCCTCGAACCAATCCTTGAAGCCAAAGCAGATTTTTATGGTGTGGCTGAGCAACCGGTGGTATGGGAAGTTTTGGGGATGATCCTTCTTAAGTCAATGAAAGTACTCAAGTCAACACACTTGTACCATAAACGAGGCAATTTTTCTTATATATATATATATATATTTAAAAGAAGAAGCTACTCATGGCTCCCTACATGTTTGATAAAAAGATGGATTACAAAAGTAGGGGGAGGAGTACTCAACTAACACAAAAAACCTATGAGACTCTCCCAAGCTACTCATGGCTCCCTATATATATATAGTTCAAATTTAATTTATGTGTATTATTTATTTTATTCTTTTATTTTGTTTGATATTTTCTTCTTATTTTATCTTTCTTTCTGGATTTTATAATGTGGCTTTCATATAATTGCTAACAACATTTGCTTAATTTTAGAATTTAAACAGAAGGTATGAGGGTTGAGACTAAAAGTGAAAGTCAGGACCCAGTCAGGGTCTGACTTCACAAAATGCATCACGCACCAACACACCTATTTGAGGTCCGAGCCCACACGAAATAAAACCTTAAAGATTCCTAAATCCCTCTATTTAAGGATGGTTAAACAGACGGTTCTAAAATCGAGGAGAGTTGATTGTACTTTCCCAAGAAAGAGATGGGTAAAGTATGTCAATGAAGGAATGGTAATCTGGTTCATGAGGGACATGAACGCATTACCGATTTAAGAATATAACATTTCCTTATTTTAATGAAGAGAAAAACTAATCCCCAGCGAAGTCGCCATAAAATTGTCGGTCGTTAAAGCTACAATTTAATTTATGTGTATAAAATTTGGAAAATATGGAAAGTATCATTTTTAATTTTAAAATATGAAATCAAACTGATCTCATGTATGCAATAGTTTAAATAATCAGGTACTACACCACAAGCCATCTATCTATGTCGAAGAATGGATACATTATTTGGCGGTGTTGCTTGATTAAATAAACTAATGAATCCATGACATTCGTTTTGTCTGTGAATCATTATGTTGACCGACAACTTCCCCTATCTAATATGAAGCAACTAGATAGGGTTTATATTAATATGGGGTCTTTAAGTTTCCTAGAAGGGCAAGCCCCTAAAGTTAATTACATCTTAGATAACCGAAGTCGCCGAAGAAAACTCTTGATTTAGATCAGGAAATATTATTTCCATAACTTCCAGAAGGTAGGAACTTCAAGATAATGTGATAATAGGAAATCCAATAGGTGCGTTGCTCAAGTTTGAAACATTTATTATAGAAAACCAAACGGAGAGAAAGCTAGGGGAAAACACAGCTCTAAGAAGAATCTTGGTGATTTCTCAAACTATCTTATTGTTTGGCTTCAATTTAAGATATTTATTTGATGTTTTATCTTGCAAATTTAAACTATTTAGGGCTTACAATCACTTGATACGTATCATGTAAATAGCAAGGATGATAGAAGGATTTATGTCATATCAGATGCAACCTTGGAATTCTAAGACGAGTTAGGGCTTATATTGCACGAGATGCAAATGCCTAAAGAGATAAAGTGAGGGTTTATGTTGCACTAGAAAACTACCTCAAAGTCCTCTAGCTTGTTTATTTCGAAGAAGAAATTTTGTTGTTGAAGATGGCCGTGATGCCGCTGTGTATGCTTCAAGCTCCTCGTTGCAACATGTTTATCTTTAGAAGTGTCAAATTAAAGAGATGAGAGAAGTGTCATGTTTTGGAGATGTTTAAATTGAGGTGTCTTAATGTCTTATTAGGAGAATATTTAAGTTGATTATAGCAACACCGGTTATGAGCCCATGGTTCCCTCATTCTGGCACCACTTTTTTTTTTGGATTCACTTAGTCAAGATGAATTTACCAAATTCAACTAAATTAATTCAATACTTTCATTCAGACCGTGAGAAATCTCGTTAGCAGTTGTAGGTTGCCTCCTCTAAAGGATTCTCAATCATTCTATAAAGATGTTTTAATTTAGTTTCAATTGTTATTTTGTTTTGTTTGTGATTAAATTTTGAGTTTTCTTATATTTTTGCTTTTTTATGGTGGTGAATTTTTTTTTTTTTTTTTGGTTTTGTGGCTATTTAAAGGTTTCAATTTTGACATGCTAGTTTTATAAGCAGGAAAATGCAGTAAAGTAGTGCAGGAGAAGAAAAATGTTGTAAATAGTAAAAGCGTACCAGTCCTCTTCTCGCACTCCAGCTAAAAGTTTAGACTATTGCATTGCGTATATAATTTTGCAAGGAGTTTAAAATTGCATGACAGAAAATGGGAAAACATGTTGTAAAGTAACCACCAAATCCTATGACATAACTTGGTGAGCTCCTATTTGTTCATTTATGAGGATGTCTTTCTTTAGTAAAGTATAATAGGTTCGACTGCTCTCCAAGATATCCATAATACTTGTGATAAGTTCTAGGGAACACCATAAATATTTCACAACCCTTTTAAATTGTCTCGAGTTCATTTGAGCTTACTATACTTGCTAAATGACTCATCCACAATATACCCTTATATTCAATGATTCTTGATGTTTTAATTATCCCAATGAAGGGGTTAACCATCACTTGATATTTTATTTATAAATTATGCAGGTAAAGGATCTTAGAGGCAAATTGATTTATTAAAAATTTAGCCAATTTAATTTTATATATGGTCTTGTAGTGCTTTAAAATGTTTAATGTTGATTATATTTCATTTTTCTAAACATTGTTAAGTCAAATTAGATTAAGCCTAGCTCACTACTAAGCTCTTAAAATTTAATGAGTAAAATTTGCAATTTTTAGAAATATTAAGTTTGCGATGTATTTTATCCTTATTAATATATTGAATTTTCATGAAACAATTAGTTAGGAGTTCTAAATTAGTGTATTATTACCTTCCAAAGTCAAACCTCTTCATAATCATTTAATTTCAATTATCTTCTAATTATAATAATTAAGAAAATTACCATTTTATTCTTAATGTGAAAAATGAGATTGGTTTCTACCATTATATCCCTTATATTTCAATCATCTAAATATGTCAATTATGATCATTCATTACATGTTTCCCTTTGGTTAGGCCTAAATATTTGATTAAGGTTTAAATTTCAAAATTACAATTTTTCCCTTAAGGCCTTATCACTTCATAATTTACTAAATTCAACTCAAATGACTTTGAAATTTTTATGTTACCCCACTCAAGGGTTAATTGAAACACCAGAGGAGAAAATGTGATTTTTTTGAGTTTAATTTAATTTTTATAATTATTTTATTGCATGATAGGGATTTTTAATGTAAATTTAATAACTTAGCTAAAGTAAATTATCTATTCTTAACAAAATTATTTGAGGTTCATCTAGGTCAGAGGAACACTTGGACCAATTTTCATGGATTTTTTAGTTTTAATTTAATTATTGGAATTATTTGTTTGCTTTGAGTATTAATTAAATATAAATATTATTTAGGTGAAAAATTAAGTTTTATATTTTTTTTAAATCTCTCTGAGCTCAGGGAAGCCAGAGAAACAAATTTCATATTTTTATGATTTATATTTTAATTATTATATTAATTTTAGTATAAAATTAAGGAAAATTCATTTTTAGCCTTTAAAAATTATTTTAAGCCTTGAGAAATTAATATCTTCACTTAGAAAGTTAGGAAAATTATTTTCATTTCTCCCAAATGATTAGGAGACAAAATCTGACATTTTGGTGGATTTAATATTTTTTGTTTTTTATTTTTTTAATATTTTTTTGTTAAAATAAATATTAAAAATAGGTTTAAAAGTGAAATTTGTTTTAATTCCAATTTTATTTCTTAAGTTCCTCTCATTATTACGAGCTACCAAAACTAATTTCATAATTTTTTTACTAATATTTTTATTATTATAATTATTTTAATTCCAAAAATGTCATTTAACTTGAAATGTTCATTTTAGTGAGTAAATTAATTACAATTAACTTCAAACTTTTATGGAGAGCTCCTCTATTTGTTAGAGGGTCATTTTATGATTTTTGCATTTTTATTTTAATTATTTAATTTTTAAATGATTTTAATGAGTTAATTACCATTAGTTTTATTATTAATTATTTAAACCTATTTTATATTTTTCCTAGGGTTCTCTGAACACAGTAAACCTACCAAAATAATTTTTTCTTTTTTCTAATTAATATTTTAATTATTATAATTTTTATACCGAAACAAAGGGGATAATTTAAAAATTAGGGATCTCTAGCTAGAGATGCGCCATATCCTTTGAAAAATCAAGAAAGACCCCTAACCACAAAGCCTTTAAGCCCTCCAAACCTCATGCTATGGTGAAATGTATGGAGCAAATTATGGCTTAGGTATGATTTACTATAGTTAATTAATTAAAAATAAAATATAAGTCAAATAACTTGAAATTTATTTCCACAGTGTTCTCCTCTATTAACTCAGTATAAGGGTTTTTTTTTTTATTTTTGTGATGTGTCTACACCAAGTTATGGATTTTCTAAGGTTTTCTGATTTAAATAAATCCTAAATACTCGATTTTTCTATTTAAACCACGCATCGCCACGCAATCCTCGGTAACTCTGAACTTCCACGCGGTGCACTCGTATTCAACGTCGTCATCTAAATCGACAGCCATGTGTCTCGCACTTTATACACCGCGGTTCCGTCTAGCACAATCAAAGTCATCCGTCCAATACACGCTCGATCCAACGACACTTGTTTATCGTCCCCAACTGATTCATCCCGAGAGCCATCCACCTTCCATGCTTAAGAACTCAAGCTAGACTCAACCATATTGACTCGGTTTTAATCCTATAGACTCATCTGACCTAAACAAACCTATCTATATTGTTTGTATGGTATGAAATACAATATATATGCATGGAGAGCAAAAAGAGGCTCGGGTTAGAGGAAGAGTTCAATACCTTAGGGAGGCCTCAATCATAATAGTTCCACACATTCGTTGTGACCTTGCACAGCTCCTGCAGGCACCAGTTTGAGCTTTCCTTGGGTCTGCACCAGAACTCGATCAGGAGGTGATTTTGGGTCTGAGGGAAGTCTGGGTTGGAGAGGTTCTATAATAGGGCTTCTGTGGGGGATCTTCTTCGTATGGCCTTATGATAGTGTAGGGGAAATCATTTGGAGGTTTGGTACACTATGAGGCTGTGACAGAAAGTGTCATGGTTTTAAAGCAGTTTTCAACAAAGAAATTGGCCTCAGGTGGTGGCTGTGGGTGGCTAAGAGCAGAGGGACTGAGCTTAGGAAGTTTGTGGGAAGCTTTTAGAGCAATTGGACAGAGTTTTCCCTAGGTTCATTATGTTTTTCTTACTTGGCCATGAAGAGGTGGGGTTTAAATAGAGGAGCTTGGAGTGGCTGAAATGGCTTGGATCTGGATGTGCTCAAGTACTTAGGTGGAGGGCAGCAAGGAGCAATTGACCAAGGTTGGACAGCTCAGGAGAGTGCAATTGGTTTTTATCCCTGGGAGGTGGATCTCAGTTTTAGCTCCTCCGACACTAGGACGGCAGGACAAGCCAGGCGAGGGTCAGGTGAGTCAGCGGGTAGGCCATTAAGGTGATCTTGAGTGGTGATGGCTTTTGGTAAGAGATCTCCTTTGGTTTAAACTTTTAAAGAAGGAAAACCCTTAATTTAGGGGAACTTTGGTCCATGACCCTTGTAGGTTAGGATAAGTTGATCTAGGGTGGCTCCTAGGGTCAAAATACTGGTTGTGGTAGTTTTGGCTTGGTCAATTTGGCAAGGTTTGGGTGACATTTGGGTCTTGGTTCAATTTTGGAGACTTTAGGTTCAAGTTGGGCTAGGTTAGGTTTTAGCTTGGATTGGGTCCAATTGATTGTTCAAAATGATGTGTATGATTGTCACAAGATTTTAGAAAAGGATTGGAGTGATTTTAAATTGGTTTGGAGGGTCAATTAGTGGAATTTGGACATTTGGTCTAATTTGATGTTGGTTTAGACTTATGTTTAGGTTAGGCTAGAGCTTGGCTAGGGTTCAATTGATGGCTCAAACTGCTTTAGGGGAATGTCATGAAGTATTTTGGATAGAAATTAGGTAGAAATTTTGGGGATAGGAGGTCTAATTTGGTGAAATTTGGGTATGTGGCTAGTTTAGGGAAAACTTGGGAATGTTGACTTGGGTTGGATTTGGGTGAGGTTTGGGCGCAAATGTGGGTGAATTGGTGGATCAATTTGGTTTTAGGGACTATTAGGAAGAGTTTAGAATTTAAATTTAAGGAAATCAACTTGGGTAAGGGTTCAATTTGAGGAATTGTGGGTTCATGGTCAAAATTGGGGCTTTTTGGTTTGGGTTGAAATTAAGTTTGAAATTAGGTAGATTTGGTTTTAATTGGGATTAGGGATGATTAATTTGAGTTTAGAATTGAAATTTGGCGAGATTGGGACCAATTGGGGGGGCATTAGAGGTGATTTAGGCATTTTGGGTCTTAAAGGGCAATTTGGGGCTTTTGGTCAAAAATTAGTCACTTTAATCAAATTGGGTTCAATGAAGTGGTTTTAATTGATTTTGGGGACATTTGGGATAATTTTGGAATTTTTGAGAATTTTTGGAATTTATGAATTTGGAGGGGCATTTTGGTAATTTTGGCTAATTTGGGGGTATTTTGGGAAATTTGGAGTGTTTTGGGTATTTTGATGGTGGAGAACATTTTGGGATGATCTTTGGAGAATGTTGGGTAATTTGAACAATTTTGAGATTTTTTGGTCAAAATTAGGGTTTATGAGCAATTTGATAATTTGGTGGAGTTTAGGGGTAGAAGTGTTAAAGGTTGGAATTTTTGGTAAAAATAAGTGTCAATTGAGAATTTCAACCTCCTTGAGCCATAGACCAAGAGAAACTCCACTTTGGATCCTCCATGTATTGGTTCTAGTCAAACCCAAGCCTAGGGCCAAGAGCTTAGAGAACTACCTATATGAGTTTTCAAAGGAGTAGGAGATCAAGTATAAGCATGTTTGGTTTAGGGTTGGGGTAGTGAGTGTAAGTGTAGAGTTTAGGTGTGTGTGCGTGTGAGTGTCGGCACATTTTTAGGTTGTTGTGATGTATTTTTGAAAAGGGGTCGCCTACAGAAATTATTGGCGAATTTTAGGTTTTAAATTTAATTTAAATATATATATAATTTAGAAAGTAGCATTTGATTTTGAAAATGATTTTAAGTTTGAAAATTTTAAGATATGAAATCAAACCGATCTCACATCCCAAATAGTTTATATAAACGAGCACCGCACCACAAACCGTATATCTATCCCGAAGAATGTACACACCTGTTTCGACAATGGGGCTCGATTAAATAAACTAGAAGATTTGTGACATTCGTTTGGTCCGCGAACCAATTTTATAAGCCGACAACTTCCTCGCTTAATATAAATGAATTAAGCGGTGGTTTATATTACCCGGGTTCTTAAAGCTCCCTATAAGGGCAAGCCCCTATAGTTAATTACATCTTAAATGACGGGAATCATTTAAGAAAACTCTCGATAATGATTAGTGGTTTTGCTCTCAAGGATTACAAAGTTTAAGGTTTTCAAAGGATTTGAGTTTTGGAATTTCAACAGGGAATAGATCAAATTTGGAACAGTTTATTTCAAGAATCCAAGGGAAGAGAAGTAGGAGAAGCTGAGGATCCAAGAAGAATCTTGGCAACTTCCCAAACTATTCTATTGTTTAGCTTCAATTTAGGAATTTATTTAATATTGCAATCCTGCCAATTTTAATTAATTAGGACTTATATTTGTATGACATAACCATACAAATAGCCTTGAAGATGTGAGGGTTTATGTCGTACCAAACGACTACCTCGGAGTCCTAAGACCGGTTAGGGCTTAATTTACATGACATGATCATGCAAATGCCTAACGAAGAGTCGAGGATTTATGTCGCACTAAGCAAACTACCTCGGAATCCTACGGCTTGGTTATTTAGTTCTAAGGAAAGTTTTGTTGAAGTAGACTCGGGTTTTCACGATGACGATGGTCGAGCCGCCCACCATGCTCCGAGCTCCTTATCGTCGCGAGAGGTTTAGTTTTAGAAGTCATAAATCGGGAGATGAGAGAAGTATTCTGGTTTAGAGGAAATCTTAAAATTCAAGTGTTTTTAATATTTTAAATAAAACAAATCTTAAAGTTGTTTAAACAGAACCGATTAAGATCCCACGGTTTCGTCATCCCGACACCGTTATTTTCATTGAATTCACTTAATCCGGATGAATTTGCTAAACTCAATCGAATGAGTTCCACACTTTCATTTAGACCGTGGGAAATCCTGTTAGCAACACGTGGGTTACATCATCCGAGGTATTCCCGATCATTCAACGAGACGGTTTAATTTAGTTGCAATTGTAGTTTTGTTGTTCTATTTGTGATTAAATTTTGAGTTGTTTTATATTTTGAAATGTCGTGGCGGTGAATTTTATCTTGTAATGAATTTTAGTTTAGTTTTGGTTTCAGTTCAGTGGACTATCCTAAAAGTTTTGGTTTTCATACAATCGTTTTATTTAACATGCAAGAAAAGTAAAGTACATCGCATATAAGTAAATCGCAATAAAGTAAATTGCAATAAAATAAAAGCGTACCTGGAGGGTCTTCCCGTCATCCCAAGTCGCACTTAAAACACATGTTAAGACATTTAAATGTTTCAACAAGTACCTAGGTAAAGCTAAGGGAAAGGTTTTGGTTGTCTACCAAAGTGCTAATCCTATAGCTTAATCATCTCCTATGACGTCTAGGTTCTTGTGTTTTGGTTTAAGGATGACTTTCTTCACCCAAGAACAATTAAATTTAGTTGTTCTTATAAACATCCTATCATATTGAGGAAGTGCTTAAGACGAGTCTTAAACATCTTTTCAATACCTCTAGGATTGTTTTAAGTCCAAGAGAATTTAATTATACAAATGAATTAATCATCCAGGAGTTCAAGTTTTGTTCTCTTGCTCAGTGAACTAGGACATTTGAATATCCTATAAGTGAAATAACACTTCACTTGATGCCCATTTAAGAGTTATAATAATAATGGCTTTAAAAGGGCAAATCAAATTATTAAGTATTTTAATTATTTAAACTTAATGATTTAATTTTAATTTTAACTTAATTATAAAAAATCAGTTTAAGTTTGGAATAGTGTTCAAGTTATTTTAGATTTAATTCTTAATGATTTCATTTAGGTTTGTTGTTAAATGATTTTTAATTTAATTTAATTTTAATTCAATTTAATTTAACTTTAATTTAATTTGATTTGATTTAATTTTAATTTAATTTAATTTAATTTAATTTAATTTAATTTAATTTTAATTTTAATTTAATTTTAGTTTAATTTTAATTTGGATTATTATTTTAATTTTTAATTAAGAATTAAGTATTATTGAAGTGATTTATTTAGGGATTTTTAAATTAAAGAATAAATATCCTCTTAATAATATCCCTACTTTAATAATTCCAATTTCCATCATTTTCCCAAAATTTCAATTAATTAATTAATTAAAGTTTCTTTTAATTATTTTTGAAATGGTTAGTAGGTTTCTATCCTCAATCATTTAAGTTTCAATCATCAAAAATCAGTTTAAAATCAAATATTTTACCCTCCCCTTTTTAATTAATCCTAAAATTTTAATTAAAGGTTGAAATTTTTTTAATTACCATTTTGCCCTTCAAGCTTAATAATTCTATAACTCACTAAATTAAGCTCAAATGAACTTGAAATTTTTATGTAACCTCACTTACATGTCAATTAAGACATTAGAGGAGAAAATGTGATTTTTCTGCATTTAATTTATTTATGCAATTATTTTTAATGGAAAATAAGGGTTTTCAAGGAAAATTCAATAACATGACCAAGGAAATGTTTCTGTCCTTAAGAAAATTATGGGATGTTTCTAATGACCAGAGGACCATTTGGACCAATTTTGGTGATTTTTGAATTATATTTTATTTATTAGAATTATTTTGAGTTTTGGAGTATTAATTGATTTTAAAATAAAATTAAAGTTGAAAAATGGATTTTATATTTTTCTTAAATCTCTCTAACCTCAAGGAGTCCAGAGAAACAAATTTAATATTTTTTTATTTTTCTTTGATTTATTAGAATTATTTTAGTGAAAAGGTTGAAAAATTCATTTTTTTAATATTAAAAATTACATTAAGCCTTTAAAATTCAATATCCTATCCTAGGGACTTAAGAAAAATATTTGGTTTGTTCCTAAGTAATTAGTTCAAAATGTGACATTTTGGTGATTTTTAATATTTTTATGATTTTTTATTATTTTTTAATTATTAAAAATATTAAAATAATGATAAAAATCAACTTTTTTAGAAAATTACAATTTTAATTTTCCTAAGTTCCTCCGATATCGTAGAAGCTCCAAAACCAATTTTGTGAATTTTTGAAAAGTATTTTGTGAGTTATGAATTTTTAAAGTTTAATTTTATCCATTTTGCTTAAGAGGCTTAATCAACCCATTTGGTGGGGTTAATCAAGTCCAATTAATTTCAAATTTTTATGAGGTGTTCCTCTAATCCAAAAGATCAGTGGAGAATTTTTTTTAAGTTAATTTGATGTGTAGTTAACCCTAATTAATTAAAATTTAATTTTGGGTATTTAGACCAATTAGGGTTATTCCAAGTGAAGTAACTCAAAACTTATTTTTCCTAAGTTCCTCTGGTAATAAGAAACATCACCAAATTTTCCTAGAATTTATTTCTCAATATGCTAATTATTGGAATTAAATATTCAAAACAAGTAACATGCAATCGAAAAATCAATAACTTCTCATAGGGATGGCTCTCGACCTTGGAAAATTCAGGGAATGTTCCCAAGTTCAGAGGCTTTAAAAGCCCTATGGTCTCATGTCATGGTGAATTGTCTATGCAAATGAAGAATTAAAACAATGCAGAGAGTAAATAAATCATTAAAAATAAAATACTCAATGAAATTACTTGATTTCTTTTCCACATTATTCTCCTCTGTTCACTGAGCAAGAGGGTATTTTTATTTTATTTTTAGGATTTTTCTACACAAAGTTATGGATTTTCTAAGTTCTGGGTATTTAATAAATAAGAAAATCCCTATTTATCTACTTATCCACGCGGCGCCTCGCAATCCTCGGCAGCTCTGAACGCCCACGCTGCGCATTCCTATTCGACGCCGCCATCCGACTCAGCGCTCCAGGGGCCCGCGATTCATGTACCATTGCGCTGTCCTGCTCGATCTCGACCGTCCGCTCGATACACGCTCGATCCGACGGCTCCAGGTCATCATCTACGACTGGTGTGCACCCGTGACCATCCACACTAAAACCCTAAGAACTCACTCGATTCTCAACGGATTTTTGTGTTCTTATGCTCTATGGATTCATCTTGAAGAGACGAACACATCCATACGGTAAACATGAATTGAAATCGATTCATATTAAATGGAGAATCTCCAGGAGCTCGGGAAGAAGAGAGAGTTCATACCTTTGCTCAGAGAAGTGAAGCTTCGATCTGAGAGTTGTGTCACATTCGATTGGGTCCAAGCAAGCTCCAGATGAAGTCCTCGGCCCGGTGAATTTCCTAGGTACAAAAGTGACCACGACCGATCACAAAGCTTGGAGGTCGGAAACAATGGCCGGCCCTGGTGAAGGGGCTTTTTCCGGGAAACTTCTCCTCTTGGTCTGGTGAAGGTGTAGAGCCAATCAATTTGGGGATTGACTCACTGTGGTGAAGTGTCCTGGTTTTGGGCTTGAATTTCAACTCTGAAATTGAGCATACAGAGAGGAAATGGCAGGGGATTTCAGTGGGGATCAAGTGCTCTAGGTGTGGGGGAGAGTCTGGAGTGATTTTGGCAGAGTTTCCTCAAGGTTTTTGTTTTTTGCCTCTCCCATGGTCGAGAGAGGTGGGGTTTAAATAGGAGAGGCTGGAGGACCTCCCAGGGGGGTTTGAAGGCTTAGATCAGCTGCTCAGGGGAAGAGAAGAACAGCCATGGTGGCCATTGGGCATGGGGCGGCTCAACAGGGAGAATTTCAATGTTAGGCTCACATGGTGCTTTCGGGTGTGGTGTTTTCCGGTGATCCAGGCGGCTGGCCGGCAGGCATGTGTCACCCTCAGGTTCAGGTGAGTCAGGGCTGGGGTTTTGTGTATTCAATTGGCAGTTGCCAAGTGTAAAGTGGTTGGATCAAAATGGAATGGGGGCATGGCTAATTTTGGCTCAATTTGGTCAACTCATGCATTTGGGTTGGGTTCACCTTCCCATGACTTGGTTTTAGGCTGAGGGAATGAGTTGGGTTAGCAGGTCAAAGGTGGTGAGGTCCCTTTCTAAGAATATTTAAATTAAATTTGGGTTTAAGGGAGACATGATTAAAGCTAATGACTTTTAGGAATTATGGAAAGAGCCTCCCTCCTTTCCTATCTTGGGTATGGTGAGGTGCCCAAAGCCCTCATGGCTCTCATGTGGCTCATGCATGGCTTCATGGCTCACCTTTGGCTTGGGAGAAGCTAAGTCAACTTTCATGAAAGAGGTTTTTTAGGAATTTTGGTAATTTAGGGGTGATTTGATAGGATTTGGCATATGGCTTAATTTATAAAAATTTGATGGCTCAATTAGAACTTAGGGATGATTTCAAAAAAGGGTATGATGAGAAGAATTTGTCATATGGGCTTTAGCATGAAGTTTGGGCTTTTGGAATCATTTTGGAGTGGGCTTCTTAGGAAGGTCTAGGGAAGTAGGCTTTAGGTTTTAAAATAAATTTATGGATGAGAATTTTATAAAAGGTTGGGCCAAATAATTGTTGGGTTTGGTTTAGAGATGTGTCATGGGTAATTTGAAATAAATTTGAGGTGGTTTGGGTTTGAATTGGGTTGAGTTTGGGCTTCTTTGGTAAAGGGGCCAATATAGGTCAAATTGGGCTAATTTGGGCCAATGTTGGGCTAGGGTTGAAATTGATGTAAAATTAATGTTGGGAAATGTTTATGGGGGTACTACAAAGAGTTTTCAACTTTGATTGGGCTTTAATTTTGGGATTTGGGCCCATTTGGGTTAGGTTTGGGTTTAGGTCAAAAGTGGGAATTTTGGCTTTGGGTTGGATTTGGGTGGAATTTAGGTTCAAATTTTGGGCAAATCATGTTAGTTTTTTGTTTGTGGGAGTGTTAGGGAAAGTTTAGAAAAGGTTTGGGGTCAATTGGAGTTAAATTGGGTTAGTTTGGGTCATGGGTTCAAATTGGGCTTTAAGGTCAAAAGTGAAATTGGATTCAAATGTCAATCAAATTGGGCTTGTATTTGGTCTAGATTGACATTAGGGATATTTAATTGGAGTTTAGAATTGTATTGGACCAAAATTGGGGTCAATTGGGTTGATTTGGTTTGACATTGGGCTCACTTTAGGTTAAAAATGGGTCAAATTGGGGGGTTTGGTAAAAGTGGGGTAAATTGGCAAAATTAGCCCATGGTGTAGTTGAACAAAATGAAATTGAGAATATTTGGGATTTTCTGGAATTTTCTGGGAATTTTTGGAATTTATAAAAGTTTGGCCAAAAGTGTATTTTTAGTGTATTTGGAGTGTATTGGGGGTATTTTTGGAAATTTTGGTATTTTTGGCTGTAAATGATCAATTTGATTGGTGGGGAAATGTTCAAGGTTGATTTTGGAAAATTTTTGGGTGATTTGGAGATTTTGGAAAATTTGGGCAATTTCAAGGGCTTTTGGTAGGTTTGATGGGTGTAGGGTCTCCGGGGTCAAAAATTGAAATTTTGGAAGAATGAAGATTGATCAAATGTGAGTGAAATGGAATCACTTTGATTGAGCCATGAAGCCATATTAAGCCCATATGAGCTATGAGAGGACTCATTGGAGGCATTCACTATGTTGTTCCTAACCCTCTTAACCGGGGCTTAGGGGTTAAGGTCCATCCATATGAATTACCTACATGAGTCGAGAGTCAAGTTGGGTATAGGTGTGGTTTTAGGATTTGGATTGTGTGTGTGAGAGTGTAGAGTGTGAGTGTAGTGAGTGTGTAAGTCAACCCTCACTGCACTGTGCCACCTGTGGTAGTCCTAAGGCCAAAAGAGTCCTATAGGGAACCCATCCATTAAACCTCCACATTTGATCTCAACCCTCTAGGTGATTTGGGGTCTACAATCAAGCTTGTGGGGTTTGCAGGGAGACAAGAAGTGGTTTAAATTTCTAAGGGATGGGTCCCAATTCTAGTCCTCTAAGATAGTCAAAGGAAAAGCCTAAGGCTAGATCCTAAACACTAAAGAGGGAAGAGAAGACCTCATCAAAAATGAGGTCAACAAATGGACCCCCAATAGGTGTGGTGTGCTAACCAAGCACACCGCGCATATTGGCGTTGACCGAAGAGATCAACAAAACCAACACAGATTCCCAAATGATAAACTTGGGACAAAGTAGAAGAACTTCCGCTGGGGAGTATCGGGTATATCTCCAAGACTGGAGGTTCCTGAACTCTCACTGGGGAATAGAAAAGGAGGTGAACTCAAAATCATATGATCTGGGGAATTCGATTTAGATTTCATTTCATTTCATGTTCAAGCTTTGATGTGTGAGTTTAGATTTTAGCTTGAGTTTTAATTTAGATTGAAGTTTGGTTTAAAATCAATTTCAGGAAATTTTGAATTTGAAATTTGGATTTGAAATGAGAATCGAAACCTAGGTTTCAACCTCGGGATTACGAAGAGAACTGGAATTTAGGTACCAGCCTCGGAGTGAGAATCAGAGTTTAAGTATCGATGGAAAAAGGATGAGAATCAGAATTTAGGTACTGATTTCGAGAGAGTGAGATTTGAAATTTAAGTATCAATCTCAAAAAGAGAGTCGGAATTTAGGTATCGACCTTGAAAAGGATGAGAATCATAATTTAGGTACTGATCTCGGAATGTGAACTAGAATTTAGGTAATAGTCTCGAATGAGAACTGGAATTTAGGTACCAATCTCGGAAGAGAGTCAAAATTTAGGTATCGACCTCGAAAAGGATGAGAATCAGAATTTAGGTACTGATCTCGGAATGAGAACTAGAATTTAGGTACTAGTCTCAAAATGAGAACTGGAATTTAGGTACCAGCCTCGGAAGTTTAGAATTGAAATTTAGGTATCAATTCGAAAGAGAATCGAAATTTAGGTATCTCGAAAGGAGAGTCGGAATTTAGGTACCGACCTCGAAGTGAGAACTGGAATTTAGGTACCAGTCTCAGAAGTTTAGAATTGAAATTTAGGTATCAATTCGAAAGAGAATAGAAATTTAGGTATCGATCTCGAAAGGAGAGTCGGAATTTAGGTACCGACCTCGAAGTGAGAACTGGAATTTAGGTACCAGTCTCGGAAGTTTAGAATTGAAATCTAGGTATCAATTCGAAAGAGAATCGAAATTTAGGTATCGATCTCAAAAGAGAGTCGGAATTTAGGTACCGACCTCTAAATGAGAACTGGAATTTAGGTACCAGTCTCGGAAGTTTAGAATTGAAATCTAGGTATCAATTCGAAAGAGAATCAAAATTTAGGTATCGATCTCAAAAGAGAGTCGGAATTTAGGTACCGACCTCGAAATGATAACTGGAATTTAGGTACCAGTCTCGGAAGTTTAGAATTGAAATTTAGGTATCAATTCGAAAGAGAATCGAAATTTAGGTATTGATCTCGAAAGGAGACTCGGAATTTAGGTACCGACCTCGAAGTGAGAACTGGAATTTAGGTACCAGTCTCGGAAGTTTTAATGTATGGAGAAGGACCCAGTCTCATGCCATCAGAACCAAACCGAACCAAGTTCGTGGCTCCGTGTCAATGAACCTAGTCAATCTCCGTACAAGAGGGGAAGGAGATCACAAAAAATTAAAAGGATTTCGATGTGACAAAAAAGGTGTAGGATTTTTTGAAATTTGAAGTGTGAGTTTTCCGTGAGGAAGAACCATCCCGAAAGAGGGTTTCAAAGTAGTTTGAAGTAGACTTTGATCCGAGGAAGAATCGAAGGATTTGAAAGAGATAGATTGAGATTGTAATTCCATTTGAGATTCATTTTTCATTTTGTTTGTCCTTTAATGATCCAATTTTTTTTTTGTTGTTTATTTGATGTTCACGTGAATTTTATTTGGTGTTCATGTGGATTTGAAGTTCATTTGAATATTTGGACTTCTAAGAAAGGTTCTTATTTATTTCTCTTTTCTTTTCTGTTCTTTGTTCAAAGTTCATTTAACTCTAATGATGTTTCCCTACTAATTTGCACAAAAAGAGGTGAAGGCAAAATGTGACATGGTCACTTTCATTCCAATCTTGTTGAAGATACATCATACAACTCGATCTGAAATATTTCTCATACAATCCATGACTCAAAACGGACTATGTATGATTCTTGTTGATTCATCCAAAAAGTATCTGTTAAAAATCCATGTCTGAATAATGAGATACACGGTCAATAACATCACCTTCCAAGCCATCCTTGGCAGGAATGCCGCATGGATGTGCATTGGAGGTGTGTTATTTTCCGTGTAACTAACAGCTTGTAGGGCCGGAGACTCTCCAATTCTGGATCTGGCTGGAAGTGGTAAGGCACCTTTCTGTCTTCCATCCTTCTAAAAGTGACGGAGATCCGCTCCACTGGTACTCCCGATATACAATGTTTTGCGATGTCTCGCTCCATTTCCTTGTAATATCATGACGGAACCTACCGGAAGTGGTATCTCCATGTGCCCTCGTAACTTACTCGGGCCTCGCTATCCGGAGGTCGATCCGAACATGATATTGCATTGGTTGACGAACGAAACTGTGCAGAAAGGTCTGACAAAGTCGTGGTGGTCTATGTGTGGAGGTATGCAGTCGCCCTTATGATAAATGTTGATGATGCAACTGTTGGGTATGCAGTCTGCCGGCAGTACCCTCCATGTTATCATTCTTTTCACCATTCTTTTAATTATCCTCGGCATCGGATCCACCTCACCGTGACGGAGTATCCCCGGTGGATTTCCTTTTCGTCCTCTCGCAAAGTTATAGCAACATCCGCATTGTACTCGTGACTCTTTCTTTCCCCGGCATCCATTTCCGGGGTTCCGAATAAGTCTTTTCTCTCGTACGGCTCGCTCGACCCATCTTCCGAAGTTCTAAGATGCAATCCACAATTTGTCGTTGCTCGTATTCCGAGAATACACCTGTGTGTAACTCGAGGCCTTCCAAAAAGTTGATTCTTTTGCCTCTAATCCTTTCAAAGTATTCGAAAGTCTTCTTCTCAACATTTTTCATTCTTTCTAGTTCATATTCTGGGATGATCTGCAAGTGACGAGGCCTAGTAACGTATTGCGGGATGTATGGCTCAATCCCATCACGTTCTCCTGCATACCTTGGCTCCTCGGGGATTGTCTCCGTCGGGACATCCTCAGTGGTCGCTTCCGCAACAAGGTTCTTCAGATATGGTATCTCTGTCCGGCGTCGAGGCACTGATTCTATTTCTGATCTTCTCAGAGTTCCCCTTATCTTTTTTGTTGTTCTCGGAGCTTGTTCCCTCTTCTCAGGTTCCTGATGAACCGGTATCTTTGAAATGTGTGTGTCGGCGAAGGTGGCTGTTTCCTCGTGTTGATCTGTGGATACGGCGATTCTTATTCCTTCTTTAGGTAGCAGTGAGAGTAGCTCTCCTTACCCCTCGAATTTCCGCGGGCGCAGCGCCGACAAGCTCCGCCCTCTCGCCGTGGCAACTATCGACTTGATTTTCTTGCTTTCCTCGGTGTTTGTCTTTCTTTTCTTGTTGCCGGATTGGTGGCTCGGGCCACCCATCTTCATCACCGTCCGGCTATGAAGCTCTTCTCGGTCCACTGGGACCCAATCATTTTCTTCATACCGTAGGTCCGGCTGGTGTGAAGTCAGAATCAATTTCTATCACTACTCCATCCTTCACCCTCTTTTCATCGAGTGCGAGACTCACGCCATTTTTAAAGTTTAGGACCAACCGCCCGTTCGACATTTCCCTACAAAGAAGACAAGGAAAAGATCAGGGGCTGTACTAAGAACAATAACATTAAGAAAATATTTACCACTAAAGATTCTTATTCTCTTATTTTAATTTTAATTTTTAAGGAAAGTAGGAAAAGATGAAGAAAGATCAAGAACAAGATTTGATTTGAAAGGAAGGGTAAAACTTTATTATTATGATTTCACATATTTCATTTTTAGCACATATTTTTTTTATCCATTTTTATGTTTTTGGGTTTGGAACCAGTCACAAAGTGATTGCTTCACCCGTGTTTTAAGGATAAGACTCTATTTTAGAGGCCACCCTTCGAAACATCAGGTTGCGTAATACTTCTTCAAATACCGTCCATTAATTGGAAGCATTTGTCGTTCTCCTTGGCAATTCACAAGTTGGTAGGAGCCTCCTGAGTAGACTGCCCCGACCACAAACGGCCCTTCCCAAGTCGGTTCAAATTTGCCTCATATCTTGCGATGTGCAAGAATAGGTCTTCCGAGAACAAGAACTAAGTCACCAACTTCGAAAGTTCTCGGGCGGACCCGCTTTATCATGGGCTCGGATCATCTTAGCTTGGTACAGCTCCAAATTTTGTTGCGCCGCAAGTCTCTTCCCTTCCAAGCTTTCCGCTTCTTCCAGCCGCAATCCGGCATTTTCTTCTGTAGTAATTTTATTTGCAATTGCAATCCTGAGTGATGGAAGCTGGACCTCCAAAGGTAAAACGACCTCGGACCCATACACTAAAGTGTAAGGCGTAGACTGAGTAGGAGTTCTGAAAGTTGTCCTGTAGGCCCATAAGGCTTCTAACAACTTCTCATGTCAATTTCTCCTGTTGTCGTCCAAAGTTTTCTTTAAAATTTGAACGAGAGTTTTATTAAAAGTCTCGGCCAAGCTGTTTGCTCTTGGGTAGTAGATCGTTGAGTATCGCCAATCGATCTCGTGTCTTCTGACAAAATTGTTGATCTTTGTACTTTTGAATGCAGACCCATTATCTAAAATGATTCTGCGTGGTACTCCAAAACGGTATACAACTTGATTTTTGAAAAACTGTAGCACGTGGTGTGCCTTTACTTCTCCGAGTGGAACCGCTTCGCCCATTTAGAAAAGTAGTCCGTAGCCGCAAGGATGAAGCGATGTCCTCTCGAAGAAGGTGGTTCTATCGGACCCACTATATCCGTGCCCCAACACTCAAATGGCCACGACGCAATTGTCTGGATGTAGCACATTCGGAGGTTGGTGTAGAACCACTCCGCGCACTCGGCACTGGTGACAGCTCTTGGCGACTTTCATACAGTCGGTCATCATTGAGGGCCAGTAGTACCCTAGTCTTTTAATTTTCATTTTCATTTTCGGACCCGACTGATGAGCGCCACAAAGTCTTGAGTGTACCTCTTTGACAATTTCACGAGCCTCGAACTCGGTTCAGCATCTTAACCACATCCGATCAAAAGAGCTTCGTATAATGTATTGTTTATTAATGCATAAGACGAAGTTCTTTTCTTGATTCGATGGGCTAATGACTTATCGTCCGGTAATTTACCCGTTTGCAGGTAGTCTATTAGCGCCGACGCCAATCTCCCGTGTTTTCCGTCACCGCTGCAACCGATTCCTCTGCTTTTTCTGATTTCTGTATCATATCCATGTCGAACTGTGATAGGACCTGTCGTCCTTGAATTGACACTTCAACTGACTCATCTTGTAAGCTGGAAAATTCTTTTGCAAGGCGAGCTAGCGCATCCGCGAGAGCATTTTATCTTCTGGGGATCTTGTAGATTGTTACGTTCGGAATTTGTTCCAACAGTTTCATGGCATACCGAACGTATTGCTCGAGTCTTGGCATTAAAATTATGTATTGTCCGGCGACCTGTTGAATGATCAACTGAGAATCTCCGTAGATGTTGATATCCGTTATTCCCATTTGAATGGTCAGTTCTAGTCCTGTTATAAGGGCCTCGTATTTTGCCTCGTTGTTTGTGCACGGCTCTGTTAAGTGGTAGGAGTATCTTAACATCCCCCGTTCCGGTGTTATAAAGATTAGTCTGATTCCTGCTTTACCAGGCACTATCGTTTGCGATTCTTTATCTTTCTGTGCTGAGGACGCTCCGTCAAAGTATAGTTCCCAACGTCGATCATCGGTGTCTTCTAGGCTCATTATCTGCTCGTCAGGTAAGTCGTCATCGAGAGGCGAATCCGCCGTAAAGGATGTGCTCGCAAGGAAGTCGCCTAGTACTTGTCCCTTTACGGCGAGAAGAGGAACGAAAGTTATGTCAAATTGCAATAGTATCATCGACCACCTGGCAAGTCTGCCAGAAAGTGTCGGTCGGGTCATCAAATATTGCAACGGATTAACTTTCGAAATAAGGCTGATCTTATGAGAAAGCATGTAGTGCCTGAGCTTTTGAGCGGCGAAGATCAGGGCCAAACAATGCTTCTCAATCGGAGGATACTTTACTTCCGTCGGGATTAGACGACGGCTTAAGTAATAAAGAGCATTTTCTTTTCCCTCGTCATTGACCTGGGCTAGCAGGGCTCCGAGAGAGTCGTCTAAAGCCGCGGTATAAAGTATTAACGGTCTACCCGAGACTGGGGCTGCTAAGACAGGAGGTGTCATTAAATATTGCTTAATGTCCTCGAAGCCTGTTGGCATTTCTCTTCCCAAACGAATTTGGCGTCCTTTTTAACTAATGCCGAGAAGGGCGAACACCTACCTGACAAGTTCGAGATAAAGCGTCGAAGATATGCCAGCTTCCCTTGAAAGGATCGTAGCTGTTTTAAGGTTTTGGGAGGCGACATCTCTAAAATAGCTTTAATCTTTTCCGGATCAATTTCGATTCCGCGATGTCGAACAACAAATCCTAAGAATTTCCTGGAGGTGACGCCGAAGGCGCATTTTAAGGGATTCATCTTAAGGTTGTATTGCCTTAGTCGCTCGAAAACAATTCTCAAATCATGCAGGTGATCTTCCTTCGCTTTGCTTTCGATGACCACATCGTCCACGTAGCACTCGACTTGGTTGTGAATGAGATCATTGAAAATCTTTGTCATTGCTCTTCGATATGTTGCTCCCGCGTTCTTTAGTCCGAATGGCATTACTCGTGTAGCAATACACTCCGATCGGCGTTCGAAAGCCGTGAGCCTTTCGTCTTCTCGGTGCCATCTTTATCCGATTATATCCCGATGATCCATCCATAAATGAAAATATTTCATGTGTCGAAGCAATGTCGATCATCGCTCCGGGATTGGCAAGTGGAAATTCATCCTTTCGACATGCTTTATTTAAATCCCTGAAGTCTACGCATATCCTGATCTGACCATTTTTCTTTCTAACTGGTACCACGTTGGCTAACCAAGTAGGGTATTGTTCTTCACGGACAAATTTAGCGTCGATTAGCTTCTTAACTTCGGCTATTACTTGTTGTTCAATTTCTAGACGCATTCTTCTGGGAGCTTGTCTGACTGGAACAGAAGTAGGATCTACTCCTAACTTGTGAACTGCGACTTCTGGAGCTAATCCTGGCATTTCGTCGTAACTCCAAGCAAAACAATCCTTGAATTCCATTAATAGCTCGATTATTTCCTCGAATCTTCTTTATTGAGTAAGGAGCTAACAAAGGTTGGTCTAGGCTTTTCGCTAGTACCAAAGTTAACTTCCATTAACTCGTCTATTGTAGATTTGATTTCTTCTTCGAATTCTGGTGGAGCATCTCCGATTGGTAGATCTTCGAGGTCCTCTGAAGCTTCCAAGCAGTCTTTATTAGGTTTGCAAGTGACAACCAAGCAAAATTTTGTATTGTCAACTGAACCTACTGTGCCGAATCCAAGACCATGTTTTGAATTGGGAGGCCGACCGGCATTGTTCCATAGTCTTTCAAAATGTTTTGATTGACCCTTTGTCCATTGTAGAGGTAAGACACCACGTTGAATTAAATTTTGAACACAGGGAGAGTACCACTCAAAAGGTAATTCTATTAATTCGGAAGAAGCGACATCTTCAAATTGTACATCTTTTTCATTATTGGAAGAAGAAGTACCACGGTAAAATTTGATTGGTTTAGCATCACCGCCATGCACTTCCTTGACCACCATACCCTCAATCTTATTAGACTGGATCGGGATCAGGGCCATAGTGTGTACATGGTAGTTAATCTTCTCGTACATTGATTTATATTCTTCATTCTTTTCATCTTCGAGGGAGATCTTGAATTGTGGTTTCTTCGGATTATCGTAGCTCGCTTCTTTCTTGATTTCTTCTTCTTCTTCGTAGCCGTTCTCCCAATTCACGTTGATTACCGGCTTTTTCTGTCCAACTGTCCCAACGTTTCTGCCACGACCTCATCCCCGGCCTCGACCTCGGGTGCAAGTTGTGAAGAACCCTTAACCATCTCGCCGTAAGGGAGTGGTGAGTGACTGTTGGACTAGAACTTCAGGTTCTTCGTCATCTTGAACTTCTTTTGCTTCATTTGGCATGGTATTTCTGGAGAAGATTGTTTTCTTTGGAGGCGCGTAGTATGCTGCATCTTCATGAATTCCAATTTCATGTATGGAGAAAGGTTACAAGTCACCTTTAATGCACTGTTCTCCTCCATCGTAGTATTTTATGCACTGATGCAGAGACGACGGTACCATCCGGTTCTCATGTATCCACGGTAGGCCCAGTAGTGACTTGAACAATGTTTCAGAATCAATTATATGGAATTTTGAGGTCGTCTTTGTTAAATCACCGGTCTTCATCAACAGCGTTATTGATCCGAGGGCTCTTTCTCCTTTCTGGTTAAATCCTCTTAGTAACATCTTGTCCGCTTCAAGCTCGCGAGCATCAATTTCCAAGTATGCTAACGTCCGAAGATTCATTATGTTGATTGACGCTCCCGGATCTACCAATACTCTGAGAGCGTAAACTTTCCGATCGTGATCGAAATGTACAACGGTCGGTCAGGATCGGCCGTCCCAAGTAGTAGATCACCGTCCGTGAAGGTAACACCTCGTCGTTCCTTTAACGAGCAAACCTCGTCTAAGGAATCTCCGGCCATCCGAGCTAAACAAATCTCCGGATCAAGTAAGGCCTCGATCGAGCTTCCCTCATCTCTTTGATAAGATGAGAGCGTCGTAGATGCTCGCTTGGCCGGTAGTTTCCTAAGATGGGCTAGCACGTTATAGTCCACTTTGTTACCATGTGTTTCGGCTTTCTTCTCGAATGGGCAATTCTTCTGCTGGGGTTGATTCTTCCTGAACAACCACCCGCTTTCCTTTGTCTTTTGGACCCATTCTCGGAGGTAGAACCCTTCCGCTCCTTAAGTTGACTTCTGTGATTTCTTCTGAATCTGGTACTGAGTTTACTGGTGTCTCCTTTTGAATCGGCATGACAGGTTCTTCTGGAGTCACTTCGGAATCTGAAAGCTCTAACTCTATTGTGATTGGAGTTCCTCGAAATTCACAAATAGATTCATTGCTCGTTGAACTTTTGTAGCCTTCTTGGTGAATGTCTTCTTTGTCATCGTGATTGTCGAGGTTGTGTATGATTTGAGAATTGTTATTTGTATCGGCATCGAGATCCGGATTAGGTTGGTTGTCGTTAGTTGCATAATCGTTAGAAATAGTCAAAACGTAGCCAACGCCATAACTCTTATCATTATAAGATCCCGCCGGAGCGAGCAAATAATCATACAGAGTCAAAGGTTTGAGGAATGTTTCCCCCGAATCGGAAACAACCATCCTAGGATAAGCACCCCTAGTCTAGCCTTAAGAACCTCGGTCTTTTCTTCTTCTACGATCTCCTTTTCTACGATCTTTTCTTCCTGGGGTGGTTCTTCAATCGCAAGCGATAATGCCGGCTCGATAGTGTTTCGAACTTTGAATCGAAGCACGCACCGAAGCGGTTTGGATGCGATCCAAAATTTTCTTCGATGACTTCGTCCAAGCGGTACTCCATCCATCATTCGTCGTGTAGGGATCTATAGGAACAATAGGATCCATTGAAATAACATTGACGAAACCGCCTTTCTGGGGTTCCTTCATGTATTCCTTCGGAATCGTTATGTTCCATTTTCGGAGATTGTCGTAGAGCCAAGTCTTGAAGGTAATGCAATCTTCTATCTTGTGCCCGAGCATCCGGTGGTAAGGGCAATAGATGGGATGGTCTTTCTTATTGACTTCTTCTGGCTTCCTGGGTTCTGGCAGTTGAAAATCCGGAGTCTTCATCAAACTGTGGAACATCTTTGGCACTGCCTCATTCTTGAATGGATATTCTCTATTTATAAGCTCCTTTAACGTGCGCCGCGGGCGAGGCGGTTGCTCATACCGTCGAGTTGGTCGATAACCGGGTCGAGGTTGTTGGTAGTCTCCGCCGAGGTTGCCGATAGCCGGCCGCGGCCGCTCCCGCCGTATTTGCATTAGTTGCTCGCCCTTATCGACCGCCGCGATGATCCCGAATTTCTTTTCAAATGTCTTTACAGAGCTTCGTTTGTCCGTTTTGTCGACGAAACTTAGTTGCTTCGCTTCCTCTTGCAAGCTTCCGGCCTTGCTTAACAACTTCTCGAAAGTCTTAATCGTAAATCCCTTAAGGAGGAGTGCTATCGAGCCGTGAATGCTTTTAAGCAAGATACCGACTGCATGCTGCTCTTGTAGCTGTGGCTCACACTTCATGCTTAGATTCCTCCATCGAAGTATGTAGTCCACTAAAGTTTCATTCGGTTTCTGTTTCTCCACCACTAGATCACCGATGGTGATATGGTGTTGAGCTCCAGCAAACCGTTTCACGAAGAGGTTCTCTAATTCCGAAAATATCTTTACCGAACCGTTCGGTAACTTTGCGTACCAATCGAAGGCGATCCTTGACAGGCTGCTGACGAACTGTTGGAAGAGTAAGGCGTCACTTCCACCGGCGTTGCAACAACTAGCGCGAAAATGTGCAACATGCTGTCGAGGTTTTCCGTACCATCAAAAGTCTCGAACGGAGGTGGTACGAAGCCTTTTGGGTATTGTAATGCATCAAATTCTTCGGGGTAAGGTCTACCCGTTCGAATAGATGCTCCGCTCTTGGACCGTGCTAAGGCTTCTCGCACCTGCTGTTCTACCATACTCTTGATGTCTTTCTCTGGAATCATATTCTGGGTAGAATCTTTCTTCAGCTGATCGTCTCCGTTAACGGATGTAATCTCTTTTGCTCCGTCTGTAATATGAATAACTTCTGGAGGCTTTTCTCTTGGGGGTTGAACCCGACTCCGAAGAGCGGCTAGGGTCGCGCAGCCATCTCTTCCATCCTTTTCGCCATTCGAGAGATGTATCATCTTTTTCTCGAAGTTGTGCTCTTAACATTTCCGGTTCATCTCTTTCCGCAATGCCGGAGCACCTTGCGAAGCTGACGATGCTCGTGTCTCAACCATGTTGATCTCTATATATTCGTCATCCATGAATTCCGACGAATCGACTTCATCTCCAAACTTTTCTTCTCTTTCTCTTACTAATCGTTGAATGTCGGTTCTTAGCTTTTCCATAGCGTCCTCCAATGGTCTTTTTCGTACGGTTTCGCAGTTATCATGCGATGGCTGTTGGATTTCTTTCTTGGGAGTCCCCTTCATCGCAGAGGGCGCTCTCTTCGGACTCGAGTCTCCCGACGAGACTTTCCTTTTCGTGTCGTTGTTTCGGCCTTAATCGGCCGTAGTAGGACGCCATACCATCCTTCTAGCAGCAGAAGGCCTAGGACCGGATGGTCTGTCGGCTGAATGCTGGAAGGTGGTATCCTCCCTGATCTGTAAACCTAAAACAACAACAGGTGGACTAGCTTTCATCTTCTTATTCGGCTTTTCTGTGGCGCTAACGGGTTCTACTCGCGGCCCAAGGCGGGATTTGGCTGGCACCCGCCCTATCCTTCTTAAAATTTCTGATACAGGACATTTCTCTTTCTTTGCTAACTTCTCTATCACAGTCTGAAGTCGAGCAAATTGTGTAATCCTAGCCCTTTTTCCTTTGGCTGTTGCTATAGTATGCCGGTTGAGGTAATGTAGAAGCAATCTTGCGAACATTCTCCTTGTCAGCTGTGGCGGAGAGGGGATGGAATCTACTTCCTTCCAAAAGCGGTGTATACTCAGGCAATGGTATGTACTCAGGCAATGGTGTGTACTCAGGGATCTCTTCTAAGAAAGCGACTTCGACAGCTTCCGGCCTTTCTCGGCAATCTTTCTACTTCTGTTTCTCCTCTGAGTCCGTGTTAGGGGTCGAACCCTCGAGTCGGACCCACTTTCGAAAACGAAGGTCTCGCAGGAGATCCGCACCCTCCACGGTAACAGTGCTCATTACAAACTCGGACTTCCTTCCCCTTTAGTTTAGCGGGAGCCGGGGTAGTTGCAGAGACGACTAGACCGGTGGGGTAGAGACAATGCAGTCCTCCTACGAACAGTAGTATTCCTTTCACTGGAACCCTTTCAGAGGAGGGAACTCTCGAGCCGACTTCAGGTTGAATTCGATCACGGGCTCTTCGCTTCGACATTTTGTCCATTAGTGCGAAGAGAGTGACATCGCCGATCTTGACATCCGTGTCGCCAAATCCTTGTCCAAAAAGGATGATCCCATCGTCGGGCAGCTCATCCTTGTAAACAGCCGAAGTCCAATCCATTGGTGAAGGAGAAGATTAACTTTGGGCATCCATTTTCCGTAGGCGATTCCGAATGTCAGTCCCGAATTATACTTCCTTTCGTCGTAAAGTTTAGGACGAAAAAGAAAGAGTCCGAACACATTTTCGTTTATGTTAGTGCATTTGTGATTTATAAAAGAGGTTGTTTATTAGGTAGTTTGTTTGTTAGAAACAAAACGATTAAAGGAAAAAGGTTATATAAAAGGTAAAGGGCCTAATTTAGAATTGGAAAGGAAGAGAGAGTCTTATGCAAGACTTCTCAACTTGAAGGACCGCTCCTAAGCTAACACCTATTGGGGGTCCACCCCACCTCAGAAAAGAGGTAAAAGGATCTCGGAACCTCTCTGTTTAGGGGTGTCTAAACAGTGGCTCCTAAATCCGAGAGGTGTTGGCTATACTCGTTCAAGACAGAAATGAACGGGGTATTCCAACGGAAGAATGGTAGTTTTGGTCCACTAGGGACATGGATACACTACCGATTTATGAAAGCAAAACCATCTAATCAAAATGGAGAGAGGAACTAATCCCTAGCGGAGTCGCCAGAAGTTGTCGGCATATTTTTAGGTTGTTTTGATGTATTTTTGAAAAGGGGTCGCCTACAGAAATTGTTGGCGAATTTTAGGTTTTAAACTTAATTTAAATATATATATATATAATTTAGAAAGTAGCATTTGATTTTGAAAATGATTTTAAGTTTGAAAATTTTAAGATCAAACCGATCTCACATCCCGAATAGTTTATATAAACGAGCACCGCACCACAAACCGTATATCTATCCCGAAGAATAGACACACTGTTTGACGATGGGGCTTGATTAAATAAACTAGAAGATTTGTGACATCCGTTTGTTTTGCGAACCAATTTTATAAGCCGACTAGTTTCTCTCGCTTAATATAAATGAATTAAGCGAGGTTTATATTACTCGGGTTCTTAAAGTTCCCTATAAGGGCAAGCCCCTATAGTTAATTACATCTTAAATGATGGGAATCATTTAAGAAAACTCTCGATAATGATTAGTGGTTTTGCTCTCAAGGATTACAAAGTTTAAGGTTTTCAAAAGATTTGAGTTTTGGAATTTCAATAGGGAATAGATCAAATTTGGAACAGTTTATTTCAAGAATCCAAGGGAAGAGAAGTAGGAGAAGCTGAGGATCCAAGAAGAATCTTGGCAACTTCCCAAACTATCCTATTGTTTGGCTTCAATTTGGGAATTTATTTAATATTGCAATCCTGCCAATTTTAATTAATTAGGACTTATATTTGTATGACATAATCATACAAATAACCTTCGAAGATGTGAGGGTTTATGTCGTACCAAACGACTACCTCGGAGTCCTAAGACCGGTTAGGGCTTAATTTACATGACATGATCATGCAAATGCCTAACGAAGAGTTGAGGATTTATGTTGCACTAAGCAAACTACCTCGGAATCCTATGACTTGGTTATTTAGTTCTAAGGAAAGTTTTGCTGAAGTAGACTCAGGTTTTGCTGATGACGATGGCCGAGCTGCCCACCATGCTCCGAGCTCCTTGTTGTTGCAGATCTTTAGTTTTAGAAGTCATAAATCGGGAGATGAGAGAAGTATTCTGGTTTAGAGAAAATCTTAAAATTCAAGTGTTTTTAATATTTTAATTAAAACAAATCTTAAAGTTGTTTAAACGAACCGATTAAGATCCCACGGTTCCGTCATCCCAAGCACCGTTATTTTCATCGAATTCACTTAGTCCGGATGAATTTGCTAAACTCAACTGAATGAGTTCCAAACTTTCATTTAGACCGTGGGAAATCCCGTTAGCAACACGTGGGTTACATCATCTAAGGTATTCCCGATCATTCAACGAGGCGTTTTAATTTAATTGCAATTGTAGTTTTGTTATTCTATTTGTGATTAAATTTTGAGTTGTTTTATATTTTAAAATGTTGTGGTGGTGATTTTTATCTTATAATGACTTTTAATTTAGTTTTGGTTTCAGTTCAGGGACTATCCTAAAGGTTTTGGTTTTCATGCAACAGTTTTATTTAACATGCAAGAAAAGTAAAGTACATTGCATATAAGTAAATTGCAATAAAGTAAATTGCAATAAAATAAAAGCGTACCTGGAGGGTCTTCCCGTCATCCCAAGCTGCACTTAAAACACATGTTAAGACATTTAAATGTTTCAACAAGTACCTAGGTAAAGCTAAGGGAAAGGTTTTGGTTGTCTACCAAAGTCCTAATCCTATAGTTAATCATCTCCTATGACGTATAGGTTCTTGTGTTTTGGTTTAAGGATGACTTTCTTCACCCAAGAACAATTAAATTCAGTTGTTCTTATAAACATCCTATCATATTGAGGAAGTGCTTAAGACGAGTCTTAAACATCTTTTCAATACCTCTAGGATTGTTTTAAGTCCAAGAGAATTTAATTATACAAATGAATTAATCATCCAAGAGTTCAAGTTTTGTTCTCTTGCTCAGTGAACTAGGACATTTGAATATCCTATAAGTGAAATAACACTTCACTTGATGCCTCATTTAAGAGTTATAATAATAATGGCTTTAAAAGGGCAAATCAAATTATTAAGTATTTTAATGATTTAAACTTAATGATTTAATTTTAATTTTAACTTAATTATAAAAAATCAGTCTAAGTTTGGAATAGTGTTCAAGTTATTTTAGATTTAATTCTTAATGATTTCATTTAGGTTTGTTGTTAAATGATTTTTAATTTAATTTTAATTCAATTTAATTTAACTTTAATTTGATTTAATTTTAATTTAATTTAATTTAATTTAATTTAATTTAATTTAATTTAATTTAATTTAATTTAATTTTAATTTAATTTTAGTTTAATTTTAATTTGGATTATTATTTTAATTTTTAATTAAGAATTAAGTTTTATTGAAGTGATTTATTTAGGGATTTTTAAATTAAAGAATAAATATCCTCTTAATAATATCCCTACTTTAATAATTCCAATTTCCATCATTTTCCCAAAATTTCAATTAATTAATTAATTAAAGTTTCTTTTAATTATTTTTGAAATGGTTAGTAGGTTTCTATCCTCAATCATTTAAGTTTTAATCATCAAAAATCAGTTTAAAATCAAATATTTTACCCTCCCCTTTTAATTAATCCTAAAATTTTAATTAAAGGTTGAAATTTTTTTAATTACCATTTTGCCCTTCAAGCTTAATAATTCTATAACTCACTAAATTAAGCTCAAATGAACTTGAAATTTTTATGTAACCTCACTTACATGTCAATTAAGTCATTAGAGGAGAAAATGTGATTTTTCTGCATTTAATTTATTTATGTAATTATTTTTAATGGAAACTAGGGGTTTTCAAGGAAAATTCAATAACATGACCAAGGAAATATTTCTGTCCTTAAGAAAAATATGGGATGTTTCTAATGACTAGAGGACCATTTCGACCAATTTTGGTGATTTTTTGAATTATAATTTATTTATTAGAATTATTTTAAATTTTGGAGTATTAATTGATTTTAAAATAAAATTAAAGTTGAAAAATGGATTTTATATTTTTCTTAAATCTCTCTGATCTCAAGGAGTCTAGAAAAAAAAAATTTTTATTTTTTTTTATTTTTCTTTGATTTATTAGAAATATTTTAGTGAAAAGGTTGAAAAATACATTTTTTTTATATTAAAAATTACATTAAGCCTTTAAAATTCAATATCCTATCCTAGGCACTTAAGAAAAATATTTGGTTTGTTCCTAAGTAATTAGAATTCAAAATGTGACATTTTGGTGATTTTTAATATTTTTATGATTTTTATTATTTTTTAATTATTAAAAATATTAAAATAATGATAAAAATTAACTTTTTTAGAAAATTACAATTTTAATTTTTTTAAGTTCCTATGATATCAGAGAAGCTCCAAAACCATTTTTGTGAATTTTTGAAAAGTATTTTGTGAGTTATGAATTTTTAAAGTTTAATTTTATCCATTTTGCTTAAGAGGCTTAATCAACCCATTTGGTGGGGTTAATAAAATCCAATTAATTTCAAATTTTTATGAGGTGTTCCTCTAATCCCAAAGATCAATGGAGAATTGTTTTTAAGTTAATTTGATGTGTAGTTAACCCTAATTAATTAAAATTTAATTTTGGGATTTAGACCAATTAGGTTATTCCAAGTGAATTAACTCAAAACTTATTTTTCCTAGGTTTCTCTGGTCATAAGAAACATCACCAAATTTTCCTAGAATTTATTTCTCAATATGCTAATTATTGGAATTAAAATATTCAAAACAGTAACATGCAATTGAAAAATCAATAACTTCTCATAGGGATGGCCTCTGACCTTGGAAAATTCAGGGAATGTTCCCAAATTCAGAGGCTTTAAAAGCCCTATGGTCTCATGCCATGGTGAATTGTCTATGCAAATGAAGAATTAAAATAATGCATAGAGTAAATAAATCATTAAAAATAAAATACTCAATGAAATTACTTGATTTCTTTTCCACATTATTCTCCTCTGTTCACTGAGCAAGGGGGTATTTTTATTTTATTTTTAGGATTTTTCTACACAAAGTTATGGATTTTCTAAGTTCTGGGTATTTAATAAATAAGAAAAATCCCTATTTATCTACTTATCCATGCGGCTCCACGCAATCCTCGGCAGCTCCGAACGCCCACGCGGCGCAATCCTATTCGACGCAGCTATCCGACTCAGCGCTCCAGGGGCCCGCAGTTCATGTACCATTGCGCTGTCCGGCTCGATCTCGACCATCCGCTCGATACACGCTCGATCCGACGGCTCCTGGTCATCGTCTACGACTGGTGTGCACCCGTGACCATCCACACTAAAATCCTAAGAACTCACTCGATTCTCAACGGATTTTTGTTTTCTTATGCTCTATGGATTCGTCTTGAAGAGATGAACACATCCATACGGTAAACATGCATTGAAATCGATTCATATTAAATGGAGAATCTCCAGGTGCTCGGGAAGAAGAGAGAGTTCATACCTTTGCTCAGAGAAGTGAAGCTTCGATCTGAGAGTTGTGTCACGTTCGATTGGGTCCAAGCAAGCTCTAGATGAAGTCCCTTGGCCTAGTGAATTGCCTAGGTACAAAAGTGACCACAGCCGATCACAAAGTTTGGAGGCTGGAAGAAATGGCTGGCCTGGTGAAGGGGCTTTTACCGAGAAACTTCTCCTCTTGGTCTGATGAAGGTGTAGAGCCAATCAATTTGGGGATTGACTCACTGTGGTGAAGTGTCCTGGTTTTGGGCTTGAATTTCAACTCTGAAATTGAGCTTACAGAGAGGAAATGGCAGGGGGATTTCAGTGGGGATCAAGTGCTCTAGGTGTGGGGGAGAGTCTGGAGTGATTTTGGTAGAGTTTCCTCAAGGTTTTTTGTTTTTTGCCTCTCCCATGGCCGAGAGAGGTGGGGTTTAAATAGGAGAGGCTGGAGGGCCTCCCAGGGGGGTTTGAAGGCTTGGATCAGCTGCTCAGGGGAAGAGAAGAACAGCCATGGTGGCCATTGGGCATGGGGCAGCTCAGCAGGGGAGAATTTCAATGTTAGGCTCACATGGTGCTTTCAGGTGTGGTGTTTTCCGGCGATCCAGGCGGCTGGCCGGCAGGCATGGTCACCCTCAGGTTCAGGTGAGTCAGGGCTGGGGTTTTGTGTATTCAATTGGCAGTTGCCAAGTGTAAAGTGGTTGGATCAAAATGGAATGGGGGCATGGCTAATTTTGGCTCAATTTGGTCAACTCATGCATTTGGGTTGGGTTCACCTTCCCATGACTTGGTTTTAGGCTGAGGGAATGAGTTGGGTTAGCAGGTCAAAGGTGGTGAGGTCCCTTTCTAAGAATATTTAAATTAAATTTGGGTTTAAGGGAGACATGATTAAAGATAATTACTTTTAGGAATTATGGAAAGAGCCTCCCTCCTTTCCTATCTTGGGTATGGTGAGGTGCCCAAAGCCCTCATGGCTCCCAAGTGGCTCATGCATGGCTTCATGGCTCACCTTTGGCTTGGGAGAAGCTAAGTCAACTTTCATGAAAGAGGTTTTTTAGGAATTTTGGTAATTTAGGGGTGATTTGATAGGATTTGGCATATGGCTTAATTTAGAAAAATTTGATGGCTCAATTAGAACTTAGGGATGATTTCAATTAAGGGTATGATGAGAAGAATTTGTCATATGGGCTTTAGCATGAAGTTTGGGCTTTTGGAATCATTTTGGAGTGGGCTTTTTAGGAAGGCCTAGGGAAGTGGGCTTTAGGTTTTAAAATAAATTTATGGATGGAAATTTTGTAAAAGGTTGGGCCAAATAATTGTTGAGTTTGGTTTAGAGATGTGTCATGAGTAATTTGAAATAAATTTGAGGTGGTTTGGATTTGAATTGGGTTGAGTTTGGGCTTCTTTGGTAAAGGGGCCAATATAGGTCACATTGGGCTAATTTGGGCCAATGTTGGGCTAGGGTTGAAATTGATGTAAAATTAATGTTGGGAAATGTTTATGGGGGTACTACAAAGATTTTTCAACTTTGATTGGGCTTTAATTTTGGGATTTGGGCCCATTTGGGTTAGGTTTGGGTTTAGGTCAAAAGTGGGAATTTTTGCTTTGGGTTGGATTTGGGTGGAGTTTAGGTTCAAATTTTGGGCAAATCATGTTAGTGTTTTGTTTGTGGGGTGTTAGGGAAAGTTTAGAAAAGGTTTGGGGTCAATTGGAGTTAAATTGGGTTAGTTTGGGCTAAGTTTGGGTCATGGGTCCAAATTGGGCTTTAAGTTCAAAAGTGAAATTGGATTCAAATGTCAATCAAATTAGGCTTGGATTTGGTCTAGATTGACATTAGGGATATTTAATTGGATTTTAGAATTGTATTGGACCAAAATTGGGGTCAATTGGGTTGATTTGGTTTGACATTGAGCTCACTTTAGGTTAAAAATGGGTCAAATTGGAGGTTTTGGTAAAAGTGGGGTAAATTGGCAAAATTGGCCCATGGTGTAGTTGAACAAAATGAAATTGAGAATATTTGAGATTTTCTGGAATTTTCTGGGAATTTTTGGAATTTATAAAAGTTTGGCCAAAAGTGTATTTTTAGTGTAATTGGAGTGTATTGGGGGTATTTTTGGAAATTTTGGTATTTTTGGCTGTAAATGATCAATTTGATTAGTGGGGAAATGTTCAAGGTTGATTTTGGAAAGGTTTTGGGTGATTTGGAGATTTTGGAAAATTTGGGCAATTTCAAGGGCTTTTGGTAGGTTTGATGGGTGTAGGGTCTCCGGGGTCAAAAATTGAAATTTTGGAAGAATGAAGATTGATCAAATGTGAGTGAAATGGAATCAGTTTGATTGAGCCATAAAGCCATATTAAGCCCATATGAGCCATGAGAGGACTCATTGGAGGCATTCACTATGTTGTTCCTAACCCTCTTAACCAGGGGCTTAGGGGTTAAGGTCCATCCATATGAATTACCTACATGAGTCAGAGAGTCAAGTTGGGTATAGGTGTTGTTTTAGGATTTGGATTGTGTGTGTGAGAGTGTAGAGTGTGAGTGTAGTGAGTGTGTAAGTCAACCCTCACCAGACCAGGCCACCCAGGGTAGTCCTAAGGCCAAAAGAGTCCTATAGGGAACCCATCCTTTAAACCTCCACATTTGATCTCAATCCTCTAGGTGATTAGGGGTCTACAATCAAGCTTGTGGGGTTTGCAAGGAGACAAGAAGTGGTTTAAATTTCTAAGGGATGGGTCCCAATTCTAGTCCTCTAAGATAGTCACAGGAAAAGCCTAAGGCTAGATCCTAAACACTAAAGAGGGAAGAGAAGACCTCATCAAAAATGAGGTCAACAGTGAGCCTGACCCAAACCAGACTACCCAGGGTGAGTCCTAAGGCTAGACCATCCTGCAGAGAACTCATGAGCTTCCTTATGCTTTGTCTTTTTTTTAAGGAAAATTATTCGTCTCCGCATTTTATTCAAATAAAAGAAAAGTACAAACCCGGGAAAGAGGTTCTACTCACACACCCTACAATCCAAAAAAAAGAAAATAAAAATAAAAGGTCCTCTTTCGAGATAAGAAAAATACAACTCAGCACACCCGACCGACCACACTACCAGAAGAATGAGTCTATGAAGTTCAACAGGTAACACTTTAGAAATAAAAGGAGTTCTTAGTAAGGATCCCAATTTAGCAGCCCAATTAGCAACAGTATTACCTTCTCTTCTAGTATGAGACCACACCACATTAAGATCTTTAGCCAAATAACAGAGTCGTTTAACCTACAATTGAATACTCCAATGACATACCAAATTAAACCTGCAAACCTTCAATAGAATAAGAGAATCAGTCTCAACAATAATATTATGCCAACCCATCTTCTAAGCCATGAACAATGCAAAAACCATAGCATCAGCTTCCGAAATAATTGGAGAGTCAGAAAGAAGAGCAGCAAACCAGTAAATGACATAACCACCCCAATCCCTACAAACTCCTCCAATACCCGCACCATTCTGTTTCCAGCTCTCATCAGAGTTGATTTTAATAAACGGAGCAAAAGGTTTGCTCCAAATATTTTTACAAATAGATTGAGAACTACTAGTGAATGTGATAGAAAGTTTAGTAAGTATGGCTTTCACAAACACATTGTTTGTATATTTCATACCATGCTGAGAAATACCTTTACCCATATAAGAACAAATTTTAGAGAAAGTGGTCCTAGCATTAACAAACTCCCCACAGAAAATTTCAGAGCATTCCTAGAAATCCAAATAAACTAACAATAGAAGTAATATTAGATAGAAAATAATGTCCTTTATTCTTCCAATCAGCATAAATAGCTTCCATGTTAGAGTAACTAGAAAAGACATCCTGCCTATTACAAAAAGCATAAACCCTAGTCCAAATATCCATAACAAAAGAACAAGAGCTAAAGATATGAGTAAGTGGTTCTTCAGCATTATTACACAACACACATTTAGAAGCAAGCCTTAAGCCCTTAAGCTTAAGAATGTTATCAATAGGTAAAATCTCATGGAAAGCCCTCCCAACAAAAAAAGAAATAGAAAGTTTAATCCATTTATTCCAATTCCAACTAAGATCCAAGCCCTGATAAGAAGACATATGATTAGCAAAGGAATTAGTAACAGATTCACCAAGCTTCCCTTTAACTCTAGGAACATCTTTCTTATCAAGGACAATAGGGATATTATAAATATACTTAGCATCATTAGAATGAATCACAACACTTAGCTTAGACAGATTCCAATTATGCCCATCCCAAAAATCTTTGACTTTAGTGTTAATATCATTAGGACCACCATTAAAATCACCCAAGGACCCTTACCAAGCCAGTCCTCATACCAGAAAGCAACATCACCAAAGCCTACATCCCAGCATAACAAATCTTCAACCTGAGATGATACCTTAAGCATCTCTCTCCAAATAAAAGAATCGTTCTAAGAAGAAGTAAACCCAAGAGGATGAGTCTTAGAACAATACTAAGCACATAACAGAGATGCCCATATAGAATTATCCATTCTAAAACGAAGCCAAAGTTTCATAAAGTTAACTTTAATAGAATCAGCAAGCCTACGAAAACCAAGACCCCCCTTATCAACCGGTATACAGAAGCTGTTGACCTCATTTTTGGTGAGGTCTGATCTCTCTCTCCTTAGTGCTTAGGATCTAGCCTTAGGCTTTTCCTTTGACTAATCTTAGAGGACTAGAAATGGAACCCACCCTTTAGAAATTCAAACTACTTCTTAACTCCCTGCAAACCCCACAAGCTTGATTGTAGACCCCTAATCACCTAGAGGGTTGAAATCAAATGTGGAAGTTTAAAGGATGAGTTCCACATAGGACTTTTTGGCCTTAGGAATACCACGGATGGCACTGGTGCAGTGAGGGTTGGCTTGCACATACACTACACTCACACACATCCCAAATCCTAAAACCACACTCTCACCCAACTTGACTTCCCGACTCATGTAGGTAATTCGTATGGATGGTCCTTAACCCCTAAGCCCCTCGCTAAGAGGGTTAGGAACAACATAGTGAATGCCTCAAATGAGTCCCCTCATGGCTCCTATGGGCTTAACATGGCTTCATGGCTCAACCAAAGTGATTCCACTTTACTCAAATTTGATCAATCTTCATTTTTCCAAAATTTCAATTTTTGACCTCCGGGACCCCTACACCCATCAAACCTACCAAATGCCATTGGAACTACCCAAAATTTGCAAAATCACCTAAATTGCCCAAAATTCCTCAAAATAAATCCTAAACATTTTCCCCCACTCAAATTGACCATCTCCAGCCAAAAATACCAAAATTTCCAAAAATACCCCCAATATCTTCCAAATTACCAAAATGCCCCTCTTGACCCAAAAATCCAAAAATTCAGAAAATTCCCAGAAACTTTCAGAAAATCCTAAATAATTCCAATTTCATTTTGTCCAACTACACCATGGGCTAATTTTGTCAATTTACCCCACTTTTACCAAAACCCCCAATTTAGCCCATTTTAAACCCAAATGAACCCAATGTCAAACCAAATCACCCCAATTGACCTCAATTTTGGTCCAATTCAATTCTAAACTTCAATTCAATCTCCCCAATATCAATCTAGACCAAATTCAAGCCCAATTTGATTGGCATTTGAATCCAATTTCATTTTTAAGCTTAAGGCCCAATTTTGACCCATGACCTAAACCTAGGTTAAACCAACCCAATTCAATCCCAATTTGACCCAAATCTTTTCTAAAACCTTCCTAGCATCCCCATAAACAAAACACTAACATGATTTTCCCAAAATTTGGACCCAAATCTTACTCAATTTCAACCCAAACCCAAAATTCCTTAAATGGGCCTACACCCAAACCTAACTCAAATGGGCCCAAATCCCAAAATCAAAACCCAACCAAAGTTGAAACCTATTTGTAACACCCCCATAAACATTTCCCAACATTAATTTTACATCAATTTCAACATTAGCCCAACTTTAGCCCAAGGTAGCTCATTTTGACCCATTTGGACTCTATCACCAAAGAGACCCGAATTAGACCCAATCCAATTCCAAATCACCTCGAAACTTGCTTCAAATCACTCATGACACATCCCTAAACCAAACCCAGCATTTATTTGACATGGCCCTTTACAAAATTTTCATCTAAAAGCCCATTTTGAAACATGAGGCCCACTCCCTTAAATCATTCTAAAAGCCCACCTTTACCAAATTTTAAAAGCCCAAACCCATCCTAAAGTGCATATGACACTCTCCCTCATCTTACATTCAACTTAAAATCATTTCTAAAGTCCTAATTTATCATCAAACCATTCCAATTCTAGCCACATGACAATTCTCACCAAAATGCCAAAAATCACAAAACCCTTCCTCATGAAAGTTGACTTAACTTTTCCCAAGCCAAATGGAGCCATGAAGCCAGGCATGAGCCACATGAGAGCCATGAGAGCCTTGCACACTTCACCATACCCAAGATGGCAAGAGGAGGGAGCTCTTTCCATGTTCCCTTAAGAGGATTAGCCACTCCCATGATTCCACTAAACCTTGCTTAAGCTTAATTGTACTTGGATGGTGACCCTTCCCCACTAATTAAGCTGATCTAAACCACTTTTTCTCAGCCTAAAATCAGGTCATGGAGAGGTGAAGCCAGCCCAAACACATGGGTTGACACAAACCAAGCCAAAGAAGCCATGCCCCCATTCCATTTTGATCTAACCACTTTACACATGGCAACGACGATTGAACTCACAAACATCGAGCTCGAACCTCCCGACCACGAGGGTGACCCTTGCCTGCCGGCCAGCCACCTGGGCCGCCGGAAAACACCACACCCGAGAGCTCCCATGTGAGCCCACATTGAAATTCTCCCTTGCTGAGTTGCCCCATGCCCAATGGCCACCATGGATGTTCTTCTCCTCACCAGAGCAGATGATCATAACCCCTAACTCCCCCTCGGAGGCCCTCCAGCCATTCCTATTTAAACACCACCCCCTCTCGGCCAAAGAGGAGACTGAAACAAACCATACAGAAACTCTGCCAAAATCATTCCAGACTCTCCCCCACACCTGGAGAACTTGATCCCCACTGAAATCCCCCTGCCATTTCCTCTCTGTGAGCTCAATTTCGAGTTGAAATTTAAGCCCAAAACCAGGACACTTCACCACGGTGAGTCAATCCTCAAATTGATTGACTCTACACCTTCACCGGACCAAAAGGAGAAGTTTCCCGGCAAAAGCCCCCTCACCGGGCCGGCCATTGCTTCCGGCCTCCAAGCTTTGTGATCGGCCGTGGTCACTTTTGTACCTGAGCAATTCACCGAGCCAAGGGACTTCATCTGGAGCTTGCTTGGACCCAATCGAACGTGACACAACCCTCAGATCGAAGCTTCACTTCTCTGAGCAAAGGTACAAACTCTCTCTTCCTCCCAAGCTCCTGGAGATTCTCCATTTGATATGAATCGATTTCAATGCAAGTTTACCGTATGGATGTGTTCGTCTCTTCAAGATGAATCCATAGAGCATAAGAACACAAAAATCCGTTTAGAATCGAGTGAGTTCTTAGGGTTTTAGTGTGGACGGTCACGGGTGCACACCAGTCGTAGACGATGACCAGGAGTCGTCAGATCGAACGTGTATCGAGCGGACGGTCGGGATCGAGCCGGACAGCGCGATGGTACATGAACCGCGGGCCCCTGGAGCGATGAGTCGGATGGCGGCGTCTAACCAGAAAGCGCCGCGTGGCTGTTCGGAGATGCTAAGGATGACGCGGCGCCGATTCGGATAAATAGAAAAATAGGATTTTATGGATTTATTTAATTACCAGAACTTAGAAAATCCATAACTTTGTGTAGAAAAATCCTAAAAATAAAATAAAAATACCCCCTTGCTCAGTGAACAGAGGAGGATAATGTGGAAAAGAAATCAATTAATTTCATTTAGTATTTTATTTTTAATGATTTAATTACTCTCTGCACTATTTCAATTCTCCATGCACATAGACAATTCACCATGGCATGAGACCATAGGAGCTTTTAAAGCCTCTGAACTTGGGAACATTCCTCGAATTTTCCAAGGTCAGAGGCCATCCCTATGAGAAGTTATTGATTTTTCAATTGCATGTTACTGTTTTGAGTATTTTAATTCCAATAATTAGCATGTTGAGAAATAAATTCTAGGAAAATTTGTTGATGTTTCTTATGACCAGAGGAACTTGGGAAAAATAAGTTTTGAGTTAATTCACTTGGAATAACCCTAATTGGTCTAAATACCCAAAATTGAACTTTAATTAATTAGGGTTAACTACACATCAAATTAACTTGAAAACAATTCTCCACTAATCTTTAGGATCAGAGGAACATCACATAAAAATTTGAAGTCAATTGGACTTGATTAACCCCACCAAATGGGTTGATTAAGCCTCTTAAGCAAAATGGATAAAATTAAACTTTAAAAATTCATAACTCACAAAATATTTTTCAAAAATTCACAAAAATGGTTTTGGAGCTTCTCTCGATATCAGAGGAACTTAAGAAAATTAAAATTGTAATTTTCTAAAAAAGTTGATTTTTATCATTATTTTAATATTTTTAATAATTAAAAAATAATAAAAATCATAAAAATATTAAAAATCACCAAAATGTCACATTTTGAATTCTAATTACTTAGGAACAAACCAAATATTTTTCTTAAGTCCCTAGGATAAGATATTGAATTTTAAAGGCTTAATGTAATTTCTATTATTAAAAAATGCATTTTCCAACCTTTTTCACTAAAATAATTCTAATAAATCAAAGAAAAATCAGAAAAAATACAAAATTTATTTTTTTGAACTCCTTGAGGTCAGAGAGATTTATGAAAAATATAAAATCCATTTTTTAACTTTAATTTTATTTTAAAATTAATTAATACTCCAAAACTCAAAATAATTCTAATAAATAAAATATAATTCAAAAAATCACAAAAATTGGTCCAAATGGTCCTCTGGTCACTAGGAACATACCATAATTTTTTTAAGGATAGAAATATTTTCTTGGTTATGTTATTGAATTTTCCTTGAAAACTCCTATTTTCCATTAAAAAAAATTACATAAATAAATTAAATACAGAAAAATCACATTTTCTCCTCTAATGTCTTAATTGACATGTGAGTGAGGTTACATAAAAATTTCAAGTTCATTTGAGCTTAATTTAGTGAGTTATAGAATTATTAAGCTTGAAGGGCAAAATGGTAATTAAAATTTTCAACCTTTAATTAAAATTTTAGGATTAATTAAAAGGGGAAGGATAAAATATTTGACTTTAAACTAATTTTGGATGATTGAAACTTAAATGATTGAGGGTAGAAATCTACTAACCATTTCAAATATAATTAAAATAAAACTTTAATTAAATAATTAATTGAAATTTTGGAAGAATAATAGAAATTGGAATTATTAAAGTAGGGATATTATTAAGAGGATATTTATTCTTTAATTTAAAAATCCCTAAATAAATCACTTCAATAATACTTAATTCTTACTTTAAAAAAAATTAAAATAATAATCCAAATTAAAATTAAACTAAAATTAAATTAAATTTAAATTAAATTAAACTAAAATTAAATTAAAATAATAATCCAAATTAAAATTAAACTAAATTTAAATTAAATTTAAATTAAATTAAACTAAAATTAAATTAAATTAAAATCAAATTAAATTAAATTAAATTAAATTAAATTAAAATTAAATTAAAATTAAATTAAATTAAAATTAAATTAAAATTAAATTAAATTAAACTAAAATTAAATTAAATTAAAATTAAATTAAATTAAATTAAATTAAATTAAAATTAAATCAAATTAAATTAAAATTAAATTAAATGGAATTAAAATTAAATTGAATTAAATTAAATTAAAATCATTTAACAACAAACCTAAATGAAATCATTAAGAATTAAATCTAAAATAACTTGAACACTATTCCAATCTTAAACTAATTTTTCATAATTAAGTCAAAATTAAAATTAAATCATTAAGTTTAAATCATTAAAATACCTAATAAGTTGATTTGTCCTTTTAAAGCTCTTATTATTATAACTCTTAAATGAGGTATCAAGTGGAGTGTTACTTCACTTATAGGATATTCAAATGTCCTAGTTCATTGAGCAAGAGAACAAAACTTGAACTCCTAGATGATTAATTCACTTATATAATTAAACTCCCTTGGACTTAAAACAATCGTAGAGATATTGAAAAGATGTTTAAGACTCATCTTAAGCACTTCCTCAATATGATAGGATGTTTATAAGAACAATTGAACTTAATTATTCTTTAATGAAGAAAATCATCCTTAAACTAAAACACAAGAATCTAGACGTCATAGGAGATGACTAGCTATAGGATTAGGACTTTGGTAGACAACCAAAACCTTTCCCTTAGCTTTACATAGGTACTTGTTGAAATATTTAAATGTCTTAACATGTGTTTTAAGTGCAGCTTGGGATGACGGGAAGACCCTCCAGGTATGCTTTTATTTTGTTGCAATTTACTTTATTGCAATGTACTTTACTTTTCTTGCATGTTAAATAAAACTGTTGCATGAAAACCAAAACCTTTAGGATAGTCCCTGAACTAAAACCAAAACTAAATTAAAAGTCATTACAAGATAAAAATCACCGCCACAACATTTCAAAATATAAAACAACTCAAAATTTAATCACAAAACGAACAACAAAACTACGATCGCAACTAAATTAAAACGTCTCATCGAATGATCGGGAATACCTCGGATGATGTAACCCACGTGTTGTTAACGGGATTTCCCACGGTCTAAATGAAAGTGTGGAACTCATTCGATTGAGTTTAGCAAATTCATCCGGACTAAGGGAATTCGATGAAAATAACGGTGCTGGGATGACGGAACCGTGGGATCTTAATCGGTTCTGTTTAAACAACTTTAAGATTTGTTTTAATTAAAATATTAAAAAACACTTGGATTTTAAGATTTTCTCTAAACCAAAACACTTCTCCTATCTCTTGATTTATGACTTCTAAAACTTAACCTCTGCGACAACAAGGAGCTTGGAGCATTGTGGGCAGCAAGGCCATCTTCGTCAGCAAAACAACTCTACATCAGCTAAACATTCCTAGAATTAAACAACCAAACCATAGGACTTCGAGGTAGTTTGCCTAGTGCAACATAAATCCTCAACTTTTTGTTAGGCATTTGTATAATCATGTTATACAAATTAAGCCCTAACCGGTCTTAGGACTCCGAGGTAGTCGTTTGATACGACATAAACCCTCACATCTTCGAGGCTATTTGTATGATCATGTCATACGAATATAAGTCCTAAATAATTAAAATTGGCAGGATTGCAATATTAAATAAATTCTCAAATTGAAGCCAAACAATAGGATAGTTTGGGAAGTTGCCAAGATTCTTCTTGGATCCTCAGCTTCTCCTACTTTTATTCCTTTGAACTCCTGAAATTAACTGTTCCAAATTTGATCAATTCCCTATTGAAATTTCCAAAACTCAATCCTTTGAAAACCTTAAACTTTGAAATTCTTGAGAACGAAACCACTGATCATTATCGAGAGTTTTCTTAAGTGATTCCCGTCACTTAGGATGTAATTAACTATAGGGGCTTCGCCCTTATAGGAACTTTAAGAACCCGAGTAATATAAACCCTGCTTAATTCATTTATATTAAGCAGGGGAACTTGTCGGCTTATAAAATTGGTTCGTAGACCAAACGGATGTCACAAATCTTCTAGTTTATTTAATCGAGCCCCATCATCAAGCAGTATGTCTATTCTTCGGGATAGATATACGGTTTGTGATGTGGTGCTCGTTTATATAAACTATTTGGGATGTGAGATCGGTTTGATTTTTCATATCTTAAAATTTTCAAACTCAAAATTATTTTCAAAATAAAATGCTACTTTCTGAATTGTTAAATTAAAATTAAATCAAAAATTCGCCGACAACTTCTGTTTGGCGACCCATTTTCAAAATACAACACACAACCTAAAAATATGTCGACAAGAGCTTTTCCCAGCTCTTCTAATGAACATTCTTCTTTCCAAAACCTTCCCAAAGAAATTTATTGAACAAAATCTCAAGCCTCTTAATAACACCTTGAGTCATACACATCACTTGCATAATATAAAGAGGAAGAGAGGTAAGGACGCTCTTAAGTAATGTAACACGTCCACCAAATGATAAGAATTTATTCTCCCAAGAGAGAATTTTCATTCTTATCTTATCAAACAAATCAGAAAAAATATAATTTTTCTTAATTTTTTTGTCAATGGTGAAACCAAGATACTTCATCGGTAAAATAGCCTTAACACAACGAGTATAATCAACAATCCAGTTCTTCTTGACAGCAGAAATAAATTTAGAGCAATAAAAATAACATTTGGAGGTTATTAAAAACTAAACCAGACACATCTTGTAAATGAGAAATAACCCGCCAAACATATTTAATAGATCTCTTATTAGAATTAGTGAAAATAATAAGATCATCGGCAAAACAAAGCTGATAAATACTAATACCCCCTTTGTGATTATAGATTAATACCTTTAGAGATAAGGAGAAAGAGGGTCTCCTTGTTTAATACCTTTAGAGGCCATAAAAAAACCATTAGATGTACCATTAATAATAATTGTGTAATATTTATTATCAATAATCCTTTTGATAATATTACAAAAATCAGTATTGATAGCTTTAATTACATCAAGCAAAAATTCCCACCTGATAGAATCAAAAGCTTTTATAATATCCATTTTAAAAATAACATTACCACAACTTTTACTTTTATCAAGATCCAATAACAATTCCTGTAGAGTAATAGCATTATCCCCAATCAGTATTTCTTTAAGAAAAGCTGTCTGATTTAACAAAATAATTCTACTTAAAAGAGGTTGAATTCTTTTAACCATAATTTTGGAAATAATCTTAGATATAACAGAATTTATGCTGATAGGTCTAAAATCATTCCAAGAATTTTTACCATTCTCCTTAGGAATCAAAACTATAATAGAAGATTTAAAGTATCTAGGTATATCATTACCATAGAAAAAATCCTAAATGGCCTCAACAAGTTCAGGATGAATAACATCCCAACATACCTTATAGAACTCAGCAGCGAAACCATCTGGACCAGCCGCTTTGCCATCCTCTATGCTAGCTATAACATCCTTAATTTCTTCTTTAGAAGGAATATAAGTAAGATTTAAGTTAATTACACTAAGCAAACAGAAATATAAATCCACTTTATTCTTATCCAGAGGACTGCCATCATTATGAATTAAATTAGAGAAAAAGCTAAGACCATCATTAATAATATCCCTATGATTAGAAAAAGACCTACCAGAAAGACTAGTAATATTATTAATGAAATTAAACTTCTTCTTATTCTTAATACAAGCATGATAATAAGCAGAGTTCCTGTCTCCTTCTAAAAAATGAGTACTAGCAGCCCTTTGAGAATAAAAAGATTCCTCCATATTAATGGCATTAGTAAGCTCTTGTTGCCCTTGAATTAATAATTCAAACTTAATACTATTATTACAGTAATCCAATTTGAGCTTCTTCACTCTAGTCTCAGCATTAGCCACAGTCTTAGAAAGATTACCAAAAACATTCCAATTCCAATTTTTAAGAAACTTGGCAAGATTTTTCTGAAGTAACCACAGTTTAACACCAGGATTAGTATGCATAAGGTTCAACTTATTAGCCTGCCAATTCTCTTTAACACTTGAAAAGAACAGAGGATGGAGAGTCCACATCATCTTGAACCTTAATAAAAATCGGGGTGTGATTCGAAGCCAAAAAAAAAGAAGATGATGAACCTTATACATAAAAAAGAATTAAGCCAAGCACAATTAGAAACAAATCTATCCAGCCTTTCATAGACATGACCATGGTTCCAAGTAAACAGATTACCATGGTACCCTAAATCAAAAAGACCCACATCCATCAGAACATCATTAAAATAAGAAATAAGATTAAGATTAGGAGGTAAACCTCCCTTCTTCTCATTAGTAGAAAAAATAACATTAAAATCTCTCCCAACTAACCAAAGTTCAGATAAGGGACCAATGGTTTTAGTAAGCTCCATAACTCAAGTCTATCAATCTTATGACAACCAACATAAAAAATGGTAAGTAAAAACTGATATCCATTAATATTAATTTTCAAATGCAACAATTGTTTATGATTAATAATAATATTAACCATAACACAATCTTTCTAAAGAAACCAAATTTTATTATTAGAGTTAGCAAAGTAATGATAGTTACCATGTTTTTTAATATACTTATCATTGTTAGAAGACTACACCAAAGGTTCAAGAATACCAAATAAAGAAAGATGATAAAGACGTATCAAATTCTTCAGTCTATTAGAAGCATTTGCTTTAGCAATGCCTCTAATATTCTTAAATAATGTATTAAATGTCATCATCCAAATCCCTCCTTCCTCTAGTAAATCTATAAGGAAAATATCTATCATTAGAATCTAAATTTTTTCTTATAAGTTGACAAAGTTCCCTAATACCCTTAATTTTCTTCCTCTTAGAATTTATTTTTATCATCCAAGCTTCTTCATTATCAGATCTAGACAAATTATTATCATCTTCTACAAAAGTAGCATCATTAGTAGATTATTCTGCTCGACAACAAGATTACATAAAAAAGTTTCATCCATCTCATTATCTTTATTAGGAACTATATCTTGAAGTAAAACAGGATGAGAATCAGCAATACTACAGTTTCAAGTTTAGAATCTATGGGTTTAGCATTATGAGAATCATAATCTTTACCCGTGGCAATTCTTGAATTGGAGTCACCAAGATTGATAACCCTTGTAGAAGCCATGTTATCCTGCATCTGATAAAGATCACGAGTAGAAATCATATCAACATTAGTAGTATCATTCCTATTCAAATTATCATTAATAAGGATAACCTCATCAGCTTTCTTGCCTAAATCTTCTATATCAGTAGGAGTAGATTCAATCCCATTACCTCCAAAATTGTAATCAACTTGAACCCTGTCCTTATGCTTTGTCTCATCCTCCTAAGTACTTAAAGATTAGAATTTAAGCACTTGAAACTCCAAGTGAAACAAAGAAGTGTTTTGAATTTCTATGGGGTAAGGTTTCCATCACTAGTCTTCTAAGATGGTCACTAGGAAAGTCCTATGGCTAGACCCTAGGCTCTTCTAAAGAAAGACTAGACCTCAACAAAAGTGAGGTTAACAAGCAATCGACCTAAGGAACTCTTCCTAGCAGTACCAAGATTAACCCTAAGGAGAAGAGTAGTGAGCACGTCAAAGCTGTGAAGTTAAGAAGTGGAAAGAGTTGGAAGACGTAGTTCAGAAGAATCTTGAGTTGGAGAATGAGCCTTTAAAGCTTGAAAAAACTAAGGAAAATATTCCTAAGGAAGTAGAGAAACTAGTTTCCCCAACTTAGATTAACTTATAAAAATCTCCACCCCCATTTCCTCAATGACAGCAGCAGCAAAAACTAGATCAATAATTTTTGAGATTTTTAGAAGTTTTAAGAAGCTAACGATTAATATTTCCTTTACCGAGACTTGGAGCAAATTCCCAGTTACTTGAAATTCATGAAAGACGTCCTCAATAAAAAAAAGAACTTTAGAGAATACAAGATAGTTGCACTCAGTGAAGAGTACAACGCTATTATTTAGAAGAAGCTTCCTCAATAATATAAGGATCCTGGGAGCTTCACTATCCCTTGTGCAATTGGAGAAACATTTTATTCCAAAGCATTATATGATCTTGGAGCTAGTATAAAAATTATGTCATTATCTATTTTCAAAAGGTTGGGATTAGGAGAAGTATCTCATACTACTGTAACCCTTCAATTGGCTAATCGATTGACCATGTATCTAAAAGGGGTTATAGAAGATGTTCCTGTTAAAGTGTGTAAATTTATATTTTCTGTTGATTTCATTATATTAGACATGGAGGACGACAAATAGATTCATATTATGTTAGGTATACCTTTTCTATCCAGTAGATAAGCAATTATAGATGTGCAGAAAGGTGAATTAACAATGAGAGTAAATGATCGGGAGGTAACTTTCAATGTATTAAAATCTATGAAGTATCCTTCCAAAGGAAATTAAGATGAATGCTTTCGGATGGATTTATTAATTATTTATGTAATAGCCATTTCCAAGAAAATTATGAAAGTAAATAAGAAGAGCAAGGATTGGATGAGGAGAATATTTCTGACTGTTAGGATGAATCTGCTCTATTGATTGTTGATAATTCAAAAATCTATCAGGAGAGGTTTGAGATTCTTGATACCACAGAAAAAAGTAAATCTGTAGTTCCTTCTATTAGGGAACTCTAAAACTTGAAATGACGGTACTTCCCAAATACCTAAAACATGTTTACATAGGAGAGTCATCTATTTTACCTATTATAAAATCCTCATATTTGACTCACTTACAAGAGGAGAAATTAATGGAATCTCTTAAAAATTATAAGAAAGCTTTCGGATGGACCTTCGCTGATATTAAAGAGATTAGTCCCTTTATATGTATGCATAGGATCCTGATGGAAGATAAACATAAACCTAGGGCAGATCTTCAAAAAAGATTAAACCCAATAATGAAAGATGTCTTTAAAAAGAAAATTTTAAGATGGCTACATACAAGTATTATACATCCTATATCAAATAATTCCTGGGTTAATCCTATTCATTGTGTTCCTAAGAAAGGAAGAGTAAAAATGTCTGCTAATGAACATAATGAATTAATTCCAACTAGACATGTCATTGGGTGGCACATATGTATTGATTATCAAAAATTAAATTATGCCACCAGGAAATATCACTTTCCCTTAATCTTTTTGGATCAGATGTTGGATAGGCTAGCTGAACATTCATATTTCTAATTTTTAGATGGCTATTATGGGTATCAACAAATACCTATAGCCCCATGTTGACCTCACTTTTGTTGAGCTCTAATCATCCTTCTTTAGAAGCCTAGGATCTAGCCATAGGACATTCCTGTTTACTACCCTAGAAGACTAGTGATGGAAACCTACTCATTAGAAATTCCAAACACTTTTTTACTCTTCTTGGAGTTCCACATATTTAGCTCTAACCTCTAGCACTTAGTAGGATGGAGCCAGACATGAGGGAGCTCAAGAGGGGTTCCCATAGAATTGCCTGGCCTTACAGTTGACCCTTGGTGGTGTGGCCTTGGTCAATCTTGCAAACACACATTTGAACTCTTCACTTTTACTCACAACCTAAAAACCTAAACCAGTCACCCTTAATCTAGTTCCCCACTTATTTGGAAATTCATGTGGGTGGTCCCTCAAACCCTTGGCTCTTGGCTAAGGTTTGGCTAGGACCAACACATGGAGCATCCAAAATGGGATTTCTTTTGGTTCTATGACTCAATAAGGGTAATTCTATGATTAGCATACTCAACTAATCACAATTTTTCCGTATTCCCAATTTTGCCCTTTTAACCCTAAATTTTCCCAAAATTACCAAAATGCCCCTGAAACCTTAATTTTCCCAAAATTGCCCAAATTCTCAATTTTCTTTCAAAAATCATTTAAAATCAACACAAACCACTCAAATTGACCAAAACACTCCAAAATTCCCAAAATAAACCTAAAATTATCAAAATTACCAAAATGCCCCTCATATCCTAAAAATTGTCAAAATTACCAAAATGCCCCTCATACTCCAAAAATTCTCAAAATCCTCAATTCACTCAAAATGTCCCCGAAATCAATTTGAACCACTCCATATCTTCAATTTCACATAAATCCAACAAAATCAGCTAAAATTTGGTAAATTTTCCAAATTGCCCTTAAGTGCCCAAACTCTCCAAATCACCCCCAATTTCCACAAATTTGATTTAAAGCTCTCCCCATTTCAATTCGAAATCAATTTTCATCATATCCAAACCTAATTTGAACCAAATTATAGCTCAATTGAATCCAATTTCAAGGCCAAATCTCAAAACTTATTCAAATGCCTTAAATTGACCCTAAGCCAAAATTCCATCAAATTAAACTCTATAACCCATTCCATTCCACCAAATTCACTTCCTACTCTTTATATCATTCCCATAGACCAATTTGAACCATAAATTTGACTAGAACTAAACTCAAACCTAACCAAAATTCAATTCAAACCAAAATACCCAATTTTTCCCAAAAACCCAAATCTCACCAAATTAAACTCCATAGCCTCTCAAATTCCATCCAATTCACCTTTTAATGCTTCATGACAATCTTCTAAATCAAATTGTCCAATCAATTGAGCCAAATACAAACTCTAGCCAAGCCTAAATCCAAGTCCAAGACAAATCCAAAAATTTGAACCCAAACCTTAAACCCACTTGGTTTAGCCCAACTTGGACCACCACAGCTACCATTTGGACTATAAGAAGCAACCTAGATTCACCTAGGCCACCCTAGGTGAGCCATGGACCAAGGGTCCCTTTATTTGGGGATCTCTTCCTATATTTAACCAAATGACCCAATCTTTGCCATCAGCCATCAAACCTCCCAACTAATCACATTTAAACCTTCCCTGGCTCCCCTGACCCAGCTAGCCACCAACCCTACCATGGCCAACCAGAACCCAAAATCGAGAAGGCCATCTCCATGGATCAAACCCAATTTCACCCATCCAATGTGTCTCATCCCCATTGGTTGTTTGCACCGCTCAACCCTCCACCTAACCAATCTTCTCCACCCTCTGGCTTGGCCAGTTAATCCTTAATTCCATGGCTATTTAACCACCCCCACCACAACTAAAAATATATATGATCAAATTACTTGGGGAAACTCTGCCAAAATCCTTCCAAAGCTTCTCCAGACCTTCCTAAGCTCAAGCTCACCATTCTCCAGCCACCTCCCCCACTACCTGTGCTTAATTTCTCCACCCAAAAATCACTCAAAAAAGGACAACCTTTGTCACTCCACCAAACTGCACAAACCTTCAAATTAAACTGCCCTTGCACTTCCCCAGGACAAACGAGGAAGATCCTCATTGAAACCCCCATCTCCCGAGCTCTGAGCACCTGACTTTGATCAAGGGTGCACCACCTATTGTAGGAACTCCTATACAAACCCATTCCTAGAGCAAGGTGACACTTCGAGGAGGTTCACCGGACTCAACTGAAGCTTGTGCAAGAACCCAATCGAGACCACACCTCTTGGGCTCATGTATACTCTATTTTCCCCTAAATCGAGCTCAGTTATAAATAGAAGTTTGATTTCATGCTTAATTAGCTGTATAAATATGTTTGTATGGACTAGATGAAGGTGCAAGAACAAGCCCAATATCATTTAGTTGTGTATCAAGCAAGATATTAGGGTTTGAGTGTGAATGGTTCTCGGTTTACCAGTCGGGAACGAAGACGGAGGACCGTTGGATCGCACATTTATTGGATGGAAGATTGAGATTGTGCCGGACATGACGAGAAGACATAAAGCATGACCCTCGTGGCATCTGACACGGAAGGTGGTGTAGAATAGGAGTGCGATGCGTGGGCTTTCTGAGCCGTCGTAAGTTGAGTCAGTGTCATGTAGATAAGTAGGAAAATAGGGTATTTTTGACATATTTAAATACTAAAAATTTAAAAATTCATAACTTATAGTGTAGAAAAATCATAAAAATAAAAATAAAAATATCATGTTGCTTAATGAACAGAGGAGAAAATTATGAATGAAAAAATAAAAAAATTTATTTGCTATATATTTTATTTTTAATTAATTAAATATTCCAGACAGTATTTTAATTATATTTAATTAAGTATTAATCAACTTGGCTTAGAATTTGGAGGGCTTATTTTGTAAGTGGATAGAGATGTTCTTTGATTTTTCCAAAGTCAGAGAACACCTTTAATCTCAAAAGCCCTAATTTTCAAGTCTAGTTGCTTATTTTTGCTTAAAATAATTATATATATTAAAATAAAAATCAAAAAAATATGGGATCTATTTTGGCAGGTTTCTGATATACCTATAAAATATAATATTTTTGTACAAATTTTATACTTTTTTTAAGATATTGCACTTTAATATAAGGTATTTGTGTGTTTTTCTTTCAGGTACAATTAATAGATAAATTATGGCAAAAGAAGTAAAAAAGGATCAAATTTGGAGCAAAAATGAAGAAGATGTGAAAATGAACTGGGGCGCCGAAGCACCCAGATCTGGCGCCTAAGCCCCAGAAGACAAAGAATGTCGCGTCTAAGCGCCAAAGGCCCCGCGCTTAAGCGCAGAGTAGTTACTATGAATTTTTGAAGAATCTTTGGTGAATTTTGAAGGGGTGTTTGAGGAAACCCTTGGTAAGAACATGGGAAGCTGATAATAGGCGCCAAAATACATTCAAATGGCTCTTGAAAGGAGGCATCTCTTAGAAGATTCATTAACTATGAACACATTTTTAAAGAGACACCAAAACACCTTTTGAAAAAATATAAAAAGAAGTACTTGAAGAGAATAAATGAGAGAGTTAGAAAGGAGATTTGAAGAGTAGAATTAGTTTTAAGTTGTAGGATTATTACGTGGAAGGTGGGTATAGAATTCTAAGTAAAAATCTATTGTTTGTTAGTGTATTAGAGAGATTTTAACCCTCTAGGGTTAGGCAACCAGTCCTAGGAGTCTTGTAAGAGAAATGAAGAGATTTAAATGAACTTCAAGAGATTGGTGGAGAGGAATTTGAGATAAGTTTTTATCTTTGTACTTCATTTAGTTTTAATTTAAACTTCTTGTGTTTCTACATGATTTCTACTTTAAAAATTAATTGTTGTTGTGGATTCTTTATGAATTCTTAGTAGGTTTTTTTATCTTTTCTTCTTAAAATGAAAAGTAATTAAGTGTTGAATGGAAGTTGTGGAAGTATTGATCTTTAATGTTTGAATAAGATGTGATGATTTAATCATTGTACTTCATTCATTTCTTGATTTGGTCAATTAAGATGTTAATATTTGTTGTAAGAACATGTAAGATCTGTGATGGTATTGTCTCTGTCAACTAATATAAAAAATCACATGAGATTGTATGGATGAGAATGTATTTCATATAATTGAGTGCAAATAAATAGGGAAATATACTTTAGAGTGACAGACTAAAGCACAAAATTTAGTTTATTATTTTAGGTTTTATACGTGATGTTAGACCCCAGGTGGAGGAAAAGGAGGGAACTCTAAAGCGAGAGCTAGTATCTTCCCTACCTAACCCGTCTTCAAAAGTATTCAAACTTCAAACTAGCCAATATTCTTTATAGCATCTCTAGTAAGAGTAAAGAATGATATTGCTCTTATTTGACACAACATATTTTGCATAATTTAATAACATAACTCTTATACTTATTACTTATTCATGATAAGGAGGAAAATATTTTCATTTTTACTTATTTTATCTTACAAAAACCTCGTTAAAGTTAATTAATCGCTTACTTTATTTCAAATTATCAAAAATTACAAAAAAGAATCGCATTTTCAATCCTTCGATAATATATATAGTTTAAGTAAGTGTCTTTTTTAAATAGATTTTGTGATCTAATTCTTTATTAAAAATTTACAAGATTCCCTGTGGGTTCGATATTTCGGGGCTTAATCAGAAAGTCCTATATTACTTGACAACGATACGTATACTTGCGTAGAATCCCAAAATTTAAATATAAGTTGAACTTTCATTAACATCAGAGTAAAGTTTTTAGCATCGTTGTAAAGAAAAAAATTTTATTAAATAGAAAATTATATCATATATATATATAAATCATAATACGATAGAAACGAGGTCAAGTTTTTGGCGCCGTTGCCGGGGAATTGAAAAGAAAATTTAAATTTTTTAAGGAATTTTTAGAAAAACACATTTCTATTTTTAAAAAGTCTTATTAAACTTTTAGATTTATTATAGAAATATTGCAGTGTTGGTTTTATAAGTTTATGTGTGGTTTTATTTTATTTTAACTATTGTTTTGTGATTGTTTATGTGTAGTTCAAGTTCTGAAGGATTAGTGCCCTATGATTCTAAAATAGAAAGAACTATTATAAAAATAAGGAAATTATAAACACAAAAAATAATAAAAAATTTCAAGAAATGACAAACCAAAATAATCAAAATGCTGAAATTCATCAAGAATTTAAACCTTTAAAGATTATGCAAACCCTACAGTGGATGAACTTCATGGTAGTATTTAAAATCCTACTATAGCTGCTAATTCTTTTAAACTTAAACCTGCTATTATCCAAATGATATCAGATAATCAATTTGGAGGAGCACCAACTGAAGATCCAAACTTACATCTTCTCAATTTTCTAAAATCTTGTGCTACATTTAAATATGATGGTGTTTCAAATGATGTTATTAGACTTAAGTATTTTCCATTCTCACTTAGGGATAAGGCTAAGATAATGTTGAATTCGTTAGCACCTAGATCTATCAGAACTTGGGGTGATTTAGCGCAGAAATTCCTTGCTAAATATTTTCCACCATAAAAAACCGCAAAGCTTAGAAATGACAATACATCTATTTATCAGTTTGAAGGAGAATCTATTTATGAAGCTTAAGAACAATTTAAAGAACTCCTAAGAAAGTGTCTACACCATGTTGTGCCAGATTGGTTGATTATTCAAAATTTTATAATGGATCAGTTGGATCTCTTAGATCTATTATCGATGTCGTTGTTGGTGGCTTAAGAATGTGAAAACAATTTCATGAAGCTTATACTTTAATTGAAGAAATGACCACTAATAATTTTCAATGGTCTTCTAAGAGGGTACATCCTAAGAAGGTTGCCAATATTCATGAATATGATGCTTTTGCAATGTTAGCAAATCAAGTTGCTACAATTTTAAAGAAGATAGACCAATTTAAAATAAATTTTTCTCAACAAATTCCAATGATTGAAGACAATTCATTAGACCAAATGGTAGATTCTCAAACATCAATAAAAACTTTAAATGCTATAAAAAATAAGTCAAATAATCCATATTCAAACTATTACAACCTGTGTTGGAAAAATCATCCTAACTTTAACTAGAATAATAATAATTCAGGTGGTATTAATTAGCAATGGGGGAACACCAAGTAAACCCATTGGGGAACTGGAACAACTAAGGTAATTGTAATTATATATCTACTTATCTTCCAGGTTTGAACAATAATCCACAATTTAAGGATAAGAAGTTGTCTATAGAAGAAGTGGCGTTACAAATGAGAAAGCAACTACAGAGTCAAGCAGCTATAATTAGAAATATTGATAATAAATTGGGACAAATAGCAAAGTCATTAAGTAATAAAACCCAATGAACACTTCCTAGTAATACAAAAGTAAATCCAAAAGACTAGAATAAAAAGCAAGTAAAGGTTGTTCAACTTAGAAGTGGAAGAGAGTTAAGAGGTAGAGTTCAAAAAGAAATTGAGGTAGAGAGAGAAGAAATTGAAGAACCTAAATAGGACGCTCCGATAGGTATTGAGAGACCTATTTTTCCACTTAAAATTAACCAAGAAAACTCATCACCACCTCCATTTCCTCAAAGAATTTGTTAACAAAAGTTGGATAAACAATTTTTAAAATTTCTGGAGAACAAATGTCAAGCTATGTGAAGTTTATGAAAGATACTCCTAATAGAAAAAGGAAGTTCGAAGATAACAAGACAGATGCACTTAGTGAGGAGTGCAGTGCTATAATTCAGAAAAAACTTCTCGAAAAGCTTAAAGATCATGGTAGCTTCACAATTCCATGTGCGATAGAAGACAGATTTTATGGAAAGCTTTATGTGATTTAAGTACAAACATTAACCTAATGCCATTATCTATATTTAAAAAACTGGGATTAGTAGAATATCCCCTACCACTGTAACTTTGCAATTAGTAAATCGTTCGATAGCATATCCTACGAGAGTTATAGAAGATGTTTTCGTAAAAGTGAATCAATTTATCTTTTCTATTGACTTTATTATGCTATATATGGAAGAAGATAAAAAAATACCTATCATTTTGGGGCACCTTTCTTAGTTACAAGAAGAGCAATGATAGATGTACAATAAAGGGAATTAACTATGTGGATCAATTATCAAACAATTACTTTTAAAATTTTAAAATCAATGAAATACCCTACAAAAAGTAAAGATGATGAATGTTTCAGGATGGATGTAATAAGATATCTGAGTCAATGACATTTTAAAACAACATATGACGAGAAATTTAAAATGAAATAATTGCAGCACAAGCAAGAAGAGGAATTAGAACAATTTAATGATTTTTTTGAAGAAGATTCAAATTATATTCGAGAAAGTTTTGAAGTTTTAGACATGAAGGAAAAAAACAAATATTTTTGTTCATCAATTGAGAAACCTCCTGAACTTGAATTGAAGTTACTTCTAAACATTAAAATATGTCTTTTTAGATGATTCCTCAACTTTAATGGTTATAATTTCCTCGAATTTAACTTAAGAAGAAGAGTGTTTATTGAAATTTTTGAAGAAATATAAGAATGAATTTGGATAGACAATTGTTTATATTAAAGAATCAGTCCTTTAAATTGTATGCATAGAATTCTAATAAAAGAAAACTGCAAACACAAGGCTGATCCTCGAAGGAGATTAAATCATATTATGAAAGAAATTTTTATGTAAGAAATTTTAAAATGGTTAGATGTTGGATTTATCTATCCTATTTCAAATAGTGCATGGGTTAGTCCAATAAATTGTGTACCAAAGAAATGAGTGATTGTAACTATAACTAATACCGACCAGTTACAGGATGACGAATATGCATTGATTATAGAAAATTAAATCTTGTCACCAGGAAAGATCATTTTTCATTACCCTTTCCAGATCAAATGATGGATAGACTAGCCAGGCATAAGTACTTTTGTTTTCTGGATGGATATATTAGTTATCACCAAATACAAATTGCTCCTAAGGATCATGAGAAAACAACATTTACCAGTCCTTATGGTACATTTATTTTTAGAAGAATGTCATTTGGTTTATGTAATGCCCCTGAGTATTTTTTGTGATTTAATTGAAAAAGAAATTGAAGTTTTCATGGATGATTTTTCGGTGTTTGGAACTTCATTTGAATCATGTTTAGAACATTTATCACGAGTTCTTAAGCGCTATGAAGAAACCAATTTAGTTCTTAATTAGAGAAAATGTCAATTTATAATAGCAGGAGGAATTATTTTGGGACATCATATATCAAAGCAAGATATGAAGATAGATCCTGCAAAAATTCAAGTAATCACTATTTTACCTCACCCAATAAATGTGAGGAAAATTACTAGTTTTTTAGGACATGTTGAATTCTACAGCCGATATATTAAAAACTTCTCAAAAATTGCTAAGTCACTATGTCATTTATTTAATTTTGATAAAAAGTGTAAAAAATATTTTGAGCTATTATTTTAACATCAAACAAAAACTTATTTCGCAATGCTCATGATTTTTTATTTTTAAAAATTAAAAATATAAAAAGATTTAAATATAATCTTAATGGTTTATGCAACTTGAGATAGAAGTTGGCACGAGAGCATAGGAAAAAAAATGAAATGATAGTAATAAGAAAGAAGATGGGATGCTATTTGGTGGTCATAGAAGTTTCAATAGAGGTCATTTGAGGTAAGGCAATGACTGAGAGGAGTTTAACGAAAGTAGACATGAAGGCCTCTGGGAATGTGATATGATGGAAGCAGAGATGGGAGGTCGTTGTTGATAGGTATATAATACTAGAGAATGAGAGAGGGAAGAGGCATGGAAACAAAGTAGAAGATTGATCTTTTTAGGGTTTCGTGAGTTGTCCCTGGGATCGTGGCTGAGAAGGCATCACCTACAAAGAAAGCATCCGCAGCATCGAAGAAGAGGTCCGGGTCGAGATGGTGAGGGCTATTTTGAAAATGCAAAAAATAAGTTTTTCGTGTTTTGTGTCTTTAAAAAATATAAAACACTTTTGTATAAAAAACAATTGAAAATATGGGAAACAAACATGTTTAATTTAATTTTCTATTTCTTTGAAAACAAAAAGAATGGGAAACAAAAAGTGATTCCAAACATCCCTGAAGTTTATAGTTTTAGTGTGCATCCAATTAATTTAAAAGGTCATCATTAAAAGGGCATCAACCCACTCAATATATGATAGGCTAACATTATAAAATAATATTCAGATTGTTTCAATGAGATGATGATGCCTCGTTCAATCACCCCATTTTGTTCAGGTCTATATAGACATGAATATCAATACCAATGCCACAGAAAATTCTTTAGTTATATATTATTGTATTCTCTACCCCCATCAATCTTTAGAATTTTCACTTGTATAAAATTGGGTTTAAAGCATATGTATAAACGTTTGAATTTTATGAGTTGTTCAAGATCTAGTGCTCATAGGATAGACCAAGGAAACATGGTATCTATAGTCATAAGTGGAGATAATTAGGGAGGAACTCCATACATTTGAATGCATAAAATCTAAGTTCTTGTGTTTATGTTTTGTACTAGGTAAAAAAGATGGCTTAGGCGATTTGATATTAAGGCAAGTAGTACATGCAGATGGTTTAAAGGAACGTCAAGATTCTGTTCATAGAAATGATACTGATAAAAACATTATATGGATATCCAACTGTTCATGCCAAAGCTTAACAGCCGCAGTTCCTATGAGTGTGACAGAAAGAGCCTTTGGAGGGAGACGAGATGGAATGGAGTGAAAGACTTCTAGAGCTGGGATCCTTGAGAAGCGTTTGATTGGTCTGTGGATCAACAATGAAAAATCCAAAAGGATTAAAGGACACAACGACCTTATTATCCTTGACTAGTTGGTAAACAATTAAAAGGTTTTGAGATAAAGAGAGAATATCTTATTTGAAGTAAAATAAGCTAATGTTGAGGTGTTGGAAGAATGGCCATCTCCTATGTGCTGAACTTGAACAGCATGACCATTGCCCATTACAATCTGTTCATTCATTCGATAAGGTTTCGATAATGTGTAGCTGATTCAAATCAAATGCAAGGTAAGCAGTGGCTCCTAAGTCAAGTACCCAATCATGTTATGTAGCTGCAAGAACTTGAGTAAAATTTGTTGGCACATACTCGAAGTTTATTCTATGCCAACCTACTGCTGCTAAGTGCCATATCTTATTGCATATCTAGCACAGTGTTTGACTTGGTTGTTTATCAACCTGCCTTTGTTTCACCCAAGTAATTTCCTCGTGTTTGATGTAGTACCATATCCCTGAATTCTGAGAGATGAATTCTTGCAAAATTTTGTAGTTAGAGCTAGCCGAGAATCATTCACTACATTCTTAGCATTTTCATTTGCTATATTGATATCCTTGGTGCAAAGCAATGAATATAGATCATTCAAGCTAATGGTATGCAGCTGGGTATGAATAGCAGTTTTAAAAAATTAATATGCAGGTAGTGACAAATTCAGTGTGGAGAGAATCACATCTTCCTGATCAATGTGAGAACAAGCAACAATTATAGTACCCACCAGCGCCTAAATTTCTGAAATATATTTTCATTGTGTTATTTTTTATTGAAATGTGATGAAGCTCATTCTTCAACTGGATCTCAGTTGATCTGTTTGAAGGTTGTAATCTCCTTTTAATTGTCTTCCAGATGTCTAAAGAAGTCCGAAGATGCAAAACAAATGGTAGGATAGCTGAGGAAGTAGTAGATAACAAAGCCGCTGACAAATTTTGATTAAAATGAATCCAGGATGTATATTAAGGATTTATGGTCACTGAATTACTATTTTCAGATAGGAATTTCTGATGACATGACATGGTGCAGTTCCATCAAGATATCCAAACAAATTACTGGCAGTGAGATAATTTTCTGTTGTCAATCGGTTCTGAGCGAATTGTTTCACGTGAGAGCAGAAATTCAAGGGATGAAGGAATGGTAGTATTTAACGTAGAGTGGAAGACAGAAGTTCACAAGTTGCAGAGTCCTCCATTAGAATTTAGACTCAAAATAAAAAGGGAGAAGGATCTTAGTGAGAGACACGAGAAAAACTTGAACCTGCTCTAATACCATTAAGACAAATTTCAAAAGCAATGAATGCAGAAAAGCTTAATTTCATTCACAGATAACAAAGATACTTCAGCATTGATCCCCATAGATATATATAAAAGAAGAATGGAAAATTCTATAAAGGGAATCAAGTTAATTAGCTGCCTCTTGAGCCGCAGCAAGTGGTTATAATTCTGTTATAGAAAGTGGAAGACCTTTTTGTGAATTGTCAGTTTGTTTGACAGATTGCTGCAATTACGAATAACTTTAAAAGAATAAAAAATCATCACGCCTCAATAAAAATCAACGAAAATTCTCGCCACTTTATATGAATAAATACCTCCCTTGAAAGAGCATTGGTTCAAACAAGAAATATAAAATTATGCAATAACTTCAAGGAAACTCGCATTTCTCTGAGAGATGGAATAACAGGAACACACTGGCATAACAAGCGATAATCGATATTCCATTCACAACGAGGTAAGTCAGGTTTACGTCAGTTGCCACAATGACGGCAAGGACACCACTTTCAATAATATAAATCTAAATGGAAAACTGCTTTACAAAATAAGACATCAGGAAAAAAAAAGGCTCACTAACAGCAACAAACCATTGTCCGAGTTACATTTATATCTGGACTAACCGGGGATGAGATAAAGATGGGACTATCATATCTCTGTTCGCACAAACCCACAGCCGTGGTGTCTCTATGTCATCTCCTGCATTGGTAGGAATATGCCAGCTACCTCTTTCTGATTCCTGCATCCAGCAGATATAGGAATTAACAAACTCATGTAAAAGATACTAGGTAATATCATGAGGTTTGGCATTAAAGAACTCGCATTTTTCATTGAGATGTACATAAGGCTCTTTCGTGTCACTAGTACTGTGTAATTTGCAGAGCCAATATCTCATGAAATACCTATTCCGACGCTGCGCATGAGAATATCAGTCATACACTGATTCAAACATGTTTACAAGCCAAGTAGAATGAGGATTTGGATCCTCAACAACAATTACTACTAAACAGTGTGCTCTTCATAAGGTTGTGTGGAATTAATGTTGGTCATCCATACCACATTAGATGGCAAAGACAGACATGTAACAAAAAATTGTGCAATTACGTGAGAAAAGGAGAGGACCAAATCCGTACAATGATGAGAATCCCGTGATGAGAATAGGAGAATAGGAGAGGATAGACATGTAACAAAAAAATTGGTCATCCAGACCACACTAGATGGCAAAGATAGACATGTAACAAAAAATTGTGCAATTACGTGAGAATAGGAGAGAACCAAATCCGTACAATGATGAGAATCCCATGCAAATTTGCAATCCAAAACTTCCATCAATTCTCCAAATGGTAACTGTGGGAACTCATTCTCACTGATTCGAAAATATAAGAAAAGCGAAACAAAAGGGAAGTAAGTAGAAATGGAAAAAGGAATTTAATTGAAATTAGTTTTCACATTGAGTGAAACCTTTTTTAATTAGAACAGTTTTTTTTTCATCTTTTTTTTTTTGTTTTTTTACTAAGAATGAGCAAAAAATTGTCCATGAATAAAATAAAATTATTAGCTAAATCCAAAGTATGGTGCTGGGGGTGAGATCAAAAGTAAAACTGGAAGAAATATTAATATGGTGTTGGTGGTGAGATTGTTGTTGTGGCTGTTCAATTGAAGTGAGTCAGATTTCATGAAATGTATGTGTGTGCATGTGTTTGTTATGTGTAGGAAAGGGAAAATGATACTTGTGTGTATGTACATGATTGTTATGTATGGAAAGGAAAAGCAATTTGTATGAGAGCTTCGTGCAGGTGTGCTAAAATCAGTCTTGACGGTATATGTTCACAACTAAAGCTTTTGAAATGTTTAATGCGATGCATTTGATGCGTCGAGCGAAATCTTATACACGCCTTTCGTAGCATTGTAAGTCGAAACTCGTACATGGCGCTTGTAGTGTTCTGGCCAATTCAAATATTAAATACCTATATGTGCTTTCATAGCGCGATGGGGAAATATTTGAATGTATAGAGGTAAACTATAAGTGTTTTTTGTAGCGTGGTAGGTGTCAAAGATTAGGTCTTAGTGTTTACACCACTCATATACACTTTTCGTAGTGTAGTGGGCAGACCCAGACTCCTGATACAACCCCAACAGAGATGACGTCGGAAGAATGCTAAGATATTGTCAGATAATAGGGTAGATTTAAAAGACATAATAAAATCTAAGTTTAGCTTAAAATAGACTTAAAATGATTTAAAAGAAACTTACATTCAAACTTAAACAAGTGCAGGGATATAAAAATGGTAAGTAAAAATGTAAAATATAAAAAAACAAGACTTAAAACTTACTTGAAAAGCTCAAAAGCTCCAAACCACACGGGAAAAGTAAAGTATCCCTACTCTCGAGAGCTTCAAGGCATGAAATGAACTGAGCCACAGACTTCTATTTATAGAAACAAAATGATGCTATGTAGGGCCCGCTATGATTAAAACTTCTACATGCAAACAAATCTTGTCGCCCCTATTAATGCTAAAACTTTAACCAACGTGCAAATCTTGCTGCCCATATATTAGTCAAAGCTTTAATGCACATACAAATAATTCTTACCGCCCATATCAAAGCTTTAGTGCACATTAATCCAAATATCGCCATTGGATCTGCAATCCACCTACACCAGCGGACAGAATGCGAAACTAACAACTTCAATGAAATCTTTTTACATCTTTTAATGCTAATACATTAGTACAAACCATAATAATCACCTAAAAGTTTATCTAAATTTTTCGCATGTGCTCCGTGTCCCTAAATACTCAAATTCATGCGTTTGAGAATGTCGAGTGATTTAACCACATGCTTAAGTTACAATACAAATTGCCTAGAGAAGCATGCACATTAATGAAAGTTGCAAAAATTTAATTTTTAAATGTCAAATGCAAGCCTACATAATTACATACGCTCTCAAGCGGGCCACTTACCTATACGGCGAGGTTGTGAATCCCACAATTTGTCCGGTTAGATCCTCCATCCTATAGGTACTATATTTAATAAGATTGGGCTCTCACTAAACCAATAGAATATTCCTTCTCACAAGAACTGAAGTTGACAGAACTAGTGTGTTTTAGTGATGATTAATAAATAATAATCCACGATGATGTTTGTGTTCATGTAGCCGACATCACTTAGTGGGATTAAGGCTTTGTTGTTGCTGTTGTTGTTGTTGTTGTTGATGATGATGTTTGTGTTAATAGTATAGCTCAACCGAAGAGGTCTAGTTGGTTCAAAGGTATCGTTTTCTGATGATGGGAATATTTATTGCACATTTTAACTGGAGGGGTTTATTTATAAAATAAAATTTTCAAATCATTAAAAAATAAAACATATTTAAATAAAATAAACCACTTAATGCTTAAAGAAAAATACATCCACCCTTCACAACTATTTGTCGAGATGGATAGATCTAATATTGGCTCGAGCTCACAAAAAGTCAATGTCATATCAAACATACTACTAAATTCATGCTCAAAACAATCTAATGCCAGTAAGGATGTGGCCCCAGTCCTATGTCCGCATGGTCTAGCTATCAAATGACACCAAAAGAAGCGGTTACGACTAAAAACCTCTGATTGGGAGGTTTGCTGCTAAATTAGACAATTAAATTATAGTCGCAGTTGTAGACCTTATGTTCTCCAATGGTATTTTATCTTTTAAGTGAGGAATCATAAGATATATTGATAGGACAAAAAACATTTTATAAACTAAGGTCGACTTAAATTAGTCCCATTAGACAAATAATCACCTCAGATCTATAAAATTCTCTTAAGCAAAGCAACTTATGATTGCTAATGATCTTCATTTTAGAATGGGTTGACTACGATTAAGTAGACCTAGGACCATAATGACCTGGGATGACGGAACTATGAAATCTTGATCGATTTATCAACTATTCCCCCACCATCCGCTTTATGCAAGCTGTGATAATTTTTATAATTTTCAAATTGTAAATTTGCAGCTAATATATGCAAAATTCAAATACTTAGAAATTAATGATTAGCCTTAGCTCTCCCATTTCGGAAGGAGTAATTAACCATAGGGGCTTGAACCTATGGAAAACCTCAAACACTAAATCTTAATGTCCTTCACAAAATAAAGGTAAAATTTTTAGGTAGTGTCTTATCTACTCATCTGGTTCTGAAAATTTGACCAAAATTTTAACTCATTAAGCTCTCAATGAGAGTCTGGTTTTTCGAATTTTCAGAGCCCACTACCTTAAAATTATTCACCAGCAACACCCCTCTCGCATGCAAAATTTTGAGTAACCTATGTGACGATAAAGTGAGAAAAATGTGACAATAGCTTAACAAATAAGGCATCAGAGGGTATAATGGTGTTGTGGGATGTGATGCCTCATTTCAGATACTACGGGGAGCCGAAGAGTGAGAGATGAAACTAGGGGGTCAGGAATTCAAAGAGACGAGTTCGTTCTATAAAACTACATGTAAGAAGGAGACATGCGAGATCGTGATATTGACTTACCTGGAGAGTCGACCGACATAAAATGAAAGCAAGATGATAGACGGGTGCAAGTTAGGGCTTCCTAATAGTCGGAGGTCGACATACGATGACGTCCTTGTTGAGTAGAGAGGAGGCGACCTCAGTGTCAAGCAAAGGAGGAGAGTCGCTAAACAAGGGCGACGAAACTCGAGGATGTATTGACGTCGAGCTTCGAGCAGTTTGGAGCGAAGGAGGAGCAAAGCCAAGCCTCATGCAAAGAGGAGAAGACGGGTCTGCATGCGTGAAGGGGGCTTTCAATTGAGATTAAAGGGTGAGTTTATTAATTAAGTTATCCAATAAAAATTATATATATTATATATATATATATATAAGTTTATTATGTAAATGCTAAAATTAAGTACATTTGATTCGGACTATAAAAGTTTCACTTCTCGAGCGAAGAAAGGGTGTTGGCATAAAAGAAAGGTTAAGGGTTGATTTATTTAAGTTTTGTTAGTTTATTAAATCTAAGAACTAATATAATCAATTCTATTAAATTATTAATAATAATAATAATAAATTATTACAAAATATATATGTATATAATCTTAAAGCATAATTGAAAAGATATAAATTACACAAAGTAATTAGAAAGTTAAATAAAGACCAACTTTTTATTGTCAATATTATATTTAAATTGTTTGAAAGAAGAACTTAAATTTATATTATTAAATAAAGATACTAATTTGTAAAATAATAAAATAATTACTATTTTAAGATAAATCAATATAATAAATTAATAATGATTACTTATGCATTTGACTTTAAGTACACATTGGAGATAAATGAGAGAACTATTGACTCGAGAATCATTAGTGTTTGAGATGAATACTCATATTCTTATACTATGGCAACATTTTATTTATTCTAAACCAAATACACTTACGGTTAAAGTCATTAATTATATTGAAATCACTGCAAACTTATAACTTATGATTCTATTGAATTTTTGTTAATATTTTAAGAATGATGTGTATCTGGCATTTTTAAATGTTATCAAAGATATAGAACGTCATACAAGTACATTGATTGTTACTCAAATGAAAATGAAATAATCATTAATAAAGAGTGAATTTCATATTATACTTGCATGTAGATGCTTGATTATAATAAAGTGACCCACAATGGTACTTGCAAGGGAATGCTAAGACACCAGTGCGCATAAATGAAAAAGAACATTCAAATTGAAGTACCTTAACAGGTATAATTTTTAGACAATGCTCCCGCGATTGATCGTGTACGTATATATATATATATATATATATATATATATATATATATATATATATATATATATATATAGAAGCCCTAGGGCCATTTTCATTAATAAGAAAAAGGGTTACAAAAGTAGTAGGAGAGGGCCCATTACGGAGCTCTACTCATAAAAGCAAAGAGCAAAAGTCTCAAACAAACAAGACAACAGATATGACAAAAGAAAATCATCAACTAAAACTTTTCGAGTTGATGAGGTCGCCAAGGCCTTCTCTTCCATGGTTCTCGTAGCGCATTCAATAATCAAGCTCTGAGCGATTCTCCATTACTGTGGAGAGACTAGCGTGTCATCCATAAGATTCCCAAGAAGATAAGATCCCCAGCCTTCTTCTTCCGCCGAGAGGTATACACTTGCCACTGTTCCTCCAAGGAGTGAGGCGTCTGATCAAAGGCTGCTACAGTGATTGGTTCCAATACTTGGGATTCTCCTACCCCTTAAGTGGGTAGATCAGCCAAGGTACTATTATCCAGTAGATCTTCCTCCGTAAGAGTAGGCACATTTTCCGTCGTCTGATTATGAGTGTCTGTTTCATCCATGTCTTCAGACATGTCAAGGTGGGGAGTCTGAACTCCCTCCATAGTAGTGGGAACCTGAAATGGTAGTATAAATGCTCCAGTAGAAGAAGGTTGAGATGTTGTCACGTCCTGCCTATCACTAGCAACTACCTGATGTACCTCCAAGGGTCAATCCTTGTCATCCTGTTCTGAAACTGGGGAAGGCGGTATATCCGTCGCAGGAATGTGTGGGCCAGTAGCGTTTGTATGGAGAGGTTTTAGATTCGGATGCAGGTGGTAACACTGTTGGTGAGAGTGGCCAAGCATACGAGCAATGCGGTGCGATACGAGGCACTCGTTCAAGTTCGTCAGTTGCCAAAATCCCTGATGCTATGTGTCAATCCAAAGCTCCTTCGAGAAGGGAAAGTAATATCTCGTTCAATCAATATTCTAGCCTCAGAAGGTTTAGATAGATGCTCTGTAGGCGGATCTGTGTGGAGTGGCGTTCCATATATCTTTGCAAAAGTAAAGAGATGCTCTTGATCATAAAGATGTACTCGCAAATCTCGGAAGCGTAACCACACCGAATTATAGGAGGTTCGATGCGATGGTTAAAATCCACCGTCCATTTCAAAGACCTTCATCATCCGATTGTCTATCCGAAGAAGTTTTCGAACAAACACTTGGCATAATCCGCATCATCCGTTAATCGACGATGAACGTGTCAGCCATCCAATCTTCCTATCTTCCAACTTCCATTGAGTTTAATTTGCTCAAATTCCTTTCGGATCAGTTCAAGTTAAAGATTACCGTAGAGGAACTTACCCACTAGAAAAAGCCTACACGGTGCAGCTAGGATAGAGATTTCTTCCTCGGTGAGAAAGATTGGAGGTTTGTCGTCTTTGCGGATGCTTTTCGAGAAACTCACTCTCGACACCTCGCTCGAAAGCATCGCGGAACCTCTCGCGGGAACATATTAGCACGTGGAGGGGCGCGGGCGGAGTTGTCGCCGGCGAGGACGACGGCGTAAGAACGGCCTGAGGCCATTGTTGACCACAGGAAGATGTGCAGCTGTCAGACTCGTGCAATCCTGGCGCGCAGACATCGCAGCAAACTTCGCGCGAGCCTGCGAGGAGGATAGCCCGTGCTCGTGTGATCCTGGAGCGCAGACGTCGCAGCAGACAGCTTCGCGCAAGCCTGCGAGGAGGTAGACGTCGCAGCTGAGATCACCCGTGCTCATGCGATCCTGCGCGATCGATGCAGACGATGGAGACGACTCGCCTAAACAGGGCGAAGTCGCGCGAGACACCGTTGAGGCCGCCGGGAAACGCCTCCACCACGGTCAGAACCGCCATGGATACCGAACCCTAGCAGAGCTCTCGACCGTCGCCATGGATTGTATTATATATATATATATATATATATATATATATATATATATATAGTAAAATCCTTGCACATAAATGAAATATCATAAATGATCATATCAAATATTTTGTACCGATTTATTATAAATTTAACTAGCATGCACATTGTTTTTTTCTTATATTACTATAGTTTAGAAGTATGCATATTCACTGATTTTGATTAGCTCAAAATTATTTTAAACAAATTTTTTAAATGTATTTAAGTGACTTAAAAGATGAGCGATAGAAAATGAAATGTTTATGGAATACATGGATAACCTGTATTGTGGTAAATTTAATTGTATTACCTTAATTTAGTTTTTTTTTGTGGCTCTTTTCAATTGTTAAATCTTAGCTATAGAAAACAAATAAAGAAAACTTAATTAGCTCTCGCCAACTGTCTCTACTTACCTTGATTAACTCCAAGCTCAGTGTCAGGTCATGACAAAAATACTATCCAAGCCAAAATTTAGGATTAATTAATATAATCTTGATGAAAGAGCCAATAGGATAATTAAAAAAAATTGTAATAATAAAAAAATTAAAACTTGAATTAACTCAAATTAATAATATATATTCAGTAATAGAGAAATACTCGAAATTATAGAAGAATATAGTCCAACAGAAAACGATGAAGTACAATCTGCTATAAATGTGAACAAAAAATTCCTAACCCAGATGATGGTGGTCATGACTCAACTGATTCAGGGGAACAAATCGCTGCCTATCAAAAATGATACAATCGCTGTGGATAAGTACTTAAAGATATTCTAAGATTTACGTCCACCAATATCTAAGGGAAGTGAAGATTTGATTGAAGTACAAAATGGCTGATACAAATTAATAAGATATTAGATAGTATGGCATGTACGGATGAAACAATAGTCTCATTAGCTGTATTTGTACGAGATGGAGAAGCTGGAAGGTAATGGCGCGCGCAGTATCAAGACAAGCTACGAGACATCCAATTTGATGGTAAGTTGAGAAGAATTCGTAGAGCTATTCAAAGAGTGGTTTGTATCCTTATCTGCTCAAAGCATGAAAAATTTATCATAATGGTATAAGGAGAGAAGATAGACATGTAATATGAAGCAGAATTCACTATATTGTTAAGGTATGAGCCACGATTAATCGCTACTATAGAAGAAAAGTGGTACAGATTCTTCGAGATTAAAGGATTCAATCATACAGCCATCGGTGCCTTTGAGGATTGATGAATACTCGGTATTAGTGGGACATAATAATAATAATAATAATAATAATAATAATAATAAATTGCTACGTAATATAAATATATGTATATAAATCTTTTATGTTTATTAGGAGGATCAACTTTTTATTGTCAATATTTTATTTAGATCGTTTGAAAAAAATAAATAAATTTATATTATTAAATGATGATAATGATTAGTAAAATAATAGAAGAATCACTATTATAGGATACATCAATATAATAAATAAATAAATAATGATTCTTTATGCATTTGACTTTAGATTTTCATTGTAGAAAAGTGAAGAGAATGATTGACTAGAAAATCATCAGTGTTTTAGGTGAGTAATCATGTTTTTATACTATAGTAACATTTTACTTCGCGCCAAATGCATTTACGACTACTATCACAAGATATATTGAAATCACTACAAACTTACGATTTATGCTTCTATTGAATTTTTATCAAATTGTATGAATGATGTGCAACTAACATTTTTTTTTTAATTATCATAGATATTAAATGTTATACAATTATATTGACTGCTATGCAAAATGAGAATGAAATAATCATTATTAAAAAATGATTTTCATAGCATGCATGCATGTGTATGCTTGGATATGGTAGAGCCACCTTTTTATGGTGCTAGTGGGGAATGTTGAGGTACTCGTGCACGTAAATGAAAGAGAATATGAATATTGAAATATTATAACCCGTATAATTTTGGTAATAGTTGTACAAATATAGAATGATATAGATGTGTTATTGATATAGTAAAATCAATTGAATAACAAGAAATATTTTAACTTATCATATCAAATATTTTATACTGATTTATTACAAACTTAACTAGCATGCATGTTGTTCGCTTTTTTCTTATATTACTATAATTTAGGAGTGTGAGTATTAATTGGCTTTGATTAGCTCACTGTTATTTTAAATTAACTTTTCAAGTGTAATTAAGAAATTTAAAAGATGTGCGATAGAAATGAAATGTTTATAGAATATGCGAATAACCAATGATGAAGTAAATTTAATTATACTATATTCATTTCATTTCTTTAGTGGATCTTTCAATTATTAAATCTTACTTATAGAAAATAAATATTAAAAACTTTCTCCGTCCGACCGTCTCTACCCACCCTGGTTAATTTCAAACTTCGGACCAAATCGTGATATGTGAAATAGGAACTACTCCAAGAGCTTACGATAAAAAGAAATTGACGACATTTGCAAGGTGTAAGAAGCATGAAGTTGTGCAAAAGAGCTCGCATAAGACATGAATAGTTTTGATGGCAAATAAAGAAGATCATGGTGAGAGTTCACTAACGATGAATCAATGGAGCCAGCAACAAGACTAGAGGAGCTTGTAAACTTAGAGCTTATGTTAAGAGCCCCCCAGAGCCCAAATTTTCAGAATCTAGGATTATGGTAAAACAAAGAGAAATGGGATTTAAAGGTTATATATAGAGGTGGCAAGTGAAAAGGTGATGCCACGAAGCCCACTGAATATATGTTGAACAGATCTATTTTTTAATTTCTAAAATAATTAAAGCCTCGTTTACGACTGCGGTTTATGCACAATGCGGCATAAGGCCGCGAAGCTCCGTCGTTTGTAAGGCGGGCGAAGCACGTCGGCCACGCATTCGGGGAAAAAGCAGGCCGCGGATCGAGCCCAGCGGCTCGCAGTCAAGCGATGGCTTATTACACTTTACTTTCGCTTCGCTCCTGTTCGACGCTCCTCTGCTGTTCGGGTTAGTCGTCGCTCGTTGCACCTTGCTGAATTGTTTCGTCTTATTCAATGCACGCATAGATCCTCTCTCTCAGTGTTTCCTTTCGATCCATCTCATAAAATTCTTCCTTTTATTCTGATTTCTTCGCTTCCTCGCAGCTTGCCATTTTTGTTGTTGACGTCTGGTGTTGTGGGAAGGGTAGAGATGGCAAAATGGGTGAGGGATTTTGTTCAATCAACGCTGAAGATTTTGAATTCAGATATCGGATTGGTAAGGGATGTCCATGATTCTATACTCTCTAAATGATTTGTGGTTGGTTCCAAGAAATGAGCGATCTTTCCCCATGCTTATCTGGTTCGAACCCTCCGTGGTCCGCGGCTCTTCTTTGTTCAACCAACATTTCGTGTTCATCTTGTTTAATAGTTTCCGAATAGTCAATTTTTTTTTAAATATTTTTTAATGTTGAGAAACGAACTTTTAAATCAGTTTTTTCTTCTATTGTTATTGAAAATTTTTGTTTATTCTTGGAAGTAATATCAGTGCCTGTTTTTTGTGCTGTCAGCCATTTATTTTAAGGATTATAGATTTATTCTTTATTTTTTGGGCCATGTTGGGGATTAGAGTGTTAGAATTCTTGTCTTTTTGACTGCTATTAGCTGAATGATTGCAGAATTCCATTCTATTCTTAAGTTCTTCTGATCCATTTATGAAAAGATTTAGTTAATGGTTGCTGATTGTTTAGATTTGTCTATTTTAGAGGGTATTTTATTGGTTAAAAGTACTAAAATGTCAATGTTACATACCAACTCAATATACAGGTTGGAGTGTCATTCATTTTGTCACTATTTTTAATTTATGCGCAGAAGTTGTGTTGTAGTTTAATATGGAAGTAATAAAATGCTAACGTTTTCATATTGTTATAATTTTTTGGACTGTATTGGAATTTCTATAAACAAATTAATGCTGATCAGCAGGTTCATTTTTTCCTTTCTTGGACTAGGAATTTTCTTGCGTGATAACTTGCTCAGGACATATTGCTGCTGAAACTATCAATGGACAGTCTTTCTTGTGTATCCTTTTCCATCGAAGCCAAACCAAATATTCTACTAGTATTTGTTCTCTTGAATTTTGCTGTATAGAAATGAAAATTTTGCAGCTTTTCACCACAACGTTCTTCCATCAGTTGGCGAAGGTTATCACTTGGTGAAGTCCATTATTGTTTGATAATTCTATTGCAACCTGCTAAAGCAGGTTCTGTAGTGATATTTCTTAATTTAATGGTCTTCTAGAATGATCTTATTGGTAAATTTAGAATGATTTTATTTATACATAAACTAAATTTGAAGAAGGCTGGTTCTATTTGGAATTTTGAATCTACCTATATGCATTAATTTTTAGGTTTTGATCTAGAATGTTGTAATTTTACCCTGATTTGATCTGCATGCTGCATAAGTTTCTCAGTCACATACTTTTATTTAGAGGGCACTATGAATCACATGTGTTCCTTACATTCCTAATTTCATAGTTATGTTCACTTATCTTGCTTGTAAGGCCTGGTTCATGATACATTTTAGCCATCATTTCAACTAAATGAAATTCAAAATTAAACATTGTTAATTAATTCACATTCATTGTGGATTTCAGTATTACCAAATGATGCTACTGGTCTCAAGACCATATGCTAGGCCTAGACACCATCATAGAATCAAGGGAGTGAAAGAGATAACATAGAATGTCTACTTAATAAACCTCTTTCAATTATGAGAAATATTTATGAAGAATATAAGGTGATGGCTATCACAACTAAAATTTGTCAGAGAAACATAAAATTTAAATGTCATTGCATTCATATTGCAAAATTTTGCAAGACTAATAATGAAAAAAATTGCTGATGTATATATTACAAACAACATTACTAAACATGTGCAAAATGGTCATTTGTCCAGAAACATCGCTATACATAATTGTTTTCACAAAGTCGAAACAAAAAATCGAGTCGATTTCCCGCAAAGAACTTCCAAGAAAGCTTAAAGCTGTACCTGCCCCAAACGTACCCAAAATCATTATCCATTATAAAGTAACACTCCTATTTTACTAAAAATCAAATTGGAAGATTATTTATTTATCTAACTACATGTCAATAGCAAAGATCTTATGATAAGCTTAAAGAATGAGAACTTGAAGAATGTATAGCAGCTATCCTGTTCATTTTTGACATATAATTTTGTACGGATCTCTTTCTTGTTTAAATTATACTTTAGAACTGAAATTTATTTTATTATTTTTTTCCATATTTCGTAGTTCATTAATTTAAGAAATATAAAAATATAGAAGTTAAAGAATTTATGCGTTCTGATAGGTTAAACACCTCAACGTAAGCCTCTGACATTTAAAACATTGATCCTAACAGTTTCAAAATTTGGCAAATATATCATCAAATTCATGAGTTCTGAATGAAGCACCTGTATAAAATCCCTATAATCTATATACCGTTTGCTTTGCGACAAATCAAGTAGGCCCACGAATTTGGATTATTGAAATCAAAAGTCGTGCGTGATGAATAAACATTTTTTGAATCATTGGAAAATTGCAAGAAATCACAGATTATTACTCCAATGCCATGAATAAAACAACAAGTAAATTATACAAGAATTATTTCATGTATGTCACCTGAATGACAATTGAATATGGTGGCGGCAGGTGAAAAGTTGGGCCATCCCTTGAAACTGTAAGCCTCACCTGCCAAAATTGAAATCGCCTATTAAAGCTCACTAGATTATTATCAAGTACAGGAACAACGCATAACATGTTCAATGTAGATGATTCTGCATTCCAAAATAAGGGCAAAGACATGAATTATACGTCTGCACATGTTCAAAACGACTCAAAATTGAATGTGGTGACCAAAATTAGATAACAAGAATGAGCACGCAGGTGTTTATGCAATAGTAAACTTGTCAATATTTGGAATTTGCAAGGAGTCAATAGCAAATGTTAAGCAGAAACTAGAAATAAAATTAGCGCTACATATTTTTATGGCTCATAGCATAAAAAACTGAATCTGCTAATTCAGTATATGCATATAAACCATGAACCTACACGAATCTCGAGGAGAAATGATTGGAGAAAGAAAATGAATTATTCCTGCGAACAACCGATCGGTTTCCAATGTCGGCCGAATGAAAAGAATGAATAACCCGACAATTACCGCACAGCTGCATTAGCACCTACTTACTGGTAATTTCCAACATGAAAATTAGCAGTCGCCCGGGATGAAGTACTTCAGTAGAGACACAGACCGAGAATAGGCTACTTGTCGAACTACGGTGATTCATCATTTGCCCGATAAATAATTCTATCCAAGGGTGGTGTGACTTCACATTTAGTCTCCACAGAATGGGCGATCGAAGATTATTTAAGCCAACCAAAGGAGGTTAGGGCGGCCGAATGAATGTTGCCGACCGAACGAACTCCGTTCAACCGAATTGGGCAGTTACCAATGTGAAGCAGTGTTTATGACAATTTCAGAATTACAGTGATGCTAACGGAAATTATGGGGTTAGAATAAATGATATTCAGTTACAAACGTGTAAATGTAATAACTCATTAATTATAGTAACAATCTCATTTACTATAATCCCTTTTAAATGAGGGCAGTCATATAACTTAAGAGATCGTACCTACGAATTATAAATATGAACTTCATTCTAAAAAAGAGGGCCCTCGGTCGGACGGAATTCTCACTAAAAGATACGAAGTGTTCAAATCATCTCTTTTTACTCTTTCATCGAACAAATGTTCTATTCATTAGGTGTGATCCACATGACAATTTAGGATCTAACATCCTAAAAGGTGCGACGAGCGTTAAATCATGTCTTCTACAAGACGAGAAGCATGTTAGGTTGAAGGAAAACATTAAGGAGAAATCTCCAACTTGAATTTTGTTTGAGAATTTGTACAACAAATCCAAACACTCATGATTAGATGCCCGGACAAATTGTCGAGCTGGCGGTGCTTGAGGGAAGGGCACAGCCTCTCCCGCAACCCGATCCACCAGCACCCGAAGCTCCCAGTTCAACAAGCGGCCCCAACAATCAAGCAAGTGGAAGAGTCCCACTACCAAATCCGCCCAAACTAGGGAACCTCAGCCAGGAGAGATAGAAGTCTATCACCGGACGAATAAAGCATTCACCCAACGTATTGTAGAAGCTAAGCCACCGGAGAACTTTAAGGTTCCTACCTTGGAACCATATAAAGGTCAAAGCGACTCCGCTGCCCATACTGCATCGTTTGAGTCGCAATCTGCCTTCTGAAGATCTCTGACACATTGAAATGTCGATTGCTCTATACCACACTAAGAGATTCCACTCTTAGATGGTTTGACAGACTTCCTGTAGAAATTATTAGTTCATTCGAAGACTTCAGGAAGTTGCTTTTGGCGCAGTTAGCTAGCGCCCAAAAGCCATAAAAGGACTCAAATTATTTGCGGTATATAAAAGGTCCATATGAAAGCTTGCACATATGTTACAAGGTTCCAGAAGAACATGCTCGAGATTCGGAACTTGGAGCCGACAGCAACCAAAGCAGCACTGGCAAAAGGACATAAGAGTCCGTAGTTCCAATATTTTTTGGGTTTATGGAAACCCGTAGCTGAACTCCTAGAATTGGCCAATGACTATATTGTGGCCAAAGAACACATGAATCAGCCGATTTCCAATGACGATAAATTAGATCAACAGACAAGCAAACACAACTTGAAGGATGATGGATGGAGAGAGAAAGACTGCCCTCATCCGAAATGTGAGAGAATCAACTCCTCACGACGAGATAAAGACAACGAACGGGATGGATGCAAGCGTAGCCGATCAAATGGCTGGTCTATAGGAGACCAGAGGACGTCCATATCTACAACTCTTCAAATTTCTATGGTGAAACTAGTGGACGCAATAGAAAACTAGTACTTCCAAAAGGCCACACCAATGAAAACCGGAGCTTCTCTCTGGAGCCACAACAAACACTGCAAGTATCGTCGCGATCATGGGCACAACACCGAGGAGTGCAGGCACCTCCGTAGCCTGGTAGAAGAGTTAATTTAGGCCAGAAAGCTCAAGGAGTTTGTAGCCCCGGACGCTTAAACTCGACGGAAAGATAAGAATCCAATGGAGAGCTAATCGGGCGGGCCAACCCGAGCAAACGCTATTCACATGTCAAAGATGGTACCAGCAATACTAGGTGACGATTCATATGCCAGGGTCGATTGAAAAAGAATTCGATCGGGGAATTATTATATTGTCATCCCCGCTCCAAAGAGGAAGTCACACCCTCCAATCATTTTTACCGATTCAGATCTTTCTCTAGCCAGAAATCCATACAATGATGACATTGTTCTCGCAGCACTCATCAGTAATCACCAGGTAGGTAATATCCTAGTTGATACTGGTAACTCAGGGAACATTTTATTCCGAGTCGTATTTGAAAAGATGAATCTCACAATTGATCGGTTAACTGCACTGACCAGACAATTGTATGATTTCTCTGGAGAACAAAAGGAGGCACTTGGTTTTATTGCACTCCTTATTACTTGGAGAGAAGGTGACAATCATTTTACCAAAATGGATGATTTTCTGGTGGTCGATGCACCACCAACATATTCGGTTGGCCTCTTCTCAACAATTTCCAAGCTGTGGTATCAACTTACCATGTAGCTCTGAAATTTCTCTATGACGGCATAATAGTCAATGTACGTGAAGATCTGGAGCAATCTCAAACGTGTTATATGCGAGTCATAGGAAGGGTGGAGCAAGAAATATTGGAATACAACACTAATGAGAAGGCGGCCTTGAAACTGACAAGGCTATTACCAAATCCCAGTGGGTCTAGAGGATCCCGATAAATATCAATAAGACTTTTGATGCAGGTCACAAAACTATATTTATCCGGATTTTCCAGGAACACCGCAATGTCTTCGCATGGTCGTCAGCTGAAATGTCGGACATTCTCATCGATGTTGCTTGTCATAGACTCCACATTAGTTCAACAACCTGGCTGGTAAAAAAGAAGCTCTGATCAGCTACAGCTTTAGTCGAACCAATTCGCGAAGAAGTCAAGAAAGTTTTAGAAACAAGATACATTTGAGAAGTTCACCTTGGTATCCAACGTAGCCATGGTGCGAAAGTCCAATGGCAAATGGAAAATGTGTGAAATTCAAAATTTTAAAACCGCTTTCCCGAAGGAAGGCTTTCCACTCCTCCAAATTTATGCTCTGGTCTACTCTGCAATTGGATACTCGATCATAAGTTTTCTCGATGATTTCTCCAAATATCACCAAATTAAAATACCCTCAACTGACGAAGAAGACGATGTTTATTACTAGTGATGGGTTGTATTTTTTTATTGTAATGTCCTTTAGGCTAAAAAATGCTGGCGCAACTTATAAACGCCTACTGAATAAATTTTTTTATGAACAAAAAGAAAGAAATATTGAGGTCTATGTGGATGATGTGTTAATGAAAAATGAGAGGGTCAAACAACATTTCAGCGATTTAAAAGAAATCTTCCGAACGCTTAGAAAGTTTAATATGAAATTAAACCCGTTAAAATGCACATTTGGAGCCTCCAGGGAAAAATTCTTAGGGTATCTCTTAACACCTGAGGCACTATGGCTGATCACAAAAAAAGTGAAGGCACTTCTCGACATGTTTTCTCCATGGAACGCCCCGGTCAAATTGCAACACTGAGTTGATTTATTTCGAAATCAGGAGACAAATATGCCTCCTTCAAAGTACTAAGGAAAGTGAAGAAGTTTGGGTGGACAAACAAAAATGAGAAAGCTTTCAAGAATTTGAAGATCATTAATCTCTCCGCCACTGTTGCAAAGCCCGAGGCGGAAGCAAGAGCTTTCACTTGGAAGTTGGATTGAAAGCTATTAGTTTGGTCATCGTCCGAGAAGAGTCAGGGAAGGAATTTCCCGTTCATTAAACCAGTCAGGTCCTAAGAGAAGATGAAATGAAGTATTCTTTTATAGAGAAACTAAAATTTCCTCTTATTATTTATGCTCGCAGGCTTCGGTCATACTTTTAAGCCCACCGATTAAGGTGATCACTAACCATGCACTTAAGTTTATACTCACGAAAATTGTGATTTTAGGCTTATTTTAATAAAATTAATATATATATATATATATATTATATTTTAAACCTAAACCAAACCCTCGGCCCTAATATCTACCCGTTCGATCCCTTGGCTTCCTCCACGGCTCGTTCGATCGAGCTTGTCCACCTGCTTCTCCCGCGCTCGCGTGCGCCTTTCCACGGTGACCGTTGCTCCCTCGAGCCCGCGTGGTTCTCCCAGTGCCTCCTCGAGTGTTATCCACAGCGCAAGAGTCACCTTGCGTGATCTCCGCGCGCGTCTCGCACTCCTGCCGATCTTCTGCGGCACTTCCCCCATCCCCGGTCACTTCCTCGAACTTGTTGGGTTACGTGGTAAGTCTCGGCCCTCTCCTCCCTCTCCACCTTGCCTATTTAGAGCCACATTTTGGGCTTTCTTCATGGTGCAGCCGATTCTTTTGGTGAAGGTGGAGAGGCGGCTGGCTGAGGCTTCTTGTTCTTTGGGGTGTCTTAAGCTACTTGGTAATTTCTCCTTCTCCTCTCCTTCTCTCGGTTTGGCAGGGGAGGCCGTGATTCTTACTGTGATTGGTTCGGCCTCTCCTAGTTGCATGCTAGTATGTTCTTAAATTGAGGTTTGGGGGTGTTTTATTGCTTGAAGCATGCTAAGAGTAAAAATGTGAGCTTATTCTGAAATATAGGTTTGGTTATTTGCTTGAAAAGGTGGAAATGGGACATTGCATTGGCTCCTCTTTCTCTTTTATATCGTTTGAAACATAGAAGAGCCATTTTGTTTCTTTCATATGTATGTGGAGCTTGTCTTTTGCTCCTTTTGATTCTTCTTTGTTAGGAGCATGCTAAGGAAAGTTTGAGTTGATCTAATAGAGCTTTATGCTTACTTTTTGAAGTACACCTATACTCTACGCTTTGATATGTTGGATGAATGGAAATCTTTGTTTAAGCTTCAATGTTTAGCTATATTCTAAGTCCTACTTTGGCTCATGAGTGAGCCGATTGAAAAGTAAATTTTATTTCGTATTAAAAGAGCTTTGGGATTTGTTTTTGTTGGCTTTGTTTTCCGGTTTTGACCTATATTGTTCTCTCGATTACGGGGTATTTTGAGCCTTGTTTTTCTCTCGGTTCTGAGGCTGTTTCAAGCCCTGCTGCTGCTCGGCTTCTTGTGTTTAGCTGCCTTGCAGCTAGCCCCATTGCACATGAGGGGCTCGTTTTCGTTTCTTTGCTCTTTGCATTGTACTCTCATTGCTCTTGGTTTGGGGGCTCGTTTTATGTTTTGCTGCTCTTGCAGCTAGCCCCTTTGCACTTGGTTTGGGGCTCGGTTTTCCGTTTGCTGCTCTTGCAGCTGCTCCGATTGCTCTTGATTTGGGGGCTCGTTTTATTTTCTTCTGCTCTTGCGGCTAGCCTCAATGCCTTCTAAGAAGGGGCTCGGTTTTGTTTGTTTTTCTTGTCTTTGGTGGTTGCTCCCATTGCTCTAAGAGGGGCTCGGTTTTGGTTCTCTGTGTTCTGCAACTTCCCAGTCTGCGGCCTTTGAAGCAGCTCGGGTTTGGGTCTTTCTTGGGCTCGGTTTGTGCTTCTTTTAAGTATGGGCCAAATTTTCACCGCTAAAACAATTGTGTTGATTGTTAAAATGGTATGTGGAGCTCAGTGAGTACGACCTTATTTACGTCTCTCAAACAGCAATCAAAGCTCAAGCTGTGCTGAATTCTCGGAATCGGGCGAATCAAGTGAAGATCACGGGGTAGAACTGCAAGCCTAGACCCTTCACATAGATGGAGCTTCGGGCCAAACAAAAGCAGGAATTGGGCTAGCTTTTAGCAGTCCGACCAAAGAGCATATTTATCACTTGGTCATCCTTGATTTCGTTGTCACGAATAATGAAGTGGATTATGATGCGTTGATAGTTGGGCTTCGCTTGCCTCAAAAAGTGGATGTGCTGCATCTAATAGTGAATAATGATCCTCAGCTAGTCGTCAACAAGGTTAACGGGAATTTAGATAAAAAGATGATCAGATACTTGAATAAAGTAAAAATGAAAATTAGTAAGTTATAAGTTTCTTATTGAACACGTCGGACGGGAAGAGAATCAATTAGCAGACCTCTTGTCTAAAAATATTCTCGTTGGAACAAAGCACCGCAGAAGCTTATTCGATCGTCCATTGAAGAGCCAGAAGTAATGGAAATGGAAGCAGACGATGCAAAAAGTTGGGTGGACCCTTATATCAACTAACTCAAAACAAGAAACAACCAAAACTCGTGAAGCAATAATTGATCTACGAAGATTCAAATTCAAAGTCACTAAATACCTCTCATTGGAGACACGCTATTTCGACAGTCAACCACTTCATTACTTCTAAGATGCGTCAAAGAGAGCGAAGTGAAAGACATCCTCCAGGTACATTTAGACGAATGCAAAAGCCATACAGAAGTAAAAAAACTTTAGCTCATCGAGTGCAAAGACAAAGTCAGTTCTGGCCAACCCTTTTAAAGAATGCAGAACAGTTTTCCTGATGGTGTAAACAATGTCAGAAATATGCTCCGCTGCAGCACCAACCACCAACCGACTTAGAATTACAGCTGATTATTAGTCCCTGACCCTTCGCCATAGGGGGATGGATATTCTCAGACCATTTCTGCCTTCGAAGAGACAAAAAATTTATTTTAGTCGATGTGGATTCCTTCTCTAAATGAATAGGAGCTACAGGTCTTGCTTGAATCACTGCAAGCGTGGTTCGTAATTTTATTTGAACAGAAATAATTTGTTGATATGGCTTAACATTAATACTCATTACAAATAATGAAACTCATTTTGTTGATCAAGGGGTGATGGATTTACGCTAAAGCCAAGGAATTAACCCGAAGTTTTCGTTAGTACATCACCCCCAAACAAATGCTCAAGCTGAAGCTACGAACAAAATCATCCTAAACCTACTAAGGAAGAAAGTCAAAGGTGCAAAAGGTAAATTGGAGGATATACATTTTTCCATCCGTCCTTTGAGCCTTATGAACCACTCCAACAAAATCAACTGGTCAAATGCCATATATGCTTTCCCACGAAATGGAAGTCATGTTGACAGTTGAGTGCGATCAAAATAGTCAAAAGGTCAGCACTGCAACGTCTATTAACGAGGAGGAGCTCATTGACAGGCAAAAGGCAAATGGAGAAGTAGCTTCACTCGCTCTTGATATGTTAGTAGAAATTCGAACAAATGTTGCTTAGCGACAAAAGAAAATGAAAAGAATAATCCGTTACTACAACAAACATGTAAGTGTAAAGATATTTTTCCCGGGTGACCTACGGCAAGCTTGATCAAACGTGGACTAGCCTTTTCATCATTTACCAACGGGTTGCTCTTAATGCGTACAAGTTAAAAAGGTTATCCCACGAACATGGAATGGGAAGACCTCAAAAAATTGTCCATAAATAAAATAATTATCTTTGTATCTATATGACCGAATTTGAGAAGTAATATTATAGTTTGACTTGATTTATCTTTAGAAACAGTTGATAATCTGTTGAATAAAAAGAAAGTACTCGGAGAACTCAAGTATTATACGTAACGACTCAAAAGCATTATGATGCATGAACACAACAAAGACAACCAAAAAGCATTCCAACGCTTGGTCGCACAAAAACCGACCAAAAAGCATTCTGATGCTTGGTCACAAAAAGAAAACCGAAAAACGTTTCAACGCTTAGTCGCAGCAAAGACAACCGAAACTATTCCAAAGCTTGGCGCAACAAAAACGACCAAAAAAGCATTCTAATGCTTGGTCGTAGCAAGGACGACCAAAAAGCATCCGACGCTTGGTCGCAATAAGCCGACTAAAACGCGTTATTATGTTTAGTTTCAAACGCCCTAACTAAAGGTTATCGAGATACAAAATGAATAAAACGCTCCAAAAAAACAAATTAAAAATTTAGATATTTTTCAAGTTTCTTTTTTCTCAAGTTCTGCAATTGTTTTTGACGTGGATCTTTTATTTGAAGAAAAAACCAATGAATTATATAAATGAAGATCATAGTCAAGCTCATACTAATGAATAAACAGTCGGCCAAAATATTATGTTTTCATTCATATGGATGTTTTTTATAAAATTCAAGTATATACACTTTCTTCCAAAAAAAAAAGAGAGAAGGAAAAATAAGAGGACGGCTCTAGGGGTCTTCAGGACTAGTATTGCACGATTCATCATCCGTCACATTATCACTCAGATTCCCCACGATGTTCGGAAGCAAAGGGAAGGTCGTAAACCTTCTTAAATTATTTAAGTTTGGAATATTTATGGTCGATTATCCCTACTTGAGCGAATTCATTCGTCGCAATTTCCCGATCCGTCTCCAGCTATTCCATTTAATTTGCGAGGAGCTCTTTGACGGTTTTCATGGAAGACATTTGTTCTATTAATATAGCATTCTCCTCTTGGACAACCGAAATCTATTCGAACACAATCCCCAACTCCACCTATGCATTCCTTAGATCAGACTCCGCCTCAGCCACCCTCATTCTCGCCAGCTCTACCCTTTCCAGATAATTTCCAGCCCTCTCATCAGACTTAACAAGCCTTTCTCTCAAAGATAGTTAAAATGGAAGCCAGATGATGAGTGGAAGCGTAGCCTAAGAGTTGGTAATAATTGAGCAGTTGGCACAATTTCACTGGGTGAAGTCCATCGAGCAGTTTGTCTAAACCCGCTAACCAAAGGTTGTCCACGATAGTAGAAATGTATCATGTGGATGATGGGTTCAATAGAAACCAAACTCTCTCAATGTTAACCAAGCCGAGACTTGAATCGGAATTCATATAAACTTTCGGCCAATCCTATTGTAGTGGAATCAATCGATCCTGCCCTCCTTTCTTACTTATTGGAGGACTCAGGAGAGATTGCCTTGCTCTTTCACCTGCGCTCGGTCGACTCAGTGGAAACATGCCTTTCTCTCGTGCTTTCTACTGATTCGCCATCGCCAGGTTCGTCTCCAACCTCCCTCTGTGGAGACCGACGGCTTGCCTCAGCCCTTCCAACGAAGGAATAAAATCAGTCGAAGTTTATAAAAGGATCTCTTGAGCCAAAATATGCCTTGACAAACCTTTATAATCAATTAGATAAATGGAGGGAGTCGCATCATCCCCCGAACCAAGGGAGGTTTTTGTTCAATCGCTATTAACTCATTTGTGACTTTATTCTGAATAACAACAAAAGTTTTTCAAACCGAGTGAATGAAATCCGAACCTAATATTTGCACCCTAGATGGGCCAACCTCTTCAGTTCCCTCTTCTTCTCTGACGGAGGAATCATCGATCTTCTTTCTTTTTCTTAACGCCTTTGTTGAGAATCGCTCGGCCTTGTCTAACTGCCGCTTTTCCTCGGCCTCCTCAGAAAAGGCATACATATCTTCTGTCATGGGTTCATATTCCCTCGGGTTCAACTTCAAACTACCGAAAATTGTCGATCGAGTATGACTAGCTTCATCGCCTTTACTTGAAGAGAAATTAATTTACTTTTCTTGAGCGTGCCACTTATGGCTCTAATTGAAATGCCTCAATCATCACAAGCAACCCTCAAAAAAATAAGCTTCCAATTTTTTATCTTGATCTCCAGGTCAATCAAATGGAACTTCTGGGCGATCCCAAGACCGCGTACCCATCAAGCTCGACCCAGAGGGAGACCACGTGTGAAAATAATTCACGCGACCAAGGGACGCCTCGTCTGCGCAGGTAAGTCACGTATGGCATCACCGCCGCAATCGAGTTCAACTTCACTTCGATCGAGATAACAACATAAAAGTTGAAGGCTGAACAAAGCACGATACATAGTGGCAGTCAAAGCCTCCATCAGAACTAGTCTCGATAGAAAATTAAATCATCAACCAAGTAGTCAGTGGCCCGAACCTCCGCATCCAATTGCTCTAAGACGACACTTTTTGTCGTAAACACAAGTCTCCTCCGGTAACTTAACCTCAAAGTCTGAAAGGATCGATCTCACAGAAAATCTAAGCGAACCAAAAACCTAAAAAGAGTATTTGGGAGCCATGGAGCTTCTGAAGAAAAACAACTGAGATAGCCGGAGCCGAAAATGTGAAGCTTCACTTAGCATCCATTCAAACCTATTTATAGATCCCTTCTGGAAACCAAAGCGCCACATTTGGTTCCTTAAAATACCATCGTTTAGGCACATCAAGGAAAATAATACTAACTAAATTATGAGAAATTTTATTCATAAAAAGAAATATTTTGCAGCCGGTTCGTCTGCCGCCTTGGGCAAGACCAAATCTCGATTCATTAAACTCATATACAAATGCATGTCCCTTAAATTTGTACTTATCTATCTTTCCTTCTTCAACACGTACATGAGAAATCGAACTGGCCACCCGAAAATCAATCAGTACGTCCCTTAGGCTCTCCACCTCGGCCCAAAGAGCTTCCAAGTTCGTCACCGAGCCCAGAGTATTTCTGTTTATGCAACCTTGTCCTGAAGGACCACCTCAGCAACTTGGGCCCGAATGACCTCCATATCTGCATACAAGACTGTCAACCCCTCCCGAAGACTCTTAACAAATGGAGCAGTTGTTTCCCCTTTTTAAGCTTGGTTAGGTACCCTTCCATCAATTATATGCCAAATTTGACAAATCTATCCCTTGAAACCAAATATTTTATTTATGACACAAGCAAAAGCAGCATCTTAACAATATGAAACAAGTATAAAGAAGACCCTTTCCCATTACTCTCACCTTCCTTTTTTTTTATAATATACACCACCAACCCCATTGCTGAGTGGTACTGCCTTCGACCTCCAAAGTGGAGGTTTAAGCTTTGAATAACATAAAAGAAAAAAAGACTTATCCTTCACTCCTCTCACTTTCCTATATATTATTTCACTTCTTCTCCATTTGCTTTAGGTGTTCCAAAGTGCAAGTAATATGGCTCCCATATTAAGTATTGGCATGGTACACATTCAAGGAGCCAGAAGCATAAGATTGTGATACCATCACTTGAAGCTTTAATGTTATTTCATTGAATTAACTTTTTGGAGAATAACTCCAATAACTACATTATATTCACTAAAAGAAACTAGCATCATAGATAACGCCAGTGTATTACAGGGTTTACAATGTTGAACCAATAGACATTTAAGAACATGTGAGAAGATTGAACCTTATATAAATCATGGAAAGCAGTGCAAGAAATCCATTGCATCTATTCATAATAAAATGTAATTTAAATAAATTTAACAAACTGAAAAATGATGGTAATGGTAAACCTGGTGTTTTTCTTTCCATCTAGGAAAGAAGCTATTTCCAAGTAAAGCAAACAAGTGATCTCTCATTTCATCATTCGTGACGACCAAACATTTGCAGTTGACTGCCGCATACAACCAGTACCTACACATATAGAAGATTTCAGTCACTCAAAAAAGTTTCAATAACCCTCATCTAAGTTGGGACTCCAAAATAAAAAGACTTAAAAACAAGGAGCATGCAGGAGAACCATTGCAGTATTTTCGTGCAATACCAAAGAAATAGACTAACACAGTATGACAAGAGCATCCAGATAACTACTGAAGTGATTTATCTCAATCTAAATTTGTCCGTGACAATATCAAAACCCAGACCACCTGAGCAATGAAAAAGAAGTGGAAATGAGAAAGAATAAGCTAAAAATTTTGAAGATTTTATTGCTTAAAGTCAATTATTTTGACAAAAAATTGACTTTATTTCTAAAGACAATAATATTATGTTATAGCATTATAGATTAGGGCATCCTAATCTTTAGTATCTAAAATACTTGCTTGCCATGTTATTTCAGAATAAAAATTTATCTTCATTTCAACATGAAATTTGTCAATATGTTAAAAATCACTGTTCTTCATATTTTTCTACACAAATATATAAACCAATTATACACTTTACTCTGACTCTAGGAAAAAAAAAATCTTATATATTCTAAAAAAAATAGTTTGTGATTTTCACTGATGATCACATTTTCAGTGATTTACTCTGATTCAAAAGCTTTTACATCATGGTACAAATACAATTTCAAATAATTATTCAAATATTATGGAGTAATAATGGTTGACAGTATTACAATAGTAGTTTAGTTTATTTAAAAAAAAATCTTCAAAAAACTCTATGTCAACAATCCACAATAAAATGACATAACTGAAAGGCTCTGAAACACAAACACCTCAAAACAGGTGTCGTACCCATGTCGGACACGGACACGGCTTTGACATAGGCTGATACATGATTGACAAGCTATTAATTGTCTATGAACTCTCTGTTTAACTCGACTTGGTTTGGACACACTCAACACCGACACCGGAGCTTAAATTTGAGCGGCATCAAAGCAGAAGCCGAAACGGAAACAAAAAATCAAGCCTAAGGAATTCTCGAGCAATTCTCATAGAATAATTCTCTTCATCGCCTCACCATTGATCTCATCTTCTCTAATCGAAGCAAGCAACAAGAAAGTCAATGTTGAGCGTCATTGATCGAAGCAAGGGATTTGACAAGCATCCATGATCGAAACAAGGGAGTCTTTAATGCAATCCAGAGCTTCGACGTGATCTGAGGCACGATCCAAAGCTTCAACGTGGTCCACAGTACAATCCAAAGCACGATCCAAGGTTTCAATGTGATCTTCAACACGATCCAAAGAAAGATCCAAAGTTTCGACGTGATCTAAAGCCTTTGTCCCAGCATTCGAGTTTATCAAACTAGCGGTTCCACCATCATATAGTATTTATTTTTTTCCTATTATTTTTCTAGTTTATTTTGTAGATTTTTTATTTGAAGTTTATCACTTATGCAAGTTTGCATTTGATACGCATTCTTATCTACTTTTACGTTCGTTTATTTATAAAATTATCTTATAAGTTATACTTACGTATATAAAAAACTATCATATCATTTAAGAAAAAATCACAAAAAAACTTTATGGGTGGATTGGCATTAATTAACATATAATCAAGTTGCCTATCTCCGGTAGCTAAGTTGCACAATCTAATTTTTTCAATTTAAAATAATTTTAACATATCATACATTTGCATTAAGACAACCATCATGAATTTTAAAAAAAAGACTTATCTAGAAAATAATAAAAGATCAAAGTTTTTGGTTTTTTAAACTTAAATAAATTTTCAACTTTCAAATTAGAAGTTTCTTGCTTTCAATACATTATAATTAGGTTTTAATCTAGTGATAAGCCTCAGATTAGATATAGGATTCAAGGCTTAGGGTGTATTAGGGACGCTATTTTCACTGCTTAACAGCCCCAAAACACCGACCGCAGTGTTTGGGAGGCCACTTCTCGAGTGCTTTTAGGCAGCTGTCGGTCATGAGAATTTCTTTTGCAAAATATATTTAAATTTGAAAATAGATTTAATATATATGTAAGTGATTTTTTATTTTGAAAATAATATTTTTAAATTTGAAAATAGATGAGACCAAACGGGTCTCACATATTTGATAGTTTAGATGGTCGAACGTAATCTGTAAGTATCTATTATCACGAATGATAGGCATACGACTTGATGGTAAACACTAGCTTAAAGAGTTTTGTGACATCCAATTTGATCTGCGAAAATCTTTTGTGAGGCGAAGCAGTTCACTATCTAATATAAGGATTAGATAGGGTTTATTTTACTGCGAGTTCTTGGTTTCACTATAAATGGCTATACATAGTTAATTATATCTTAAATGATTGAAGTCGCTCGAAAACTCTCGATTAAGATCGGTGGTTATGTCTTGAGATTTTTGAAGTTTAGGTTTTCGTGATTGGACGTGAGAAAATCGAAGGAATGACTTCAGTAAGGATCGTCGTTTTCGGGGAATCGAAAGAAGAGAAGAGTAGTGGAGGCCACGAATCAGAAGAAAACACTGGTGACCTCCGATTATCTTATTATTTGGTGCTTATGTCTTTGAAATGATATTATTTAATATTTAATCTTGTAATTTATTTTAGAATTTAGAACTTACATTCGCACGATATACGATCGTGCGAAATAGCTTATAAGGATAGGAGAGTTTACATCAAATGCGACGATGACATCGAATCACAAAGTGTTAGAAGCTTATATTCGCAACGGGATTATCTGTATATAAATGTCTGTTATACGAATGATAGACATCTGACTTGATGGTAAACACTGTAAAGAGTTTTGTGGCATCAATTTGATCTGCAAACTTTTGTGAAGTGACAGTTCACTATCTAATATAAGGATTAGATAGGGTTTATTCTCCGAGTTCTAGTTTCATATAAATGACGCTTTATAGTTAATTATATCTTAAATGATTGAAGTCGCTAAAAAGCTCGATTAAGATCAGTGGTTATGTCTTCAAGATTTTCAAAGTTTAGGTTTTCATGATTGGACATGAGAAAATCAAAAGGGAATGACTCAAGTAAGGATAATCATTTTCAGGAATCCAAAGAAGAGAAGAGTAGTGGAAGCCACAGATCCGAAGAAAACACCGGTGACCTCCCAATTATCTTATTATTTGGTCTTATGTCTTTGAAATGATATTATTTAATATTTAATCTTGTAATTTATTTTAGAATTTAGGACTTACATTCGCACGATATCTGATCGTGCAAATAGCCTATAAGGATAGGAGAGTTTACATCATACCGTACAGCAACCTCAGAATCCTAAAAGTGTTAGAACTTATATTACACAACAGGATTGTGCAAAAAACCTAAAGAATAATGTGAGAATTTACGTCGCATTAAGCGGACTACTTCGAAGTCCTATAGGTTATTTATTTAAACTAAGGAAAATGTTTAATTGTTGTAGACTTGTTGTGTTGTTATAGATCGTCATTCGTCGTTCGCTACATCGTCGTTGTGCTGCCCACGAGGGTTTATTTCATGCTTCATGTAGTAATAGTTTTAAATTTTGTGTTTTATGTGTGAGCGTGTAATTCTGTTAAGTTTATGATTTGCTACTGTATATCTCATAAACAAGACTACATCCTAAAGGTTTTGTAGTTAATTTAAAGCATACTAAAAAAATTAACTATACTATAAGGAAATGTGATAAATGAAAACAATATAAACTGCAGAAAATTAAAAAAAAAACAGCATAAAGGGAAATGCAGTAAAGTATACAGTAAAGAAAAGCAGTGGCACGTGTAAGCAAGATATGATATAAGAATATAAAGTAAAAGAAAGCATTAAAAGAAAACAGTAAAAGGAAATATAGTAAAGCGCTGTAAATGTACTATAACTTTGGGTACCTCGTTTTTTATTTTTCTTTTTTGTTATTGATGTTCCTGTAAATGGGGCTAGCGTTGACAAATACATGTGAGCAAGTAAAGTAGAGAGTTTAACAAGTGAAAGTAAGCACGTAATCATATACATGAAAGACTCGAGGGGACCACAAATGACCCACGAAAACTCAGGCAAAATCATAGGAAAATGACACAAATGAGTAAAACAAAATACAATATCACGTATAAAGGACAAAGGGGAGATGATTTATATGTGACATTGGAATGTCACCAATTGCAAAGAGAATTTGAGTGTAAGATTCAAGCTCAAATCCTGGAGCATTAGGTTTTCTTGTAGGATAAGTCATAAGAATTTCACAATTGATTGAATTAAGGAAGCGTGAACTAACTCTCAGTGCATCCTTGTTGTCCAGTGTCTTAATCAGTTTGTGAATTAAGATCGAGTGTCTGGCTCTATTATTTGAAAATTAGGTGGAGGAACTCTCACCTAGAGAGTGCTACTAAAATCTAAGAAGCCTACACTATGGATTAGGTAGATTGGCTCTCACCTAAGGCGTGCTCCTAAAATCTAGGAAGTCTACACTGTGGATTAGATAGATTGGCTCTCACCTAGGGTGTGCTTCTAAAATCTAGGAAAACCTACAATATGGATAGGTAGATTGGCTCTCACCTAGGGTGTGCTCCTAAAACCTAGGAAGCCTACACTGTAGATTAGGTAGATTGGCTCTCACCTAGAGTGTGGTCCTAAACTCTAGGAAAATCTACACTGTGACTTGTGATTCAAGTGATTTAAGATGTTCTACCCTCAACTAAATATTTTTCAACTACTCAAATGTCTTTTAAGTGTTTCCTAATTAAATCAGAAATTCCCCAGTTTGACTTAACTATGGCAAAAAAAAGAAAAACAAAATCAAATAAACAAAGAAAGAGACCGACCCACTTAAATAAAAAGATAGTAAAGCAATGAGTGAAACCGCAAGTGAGTCGGCCTAAAAAAACATTTAAATTCTTCCAAAATAATGTTCAAATCAGCCCAAAAGAATTGATTTGAAGCTCATCCAAAATATGTAACCAATTAACCCAAAGAAAGTGGCGTTTAAACATTTTCAAACCTTTCAACAAAACAATCCAAAGAAAGTGACATTTAAGGACCTCAAAACTACGGCGAATCAACTAAAAAATAGCATTTAAACTTTTCAAATTTTCCATAAAGTGAAACAATAAGGCTTTCTAAATCTTTGCAAATTAACATAGAAGCTTTCAGACTTTGGCATAAAGTGAAACAATAAGGCTTTCTAAAACTTTGCAAATTAACATAGCGCCTTTCAAGTTTTCCACAAAGAGAAGCAATAAAACTTACAAACATTTGCAAATTAACATAGAACCTTTCAGTTTTTCCTTAAAGTGAAGCAATAAAGCTTTCCAAACCTAGCAAATTAGCATAGAAGTTTTCAGATTTTTCATAAAATGAATAAATAAAACTTTCCAAACCTTACAAATTAGCATGAAACCTTTCAGATTTTCCTTAAAGTGAAGCAATAAAGCTTTTCAAACCTTGCAAATTAACATAGGAGCTTTCAGATTTTCCATAAAATGAATCAACAAAACTTTCCAAACCTTGCAAATTAGCATGAAACCAGATTTTCCTTAAAGTGAAGCAATAAAGCTTTCCAAACTTTGCAAATTAACATAGGAACTTTCAGATTTTTCATAAAATGAATCAACAAAACTTTCCAAGCCTTGCAAATTAATATGAAACCTTTCAGATTTTCCTTAAAATGAAGCAATAAAGCTTTTCAACCCTTTGCAAATTAGCATAGAAGCTTTTAGATTTCTCATAAAGATAAGCAATAAAACTTTTCAAACCTTCAAAAATTAACATCTAACCTTTCATATTTCTTTAAAGAGAAGTAATAATAAAGCTTTCCAAACCTTGCAAATTAGCATGAAATCTTTCAGATTTTTCTTAAAGTGAAGCAATAAAACTTTCCAAAACTTTGTAAATTAACATAAAAACTTTCAGATTTTTCCTAAAATGAAACAATAAGACTATCCAAAACTTTGCAAATTGCAAAAGAAATAATACCATTTCACGCATAGGGTAAGGTGGCACATGTGTTTGGGTGTTACATATGTAAATGCATAGCAATCGAGTGGCATGCATATAAGTAAGAGTCTATGTGTTGAATATGTAGGTATAAGTGAGTGGCGTGGTATACAAGCAAAACCATGGGAAAGAATCGATTCCCTTTCAATATAAAGCCCTCCAAAATTTCAATTTTATTTTGTAAAATAAGAACCCAAACATATTTTAGCTTTTGAAAATGAAGTCCCAAACATTCTCTGATTTTTCAAATAAGGCCCCAAACCCTCTCAGATTTTGCTAAAATAACCCGAGCAAAGTTTCAGATTTTGTTAGAAAAAAGTAAGATGAAGTTTCATGTTTTATGAAATAAGACACCAAATCTTTCAGATTTTGCAACATAAGTCAAATAAAGTTTCAGATTTTTGTAAAAGAGCAACTCTAGCCTTCAAATTTTGCAACATAGGCAAAGAGAAGTTTCATATTTTGTAAAATGAGTCATCAAACCCTTCAAGTTTTGCAACATTAGTCAAGTAAACTTTCAGATTTTTTTAAAATGAGTAACCAATGCCATCTCATTTACCTCAAGCTAATATTAAACATATGAGTTAACGTTAAGCTTAAAGCAAAGTGGCAAGTGTATAAGCATAGCAAGAACTGCGAGATATTCGTCTCAATTTGAAAAAGACTAGAGAAGGTTTAGCTAGGGACGAATGGTGTGCATGCAAAACTTCCCAAAAATAGCAACGAAAAGAGAAGAAAATGATTTATAGTAAGGCACCAAAGCCTCTCAAACGCTTATAAGTACCAAAACCTCCAAGCTTTCATGCTCAAGTAAGCAAGCATGTCTCTTTTTTTTATAACACAAACAAGCTCTTTCGAGATCCACAAGATGGAGAGCAAAGAAGAGCATTTTAAGTGCAAGCTACAAGTTCCATTAAACATCCCACTCTTTTCCTTTTCCTCTCTCTCTCTTTTTTTTTTTTTTTTTTTTTTGAAAACAAAATAAGCCAACTTAATGTTCCAAGCCAAGCAACAATATGTATTTGATGCCAACAATCAACAATTAAGGAAACATTATGAAGTTTGCTTTACATGGGAACTAAAACCTCAACAACTTTGTACAAAAACGAGCTTTTCAAATCTTAGAGTTACCTACAAGGAAACTAAAAGATCAAACAAATAAAACGGGGCCTCCAAGCCAAAGCCAAGCAAACAAGTAACAAAATCCTGACGACGAGAAAGGGGAATTTACATACATAACACTCAATTCTTATGTATTTGCCTATATTACACCTAAACTTTGCTTTACGCATTTGTTCTACTTATGTCCTTCATATCACATAATAAATACCACCGTATCAATTTCTCTAAACAAAAATGGAATGCACTTATGAATAAATAATGTGGCATATATATAAACATTGAAGTTTAAGTGTTATATAAGCAAATATAAAAGTGTTATGTGACATGTAGATAATTATCCAATAAAGAAGAAAGCATTTCCCCAAAGAAGCCTTTTAAACTCATCCACTAATTAATGGTAACAATCCATTCATATTTCATAAGGATTGAAGCAAGTAGTAAGGAGGAAAGTATTTCACCAAGCAACCAAAGAAAGAAGAAGTGGAAAAGATTTCCACCCATTATAATTTGGGGAAATGAGAATAATGCATCCATGTACATAAACCTCACGAGGATACATTCCCTAAATCAGCAAAGGAAATTTTAAATCTTGAAGTAAATGAGGCTTAAAACTAGATAATAATTGCATATGGATGCTCGAAAAGAACAAATCAGCAAGAGAGGACTTAAATCCCGACGTAAATGACATTTAGAATCTCACAATACTTGTATTTTATTGCTAGAAACACAAAACCACCAAAGGGAACCTAAGTCCCAAATAATGAGTGAAATTTAGAGTTTTATAAATGATTACCTTTTGATGCAAACCCAAATCAATTTCAAGGACCAACTCAAGAAAATTCAGCAGCAATCCCTTGCTTTTGCTAAAACTTCAACAACCAAGTCTTGCTTAGTTAGTAATCCAGAAATGACTTTGGTAGCACTTCCCCCTTTTCTCAAATTTTCAACCTAAAACCTAACCCTAAGCAGGGATTTTATAGGCATGGAAGAAAAGAGCCATGCTTTACCAACTGTGGCGAGACGGTTGAATGGGGTGACGGGAGCGGAAGAGGCGACATTTAGGAGGAAATGCGGCCTCGAGAAGGAGAAGGGTCGGACACGGGGCAAGCTCGTGAGTTGAGAGTCATTCGGCCGAGCGAGGCTCGAGGAGGAGGCGAGGCGTGCGTTGGAGCTAGGGCTCGGGCGAGGAGATCCGCTCGAACCATATGGCTCGCGAAGAGGGGCGCACGACTGGGAAGAGGGGATGGGGTGCGGACCTGCTCGCGAGAGATTGAGGGAGGCAATCGTTCGGTCGAAAGAATTAGAGCACGGGTCGGGAGAATGAAATTTTCACGAAATGGGGGGGGAACCGGTTGGGAACGTGAGTTTAGGTCAGGGATTTAAGAAGAAATGCAAAATTAATTATTATTATTATTTTTATAATAATTTAATATTAAAATCTTCCAATTTGCACACTTTTCACTAGTTCATGAAATCATTCAAGAATGGAATGTCTTTTCTAGGTAAGGTCGACATCCCGGACGCCTCTGAGCAATCTGTTTCGTCATTCGGGATTGTTCGGACAAGTGTAATGATTTGCGTGCAATTTGCTCTTGTACGAAATTAAATCGACGTTTCAGACGCACCAGCGTAGTCCGTTTAATCATCCGGGGTCATTTGAATAAATTCATCGATTTGCGTGCATGAATGTACAAAAGTCATAAAGGGCTTCCTGAAGTTTTTAAACCCTATTGAAACACTCTTTGGGTCTCCATATGCTGGTTCTCAGCCCTTGCAACTAACAGTTGAGTTCTTGGGACCACTCATATGAGGCTTCACAAAAAGAGTCAAGAGGTGGTTTAAGTTTTTTTATAAGGGTGGGTCCCGTTACTAGTCCTCTAGGATGGTCAAATAGGAGAGTCCTAAAGCTAGATCATATGCTCTAGGAAGAAGAATTAGACTTCATCAAAAATGAGGTCAACAAAAGCGTACTACTGCAGCATTACAAAAGCCGAAACAACTGGGGAGGGTGCATTATGCGGTTTGAGCTCCGTTTCAATTGCAAAAATTCATCCACTACCCCTCTATAATTTCTGAAATCCCTTCCTATGTCCCCTCAGATATCCCTCCTCACCTTCTCCCTTCATTACTCATTGATGTGTGGCTTTAAAGTAGAATCCCGACTCCCTTCTCCCTCCGTCCAATTTCGGTGTCGTCGCTTTTCACTTCCTATCTCTATATGTATCTCTCATTTGTTCTTAATCGTGTGGGTTTGATGGTTTGTATTTTACCATCTTTTCCTTTTGTTGGTTTGATGGTTTGTGTCTCAGCATCTTCTCAGTTTACTTATCGGTGGTTTGATGGTTTGCATTTTATCATCTTTTCCTTCTATTCTTTTTACTTTCCTGCGAAATTGAATTGAGCCGATGGAAATATTAAAGTTTAGATGTTAACTAAGTTAGATAAGTTGTATTACAGTAATTGCATTCATTGCCTCTGCCTCAATCTATAAAAGTATTTTATGGCGAGAATATGAGCATTGTTGGTAACTCGAGAACAGATAACTGAGAAATTGCTCTGAGCTGATGGATGCACCAAGTTTAGATGTTAGATAGTTATTTCATTTCATTTTCCTCTTTTTCAATCAAGAACAACATTTTTATGGATAGATAGATGAGCACTGATGGCTTTTTAGAAAAAATTATACCTAAAAATTTACCTTAGCCAATGCAAATATTGAAGTTTAGATGAAAAATGATAAGCACTATTAATTCTTTCAAAAATTATACATGGAAAATTCCTTTGAGTTGATGCAAACATAGAACTTAGATGTTATATAAGTTATTTATTCTCATTTTCCTTTTCTTCAATCAAAAAAAGTAATTTATGGATAGATACATAAACATTGTAGATTATTTTGAAAAATTATTTTGGACCAATGTAAAATATCAAAGTTTTGATGTTAGATTACCTATGCTCCAATCTAAAAAGCATTTTCTTGAGAGAATTATAGGTCTTGTTGGTTCTTTTGAAATTATATCACTGAAAAATTATTTTGAGCTAAAGTAAATATGAAAGTTTAGATGTTTATTAAGTAATTGCATTTAACTTGTCTTTATTTCAATCTAGAAAATCTTGAGACAGAAAATCTTACATGAAGCTCATCATTCAAGCTACACAATTTATCCAAACAGCATTAAAATGTACAAGGATTTAAAATTGATATTCTGGTTGCCGGTGTGGAGAATGATATTGCTGATTATGTATCTCAATATCAAATTTGTCATATTGTAAAGACTGAACATCAGCAACCAAGCAAATTACTACAATCAATGCTAATACCTTATGGGAAATTTTGTTAAGGGATTTCAACGATCCAGGTAGGGTCACTCGTTATTAACGAGCTAATAAAATCAGCTCACTTTTTGCCAATCAAACAAACGATTCGGTTGAAACATTGGTCAACTATATGTCAAAAAATTTATCAAATTACACGGAATTCTAAAAGTGATCATTTATGACATAAAATTTACGTTTAGATTGTGGAAAGACATTCAACAAGATTTGGGAACACAGTTGCATTTCAACACTGCATTAAATCCACAAACAGACGAACAATCAGAAATAATAATTCAGGTATTGGAATAATTGTTGTTGATTTGTGTTCTCAACTTTAGAAGCAATTGAAAAGATCATTTCCAATGATTGAGTTCACCGAGAACAGTACTGACCAATCCAGTATCAAAATTACTCCTTATGAAGCACTGTACGGCAGGAAATACAAACTCCATTGAGTTGGGTTAAAGTGAGTGAACTTCAAAAGCTTGGATTTGAGTTAGATGATGAAGCCATAAAAAAAATGAGATTAATCAAAAGCTAGAATGAAAGCTGCTCCAGATCGACGACGGAAATATTATGACCAAAGCAAAAAACAATAGAGTTTGAAATTAGTAATTTCATATGTTTGAAAGTCAGGTCAATGAAATGTACAAATTTAGTCAAGGAAACAAATTGAATCTCAGGTACATCGGTCCATTTGAAATTATAGAAATCGGACCCTTTGCTTACAGACTAGCGTTACCTGCTAATATATTAGATATTCAAGATCTGTTTCACATTTTAATGCTAAGAAATGCAATTTTAGAGCAAAGGATTTCACATAAAAACACTGACAAATAGAAAAATCGAACTTATATTAAAGAGCCTGAAAGAAATTTAGGCACTGATGTCAAGAAGCAGAGAAATGGATAGATTCCTTTTGCCAAAATAAAGTACAAGCACGGGCCTAAAAAAGGAAACCACATAGGAAAAAAAAAAGAAGAAATACAATAGAAATATCACTCTATTCAAGTCCGACATCTCGAAGACAATTTTTATGAGGGGAGGGTTGTAATGCCCAAAATTTTGGAATTAGATAAAAGTTCAACAAATTTTAAAATACCTCAAATTTCGCATCCCATGAAATTCAATCGAATCAATCTCATAATATTCTACACTTCAAATCCATCAAATCAATATATAGTACAATATATTAAATATGAATATAATGGGAGATATAAAATTCGAAAGTTATATGTTTAATAATTTAATTAACTTTTGATTATTCCCAAATTTCCCAAACATGTATTATTCCTAACCGACCTTCCTTCACATTTTTTTTAGCCGCAGGATAGATCAGATTACTAAGATCCATTAGAATTGCATTAAGTGTCGCACCTCATTTCATTTCCTCCCTATTTCTCTCTGTGTGTGATTCCTCCACTTGATACTATTCCAAGTCGCGAACAAAGAGCAAGCGCTACTCGCCAAGTGCTACACACGGTTGTTCAGGAGCCCAGAAAGAAATTAAAAGGTATGAAATCCTCTTTCACCTATTTTAAACATTCATTTCCTTCCTCTTGTTTCTGTTTTGATGTTTGTCAAATATTTGTGTAATTTTTCATTTTTGGAAGTTGTAGTCGGCACTAAATTTGTGTCGGAAGCATCGAACTTAATTTACAAGCTTTCATAAGGTCTACTAGCACTATTTCATCGAGGGGAAGGGAAGATTGAGGTGACAGGAAAGAGGGAAAATGAATAAGTGGTATTCGAAGGTAGATTTATGATGAGAAATCTATTTGAGGTATGTTTTAGCAAATAAATTATGATTTTGGTTAAATCATGAAACAAGCTTTGATACCATGAATTCCTACACGTCTGCAATGTCTAGGTTGTTTATACGAGGCAGCAAGCTCAAGATAGGTAAGTAAGAACTCGTCTTAGGGCAACTCAGTCAAGTCAGGTGAATAATTTTGTTATAACTAAAGAAAAATAATTATCTATATGTTTTCATGTGATTCCACATTTGACAATGGTGTATTTAGAATTTCTTGCTTATTGTGAATGGATACAGGCATTTGATTGTATGAATCTAAGTTCAATTTACTTATAATAGATGTGATGTTATGTTATGTTATGATACAGATGAATATGCTTACAAAATCATTATTTGCAAGTATTCATTTGTTATTATTTGTTCATGATATATGAAATGTATGTGAAAAATGCTTAATACAAGAATGATGATTTAAATGTCGCAAATGATGTTATAAGTAGACTATTACATGAGTGTTTACAAATACGCTATGCAAAGATGTGGTATTTCAGACCCCAAGTATTAAGTAGTGACAAAATCCTAGGAACCATTGTAATCTGACGGTGAAATAATGTAGGAGCGTTGGTATCAGAGGGTTATTTATAATTGCTATCCTGAGAGGTTAAACCTTTATCAATAGTTAATATGACTTTTGGGGCAGGATAACGACCCATGATATGACAGAATATGAAAATAATTGAGACATATATTTACAAGTGACATCACTATGAGTAGGATTATGATTCGAATAAACATGTTTATGATTACATGTTGATTATTACACATGAATGAATGATGTACATTTTTATATAGCAATCATGATTTTTTTACACTATATATTTTTCTTTTGTGTTATATGATTCTAGCATGTTATGATTTGTGTACGAACATGTACAGACATACAAGCATGAATGTTATCTCATTTTCGTATATAAAATCTTATTTTAGCATTAATTATTTTGTTGAGCTAGTTGTTGCTCACATTATGTTGTTTACTTTGGGAAAGGTGTATGGAGCAACGAGGCGAGTAGTCGTGTATGATTTGTTCAGCTTTTGCATTTACAGTTTTGGGAGTGTACAGTCATTTGAGAATGTATTTTATTTATGTTGGGTTTAGTAGCTCAATATAATATATATGTTTAATAATATAACTTTCCATGCTTCCAAGTATATGAATTTTAAAATAAAATATATCATATATCTTTTTGGTGATTTAGTTGGACTAAATCATCACCCACTGTTTTTTATTCTGCAAATCAGGATGAATGTTAGAAAAAATTTAATATGATTGAATTATCTGCCTCTGTCGCGCCGGAGTGGACCCTAAAAGAGGTCAATTGGAGTGTAATAATAGCACTAGGAGCTCGCTAAGTTGTTTAGTTGCCTTGTCCTTTTCCAGTTGCGTAGTTGATCCACTACCTTGTGTATTGCAACTAATGTAGTTCATTTTGTCCATCGGTTAGGTTTGGTTTTTACCAAACCGTCCGAGTCCCCTAGTCTTTATAAACTAAATGAGCTCAGGGATTTATACTCATGGGTCTTTAGTACGACCTTCCGTATAATTGGCAACCCTCGTTTCAGCTTTACTTTGTTAATCAGTTTTGTTGTTTCGAACAGATAGATCCCAAGCTTTATAAATCGTGGATCTTAAGTTTTTCATCCTAAATCATTGTATACCCATCCACATGGGTGGCAGTTCTCCATGTTCAACTGATAGACAAGACATACATTACTCTTGTCCGGTTGAAATGATTAGATGCAAGTTCATATTATTCGTTTTGTCCATTGCTGATTATTTATATGAGGCGTACAGGAGAGCATTCAAGTCCAGCCACTAGCTAGGTATAAGTTGCATAAGACATTTGGGTGTCGACACAGCCCAGTTCCTGTTTAGAGAGTAAAAGGGGTTGGGGCCAAGGCGTTGTTTGTCGGTGAAAGGGAGCCACTTCCTTTTCTTCCATGCTCTAGGGCTCCTTCTATGTCTTTGTTTATGCGACGTCATAGCAGCCTCGCGAGGGTGATAGGAGAAGAGCTTCTGCATTCATGGATGTTTTATATATGCAGCTTGCTCGATCCGCCCGTTTGTCCAAATAGGGAATCTAATTTGCATATGTGTCTCACGTGTTTTACTTGCAGTTGCATGCATTTATCACATTTCATCATTTTCATGACCTTTGGCCTTTGAGCATGAGCTCTTGAGGTAAAGTCCCCAAAGCTCATGATCATGCATCTTGTTTGCATCCATGATTTCCTCCTCTTCTTGAGAAATCTTGACTTGGTGTCAATGTCATTGGGTTTAGTCCTCAAGACACATCTTCTTTGCATGTTTATGCATTCTTTTGTGTGTTTCTACATACTAAGGGCCTTGTATTTTCAAGCAGGATAATATTTCCTAACGTGTCATATAAATCTAGGTTTTGTGAGTCGGCACCCAAGTGGAAGTACTAGAGTGACCCTTACTTTGACCTGTAGCGAAAAAAGGGAGAAGAATATTACTCGTTGACTTGTCAAAACGAGTGATGCGAGTTATATTATTATTACCATATCTCAAGGATCGTTCCTAACATAATTATGGATTAACATCCGTCATTTTGAGGTGACAAGCTTTGACTCAATCACATGTTAGAGGACAGGACAGCATGGTAAACTTGCCTAGATCTTGCTAGTATGCCCTTCAACTCTGCACTGCATTTCTAACACGTAGATGTATGACTAAGCAACACCTTGTAGTTCCTATCTAGAATTACGTTTAAGGTGTAATTAGGGATTTTTTACACAGATATTGTTAAATTGAATTATGTTATTGTTGACTGTTATACACTTTATATGCCCTTTTACCTGTTTTGTTGTGTATCAAATATGCGCGCTAGTATATTAAGGTGTCTTTTATTGCAGGGAGCCATGTCTAAAAGGGAGAAGCTCAATTAATAAATCAAGATAACGTGTTTCCTACATATGCATGTTAGTTATTCACCTCCCACTGAACTTAGTTCATTACACAAGGTATGGAATAATCATGCTAACACCCAATTTGTAGGTCGATTCTTTATTTTAGATTTTCTACATGTACATTTTAAAGTCGAGGATAATTTACTAAAAGTAAGATACGACCACGAGTCTCGAAGTTTGCGGAAGGGAATCAGAAGCGTTTTTGCTTTTGGCTCATGCATTAGTTCAAGATTATACATTTGTTATATAGATTTAATATTAGACATGTATATGCAGAGTCCAACTGCTATTTTATTTTTTTGGGATATATTGTCGACCCAGCAGCACGCGGCATGTGTTTATTATTTTATGATTAGAGATTTATTTTATTGTTTTGCATATAATCACTCTTTCTTATGCTTTTGGCTTGTCTGGGTTCACATTACGCATAAGCTATTTAAGATAAACTCTTTTCTTTAAAAATCGTATTTTAAAAATTTATCTTAATAAAACTTAAGTTTAAAATTTACAAGACTTTAAAATCAACACCATATTTTCCTGTATTGCCTTTGAGCCAACTTTAAAATGATCATAAGTGCATGAATATATCACTCTACATACTAATAGGGCCTCCACAAATATGATGCCTTAGACAATTGCATACATTTTGCATGTCCCGGGGGAAGTGCCAATGTGTTACAATCTGATTGGCTCATCATATGATTTATACACTTAAGGGTTTATCTAATGTGTATATGGTGTTAGAAGCTCTCCAAACCAGACGAGGTGTATGTTTTTTTGTGTGAGTAATTAGGCTTTGTACACAGAACCCTAGCGATGTACAAATCCCATTTCTACCTTTCACCACCCAGTAAGGTTATGGGAGCTTAGAATTTTCTATCCTATGACTTTAGGACTATTAAGATCTCATAGGACAATGCAACTCATGACATGGAAGTCGCAAGTCGAGTTGGGCCAACTATCTTCACGATCGAGTAAACATGGAGTCTTAATAGCTTAAAATGAGATGATTCATAAAATCCTTAACATACTAGATTTCCTTACCCGCTTTTTGATACCCCTTTTGGGCAATGTGATTTCCATTGTCAAGTCTTGGTAATTGCATGTTGTAGGCCCTCTCAGCTCCGTGACATCTACTCATTAGGTTACGGCGATTCATCCTCTGTTGCCAAGTTCTATAACACCCAAAATTTAAAAAGTCGGGTAAAATTTTGGTGACTTTAAAATACCACAAATTTTGTGTCCCTTAAATTTCAACCAAATTAATTTCATAAAATTATACACGTGTGATCAATTAATTTAATATATAACAATACATGAATTTTGAGCGCATGAGATATAAAATTAGGAAAGTATATGTTCAATTGACGTTAATTAATCCTAATTGTTTTCCCAATCACATTCATTGCAGCTTCCAAGTTATTCGCACTATATTTAGATATGAGATACAATCAAAGGGCTGGGATCCGTTGTATTTCTCCAGAGCCTTTGAACGCCTTCCCCATCCTTTGGTTCCACCGATTGAAGCGCACGTGATCTTACTGCTACAGTGCAGGTGCAACCTGCGCTCACGACTAAGAGTTATAGCTCTCGAATTAGGACTCCAAGAAAAATTGGTAAGAGGAAATCTCATTTTTGTTCTATTTCACATTCTACTTTCCTTATGATTTTATTTTTACGTGTGTCATGAATCATAGCATTTTTTCGTTCCTAGTAGCTGTAACAAAAATGAACATGTGTCGAAAGCGACAAACTGGATTTGCGGGCTTCCTTAAAGGTTTAAGCAAAATCAACAAAGTAAATGGAGGATCAAGGTGATAGGAGGAAAAGGGAAGAATAATAGGCAGTCTCAGAGAATGGTTAGTTTGAGAACCAATTGAGATAAAAATTCATAAATGAATTATGTTCATAGTTAAATCACGAGATGAGCTAGTTTCATGAACTCAGACTGTCTACACTAGTCGGCGAGCTCGAGACGAACTTTAGGAAATTTATCGTAAAAATGTTCCGTCAATTCAGGTGAAATAATCTTGTGATAACTTAATTTCATATGATTATGTGTTTGATACTATTGCATTGAGAAAAACGGTCCCTTGATACCAGCTAGCTCGTCCTGATTTCAATATCAACGGTTAAGAATACATTTATTTCTTTACTAAAACTCATCTCATCAAAAATTTTATCTTCCCTTATATAGTTTATTATTATATTTGTCCATGTTTCACAAATAATAAGACTTTTTTATCATCATTACATGTTATATTATTACATTTTTTTTGTTCTTTTTTTTTTTTTGCATTATTTATCATAAATGTATCTCTGATGCAATAAATTTTATTAGCATACACTAGACAAACAACTGACATATAATATTTAACATTTGTACATAGTTATATATTTTAATAACAATGCTATGAAGCTCAAAATGAACAGATACTTATTTACATATGAATTAAACCTTGTAGACAAAAAAAATCATAATATGAATAAAATTCTAAACGCGATCATACAAAACAAGAATTATTGATTAATAGTTGAAATCTTAGACCTATGATTATTTAATTTTTAATTTAGCAATTTAATATCTTTTCAATTCTTAGATCAAACTTAAGACAAATTACTTCATTATGCTTATCTCTAGGGACTTTCTTTCATAAATCACCTAAAAATAACAAATTCCTTAATTTTAAAAAATTATTAAATTAAATTTTAATTTTAAAAAATGATAATCTCAATTAATGTTTTAGCTCAAAATAACTCCCCATATCAATTCTTCCAAACATAATATTTTGTCAATCAAATAAACTCACCGAAAATGATAAAAAAATTTGAATCTATACCTCTGATCTAGGTTTTCTTCGCTTTTTTCTTCCCTTGCCTTCTCCACCCACTCCATTCCTTTTCCTTATGGTCTTCTCTTTCTCTTCTCTATTTCTTCTTCCATTTCTTCTCTTCTTTGGTTGCTACTCGAGAGCTACTAGCTCTCAATTTATTAGGATGGAAGGGGGTTACTGAAATGGTGAAAACAGGAGGCTCCTTAGGTTAGGTATATTTATATAAATACAAGTATCATTACATTAATATTATGGATTAACTTAAATTAAAAAGAGACCACAACCCTTAATAACTACCTTCACCCAAATCAATCGTTGCATCAAAGATTAGCGAGTTTAATTTTCAGAGCTACAAAAATTCCTACAATAGCTACTAATTTTAATAAAAACCTTAGAAATTTTATTTAAATAAAAAATAATTAAATAAATTTTGTAGATTTGAAATTTAATATGTACTTTTATATGTCAAAATAATCAAAATAAAAGTATATAATATTATAAAAATAATTTTGAAGATTTTTGGGAGTATAAAAAATTAGGTATACTTTAAAAGCAATTTTAGTCTACATTTTTTGTCGAATTAAGTATTACAATGTACTCCCCTGTGTAATAGACTCATCTAAAAGGGTGATAGAAGAGATGAGCTCTTCCTGTCGGGCCCAATACTAGATCACTGATTCAAACCAACAAGGACTTGCTAGCCGAGTTTGAAGAAGGATAGCTCACTCGCCAAGCTCAAGACAAACAGACTTGCCTTGCTAGATTCGAGGCATCTACCCAAAAGCGACAAGGCGCGCGTACACACTTATCACAACAAAGCATCCACTATGCCTCCATAATGAAGCCATATACATCAAAGTAGTCTTTCTAAGCCAACCAGGCCAGGTCCTCAAATAAGTAGACCACACAGTTCGAATTTGTATCAAGGCACAAAAACTTCTACATGACTTGATCTTTTCTAACATGTGTATTGCTTATTTTGTAGCTTTCTTATAATGCTCAAGACCCCCAGATCTCTATCTATAAATAATGAATCCCAAGGAAAGGCAGATGCTCTACCTTTTTTACTCCTTTTCCCCCTTCACGTTGTCATTGTAGAATTGTAAGTCATATTTTATCATATCTGCTTCCTCTACCCATCTCTTTTTTATGCTTTCTAATTTTCTCTGAATTAATAAGGTTTGGGTGTAACCCACATTCTAATCAAGATTCAACAAAGACATGTTAAGTTATTGAAGGTATGTAAGTAGAGTACAAATTAAAATAAAAAACAATTAAGGAATGACCAAAAGGTTTCTAATTATAGAAAATTTAAAATAAGAAGCAAAATGGATTTCTAATCTTTTTTGTACCGACAATGAAGACACTTATAAAGAATATTAAACAAAAATGTGCATTAATGTAGTTTGAAAATAGTAATTCTAATCAATGAGATAATTACAAAAATAGTTACAGTAATTTAGAAAATTTCAAAAGATAGAAGACTTAAGAACAACAGAATAAATTCTCAATATATGGCGTAAAACTTTAATGAATGAGAACTACTAATTATAAATTAAAGAAATTTAGATAAATAGTATATAATTCCAGTGCATTTACATTGCTAAACACCTAAAATTTGATATTGACATTTATAAGACTCTTCGGATACATCCGATAAAATTGGAAAGATATAGAGAAGATTTGCATGGCTCCTGTGCAAGGATGACACGCGTAAATCGAGAAATGATATTGACATTTAAAATATTTTTGTATAATAAAACTATGTAGGAAAAGATTTATTTAACTTTTAAAAAATTGGTTAATAGTGATAATTTTAATGTAATATTAATGATTTATGTACTATGCATGTAAATATGAAGTGTTAGAAATGTAAATAATACAACATTGTGTGATATGTATGTGAATGCCCCTATAAATTAATATTAGAAAGAGATAAATTTATGCCTAAGAATGATAGATTTAAGTGTATCAAGTTTATTATACAAAAAAAAATATGAATATAATTTGTAAAATTAATGTAAGGAGTTTAAAATGGATAAATATCCAAAAAAAATTATTTGATAAGAGGATATCATAAAGATAGGGATCCAGGTATTAAGTATTGAAAAAACGTATTGCTACAAAGTTGAGCATAATAGACATGAGAATGTTAAGATGGATGTGTGTCAAAACATGAAAAGAAAAATTAAGAAATAAATTTATTAAAGAAAAGTTAGAAAGGCAGCTATTGAAAATAATGTAATTGAAAATGGAATTTGATGGCTTGAACATGTAACATACAACAACAACAACAACAAAGCCTTAATCCCACTAAGTGGGGTCGGCTACATGAATCCTTTTTGTCCATTGCGTCCTATTTAGTGTCAAATTTTCGTTTAATTCTAATAAATTAATATCATTTTTTATGCAATAAGCCCAAGTTTTCCTAGGTCTACCTCTGCCTTTCTTAACAAAAGTTCTATTTAAAACATCTACTCTCCTAATCGGATCATTAGGTGGTCGACATTTAATGTGACCAAACCATCTAAGGAGACTCTCTAATTTTATCCGTCACTGGTGCAACAACAACCCTATTACGGATATATTCATTTCGCATTTTGTCTCTAAGTGTAAAGCCACTCATCCACCTAATCATTCTCATCTCGGCAACACTTAACTTAGCATTATGCTTCTCTTTTAAAGGCCAACATCAGCACCATAGAGCATTGAAGGTCTCACCACCATCTTATAAAATTTTCCTTTCAGTCTAAGCGGTACTTTTCTATCACACAATAGGTCGGACGCATTCCTCCACTTCAACAAACCAACCTGAATTCTACTATTAACATCCCCATCTATATCACCATCGCTTTGAACAATGGACACGAGATATCTAAATCGTTCACACCTTTTAATAATTTGATCACCCAAAGTTACACTTCTGTCACTAGACCTACTATTACTAAAATTACATTCCATGTATTCAGTTTTATTTCTACTCAAACGAAGACCTTTAGACTCCAATGTAGACCTCCATAATTCAAGTTTTTCCTGGACTTTTTCTCTTGTCTTATCCACAAAGAGGATATCATCAGCAAAAAACATACAACAAGGTACATCCTCTTGTAAATGCCCAGTAAGACCATCCATAAATAAAGCAAAAAGATATGGGCTTAAAGCCGATCCTTGATGTAAACCAACAGAAATAGTAAAATATTTGGTCAATCCTCCTTTAGTTCGAACACATGTAGCAGCTCTAGCATACATATCTTTAATGACTTAAATATAAGAAATATCAACACCTTTCTTCTCAAGAACTCTCCAAAGAACATCTCTAGGAATCTTATAGCAAGCTTTTTCTAAATCAATAAAAATCAAATGTAGATCCTCCTTATTATCTCTGTACTTCTCCATCAAACCTCTAAATAAATGTATAGCTTCCATGGTAAACCTGCGCGGCATAAATCCAAATTGATTATGAGAAACCTTTGTAATACGTCTTAACCTATGTTCAATTACCCTCTCCCATAATTTTAAAGTATGACACATCAATTTAATTCCTCTATAATTTGCACTCTCTTGTGCATCTCCTTTATTCTTAAAAATGGAGACCCAAATGCTCTTTCTCCACTCCTCAGGCATCTTTTTAGTTTTTAAAATAATATTAAAAAGTTTAGTAAGCCAATAAACCCCCAAATCACCTAAACATTACTACACTTCAATTGGGATATCATCAAGTCCTACAGACTCTCCCCCCTTGGTTTTCTTTAAAGCCTCATCAACTTCTTTTTTACTAATGCGACGGTAAAAATGAAAAGTTTTATTATTATTAACGATATTAAGATCACTAAGGTCGATCGTACTTTCAGTATCTTCATTAAAAAGTTTATCAAAATAACTCACCCACCTATGTTGAATATCTTTTTCTAAAAAAAATACTTTTTGATTTTCATCTTTAATACACTTTACTTGAATTAAATTTTTATTTTTCTGTTCTCTTTGTTTAGCTAGTTTATACATATATTTTTCACCGTCCTTAGTATCTAACATGTTATGAAGATCACTAAAAGCAGAATATTTAGCGTCATAAATTATTCTTTTAGACTCTATGCGGGCCGTTTTATATTTTTCTCAGTTCTCTACGCTTTTACATTTAAACCAAGTTTTATAACATAACTTCTTATATTTTATCTTTTCGTACATTATTATTCCACCACCAACTATTTTTATTTATGAAATTTTTTCTTTTGGTTCTCCAAGTACATATTTAGCCACTGTTTAATAGTATTAGTTAATTTTTCTCACATAGCATTCGCGTCTTCATGGACATCCCAAATATTTAAATCTTGAATTTTACTCATAAAAATAATTTTATTTGTCTTTTAGGTGTCCTCATCTTATTCTACGATGTTAAATCCTAGTATTTTTTATTTTACAAGTCTTCATCTTAAAATCTGAACTAATAATTGATGTTAGTACTTAATTCCTCACTTGGAATGACCTTACAATCCTTACTAATCTCGACGATCTCTTCTTCTCATGAGAAAATAATCGATTTGTGTTTTATTAGATCCAATTCTTATAAGTAATAAGATGTTCATCTCTTTCTTGAATAAAGTATTAGTAATAATCATATCATACGCTAAAGTAAAATCTAAAATGGCTCTACCTTCTTCATTAATCGCTCCATAACTCAGTAGCTACTATGAATATTTCGAAATCTTCTACCATTCTACCGACATGTCCATTTAAATCTCCTCCAAGAAAAATTTTTCTTCGAGGGTATCGAGTGTATTAAGTCTTCAAATCATTTCGAATTTATCTTTAGCATCTATATTTAAACCAACTCGAGAGAGCATGAAGACTTATAATATTAAAAATCTTAGTATCAATAATGATCTTAAGTCGTTATAATTCTATCTTCAACTCTATTAATTTTAACAACATTATCTTTCAAACTCTTATCTATAATTACACCTACACCATTTCTAGTACGACTCTTACTGTAATACCATAGTTTAAAACCTAAGTTATCCATCTCCTTAGCTTTTTCTCCAACCCATTTAGTTTCTTGAATACATAGGATATTTATATTTCTATGGATCATAATATCAACCAATTCCATTAATTTACCATTGAGAGTACCTATATTCCAAGATCATATCTTAATACCAGTATCATGGACTAACTACTTTACCCGCATCCGCCCGTAATGTGGAAACTCTTGCTTACTTGACACTACACCCAGGCGCCGGTGTAGCGGCCCTTGCACACTTTCCATTGTATTCGAGCCATACTAGCGCGTCGACTCAGTGGACGCCCAAGACTTACACTAATGATCGAAAGGATTCATGTCATGTTTTTTTTCGACAAGTTTTACGCTGGTTGTCGACTACCTAACGCAACCCTCCACTTTTCACATCTGGGCTTGGGACCGGCAACGGCAATGTTATACAGTGCTAGAGCGTAAAAAAATAATGTATTAGACAAGCAAACAAAATTTGAGGAATTTTGGAAAAGGAGGGATGGTTGAAAAGTAACATAGATAAAATTAGTTCTTAAAAATGATTAACACCACAAACAGCAACATAGCAAACTAAAAAGAAAATGAGAAGCCATTAAGCCAACCCAAAATAGTTAGGATAAGAATAATGATGATGAAGCTAAAGAAAAACAGATTTCTGGTCCTCCATTTTCTTTAATCCATATCCAAATATTCAAGATTCTAAAAATTACTTTAATATGCATGGCCACAATAACGAAAAGAAGCTACAAGTAAATATATTAGAACTTCTCTGAAAAACAACTTCAAATTAAGCTTAATCCAAGGAACATAAATCCTCAAAGAAGCAAAACATAAAAAAATATAAAATAAAAAACTGAACGAACTAGTTACCAGTCATCATTAGATCCAGAAGGAGTGGCATAGAGTGCGCCCCCCCTCCTCCAGCTCTCCAACAACCTTTTATTGTTTGGATTATCAGCTTGTCCACCTCTTACCCGGCTGCAATGCAGGACAACAAGAGGCAACTTACCTGATGAACTCATCTGACGGAGTTCATTAACAATATAATTTAGCTGCATATGTTACACAAAACATACGTTACCCCAAACCCTAAAACATAAAAAAGAACCAGATATCAAATTCAAGCCAGCTTTTCACTGCATTGAAACTATACAACAGTTCATCTGAAATAACATTACCTGGAAAAAACTGAATTTGTGTTGATTATTTAGGCCAACATTTGCACCATCTATGACTGCATCAAAAGGCCCATGCCGGTCAAGCCATAACTGTAAATAGTGAGCAAATAACTTAAACTTATGTTCCTCAATTCATCATCACAATTTCCTGATTAAAATACAATAAAAGAGCTAGAAACTCTCAGCAAATTATAATAATCTACACTGCCCTTCATCTGCCAACTCAAACTGTTGGAATAAGCCTAATGATGATCATAATTTGCCCTTAATAAAAGATAAGAATAATAGGTGTTGTAATGCAACTTTTTCAATTTTACTGTGGGATATTTCAGGAAGGTAAGCATTGAAACTTTTCAAGTTTAGTTACTGATTTAGCTTCAAAAAAGGAATGGGAATCGATCTGGCATCAAAACTTCAACCAAGTTATCCAAGTAAGAAAATTGCAATGGATTGATAGGGTGTTTAACCCGTTTTCAAAAACAAATGAAAATGCAAACCCAATAGATCAATGTTTTCTATTACCATCAAGAAAGTGGTATTCATATTGCAAATAAAAGGATCTGTTTAACTCACGGATTAGTGCAAGATGAGAAACTGCAACAAACAAGAAATCAAGTAGACCATTTAAAGGGTGGTCTTTGATGAGCATAAAATTTAAAGGCACTGTAACTAAAACACCAACAGGTAATCTCCTATATTTAAACAGAAACATAATAACAAATCCAAAAGAGAACAAATCTACAGTGGCAAAGTTCCATATATGCATCCTATTTCATGAAGTCCAAAAACAAAAAAGATTACAAAAAAAAGAAGTTTCTACACAATGAAAGGTAAAGAAGCTAATTTGTAATGTTAATCCAGCTTCCACTAGAATTTTAACGAAGATACGCTTCAGCCTTCAATTCAATCTAACAGGAAATGAGAATCATATGTGTGCATATGAATCAAACGAACAGAAGTGTAATAGTGTTCTAACTACTATTATAAAAAAGCAAAATAAATAACGTGAAAAATGCACAATCAGTCGAACCTGGAAAGCAGCAAAATCTGCCTTCGCCTCCTTATGACTAGCCAGTTCGGCCAATGACCTTGCGAACCCCTCAGTCTCCACAGGATCTATATCTATAGACATCATCCTATCCCTACACCGTCTGCAGACACCTTCCTTATCCATTTCACTCCTCCCGACACCCCATTGCCCTTGACCTAACCAGCCCTGTCCATGCCACCCTCCTCCTCCTGTTACCACCCCTTTATTGACCATATCCACGTCCCACTCCTGAAGTCCAAATCCTGCCGCCTGCACTGAATGAAACCAACCTTCAATCAACTCAGCTGTCGTCTCCGACACCATCCTCAATTCGGCCCTCATCCTGTGCAGCAGCCGGTAGACATCTTCTCCCCTCCCTAGCTCCGAATTGAGACGGAAGAGAGCTGCTAGCTCCAGCTCCTCGGCCGCAACCTTTGCCTCGACCATGTGAGCCTCGATCTTGTGGGCCTTCTCAACTTCGCCTTTCTCGCAGAAGCCGAAAAGTGCGGGGCCGTAGCTGCGGAGGCGTGGGGTGATGCCTGCGGCGGACATGGTCTTAATGAACTGGAAGGCTAGATCGGGATCGCCACGGGCGGCGGCTAGGCGGACGAGGGTAGTAAAGGTGGCCTCGTTTGGGACGACGCCATCGATTGACATCTGACGGAAGATTTCAAAAGCACGGTCAGCCTCGGAAGGGGTGGCGGAGAGATGGGAGCACAGGTAGAGCAGGACATTATAGTGATGGAGGGATAGCGGGATGGAACCGGCGCGGGCGGAGTCGTAGAGTCGGAGGGCCTCGGAGACGTCTCCTTGCTTCGAGCACATATCAAGGTGGTGGCGAAGGAGATTCTCCGGCATCTCACGTCGAGCCTTTTTGGATAGTTTGAGGGTACTGTTGGCAGCGGAAGTGGTGGAAATTGGAACGGAGATGGTGGAAGGGTTTGTGAAGGAGAGGTGTTTGACGTTATGCCTGATAGAAGGACGGGACATATGATAGTTAGAACGACGAGAAGCATGGGTTACGGCGTAGAAGAAGGAAGAGGGGCAGCGGATTAAAGACGAGCGGAGGAAAATTGCCGGAGACATTCCTGTTTCACTCTTGCTCTCGTCGTGAAAGCTAGATGGAGAGAAAGTGGCCAAGAGTATCCAGCGAGTGATAAACATTCTGCTCAGATTGTGTGTGTGTATGTGATTAAGGAATAAGCATTTCTAGTACTTTGTGTTAATGCCTTAAAATTTAAATAAAGAAATTCTAAATTGATTTTTAACTTGGCGGAACAAATTTGACACCACCAATAAAATCCTTTCAGAACTCATGAGTAACATCTATCCAGCATGAATTATCTTCTCCACGACTCGGCAAAATAAGAAATGAATTTTTAATCAACGGAATGTGTGAGTTATTATTCTTCTGCTAAGCACAAATCTCATGGATCTTCGCATTGAATTTATGTCATCAACAATATAGCATCAACAACACATATTTATGCAGGACATTCTTCATCAAATGGTAGTCCGCAATTATAGTTGGTGATAAGGTAACTCAAATTAATAAAGTGATCAATTTCAATATGGAAAACATTCGAGAACAAAAATCCCAAGTGTTCTCCTTGAATGAAGTTCATGATCAAATCTGAAGGAAATATCCTCGTAAATTCTCATACCAAATTAAGCGGCAAATTCAAGAACTATATCAGAAACAAATGAAGGAGTTATTTGAATTAGAAGACATGTCTTTCTCTAATTAAGGATCAGAAGATGATGAAAAAAGATAGGAATGAATTGTGACCCACCTTGGATCGAATTAATGACATAAAAGAAAAAAGTTGATTAAATGGACCCTACTGGGGCCGCTTCATAAGAAAAATGGGCAATAATTATGGTGGTTGAAATAATAGTGGTTGGTGGAATAGTGGCTGAAATAAATCTGGTTGGTGTAATTGTATTTTGAAATTATTTTATGCTTTATGTCACATTCAATAGATGTGTTATCTTTTACTTGATTATATTATACGAAGTTTGAAGTCCGCCCTCTATTATAAATAACCGCATTGTATTATGTGTTTGTGTGCAAGTTTTAAAATCTTCTCAGTGTAAAATAGAAGTATATGTCTGGTTTTCTCTTTAAGTATGGTGCTCTGTAAGTTTTTATTGTTTTTAATATATTTCTGTTTTTATTATATCCTGGTTTCAATTGGTATCAGAGCTATGAGCGGCTAAATCCTTTCTGAAATTCTTTTTCTATAAGTAATTTTAATATGGTAACCTAACGTTGTCAAGATAAGTGTATCCTATCTTGTAAGTCGGGTGTTGCTCTGTAACTCAATATCATTGACTGACATACAAAATATACTAAGTTCGACCTTTTGGTCTGATAATATTCTTGTTCAAAGCTAAGTTTAATCTAGTGGCCATCGTCGCATGTGGGCGTTTTTATGTCTGGGATGGACGCTTTGTTGCCTGGTTCTTGTTGACTTGCCCAGTTTGGATTAAAATCTAAGTGGAACAATAATATTTTCATCTAGCTGTTGTTAGATTACCTATCAAACCTATTTAAGGAAAAAGAATTCTAGATGTTTATCTGATTGCCTTTCATAAGCACTTCTTCAAGGTACAATAGTACTACAATATCTAGAAATTTACAGAGAACTCAATATAAAAATAATAATATTAAAAATGCAGAATTACAGAAATATCCTGTAAATGAAGAAGATCTAAATAAATCAACTATTCTTAAAGTGGAAAAAATCTTAATTTATAAAATTGGAACTTTTGATTTTAAAGGTAAATCATTAATTAAAACTGTTGAATAATCGCTAACAATATACGAACATGAGAAAACAATTCCTCTCTTAAATCAAGAAGATTTAAGTAGTTACTTAACAAATTATAAATATATTCACATAGGTTTAATTCAAGTGGCATTTAAAACTTTTACACTATGAGGATTAAACGCTTCAATTTTAGCCTGCTTAAGAGATACAAGATGCCTTAATTGTGCACAATCATTGATGGGTGTTATGGAAACTAGCCTATGTGATGGGCTACTCTTCTTTAACACTTTTCAATATCTAAGTCTATCACTGACAGACATAAATCTCTTTGAAGCAACTAATATACAAATTAAATTACATGGGTTTGAATTTTTACCTGGATCTAAAATAATCGCAATAATCTATTGAATTCATTTTAAAGTTATGAACACTTTATGTCAGAATATTAAAAAGAATATGAAGCCAACAAATAGAAATACAATAGTAGAGACTAATTTGCTAGCTTCAAATATAGCTACTAATAAGACTATAAAATGATATAAAGTAATATTTCCTGAATCGTGGCAGTTGCAGGCTACTATAAATTTCCATCTTGTAATAAATCAGAATATAGAACAAGCTAGTTAAGATGTTAACGTAGATGTCGTGATAAGATTCAATCCAAGAAGATCCATTACTCTTCCACGATTATCTTATCTCTCTTATAATATATCTCAAAATGATTCAGATGAACTTTCAATAATAAATCATAGGATATATAGAATAAATCTATAAAATAATAATTTATTACACCCAAAAGAGGGTAGAAAACATATCTCCGCAATTGAAAGCCAGTTTTAATTTCAATAATGACTAATTTAAAACAATTTGCTAAAAAACAAATTATATAACTTTAATCAATGATTATCTAGAACTAAAATATGAATCGTTTAAAAATTGATATTGAATTTATACTACGAAAGAGGATAGAAGAAAATTTTCTGAAGTATATTTTGAGGAAAATGAAAAAATATTTTATGAAGGGAAAGACATTCTTTCATTTTTAACATAGTTTACCTATCATCTAACAAAAAAATTAAAGCATGATTAGATATGTTAACTAAAAAATAGAAAATTAATTCTGGAGAAATTATAGAATCTATTTATCCTCCAACTGTTCCAATAGTACTGGATTTAGATAATAGAAACCCAATTTTTGAGTTAAATGCTTTTAGAAAAACTCTAGAAACGAATGCCACCAAATTTTTTATTGGTGTAATTAAGCAATAAAATTTTACAAATACTAATCTATATTTAATTTCAAATAACCTAATGAAATTAGAAAATAAAATTGACCTACTTATTTTATCTTTAAAAAATCAAAAGGAAGAGAAAGCAATTTCTGTAATCTTCTCTTCAGCCTCTACTATACAGCCACCTCCTAGTCTAAATTTCCACTTAGGACCATTGGCTCAGGATTTTGAAGAATTAATTAAAAATATAAAAATGTACTAAAATTACGACCTTAAATAAAGAAGATCAATTAACAGATCAATCAAAAAACTCTGATAACGATAAAATTAAAATTGAAAAAATTGAAGATTAGTTTGAAGAAAATAATCCAGAATTAGAATTATTTAAAATATATAAATTAAAAGTCAATAAAGTCTCAACTTCATAACGAACTCGACAAACAGGTCGTTACTATTATCCTCGACATACTCATGCATACGTTTTATATGAAGACTATAATAATAAATATCAAAATGATTATAACCCATCAAATATTTATGAATGAGATATTGACAGCATGACTTATCATCAAATTTAAATCGTATTACAAAGAATGATGATTTATGTCTTTCCTGCCAAAAGTCATAATAACCGAGCTCATCAAACAGTAACCCAACTAACGTCCAGGTTTACTGGCCTTCTCAAAGGCAGGTGGGATAATTATTTAACTTAAGCACAAAAAGCCAAGAGTGGTTATGCCTTGGATTAATAAGTAAAAAAACATGATTTATAGCTTGGACATATGTCCATTAATTACAAAGAAATACTCTTTTCCAATTAGATACAAGATGAATAAATTTAATCTGTTTCAATTTGAAAGAAGTTAAATCCCAATTCGTATGATGCAAAACTCAATTAATTGTCGTTTTGCTATATGCAATAGATTTATTTGGTTCATTATAATTGTGCTGAATTTGAACACATTGTAATATGATGAGGATTGTCTCGTATGATTCACGATCAGGACTATCTTGCGCGTAGGCAACTGTGTTTAAATATCTCTTCTGAAGTTTGTAGGGATCATTAATTTCATAATCCTCTAGATTAATTTTGTGGGTTTTCTCTTTTGAAGATTTTTGCACAAATTTTGTGACTTCTAAGATTTGTACCTCGAGAGATTGAGGATGTTGAGCTCTTGATGTGGAGGTCATTGGGCGTCCATACAAATATTGTTGTAGATTAATAAATTTCATGGGGTCACATTAGGTTGACCCCTATCTCCCCTCCCCTCCCCCTCCCTGAAAGGTGTAAGCACCCTATTGAGGTGGCATTTTAGCTCGTGGGTGAGGGGTAATCCACCCCTTCTTGCCTTGCTCCCTAAAAAATTCACGAGTAATAAAATCAGATAAATAATTAGTATTGTTTGCAATATATTCAATATCAAATTCAAAACAAGATAATTGTCCATTACAATTGGCAAAGATTTGTTTGGAGACAAGATTTTTTACGTCTTTTTGTAGTATATACTTAATTAAACTGCAATCAATTCGTAATAAAAATTTCTAATTTAATAAATCATCTTGAAATTTGGTAATGCATTTACCGACCAAAAGTATTTCTTTTTTGATGGTCGAATATTTTTCTTAAGTAGTATTCCACTTGTTAAATGTAAAACGAACTAATTATTCAGTATTAAAAGCTTTTTGCTTTAAGATTCATTCATAGCCAATATTAGAGGAATTTGTCTCCACTATTTTATAAAGACGGGTCTGCAACATGTAAATAATGTAACATTTTTCCCTTTTACTTAATTAATTGGACAACTTCAGTATGATTCTCTGTCAATGAATTATGATGTTTCTTTATACTATTATAAAGAATAACAACATCTAAAGCCAGAGCTTTGTAATAATCTGCTACATAATTGAGTGAACCCAAAAATCTCTGTAATTGACGAAGATCAGCGATTTCATATGAAAATTTAGAAGTGAATTCTATGTTTCTTTCAATTGGAATAATTGTATTTCGGACAATATTATGTTCCAAAAACCGTATTTCCATTTGGAATAATTTGATTTTGGGTGTAGATATTAACAACCCATTATTTTTGACAAGTAATTGAAATGTGTGTTGATGTCTAAAATGTTCCTCTATTGATTAGAAGAAAACATGTACATCATCAATATAAACTGTATATAATCAGTATATGGATTGAAGATTTCATTCATAATTTTCTGTAATTAAGAAGAAGCATTTTTTAATCCAAACGGCATAAGGTTCCATTCATAATGACCAAACGAAAAAGTAAAAGTCATTTTATATCTGTCAGATTTAAGGATTTGAATCTGCTAGTATCCAGATTTTAAATCAAAATTTAAAAATCTTAGAGATTTACTTAAGCGATTAAGTAAGTCTTTTTCATTCGGTATGGGAGACTGATTCCATTTTAAAACTTCATTTAAAATTTTATAATTAATAACTAATCTAGGTTTATTTCTTTCACTTTATTCATTATTCATAACATAGAATGCAGTACAACTCAAAGAGGAGCTAGATTTTCTCATTAATTATTTATTAAGCAGTTAAATTAATTTCTTGTTTACAAATTTTTAAATATTATTGATTCATTTGACAATGCAGTGCCTTTGTCTTGGTATTTCTTTCATCAAAATTATTGATGTACGGTAAAGCAATACAATGCTTTTTTCTATCCCGAAAAACAGCTGGATTTTCAACGCAAATTTCCTTTAATATATTTTTATGTAAAATATAAATTTTTTCTTTTATGAAATTATTTTTCAATTTCTCTTCTATGGATAACAAAGAAATTTCTTCTTGTAAGAAATTAATTTAATTTTTTTTAACTTAAATTTATTTGTTTCTTTTAAAATAATTTCTATAGGATTAGTAATGAATTAAAAAATAATTATTTTTCAAAACTTATTAGAATATTTGTCAATACTATTAGTTGACATAACTTTCTAAAGGAGTGGAGTTCCCAAAATAATATGTTGAGTTATATTTTTAACTAATAGAAAAGGAGTATTAATGCAAATATCATTTTACTAATATTAGCAGAAGAAATTTTATATTTAATTTCCATTTTATTTTCAGAAACAGAAGTTATCTGCTACGTAGTTTTTTCAAAATAGTTAGAATATATTATTTATTCTTGAATACAATTCATATCTGCTCCGCTATCAACAAGAGCAGTGAGATTAAATAAAATATATTCTCGATTTATATTTAAAGTAATGGTTATAAACCATTTGTGCATAACAGTTATTTGTAAAGAATTTAAAAAGGATTGTTTTAAATTGTTATCCTTTTCTACTGATATTTCAGTGAGTGTAATATTATTTAATTCTAATTTTAATAATCTAGTATTTATTTTTTCTTGATTTTCATTTAAAATTTTAGAATATTAACTTCATTTTTAAATTATTTATAGTAGCAGATCTACTATCAGTATTTAAAATTAAAGCTTTATTTAAGGCTTCTTTCATTGAATAACCTTAAAAAAAATCATATTAGAAGAGGAGGTTTCTCCTTTATACTCGATAATTATCTTTAGCATTTTATTTTGAGTTTTTTCATCATCAATTTTGGATGCAATTTCCAATATATCTTTCTTCATTGAAGAAGATAAAGTAAATAAGTCATTCATTTCGACTATAGATTTATAATAATTTTTATTATTACATTTTCACTTAGATTCTGTGCAATTATTTTCATCAAATTCTAATGATTAAAAGGAATTGTCCTCAATTTCGTCCATATTGTCAGACATCTCCGAATTCTCAAGAGATGAATTTAATATTATTTTGAAAATAGATTGCTTAATATTTTCATCAATATTAAGCTCGTTTATTTTCTTTTTAACTATGCATTTATTTGCATATTGGCCGGTTTTGCTACATTTGTAGCATTTTATTTCTTTGATTTCTATATTTTGGTATTTCTTATGAGAAATCTTCAGCATTTTCTATGAATGCTATTTGTTGGATTGTTGCTTACGATATTTCTTCTTTCTATGAAAAGATTTTTCTTTTTCTTTTGGAAATTTAGGAATTCATGAGCAAATTGTTCATAAAAAGTGCCAAATTGTTTTCTTTCTATTAACAATTCGTTTTTAATTTGATATTCAATTTAAGATCTGTACACAAAGCGAAGCCTTAATGTACACAAGTATTTATCAGTTGTCCATATATCAAATTTTCATATGGAATACGTTTGATATTAGTATCTTGTAATTGTTTTTTTACTACACACACACATATATATATATATATATATATATATATATATATATATATATATATATATATATATATACAGCAGGTACAAGAACTCTGCTAGGGTTTTCATGGTTATTCAAGCCGTAAAGAAAGGGTGGGGTCAAACTATGACGACGTCCTTCCCACATAACTGTCTAGATATTAAGCTAAACTACCTCCGTAGGAGGGTTTCAATTGCATTCATTAGAGGAGAGCGGGAAATACACGTATTCCATATCCATAAGAATGAATAGGACGTGTGTATCCATGCTCACGACAAGCATGAATAGAGTCTTTGGGCCCTTCATAGAGGTGGCCGCACCAGGTATAAGCCGTCCGTAGGACTTTCATTTTGCCCGAATGCAAGCGGACAATCTAATTAAGATAATACAAGGTTTCGCCTACAATAAATTTTTGTGAACTATAAATGATTTGTCGGTAGATGCAAGGTAAATTCGCAAGAGGTTCACGTAGAAGATATAGCAAAAACACACATTTTTTTATTGCTCTGTAGATGCGAATTACAAAGTGCATGTATTTTAAAATGCAAATTTATATATAAAGCCCAATGAGTACATAGAAAAAACCTAAGCAAAGTATTTCTGTAGGTATCGCCCGTTGATAGGGGGCATTGGATGAGATCCATCTACATCGATCAACATGTAAGCTCCTCCTTCACAGACTTTATCGATCACGAAAGGTCCTTCCTAAGTAGGCTTAAATTTTTCATGTCTTTGATGGTGAGTCACAATTGGGCGGCGTAGAACCAGCACCAAGTCTCCAACCGTGAAAGTCCTCGGTCTTACCAATTTGTCATGAACTCTGGCCACACGAGCGCGGTATAGCTCAAGATTTTGTTGAGCTTGTAGCCTAACTCCCTCGAGACTATCAAGCTCTTCCAACCTGATTCAGATATTGTTATCACTGGTGATGTTGTTGCTTAGAGCAACTCGCAATGAAGGCAGTTCAACTTCCAATGGAAGGATTGCTTCTGACCCAAAAGTCAAAGCATAAGGGGTAGAGCTGGTGGGGTTACGGTATGTTGTATGATGGGCTCACAATGCCTCGGAAAGCCTCTCATGAGATTTACTAGGGTCGTATTAAATGCTTTAGCTAGACCGTTAACTCTCGAGTAATACACCGTAGAGTATCTCCAATCAATTTGATGTCGACGTGTGAATCGATTGATCTTGGTATTTTTGAAATTTAAATCGTTGTCGAAAATGATCCAGTGTGGCACACCAAATCGATACACAATATGGTTCTTTAGAAAATGCAACACGTTGTCAGCTTTGACCTCCCTCAGAGGGATGGCTTCTGCCCACTTAGAAATGTAATCGGTGGCTGCAAGTATGAAGTGATGTCCTTTAGAGGATGGAGGGTTGATATGCCCCACAATATCAGTCCCCTAGGCCTCGAAAGGCCAAGATGCCACTTTTGGATGTAGTGCATTCAGAGGCTGGTGAGGTAATGGGCTGAAAAACCTGGCAACGATGGCTCTGCTTGGCATAATCTATGCAGTCAAGGGTCGTCGAGGGCCAGTAATATCCAAGCCTTTTAATTTTATCTTTCATCTTGGGGCCCGATTGATGGAACCCATGATCCACTGAAAATTTGATAGTTTTTTACTATTCATTTCATTCCTGTTTTTGATGATATTGTACTTTAAAGGAAGGTATTTTTAATGATTTCATGCATGTATAATGATTTTAGGCCTATGAAGCAAAAGGAAGCGAAAAGGAGCAAATTTGGAGCGAAAAAGAACAAAAGTGCATTTTATTGAACTAACGCCGAACGGCGCTGTCAACTGCGCAGGACAGCGCTAGTTTCCAGAGAGTTACGACGTTTTAGCGGAATAATGCGCTGAACGGCGCTCCTACCAGCGCTGGACAGTGCCCTATCCTGATTTTGAACTAGATTCAATGTATTTAGCAAGATTTTGAAAGGTTGCTTGAGGAAACTCTTGGGAATTTAGTTTTGGCGGAATTTAAACATATTTGGAGCCAAATTTTAAAAGGGGGAAGAAATGAAGAGAAGAGTTTAGAGAAAGTTTTCTTTCCATTTTGTGTAGGAAGTTAGGGTTGTGTTTTCTCTTCTAAGGAGTGTGATAGGAGAGGGAAAGTGAGAGATTTCTTCTTCCTTACTATTCTAAAGAGAGAATTGTATGTTTTTGTGAAGAAAGAAGAGGAGTCAAAGGAATTCCTTGAGATTCGCTTGGGGAAGAGTTTGAGATAAGTTGTCTTTACTTTACTCTGTTTGTATGACATTGTTTTTATATATAAATTCCATGTTTTGTCATCTTTTCCTCATGAATCTTGAGTAGATTTATTTGTCTTTCTCCTTTTCATGTGATGTGTTGATGTTGTGAAATGGAAATGATGTGTCGATTTATTATGGAGAATTTGTGATGACATTTTCACTTAGAGCTTCATTTACTTTTTGGTCTGGCCAATTGAATTGTTAAAACTTGTTGGGAAACATATGTTCCGATAGGATTATGAGTTCCACAACAAAAGTGAAGGTCACATTCAATGTCCATGAATGAGAGGTGTAGTTCATAGGGATTGAGTGCAAATAAATAAGAAAATATACATTGATGGGCGTAGAATTGGAAATTTCAGAGTGACAGGCTGAAATCTTCGATTTGGTCCTAATGTTTAGAAACTAAAGCGAGAGTTAGCCTTCAAGTGAAGGGAAGTGCGAGCTCTGGAGTTAGAGCCAGTATCCTCCCAGCCTAACCACAGATTTAGAGATTAAACTTAGGATTAGCCAATGTTCTTTATACGCTGAAATATGGTATGAATGCTCCTATTTGGCACAATACATTTGTATCACTGATCTATGTCACAATAATCATCACATTATGAATGGAAAGGAGGAAGACTCTTTCTTGTAACTGAACTTTGTTATAAATTTAGTCTTATGTTAGTTTAACTTGTAAGAATTTAGAATGTGTTTTGGTAGAAATAGTAATTGAACATGTTTGTCTTTACTTTAAGAATTAAACCACTTGCAATTGTATTGCGACTCGATAAGAGATTTCTGTGTTATGCCATAGAAGTAAAGCCTCCCTGTGGGATCAATATTCCAGGACTCCATTAGAGCCCTGTATTACTTGAGCGATAAGTATACTTGTGTTAATTGTGTGACGTATTATCATTTAAATCAATATATAAATCTAAATCTGAGTTCATTAATTTTTTCAAATTAAAAAAGTCGCACCAAATTTTTGGCGCCGTTGCCGGGGAGTCAAGGTAAAAGAAAAAGTAACTGTTAAAAATTTATTTTTTTAGTATTTGAAATCATAAATTTGAATTGCAAGTCATAGTTGTGTGTGTCTATTTATTGTTAGTGTGTGTTTATTATGTTTGCAGACGTAATATCGGATCTATAGGTTTAGTGCCTTACGATTATGAATTAGAGCATACTATTAGAAAAATTCAAAAACAACAAAAACAATCTGCAAATCCTCACAAAATGGAGAATAATTTAAATAATAAAAAAATATACCAAGACCTTTAAGAGATTATGCTAATCTAACAGCAGATAAAATTCACTTAACTATTCAAAATCCTGATGTTGCTGCTAATTCATTTTAGTTTGAATTTGCTATCCAAATGGTACAAAATAAAAAATTAGGAGGAACACCTAATGAAGATCCTAACTTACATCTAACTAGTTTTTTAGAACTATGTGCTACTTTTAAATATGATGGAGTGTCGAATGATGCTGTTAGGCTTAGAATTTTTCCTTTTTCACTAAGGGATAAGGCTATGGTGTAGTTAAATTCATTAGCAATGGATCTATTAGAACTTAGTGAGAGCTTTCACAAAAGTTTCTGTTGAAATATTTTCCTCCTTCTAAAACTGCTAAGTTGAGAAATGACATAAATCTTTTAGTCAGTTTGATGGAGAATCCATATATGAAGTTTGATGGAGAAATGATCTCGAACTGAGGCTTCTTCAGATTTATCATCATTGTTTCTTTATTGAATTTATCCTCTTCCGAGCTTCCTTCTACTTTGATGCTGATCGCTGGCTTCGTCCGTTCAATAATATGATGTGTTCTTCCTCACCCATGTCCCTGGCCTCGACCTCGGATGCATGGGCTAAGAGAACCTCCACCAACTCATTGCGAATGAGTGATGAGACATTGTTGAATCAGAGCTAAATGGTCCCGTTCTCGTAGTTTTTCCAAATCTTCAATTTTTCTTATCACAATTTCTCTTGAAAATACTATTTTCTTTGGGGGAGCGTAGTAGGCGGTGTCTTTATGGATGCCTACTTCATGTATTGAAAAAGGTTATAAATATCTCTTAATGCAATGCTCTTACCCATCTTTGATGCATTGGTGTAGTGAGGATGGGACCATATTGTACTCATGAAGTCATGGTCGACCAAGAAGGGTGTTGAACGAAGTATCTGCATCGATGACATGGAATTTTTCGGTTATTACTAGATTTCCAACTTTCATTTGAAGTGTTATAGATCCGAGAGCTCTTTTTCCTTTCTGGTTGGATCCTCTTAGCATCATCTTATCTGCGGAGAGTATTGATGCGTTGATGTCCAAGTAAGCTAACATTCGTAGACTCGTTATGTTAAGTGATGCTCCAGGATCTACTAACACTCTGGAGAGCACAAACCTACCGATGATGACGAAAATGTAGTGTGGTCAGTTGTGGTCGACAGTACCAAGTAGCAAGTCCTCATCGGTGAAGGTTCCGCCAGACTATTCCTTCAAAGTACAAACTCCATCTGAGGATGTGCTAGCCAACTGTGCTAAGAAAATTTCTGGATCAAGTAGAGCCTTGACTAGATTTTCTTTCATCTCCTTTGATAGGATCAGAGCATCGTAGATGCTTGTTTTGGCTAGCAACTTCTTAAGAGGAGCTAGTACATTATAATCCACTTTATTTGAATTTCCAATCTTGTTTTGAATCTGGACTTCTTATGTTGCTGTAGGCACTTCTTCTTGCGTAATTATCTATTTTTATTTATCTACTGGAGCTGTCCTTAGAGGCAGCACCTTTCCACTTCTGAGTTTCACTTCCATGATTTCTTCCTCCTCTAGACCCGGTGATTCTCTTGGTGTTGTAGCTAACTCTTCTGGTATTGTTTCTGTATCTGAAAGATCCAAGCTGATTGCAAGCAGAGTTCCTTTGCACTTGAGGACTGGTTCCTCACTTCTTATACTGTTGTAGACGGTGTTATTGATATCTTCTTCATTTTCATTAACGTTCTTGTTAGGAACTAACATGATTTGAGGATCATTTTGGGAATTGAAATTGAGGTTAGATAGGTTGTGACCAGTTACGTCATCACTAGAGACAGTAAGAACGTAACCAAAATTATTTCTATTATCATTGTGAGACCCAGAAGAGGCATAAAGATAATCGTACAAAGTCATGAGTTTGAGGGGTTTCATTCCTGGATCTGAGACAACCAATCTAACAGGGACAACCCTTATTCTATCCTTTATGCTATCGTCCTTAACTTCATTCAGGATCTCCTTCTTCTTCCTTTCCCGTTGCGGTAGTCTCCTTAGTGGGGTCTTCATCTTAGGCTGGGCTGGTGGCTAATTCCGAGCAGTTATTTTTTTTAAACTGGACTGGATCTGATCCAGGACTCTCTTGAGCTCGTTCCACATCGTACTCCATCCACCCTTGCCGGCATATGGGTCAATCGGAGAGTTTAACTTAGATGAAATCATATTTCTAAAACCTCTTTCAGGTTTCTTCAAATATTCTTTTAGTATTGTTATATTCCCTTCTTTATAATTCCTCTCAAGCCAGTCCTTAAAACTGAAGCATCCTTCTATTGTAAGTCTGAACAACCTGTGGTAGGTACAAAAGTTGGGTTGATCCTTCTTTTTCATTGATCCACTAAACATTTGATAGCTTTTTACTATTCATTTCATACCTGTTTTGATGATATTACACTTTAAAGGAAGCTATTTTTGATGATTTCATGTAGGTACCATGATTTTAAGCCTTTAGAGCAAAAGGAAGTGAAAATGAGTAAATTTGGAGCGAAAAAGAATAAAAGTGCATTTTATTGAACTAGCGTCGAACAGCTCTGGGACCTGTGTCGGACAGTGCCAGTTTCCAAAGAGTTACAACATTTTGGCAGAATAATGCATCGAACGGCGCTTCTACCAGCGCCGAACAGATGGCTACTAATAATTTTTGATGAAGCATATTCGTTAATTGAAGAGATGGCTACTAATAATTTTCAATGGCCCTCTGAGCGGGTAAATCCTAAGAGAGTAGCCAATATTCATGATTCTGATGCAATAACTATGATAGTCTCTCAAATTGCTGCACTTTCTAAGAAAATAGATCAATATGGAATGAATTATTCTCCAACACCCCTAGTGTTAGAAGAAAATTTATCAGGACAGATGATGGACTCTCAAATGTCTTATGAAACTGTCGGCATATTTTTAGGTTGAGTATTGTATTTTTGAAAAGGGGTCGCCTACAGAAATTGTCGGCGAATTTTAAATTTTAAATTTAATTTAAATATGTATATAATTTGGAAAGTAGCATTTGATTTCGAAAATAATTTTAAGTTTGAAAATTTTAAGATATGAAATCAAACGCATCTCACATCTCGAATAGTTTATATAAACGAGCACCGCACCACAAACCGTGTATCTATCCCGAAGAATAGACACACTGCTTGATGATGGGGCTCGATTAAATAAACTAAGAGATTTGTGACCTTCGTTTGGTTTGCGAACCAATTTTATAAGCCGACAAGTTCCCCTACTTAATATAAATGAATTAAGCAGGGTTTATATTACCTGGGTTCTTAAAGTTCCCTATAAGGGCAAGCCCCTATAGTTAATTACATCTTAAATGTCCGAAGACACTTAAGAAAACTCTCGATAATGATCAGTGGTTTTGCTCTCAAGAATTTCAAAGTTTAAGGTTTTCAAAGGATTTGAGTTTTGGAAATTTCAATAGGAAATATATCAAATTTGGAACAGTTTATTTTGGAATCCAAAGGAAAAGAAGTAGGAGAAGTCGAGGATCCAAGAGGAATCTTGGTAACTTCTCGACTATCCTATTGTTTGGCTTCAATTTAGGAAGAATTATTTAGTATTTCGATCATGTCAATTTTAATTAATTAGGACTTATATTTGTATGATATAATCACACAAATAGCCTCGAAGATGTGAGGCTTTATGTCGTACCAAACAACTACCTCAGAATCCTAAGACCGGTTAGGGCTTAATTTACATAATATGATTATGCAAATGCCTAACAAAAGGGTTGAGGATTTATGTTCACTAAGCAAACTACCTCAAAATCCTATGGCTTGGTTGTTTAAAACTAGGAAAAGGTTTTGCTGAAATAGACTCAGGTTTTGCTGATGACGATGGTCATGTTGCCCACTATGCTCCAAGCTCCTTATTGTTGCAGAGGTTTAGTTTTAGAAGTCATAAATCGGGGGATGAGAGAAGTGTTTTGGTTTAGAGAAAATCTTAAAATCCAAGTGTTTTTAATATTTTAATTAAAACAAATCTTAATGTTATTTAAACAGAACGGATTAAGATCCCACGGTTTCGTCATCCCTGCACCGTTATTTTCATCGAATTCACTTAGCCCGTATGAATTTGCTAAACTCAACCGAATGAGTTCCACACTTTCATTTAGACCGTGAGAAATCTCGTTAAGCAACACGCGGGTTACATCATCCGAGGTATTCCCGATCATTCAACGAGACATTTTAATTTAGTTACAATCGTAGTTTTGTTGTCTCCGTTTCGCGATTAAATTTCGAGTTGTTTTATATTTTGAAATGTTGTGGCGGTGATTTTTATCTTGTAATGACTTTTAATTTAGTTTTGGTTTCAGTTCGGGATCTGTCTTAAAGGTTTTGGTTTTCATGCAACAGCTTTATTTAACATGCAAGAAAAGTAAAGTACATTGCAATAAAGTAAATTGCAATAAAATAAAAGTGTACCTGGAGGGTCTTCCCGTCATCCCAAGCTGCATTTAAAACACATGTTAAGACATTTAAATATTTCAACAAGTACCTAAGTAAAGCTAAGGGAAAGGTTTTGGTTGTCTACCAAAGTCCTAATCCTATACGCTAGTCATCTCCTATGACGTCTAGTGTTCTTGTGTTTTGTTTAAGGATGATTTTCTTCACCCAAGAACAATTAAATTCAATTGTTCTTATAAACATCCTATCATATCGAGGAAGTGCTTAAGACGAGTCTTAAACATCTTTTCAATACCTCAGGATTGTTTTAAGTCCAAGAGAATTTAATTATACAAGTGAATTAATCATCCTGGATTTTAAGTTTTGTTCTCTCGCTCGAATGAACTGTGACATTCGAATATCCTATGAGTGAAGTAACACTTCACTCGATACCTCATTTAAGAGTTATAATAATAAGAGCTTTAAAAGGGCAAATCAACTTATTAAGTATTTTAATGATTTAAACTTAATGATTTAATTTTAATTTCGACTTAATTATAAAAATTTAGCTTTAAGTTCGAATATTGTTCAAGTTATTTTAGGTTTAATTCTTAATGATTTCATTTATGTTTGTTGTTAAATGATTTTAATTTAATTTAATTCAATTTAATTTTAATTCAATTTAATTTAATTTTAATTTAATTTGATTTGATTTTAATTTCATTTAATTTAATTTAACTTAATTTGATTTAATTTTAATTTAATTTTAATTTAATTTAATTTAATTTAATTTTAATTTAATTTCAATTTAATTTTAATTTAATTTAGTTTTAATTTAATTTTTATTTAATTTAATTTAATTTAATTTAATTTAATTTAATTTAATTTAATTTAATTTTAATCTTAATTTGATTTAATTTTAGTTTAATTTTAATTTGGATTATTATTTTATTTTTTTTTAATTAAGAATTAAGTATTATTGAAGTGATTTATTTAGGTATTTTTAAATTAAAGAATAAATATCCTCTTAATAATATCCCTACTTTAATAATTCCAATTTCTATTATTCTCCCAAAATTTAAATTAATTAATTAATTAAAGTTTTATTTTAATTATTTTTGAAATGGTTAGTAGGTTTCTACCCTCAATCATTTAAGTTTCAATCATCCAAAATCAGTTTAAAATCAAATATTTTACCCTCCCCTTTTTTAATTAATCCTAAAATTTTAATTAAAGGTTGAAATTTTTAATTACCATTTTGCCCTTCAAGCTTAATAATTCTATAACTCACTAACTTAAGCTCAAATGAACTTGAAATTTTTATGTAACCTCACTCACATGTCAATTAAGACATTAGAGGAGAAAATGTGAGTTTTCTGTATTTAATTTATTTATGTAATTATTTTTAATGGAAAATAGGGGTTTTCAAGGAAAATTCAATAACATGACCAATGAAATGTTTCTGTCCTTAAGAAAATTATGGGATGTTCCTAATGATTAGAGGACCATTTGGACCAATTATGGTGATTTTTTGAATTATATTTTATTTATTAGAATTATTTTTAATTTTGGCGTATTAATTAAATTTAAAATAAAATTAAAGTTGAAAAATAGATTTTATATTTTTCTTAAACCTCTCTAACCTCAAGGAGTCCAGAAAAACAAATTTTATATTTTTCTGATTTTTCTTTGATTTATTAGAATTATTTTAGTGAAAAGGTTGGAAAATACATTTTTAATATTAAAAAAAATTACATTAAGCCTTTAAAATTCAATATCTCACCCTAGGAACTTAGGGAAAATATTTGGTTTGTTCCTAAATGATTAGGGGTTAAAATGTGACATTTTTATGATTTTTAATATTTTTATGATTTTTATTATTTTTTAATTATTAAAATATTAAAATATTGTGAAAAATCAACTTTTTTAGAAAATTACAATTTTAATTTTTCTGAGTTCCTCTGATATCAGAGAAGCTCCAAAACCATTTTTGTGAATTTTTGAAAAGTATTTTGTGAATTATGAATTTTTAAAGTTCAAATTTATTTAAGGGGCTTAATCAACCCATTTGGTGGATCAAACCAAGTCCAATTGGTTTCAAATTTTTATGTGGTGTTCTCCTATCCCTAGAGGACAGTGGAGAATTGTTTTCAAGTCAATTTAATGTGTGGTTAATCCTAATTAATTAAAGTTCAATTTTGGGTATTTAGGCCAATTAGGGTTGTTCCATGTGAATTAACTCAAGACCTATTTTTCCTAGGTTCCTCTGGTCATAAGAAACATCACCAAATTTTCCTAGAATTTATTTCTCAATATGCTAATTATTGGAATTAAAATATTCAAAACAGTAACATGCAATTGAAAAATCAATAACTTCTCATAGGGAAGGCCTCTGACCATGGAAAATTCAGGGAATGTTCCCAAGTTCAGAGGCTTTAAAAGCCCTATGGTCTCATGCCATGGTGAATTGTCTATGTGCATGGAGAATTAAAATAGTACAGAGAGTAAATAAATTATTAAAAATAAAATACTTGATGAAATAAATTAATTTCTTTTCCACATTATTCTCCTCTGTTCACTGAGCAAGAGGGTATTTTTATTTTATTTTTGTGATTTTTCTACACAAATTTATGGATTTTCTAAGTTCTGGTAATTTAATAAATCAGAAAATAACCCTATTTATCCACTTATCCACGCGGCACCGCGTCAACCTCGGCGGCTCCGAAGGGGTGCGTGTCTCGCTGTGATTGGGCGCCGCCATCTGAGTCAGCGTCCCGGGACCCGCCTTTCACGTAACATCTTCTGGTCTGACGCGATCCGAGCCGTCCATCCGATACACGCGCGATCCAACGGCTCATGGTCATCGTCTACGACTGGTGTGCACCCTTGACCGTCCACACTAAAACCCTAAAAACTCAATCGATTCTCAACAGATTTTTGTGTTCTTATGCTCTATGGATTCATCTTGAAGAGACGAACACATCCATACGGTAAACATGCATTGAGATCGATTCATATCAAATGGAGAATCTCCAGAAGCTCGGAAAGAAGAGAGAGTTCATATCTTTGCTCAGAGAAGTGAAGCTTCGATCTGAGAGTTGTGTCACGTTCGATTGGGTCCAAGCAAGCTCCGCATGAAGTCCCTCGGGCTCGGTGAATCGCCTAGGTACAAAAGTGACCACGCCTTATCACAAAGCTCGGAGGCCGGAAGCAATGGCAGGCCTCGTGAAGGGGCTTTACCTGGGAAACTTCTCCTCTTGTCCGGTGAAGGTGTAGAGTCAATCAATGTGAGGATTCACTCACCGTGGTGAAGTGTCCCGGTTTTGGGCTTGAATTTCAACTCCGAAATCGAGCTTACAGAGAGGAAATGGCAGGGGAATTTCAAGTGGGATCAAGTTCTCCGAGTGTGGAGGAGAGTCCGGAATGATTTTGGCGAGTTTCGTATGGTTTTTTTCAAGACACTTCATGGCCGAGAGGAGGTGAGGTTTAAATAACCATGGTCGGAGGGCCTCGAGTTGTGGGTCGGGATCACTCGCTCTCGGTGAGGAGAAGAACAGTCATGGTGGCCATCGGGTATGAGGCAACTCAACAGGGAGAATTCCAAGCTTCGGGCTCACATGGTGCTCTCGGGTGTGGTGTTTTCCGGCGATTCGAGCGGCCGGCCGGCAGCATGGGTCACCCTCGTGGTTAAGAGGCTCGGGGCTTCGATGTTCGTGAAGTCAATCGTCGTTGCCATGTGTAAAGGGTTTGAATCAAAGTGGAATGGGAAAGGGCTAGTTTTGGGTCTAAATGAGTCAACCCATGGTTTTGGGTTAGGTCCAGCATCCAAGGCCAATTTGGGCTGAAGAGAAAGTCATTTGGATCAGCTTGATTAGTGGGGTCAAGTCACAATCCAAGTACAATTTGGCTTAAGCATGAGTTAGGGGAGACATGGGAGTGGTTAATCACTCTTAAGAGAATCATTAAAGGGTCCCCTCTTCTTGCCATTTTGGGTATGGTGATGTGTCCAAGGCTTTCATGGCTCACATGTGGCTCATGCATGGCTTCATGGCTCACCTTTGGCTTCGGAAAAAGCTAAGTCAACTTTCATGAAAGAGGATTTTAGGAATTTTGGTAATTTAGGGGTGATTTGATAGATTTGGCATATGGCTTAGTTTAGAAAATTTTGATGGCTAATTTAGAACTTAGGGATGATTTTAATTGAGTGAGGATGAGATGAGATTGTAATGTGGGCCTTAGGATGGGTTTGGACTTTTGAAATTATTTTAGGAATGGGCTTTTAGGAAGGTTTAAAAAAAATGGGCTTTAGGCTTGAAAATAAATTTATGGATGGGAATTTTGTGAAGGATTGGGCCAAACAAATGTTGGGTTTAGTCTAGTGGATGTGTCATGAGTGATTCGGATCAAACTTCGAGGTAATTTGAAATTGAATTGGGTCGGATTCGGGCTTCTTTGGTAAAGGGGCCAATGTAGGTCAAATCGAGCTAATTTGGGCCAATGTTGGGCTAAGGTTGAAATTGATGTAAAATTAATTTTGAGAAATGTTTATGGGAGTGTTTCAAAGAGGTTTCATCTTTGGTTGGGTTTTGGTTTTGGGATTTGGGCCCATTTGGGTTAGGTTTGGGTGTAGGCCCATTCGAGGGGTTTTGGCTTTAGGTTGGATTTGAATGGGGTTTGGGTTCAAGTTTTTTGGCAAATTATGTTAGTGTTTTGTTTGTGGGGATGTTAGGGAAGGTTTAGAAAAGGTTTGGGGCCAATTGGAGTTGAATTGGGATGGTTTGGGTTATGTTTGGGTCATGGGTCTAAATTGGGCTTTAAGCTCAAAAATGAAATTAGACCCAAATTTCAACCAAATTAGGCTTGGATTTGGTCTAGATTGATATTGTGGATATTTAATTGAAGTTTAGAATTGAATTGGACCAAAATTGGGGTCAATTGGGTAGGTTTGGTTCGACATCGGGTTCACTCGGGTTAAAAATGGTCAATTCGGGGTTTTGTAAAAGTGGGGTAAATTGACAAAATGGGCCCATGGTGTAGTTGAACAAAATTAGATTGGAAATATTTGGGATTTTCTGGAATTTTCTGGGAATTTTCTGAATTTTTGGATTTTTGGGCTAAGAATGGCATTTTGGGTATTTGAAGGGTATTGAGGGTATTTTTGGAATTTTTGGTATTTTTTGGATATAGATGATCAATTTGAGTGGGGGAAGATGTTTAGGATTGGTTTTTAGGAATTTTGGGCAATTTAGGTGATTTAGAAGAATTTGGGTAGTTTCAAAGGCTTTTAGTAGGTTGACGGGTCCGGGCTCCGGGGTCAAAAATCGAAATTTTGGAAAAATGAAAATTGATCAAATTTAAGTAGAATGGAATCACTTTGGTTGAGTCATAAAGCCATATTAAGCCCATAGGAGCCATGAGAGGACTCATTTGAGGCATTCAACACGTTGTTCCTAACCCTCTTAGCCAAGGGCTTAGGGGTTAAGGACCATCCATATGAATTACTCACGTGAGTCAAGAGGTTAAGTTGGGTGAGAGTGTGGTTTCAGGACTTGGAATGTGTGTGAGAGTGTAGTGTATGTGCAAGTCAACCCTCACCAGACCAGGCCATCCAGGGTATTCCTAAGGCCAAGAAGTCCTATAGGGAACTTATCCTTTAAACCTCCCCATTTGATTTCAACCCTCTAGGTGATTAGGGGTCTACAATCAAGCTTGTGGGGTTTGCAGGGAGTCAAGAGGTGTTTGAACTTCTAAATGGTGGGTTCCATTTCTAGTCCTCTAAGATTAGTCAAAGGAAAAGCCTAAGGCTAGATCCTAAGTACTAAAGAGAGAAGCAAAAGAAAAGACCTCATCAAAAATGAGGTCAACAAATGGACCCCCAATAGGTGTGGTGTGCTAACCAAGCACACCGCGCGTATTGGCGTTGACCGAAGAGATTAACCAAACCAACACAGATGTCCAAGTAACAAACTTAGGACAGAGTAGAAGATTTTCCGCTGGGGAGTATCAGGTACATCTCCAAGACTGGAGATCCCTGAACTCTCGCTCGGGAAAGGAAAAGGAGGTGAATTCCAAATCACAAGATCTGGAGAAATTTCGATTTAGATTTTGTTTCATTTCATGTTCAAGTTTTGATGTGTGAGTTTAGATTTTGAGTTTTAATTTGGATTGAAGTTTGATTTAAAATCAATTTAAGGAAAATTTTGAATTTAAAATTTGGATTTGAAATGAGAATCGAAACCTGGGTTTCAACCTCGGGATGAGAATCGAAATTTAGGTATCGATCTCGGAGTGAGAACTAGAATTTAGGTACTAGTCTCGAAATGAGAGCTGGAATTTAGGTACCAGTCTTGGAAGTTTAGAATTGAAATGTGGGTATCAATCTCGGGATGAGAACTGGAATGTAGGTACCAGTCTCGGAAATTTGGTATGAGAATCGGAATGTAAGTATCGATCTCGAAATGAGAGATGGAATGTAGGTACCAGTCTCGGAAATTTGTACGGGAGTCAGAATGTAGGTACTGATCCCAAGATGAGGACTGGAATGTAGGTACCAGCCTCGGAAAGTTGTACGGGAGTCGAATGTAGGTATCGATCCCAAGATGAGGACCGGTATGTAGGTACCGCACTGGGAAAGTTGTACGGAGTCGAATGTAGGTACCGATCCCAAGATGAGGACCGGTATGTAGGTACCACACTGGAAAGTTGTACGGGAGTCGAATGTAGGTACTGATCCCAAGATGAGGACTGGAATGTAGGTACCAGCCTCGGAAAGTTGTACGGGAGTCAGAATGTAGGTACTGATCCCAAGATGAGGACCGGAATGTAGGTACCAGCCTCGGAAAGTTGTACGGGAGTCAGAATGTAGGTACTGATCCCAAGATGAGGACTGGAATGTAGGTATCGACCTCGGAAAGTTAGTACGGGAGTCGAATGTAGGTACCGATCCCAAGATGAGGACTGGAATGTAGGTACCAGCCTTGGAAAGTTGTACGTATGAAGAAGGACCCAGTCTCATGCCATCGGAACCAAATTAAACAGAGTTCGTAGCTCCGTGTTAAAAGACCTAGTCGATCTTCCTACAAGAGGAAAAGGAGATTACAGAAAATCAACGGATTTCGATTGTGACGAAAAGGTGTAAGATTTTGAAGTTGAAGTGTGGGCCTCCCGTGAGGAAGAACCATCCCGGAAAAGGAGTTTGAAGTAGATTTGATTTGAAAAGAACCGGAGGATTTGAAAAGATAGATTTAGATTGAAATTCAATTTGAGATTCATTCTCATTTTGTTTGTCCTTTAACGATCCAATTTTATTTTTGTTATTCATTTGATGTTCATGTGAATTTGGAGTTCGTTTTAACATTTGGATTTTTTAAGGGAGAGAATTTTCATTTATTTTCCTTTTCTTTTCTGTTCTTTGTTCAAAGTTCATTTAACTCTAATGGTGTTTCCCAGTCAATTTGCACAAAAAGAGGTGAAGGCCAAAATGTGACATAGTCACTTTCATTCCAATCTTTTGAAGATGCAAAGATACAAATTGATCCGAAATATTTCTCATACAATCCATGACTCAAAACGGACTATGTATGATTCTTGTTGATCCATCCAAAAAGTATCCGTTAAAAATCCATGTCCGAATAATGAGATACACGGTCAATAACATCACCTTCCAAGCCATCCTTGCGGTGAATGCCGCATGGATGTGCATCGGAGGTGTGTTATTTCCCGTGTAACTCACGACTCGTAGGGCCGGAGACTCTCCACTCCGGATCCGGCCGGAAGTGGTAAGGCGCCTTTCGTCGTCCATCCTTCTAAAAGTGATGGAGATCCGCTCCACCGGTACTCCCGTATACAATGTTTTGCGATGTCTCGCTCCATTTCCTTGTAATATCATGACGGAACCTACCGAAGTGGTATCTCCACCGGCCCTTGGAACTTACCCGGCCTCACTATCCGGAGGTCGATCCGAACATGATATCGCATCGGTTGACGAACAAACCGTGCGTAAAGGTCCGACAAAGTCATGGTGGTTTATGTGTGGAGGTATGCAGCCGCCCTTCCGATAAATGTCGATGATGCAACCGTCGGGTATGCGATCCGCTGGCGCACTCTCCACGTTATCATTCTTTTCACCATTCTTTTAATTATCCTCGGCATCGGTTCCACCTCACCATGACGGAGTATCCCCGGTGGATTTCCTTTTCCGTCCTCTCGCGAAGTTATAGCAACATCCGCATTGTATCGTGACTCTTCCTTTCCCCGGCATCCATTTTCGGGGTTCCGAATAAGTCTTTTCTCTCGTACGGCCTCGCTCGACCCATCTTCTGAAGTTTTAAGATGCAATCCACAATTTGCTGTTGCTCGTACTCTGAGAATACACCTGTGTGTAACTCGAGGCATTCCAAAATGTTGATTCTCTTGCCTCTAATCATTTCAAAGTATTCGAAAGTCTTCTTCTCAACATTTTGCATTCTTTCTAGTTCATATTCTGGGATGATCTGCAAGTGACAAGGCCTAGTAACGTATTGGGGGATATATGGCTCAATCCCGTCACGTTCTCCTCCATACCTTGGCTCCTCGGGGATTATCTCTGTCGGGGCATCCTCCGGGTCGCTTCCGCAACAAGGTTCTTCGCATATGGTATCTCTATCCGGCGTCGAGGCACCGATTCTATTTCCGTTCTTTTGGCACTTTTCGATCTGTTCTGATTTTCTCGGCATCGACTTTCTTCTTTCCGGTTCCCGACGAACCGTATCTTCGAAATGTGTGTGTCGGCGAAGGTGGCCGTTTCCTCGTGTTGATCCGTCGCTAGTTTAGTCAACATCTCGCGGATACGGCGATTCTTATTCCTTCTTTTGGGTAAGCAGTGAGAGTAGCTCTCCTTACCCTCGAACTTCGCGGCGCGGCGCCGACAAGCCCGCCCTCTCGCCGCGGCAACTACGTACTTGATTTTCTTGCTTTCCTCGGTGTTTGTCTTTCTTTTCTTGTTGCCGGATCGGTGGCTCGGGCCACCCATCTTCATCACCGTCCGGCTATGAAGCTCTTCTCGGTCCACTCGGACCCAATCATTTTCTTCATACCGTAGGCCGGCCGGTGTGAAGTCGAATCAATTTCTATCACTCGCTCCATCCTTCACCCTCTTTTCATCGAGTGCGAGACTCACGCCATTTTTAAAGTTTAGGACCAACCGCCCATTCGACATTTCCCCGCGAAGAAGATAAGAAAAGGATCAGGGCTGTACTAAGAACAAAAACATTAAGAAAATATTTATCACTGAAGATTCTTATTCTCTTATTTTAATTTTAATTTTTTTAAGGAAAGTAGGAAAAGATGAAGAAAGATCAGGAACAAGATTTGATTTGACGGAAGGGTAAAACTTTGTTATTATGAATTCACATATTTTATTTTCAGTAAATATTTTTTGTTAATGATTTTTTTTTGTCATTCATTTTCTTATGTTTTTGGGTTCGGACCCAGTCACAAGTGGTTACTTCACCCGTGTTTCTAAAGATGAGAATTCATTCCTTTGAAACATCAGGTTGTGTAATACTTCTTCAAATATCGTCCATTGATTGGAAGCATTTGTCGTTCTCCTTGACAGTTCACAAGTTGGTAGGAGCCTCCTGAGTAGACTGTCTCGACTACAAACGGTCCTTCCCAGGTCGGTTCAAATTTACCAACTATCTTGCGATGTGCAAGAATAGGTCTTCTGAGGACAAGAACTAAGTCACCAACTTCGAACGTTCTTGGGCGGACTAGCTTATCATGGGCTCCGGATCATCTTAGCTTCGACATGCTCTAAATTTTGCTGCGCCGCAAGTCTTTTCCCTTCCAAGCTTTCCAGCTTCTTCCAGCCGTAATCTGGCATTTTCTTCTCGTAGTAATTTTATTTCGCAACTAGCAATTCCGAGTGATGGAAGCCGAACCTCCAAAGGTAAAACCGCTTCGGACCCGTACACTAAAGTGTAAGGCGTAGACCGAGTAGAGTCCTGAAAGTCGTCCCGTAGGCCCATAAGGCTTCTAACAACTTCTCGTGCCAATTTCTCTTGTTATCGTCCAAAGTTTTCTTTAAAATTCGAACGAGAGTTTTATTAAAAGCCTCGCCAAGCCGTTTGCTCTCGGGTAATAGATCGTCGAGTATCGCCAATCGATCCCGTGTCTTCTCGACAAAATTGTTGATTTTTGTGCTTCCGAATGCGGACCCATTATCCGAAATGATTCTACGCGGTACTCCGAAACGGGAGACAACTCGATTTTCGAAAACCTGCAAGCACGTGGTGTGCCTTTACTTTTCGAGTGGAATAGCTTCTGCCCATTTAGAAAAGTAGTCTGTAGCTGCAAGGATGAAGCGATGTCCTCTCGAAGAAGGTGGTTCTATCGGACCCACTATATCTGTGCCCCAACACTCAAATGGCTACGACGCAATTGTCGGATGTAGCACATTTGGAGGTTGGTGTAGAACCACTCCGTGCACTTGGCACTGGTGATAGCTCTTGGCGACTTTCATACAGTCGGTCATCATTGAGGGCCGTAGTACCTCTAGTCTTTTAATTTTCATTTTCGGACCCGATCGATGAGCGCCACAAAGTCCCGAATGCACTTTTCGACAATTTCACGAGCCTCGGACCCGCTCGGCATCTTAACCACATCCGATCAAAAGACCTTTCGTATAATGTATTGTTTATTAATGCGTAAGACAGAGTTCTTTTCTTGATTCGATGGGCTAATGACTTATCGTCCGGTAATTTACCTCGTTTGCGTAGTAGTCTATTAGCGGTCGACGCCAATCTTCCGTGTTTTCCGTCACCGCCGCAATTGTTTCTTCTATTTTTCTCGATTTCGTATCATATCCATGTCGAGCCGTGATAGGACCCGTCGTCCTCGAACCGACACTTCAACCGACTCATCTTGTAAGCGTGCAAATTCTTTTGCAAGGCGAGCTAGCGCATCCGCGAGAGCATTTTCTCTTCCGGGGATCTTGTAGATCGTTACATTCGGAATTTGTTCCAACAGCTTCATGGCATACCGAAAGTATCGCTCGAGTTTCGGCTTTAAAATTCCGTATTGTCCGGCGACTCGTTGAATGATCAACCGAGAATCTCCGTAGATGTCGATGTCCGTTATTCCCATTCGAATGGTTAGTTCTAGTCCCGTTATGAGGGCTTCGTATTCTCGCCTCGTTGCTTCGTGCACGGCTCCGTTAAGTGGTAGGAGTATCTTAACATCCCCCGCTCCGTGTTATAAAGATTAGTCCGATTCCTCGCCTTACCGGCACTATCGTTTGTAATTCTTTATCTTTCCGTGCCGAGGACGCTCCGTCGAAGTATAGTTCCCAACGTCGATCATCGTTGTCTTCTAAGCTCATTATCTCGCTCGTCGGCAAATCGTCGTCGAGAGGCGAATCCGCCGAGAAGGGTGTGCCGCAAGGAAGTCACCAGACTCGTCCCTTTACGGCGCGAAGAGGAACGAAAGTTATGTCAAATTGCACAAGCATCATCGACCACCCGGCAAGTCCGCCGTAAAGTGTCGGTCGGGTCATCAAATATTGCAACGGATTAACTTTCGAAATAAGTTCGACCTTATGAGAAAGCATGTAATGCCCGAGCTTCGTGCGGCGAAGATCGTGGCCAAACAATGCTTCTCAATCGGAGGATACTTTACTTCCATCGGGATTAGACGACGGCTTAAGTAGTAGAGAGCATTATCTTTTCCCTCATCATCGACCCAGCTAGCGAGGCTCCAAGGGAGTCATCTAAAGCCGCGGTATAAAGTATCAACGGCCTACCCGAGACTCGGGGCCGCTAAGACAGGAGGTGTCATTAAGTATCGTTTCGATGTCATCGAAGGCATGTTGACATCCGGAATCCCAAGTAAACTTGGCATCCTTCTTAACCAAAGCGTAAAAGGCCGACACCTTCCCGACAAATTCGATATAAAGCGTCGAAGATATGCCAACTTTCCTTGAAAGGATCGTAGTCGTTTCAAGGTTTTAGGAGGTAGCATTTCTAAGATAGCCTTTAATCTTTTCCGGATCAATTTCAATCCCGCGATGTTGGACAACAAATCCTAAGAATTTACCGGAGGTGACGCCGAAGGCGCATTTTAAGGGATTCATCTTAAGGTTGTAGTGCCTTAGTCGCTCGAAAACAATTCTCAAATCATACAGATGATCTTTCTTCGCTTGCTTTCGATGACCACATCGTCCACGTAGCACTTCGACTTGGTTGTGAATGAGATCATCAAAAATCTTTGTCATCGCTCTTTGATATGTTGCTCCCGCATTCTTTAGTCCGAATGGCATTACTCGTGTAAAGAATACACTCCGATCGGCGTTCCGAATGCCGCGAGCTTTTCATCTTCTCGATGCCATCTTTATTTGATTGTATCCCGATGATCCATCCATGAATGAGAAGATTTCATGTGTCGACGCTATGTCGATCATCGGCTCCGGGATTGGTAGTGGAAATTCGTCCTTTCGGACATGCTTTATTTAAATCCCTCGAAGTCTACGCATTCTCGATCCGACCGTTCTTCTTTCGATCGGTACCACATTGGCTAACCAAGTAGGGTATTGTTCTTCACGGACAAATTTAGCGTCGATTAGCTTCTTAACTTCGGCTATTACTTGTTGCTCAATTTCTAGACGCATTCTTCCGGGAGCTCGTTCGATCGGAACGTAGCTAGGATCTACTCCTAACTCGTGAACCGCGACTTCGGAGCTAATCTCGGCATTTCGTCGTAACTCCAAGCAAAACAATCCTTCGAATTCCATTAATAGCTTCGATCATTTCCTCGGAATCTTCTTTATCGAGTAAGGAGCTAACAAAGGTTGGTCTAGGCTTTCCGCTAGTACCTAAGTTAACTTCCATTAACTCGTCTATCGTAGATTCGATTTCTTCTCTCGAATTCTCGTGGAGCATCTCCGATCGTGCAGATCTTCGAGGTCCTCCGAAGCTTCCAAGCAGCCTTTATTAGGTTCGCAAGTGACAACCAAGCAAAATTCCGTATCGTCAACCGAACCTACCGTGCCGAATCCGAGACCATGTTTTCAATCGGGAGGCCGACCGGCATTATTCCATAGTCTTTCAAAATGTTGTGATCGATCCTTTGTCCATTGTCGAGGTAAGACACCACGTTGAATTAAATTTTGAACACAGGGAGAGTACCACTCAAAAGGTAATTCCATTAATTCGAAGAAGTGACATCTTCAAATTGTACATCTTTTTCATTATTGGAAGAAGAAGTACCACCGTAAAACTCGATTGGCTTAGTACCACCACCATGCACTTCTTCGACCACCATACCCTCGATCTTACTAGAATGGATCGGGGTCGTGGTCATAAGTATGAACATGATGGTTAATCTTCTCGTACATCGATTTATATTCTTCATTCTTTTCATCTTCGAGAGAGATCTTGAACCGTGGTTTCTTCGATTTATTATCGCCGCTTCTTTTCGATTTCTTCTTCTTCTTCGGAGGTGTTCTCCCAATCAACATCGATGACCGGTTTCTTTCGTCCAACTCGTTCCGATATTTCTTCCATGTCCTCGTCCCCGCCTCGACCTCGGTGCGAGTTCTGGAGAAATCTTCACCATCTCGCCGTAAGGGAGTGGTGAGTGACTCGTCGAACTAGAACTTCAGTGTTCTTCGATCGTCTCGAATTTCTTTTGCTTCATTTGGTATGGTATTTCGGAAAAGATTGTTTTCTTCGGAGGCGCATAGTAGGCCGCATCTTCATGAATTCCAATCTCGTGTACGGAGAATGGTCGCAAGTCACCTTTGATGCACTCGTTCCCCTCCTTCGTAATACTTTATGCATTGGTGCAGAGACGACGACACCATCCAGTTTTCATGAATCCATGGTCGACCCAGTAGAGCGTTGAACGATGTCTCAGAATCAATTATGTGGAATTTTGCTGTTGTCTTTGCTAAATCACCGGTCTTCATTAGTAGTGTTATCGATCCAAGAGCTCTTTCTCCTTTTCGATCAAGCCTCTTAATAAGCATCTTGTCCGCTTCAAGCTCGCGAGCATCAATTTCCAAATATGCTAGCGTCCGAAGGTTCATTATGTTGATTGATGCTCCCGGATCAACCAACACTCCGGAGAGCGTAAACTTTCCAATCGTGGATCGAAATGTACAACTGGTCGGTCGTGATCCGCCGTTCCCGCAATAGCATCATTGTCCGCGAAGGTAACACCTCGTCGTTCTTTTAACGAGCAAACCTCGTCGAAGGAATTACCGGCCATTCGAGCTAAACAAATTTCCGGATCAAGTAAAGCCTCGATCGAGCCTCTCTCATCTCCTTTGACAGATCGAGCGTCGTATATGCTTAGTTTGGTCGGTAGCTTCCTAAGATGGGCTAAGCACGTTGTAGTCCACTTTATTACCATGTTCCTCGGGTTCTTCCCGAATGGGCAATTCCTCCGCCGGGGTTGGCTCTTCCCGAGCAACCACCGCTTACCTTTATCCTTCTGGACCCATTCTCGGGCGTGAACTTTTCCACTTCTTAAATTTACTTCGCTTATTTCTTCCGAATTCGGTGTTGAATCTACCGGTGTATCCTCTCGAATCGGGACCACCGGCTCTTCCGGAGTTGCTTCGGTGTCCGATGGTTCTAATTCTATCGTGATCGGAGCTCCTCGAACTCATAAATGGACTCGTTGCTTATCGAGCTTTCGTAGCCTCCTTTGTGAACATCTTCTTCGTCGTGGTCATCGAGGTCGTGTATGATTCGAGAATCGTTATTCGTACTGGAATCGAGATCCGGATTAAGCCGGTTGTCGTTAGTTACGTGATCGTTAGAGACAGTCAAAACGTAGCCAACGCCATAACCCTTATCATTATAAGATCCCGCCGAAGCGAGCAGATAATCATACAGAGTCAGGAGTTCGAGGGATTTCTCCCCCGAATCGGAAACAACCATCCTAGGATAAGCAGCCCCTAGTCTACCCTTCGGAGCCTCGGTCTTCTTTTCTTCTATGATCTTCTCCTCCTTCTGGGGCGGTTCTTCAATCGCAAGTGATAGTGCCGGCTCGACAGGTTTCGAACTCTGAGTTGAAGCGTGTACCGAAGCGGCCTGGATGTGATCCAAAATTTTCTTCGATGACTTTGTCCACACAGTACTCCATCCATCATCAGTTGTGTAAGGGTCTATCAGAACAATGAGATCCGTTGAAATAACATTGACGGAACCTCTCTTCTGGGGTTCCTTCATGTATTCTTTTAGGATCGTTATGTTCCCTTTTCGGAGATTGTCATCAAGCCAACTCTTGAAAGTGATGCAATCCTCTATCTTGTGTCCAAGCATCCGTGGTAAGGGCAATAGTTCGGATGATCTTTCTTATCGACTTCTTCCGCTTCTCGGGCTCGGCAACTCGAAAATCCGGTGTCTTCATTAAGTCGCGGAACATCTTCGCTATCGCTTCAGTTTTGAATGGGTATTCTTTGTTTAGAAGTTCTCTTAAAGTACGCGATGAACGAGGTGGTTGTTCATAATGCCGATGCGACCGATAGCTCTGACGAGGTTGCCGATAATCCCGCCGAGGTTGTCGATAAGTCCGTCGTGGTGGTCGACTAACTAGGCCGTGGCCGCTCCGATCGTATCCGCACCGGCCGCTCGCCCTTATCTACCGTCGCGACGATCCTAAACTTCTTTTCGAATGTTTTCACAAGCTTCTGCTTATCGTTCTTGTCCGTGAAACTTAACTGTTTTGCCTCTTCTTGCAAGCTCCCGACCTTGCTGAGCAACTTCTCGAAAGTCTTGATTGTAAATCCTTTAAGGAGAAGTGCTATCGGGCCATGGATACTTTTAAGCAGGATGCCGACTGCGTGTTGTTCTTGAAGCTGTGGTTCACACTTCATGCTTAAGTTTCTCCATCGAAGTATGTAATCCACTAAAGTCTCGTTCGGCTTTTGCTGCTCCACCACTAGATCACCAATAGTTGATGTGGTGCCGAGCTCCGACAAATCGTTTAACGAAGAGATTCTCCAGCTCCGAAAAGTCTTCACCGAGCCGTTCGGCAATTCCGCGTACCTGCCGAAGGCAATCCCCGATAAGCCGCCGACGAACCGTCGGAAGAGTAAAGCGTCGCTCCCACCGCATTGCAAGAACTAAGCACGAAAATGTGCAACATGTTGTCGGGGTTTCTCGTTCCATCAAAAGTCTTAAACAGAGGTGGTACGAAGCCTTTGGGTATCGGATCGCATCGAACTCTTCGGGTAAGGTCTACCCGTTTAAATAGATGCTCCAATATCGGATTGTGCTGAGGCCTCTCGCACCCGCTCGTTCTACCATATTTTTAATATCCTTTTCTCGGAATCATGCTTTGTGTAGAATCCTTCTTCGGTCGCTCGTCCCCATCGACGGATGTGATCTCTTTTCCTCCATCCGCAATATGGATGATCTCTCGGGGGTGTCTCTTTCTCGATGCTCGGCTCGACTCGGAGAGTGGCTAAGGCAAGCAGCCATCTCTTCCATCCTCTTTGCCATTTGGGAAATTGTGTCATCTCTTTCCCAAATCTGTGCTCTTAACACCTCTGGTTCATCTCTTTCCGCAGCTGATGAGGCACCTTGTGAAGCTGACGATGCCCGTGTCTCGACTATGTTGATCTCAACATACTCATCCATGAACTCTGAGGAGTCAACTTCATCTCCTAGCTCTTCTTCTCTTTCTTTTGCTAACCGCCAGATGTCAGTCCTTAATTTATCCATGGCATCCTCCAGTGGCCCTTTTCGCACCGGCCCCGCAGCTGCTCTCGTGACGGTTGTTGAATTTCCTTTTCGGGAGTCTCCTTCATCGCAAGAAGCACTTTCTTCTCGACTCGAGCATCCCGACGAGACTTTTCTTCTCGAGACATTGTTTTGGTCTTACCGACCGCAGTAGGTCGCCACACCATCCTTCTTGCAGCTCGGAAGCCTAGATCTGGATGGTCCGTCCGGCTATGTGCCGGAAGGTGGTATCCTCCCTAATTTGCAGTACTCGATACGATAACAGGTGAGCCTCTTTCACTAGCTCGGACTTTCTTCTTCGGTCTCTCTATGGCATAGTGGCGAGCTCCACTCGTGGTCCGAGGCGGGATTTAATCGGCACTCGTCCCATCCTTCTCGTAATCTCCGACACAGGACATCCTTCCTTCCCCGGCCAATTTCTCGACTAACGTTCGCAATCGGGTAAGCGGTGTAGCCTAGCTGTTCTTCTTCCTGCTATCATTGTAATATGCGGGCTGAGGTAACACAGCAATAATCCTTCTGGCATCTTCCTCATCAGATGCGGTAGAGAGCAGGTGGAATCTACTTCCTTCTAACAATGGCGAGTATTCTGGCAACAACGGCAGTATTCTGCAGCTTCTTCTTCTTTTTCTTCGTGGATTCCTTCAAGAAAGGCGGCTTCAGCTTCTTCGACTTTCCCGATCTTAGCAATCTTCCTATTCTTATTTCTTCTCTCGTGTCCGGTTAAGGGTCTATACCTCGAACCGGACCCTATCTCGAAAACAGACGGTATTACGGAAAAGTCCGAACCCTCCACGGTGATAGGCTCATAACCAACTTGGATTTCCTTTCCCTTTAGTTCGGAGGGAACAAGGGTAGGTGCAGAATGACCGCGACCGTGGGGGTAGAGACAACGCTCCGGGACAACGAACTAACTTCCCGTGAATGACAGTGTTCTTTCACTGGGACCCTTCATAGGGAGGGAACTCCCGAGTCGACTTTAAGTCGAATTCAATCGCAGGTTTCTCGCTCGTGCACTTTGTCCGTAAGTGCGAAGAGAGTGACGTCGTTGATCTTGACATTTGTATTTTCGAATCCTTCTCCGAAACGAATGATCCTATTGTCAGGCAGCTCTTCCTTGTAGACAGCTAGGTCCAATCCATTGGTGAAGGAGAAAATTAGCTTTGGAGCAGTCATTTCTGCAGGGCAGATTTAGAGTATCAGTCCCGAATTGTGTTTCTTTTGGCTGTAAAGTTTAAGACGAAAAAGAAAGAGTCCGAACACATTTTCATTTATCTTAGTGTATTTGTGATTTTAAAAGGATTTATTCATCGAAAGAGTCGTTTAGTAGAGGATTTTTTTATTAGGAATGGAATGTTTAAGGGTATAGAAAAGGTAAAGGATTCGATTTAGAATCAGAAAGGAATAGAAAGTCTTATGCAAGACTTCTCGACTCGCAGGACCGCTTCCTAAACTCACACCTATTGGGGGTCCACCCCACCTCGTAAAAGAGGTAAAAGGATCTCGGAACCTCTCTATTTAGGGGTGTCTAAACAGTGGCTCCTAAATCCGAGAGGAGTTGGCTATACTCGTTCAAGACAGAAATGAACGGGGTATTCCAACAAAGGAATAGTAGTTTGGTCCACTAGGGGCATGGACTCACTACCGATTTATGAAAGCAAAACCATCTGATCAAAATGGAGAGAGGAACTTATCCCCAGCGGAGTCGCCAGAAGTTGTCGGCATATTTTTAGGTTGAGTGTTGTATTTTTGAAAAGGGGTCGCCTACAGAAATTGTCGGTGAATTTTAAATTTTAAATTTAATTTAAATATGTATATAATTTGGAAAGTAGCATTTGATTTTGAAAATAATTTTAAGTTTGAAAATTTTAAGATATGAAATCAAACCGATCTCACATCCCGAATAGTTTATATAAACGAGCACCGCACCACAAACCGTGTATCTATCCCGAAGAATGTACACACTGCTTGATGATGGGGCTCGATTAAATAAACTAGGAGATTTGTGACCTTCGTTTGGTCTGCGAACCAATTTTATAAGCCGACAATTTTCCCTGCTTAATATAAATGAATTAAGCAGGGTTTATATTACCTGGTTTCTTAAAGTTCCCTATAAGGGCAAGCCCCTATAGTTAATTACATCTTAAATGTCCGAAGACACTTAAGAAAACTCTCGATAATGATCAGTGGTTTTGCTCTCAAGAATTTCAAAGTTTAAGGTTTTCAAAGGATTTGAGTTTTGGAAATTTCAATAGGGAATGGATCAAATTTGGAACAGTTTATTTTGGAATCCAAAGGAAAAGAAGTAGGAGAAGTTGAGGATCTAAGAGGAATCTTGGCAACTTCTCGACTATCCTATTGTTTGGCTTCAATTTAGAAAGAATTATTTAGTATTTCGATCCTGTCAATTTTAATTAATTAGGACTTATATTTGTATGATATAATCACACAAATAGCCTCGAAGATGTGAGGGTTTATGTCGTACCAAACAACTACCTCGAAATCCTAAGACCGGTTAGGGCTTAATTTACATAATATGATTATGCAAATGCCTAACAAAAGGGTTGAGGATTTATGTTGCACTAAGCAAACTACCTCGAAATCCTATGGCTTGGTTGTTTAAAACTAGGAAAAGGTTTTGCTGAAGTAGACTCAGGTTTTGCTGATGACGATGGTCATGCTGCCCACTATGCTCCAAGCTCCTTGTTGTTGCAGAGGTTTAGTTTTAGAAGTCATAAATCGGGGGATGAGAGAAGTGTTTTGGTTTAGAGAAAATCTTAAAATCCAAGTGTTTTTAATATTTTAATTAAAACAAATCTTAAAGTTGTTTAAACAGAACCGATTAAGATCCCACGGTTCCATCATCCCGGCACCGTTATTTTCATCGAATTCACTTAGTCCAGATGAATTTGCTAAACTCAACTGAATGAGTTCCACACTTTCATTTAGACCGTGGGAAATCCCGTTAGCAACACGTGAGTTACATCATCCGAGGTATTCTCGATCATTCCACCTTGTAATGACTTTTAGTTTTGTTTTGGTTTCAGTTCAGGGACTATCCTAAAGGTTTTGGTTTTCATGCAAGGTTTTATTTAACATGCAAGAAAAGTAAAGTGCATTGCAATAAAATAAAAGCGTACCTGGAGGGTCTTCCCGTCATCCCAAGCTGCACTTAAAACACATGTTAAGGCATTTAAATATTTCAACAAGTACCTAGGTAAAGCTAAGGGAAAGGTTTTGGTTGTCTACCAAAGTTCTAATCCTATAGCTAGTCATCTCCTATGACGTCTAGATTCTTGTGTTTTGGTTTAAGGATGATTTTCTTCACCCACGAACAATTAAATTCAATTGTTCTTATAAACATCCTATCATATTGAGGAAGTGCTTAAGACGAGTCTTAAACATCTTTTAAATACCTCTAGGATTGTTTTAAGTCCAAGAGAATTTAATTATACAAGTGAATTAATCATCCTGGATTTAAGTTTTGTTCTCTCGCTCAGTGAACTAGGACATTTGAATATCCTATGAGTTAAGTAACACTTCACTTGATACCTCATTTAAGAGTTATAATAATAAGAGCTTTAAAAGGGCAAATCAACTTATTAAGTATTTTAATGATTTAAACTTAATGATTTAATTTTAATGTTGACTTAATTATAAAAAGTTAGTTTAAGTTTGGAATAGTGTTCAAGTTATTTTAGATTTAATTCTTAATGATTTCATTTAGGTTTGTTATTAAATGATTTTAATTTAATTTAATTCAATTTAATTTAATTTTAATTTAATTTGATTTGATTTTAATTTCATTTAATTTAATTTAACTTAATTTGATTTAATTTTAATTTTAATTTAATTTAATTTAATTTAATTTAATTTTAATTTAATTTAATTTTAATTGAATTTCAATTTAATTTTAATTTAATTTAGTTTTAATTTAATTTTAATTTTAATTTAATTTAATTTGATTTAATTTTAATCTTAATTTGATTTAATTTTAGTTTAATTTTAATTTGGATTATTATTTTATTTTTTTTAATTAAGAATTAAGTATTATCGAAGTGATTTATTTAGGGATTTTTAAATTAAAGAATAAATATCCTCTTAATAATATCCCTACTTTAACAATTCTAATTTCTATTATTCTCCCAAAATTTCAATTAATTAATTAATTAAAGTTTTATTTTAATTTTTTTTAAATTGTTAGTAGGTTTCTACCCTCAATCATTTAAGTTTCAATCATCCAAAATTAGTTTAAAATAAAATATTTTACCCTCTCCTTTTTTAATTAATCCTAAAATTTTAATTAAAGGTTGAAATTTTTAATTACCTTTTTGCACTTCAAGCTTAATAATTCTATAACTCACTAAATTAAGCTCAAATGAACTTGACATTTTTATGTAACCTCACTCACATGTCAATTAAGACATTAGAGGAGAAAATGTGATTTTTCTGTATTTAATTTATTTATGTAATTATTTTTAATGGAAAATATGGGTTTTCAAGGAAAATTCAATAACATGACCAAGGAAATGTTTCTGTCCTTAAGAATTATGGGATGTTCCTAATGATCAGAGGACCATTTGGACCAATTTTGGTGATTGTTTGAATTATATTTTATTTATTAGAATTATTTTGATTTTTCGAGTATTAATTAAATTTAAAATAAAATTAAAGTTGAAAAATAGATTTTATATTTTTCTTAAACCTCTCTGACCTCAAGGAGTCCAGAGAAACAAATTTTATATTTTTCTGATTTTTCTTTGATTTATCAGAATTATTTTAGTGAAAAGGTTGGAAAATACATTTTTAATATTAAAAAAAATTACATTAAGCCTTTAAAATTCAATATCTCACCCTAGGAACATAAGGGAAATATTTGGTTTGTTCCTAAATGATTAGGGGTTAAAATGTGACATTTTTATGATTTTTAATATTTTTATGATTTTTATTATTTTTTAATTATTAAAATATGAAAATATTGTGAAAAATCAACTTTTTAGAAAATTACAATTTTAATTTTCCTGAGTTCCTCTGATATCAGAGAAGCTCCAAAACCATTTTTGTGAATTTTTGAAAAGTATTTTATGAATTATGAATTTTTAAAGTTCAAATTTATTTAAGGGGCTTAATCAACCCATTTGGTGGATCAAACCAAGTCCAATTGATTTCAAATTTTTATGTGGTGTTCTCCTATCCCTAGAGAACAGTGGAGAATTGTTTTAAAGTCAATTTAATGTGTGGTTAATCCTAATTAATTAAAGTTCAATTTTGGGTATTTCGGCCAATTAGGGTTGTTCCATGTGAATTAACACAAGACCTATTTTTCCTAGGTTCCTCTGGTCATAAGAAACATCACCAAATTTTCCTAGAATTTATTTCTCAATATGCTAATTATTGGAATTAAAATATTCAAAACAGTAACATGCAATTGAAAAATCAATAACTTCTCATAGGGATGGCCTCGACCTTGGAAAATTCGGGGAATGTTCCCAAGTTCGGAGGCTTTAAAAGCCCTATGGTCTCATGCCATGGTGAATTGTCTCATGTGCATGGAGAATTAAAATAGTGCAGAGAGTAAATAAATTATTAAAAATAAAATACTTGATGAAATTAATTGATTTCTTTTCCACATTATTCTCCTCCGTTCACTGAGCAAGAGGGTATTTTTATTTTATTTTTGTGATTTTTCTACACAAAGTTATGGACTTTCTAAGTTTTGGTAATTTAATAAATAGGAAAATAACCCTATTTATCTACTTATCCACGCGGCGCCGCTTCAACCTCGGCGGCTCCGAAGGGGTGCGTGTCGCGCTGTGATTGGGCACCGCCATCTGAGTCAGCGTCTCGGGACCCGCCCTTCACGTAACATCTTCTGGTCCGACGCGATCCGAGCCGTCCATCCGATACACGCGTGATCCAACGGCTCCTGGTCATCGTCTACGACTGGTGTGCACCCGTGACCGTCCACACTAAAACCCTAAAAACTCACTCGATTCTCAACGGATTTTTGTGTTCTTATGCTCTATGGATTCATCTTGAAGAGACGAACACATCCATATGGTAAACATGCATTGAAATCGATTCATATCAAATGGAGAATCTCCAGAAGCTCGGGAAGAAGAGAGAGTTCATACCTTTGCTCAGAGAAGTGAAGCTTCAATCTGAGAGTTGTGTCACGTTCGATTGGGTCCAAGCAAGCTCCGGATGAAGTCCCATGGCCCGGTGAATTGCCTAGGTACAAAAGTGACCACAGCCGATCACAAAGCTTGGAGGCTGGAAGCAATGGCTGGCTTGGTGAAGGGGCTTTTACTGGGGAACTTCTCCTTTTGGTCTGGTGAAGGTGTAGAGTCAATCAATGTGAGGATTCACTCACTGTGGTGAAGTGTCCTGGTTTTGGGCTTGAATTTCAACTCTGAAATTGAGCTTACAGAGAGGAAATGGCAGGGGATTTCAGTGGGGATCAAGTTCTCCAGGTGTGGAGGAGAGTCTGGAATGATTTTGGCAGAGTTTCTGTATGGTTTTTTTCAGCACACTTCATGGCCGAAAGGAGGTGAGGTTTAAATAGCCATGGTTGGAGGGCCTCCCAGGGGGAGTTAGAGGTTGGGATTAGCTGCTCTGGTGAGGAGAAGAAGAGTCATGGTGGCCATTGGGCCTGGGGCAACTCAGCAGGTGAGAATTCCAAGCTTGGGCTCACATGGTGCTCTCGGGTGTGGTGTTTTCCGGCGATTCAGGTGGCTGGCCGGCAGGCATGGGTCACCCTCGGGGTCGGGAGGCTCAGTGGCTTGATGTTTGTGAAGTCAATCGGTTGCTCGCCATGTGTAAAGGGTTTGAATCAAAGTGGAATGGGAAAGGGCTAGTTTTGGGTCTAAATGGGTCAACCCATGGTTTTGGGTTAGGTCCACCATCCAAGGCCAATTTGGGCTGAAGAGAAAGTCATTTGGATCAGCTTGATTAGTGGGGTCAAGTCACAATCCAAGTACAATTTGGCTTAAGCATGAGTTAGGGGAGACATGGGAGTGGTTAATCACTCTTAAGAGAATCATTAAAGGGTCCCCTCTTCTTGCCATTTTGGGTATGGTGATGTGTCCAAGGCTTTCATGGCTCACATGTGGCTCATACATGGCTTCATGGCTCACCTTTGGCTTGGAAAAAGCTAAGTCAACTTTCATGAAAGAGGATTTTAGGAATTTTGGTAATTTAGGGGTGATTTGATAGGATTTGGCATATGGCTTAGTTTAGAAAAATTTGATGGCTAATTTAGAACTTAGGGATGATTTTAATTGAGTGAGGATGAGATGAGATTGTAATGTGGGCCTTAGGATGGGTTTGGACTTTTGAAATTATTTTAGGAATGGGCTTTTAGGAAGGTTTAAAAAAGTGGGCTTTAGGCTTGAAAATAAATTTATGGATGGGAATTTTGTGAAGGATTGGGCCAAACAAATGTTGGGTTTAGTCTAGGGATGTGTCATGAGTGATTTGGATCAAACTTGAGGTAATTTGAAATTGAATTGGGTTGGGTTTGGGCTTCTTTGGTAAAGGGGCCAATGTAGGTCAAATTGGGCTAATTTGGGCCAATGTTGGGCTAAGGTTGAAATTGATGTAAATTTAATTTTGAGAAATGTTTATGGGAGTGTTTCAAAGAGGTTTCATCTTTGGTTGGGTTTTGGTTTTGGGATTTGGGCCCATTTGGGTTAGGTTTGGGTGTAGGCCCATCTGAGGGGTTTTGGCTTTAGGTTGGATTTGAATGGGGTTTGGGTTCAAGTTTTGGGCAAATTATGTAAGTGTTTTGTTTGTGGGGATGTTAGGGAAGGTTTAGAAAAGGTTTGGGGCCAATTGGAGTTGAATTGGGATGGTTTGGGTTATGTTTGGGTCATGGGTCTAAATTGGGCTTTAAGCTCAAAAATGAAATTAGACCCAAATGTCAACCAAATTAAGCTTGGATTTGGTCTAGATTGATATTGTGGATAGTGAATTGAAGTTTAGAATTGAATTGGACCAAAATTGGGGTAAATTGGGTAGGTTTGGTTTGACATTGGGTTCACCTTGGGTTAAAAATGGGTCAAATTGGGAGTTTTACTAAAACTGGGGTAAATTGACAAAATTGGCCCATAGTGTAGTTGAACAAAATGAGATTGGGAATATTTGGGATTTTCTGGAATTTTTTGGGAATTTTCTGAATTTTTGGATTTTTGGGCTAAGAATGACATTTTGGGTATTTGAACGGTATTGGGGGTATTTTTGGAATTTTTGGTATTTTTTGGCTATAGATGATCAATTTGAGTGGGGGAAGATGTTTAGGATTAGTTTTGAGGAATTTTGGGTAATTTAGGTGATTTAGAATAATTTGGGTAGTTTCAAAGGCTTTTAGTAGGTTAGGTGGGTCCGGGGCCCCGGGGGTCAAAATTTGAAATTTTGGAAAAATGAAAATTGATCAAATTTGAGTAGAATGGAATCACTTTGGTTGAGTCATGAAGTCATATTAAGCCCATAGGAGCCATGAGAGGACTCATTTGAGGCATTCAACACGTTGTTCCTAACCCTCTTAGCCAAGGGCTTAGGGGTTAAGGACCATCCATATGAATTACTCACGTGAGTCAAGAGGTTAAGTTGGGTGAGAGTGTGGTTTCAGGACTTGGAATGTGTGTGAAAGTGTAGTGTATGTGCAAGTCAACCCTCACCAAACCAGGCCATCCAGAGTATTCCTAAGGCCAAGAAGTCCTATAGGGAACTTATCCTTTAAACCTCCCCATTTGATTTCAACCCTCTAGGTGATTAGGGGTCTACAATCAAGCTTGTGGGGTTTGCAGGGAGTCAAGAGGTGTTTGAACTTCTAAATGGTGGGTTCCATTTCTAGCCTCTAAGATTAGTCAAAGGAAAAGCCTAAGGCTTGATCCTAAGTACTAAAGAGAGAAGCAAATGAAAAGACCTCATCAAAAATGAGGTCAACAGAAACCTTGAATGTTATATATAATAAAGTCAATAATCCTTATTCAAATTATTCTAATCCTAGTTGGAGGAATCATCCGAATTTCAACTGGAATAACACCAATACTGTTCTTAATCCGCAATGGGGAAACTATCCTATGAGTCCAGTTGGAAATCCGAACAACCAAGGAAATACCAATTTTAGACCTTCTTATCCTATTGGTTTTAATAGTAATCAACAATTTAAGGAGAAGAAGTTGTATACTGAAGAAATGATTCTGAATATGGGTAATCAAATTCAAGCTCAAAACGTTGCGATGAAGAACATTGAAATTCAATTAGGACATATCTTTACTGTGCTTAATAATAGACCTTATGGGAATCTTCCTAGCAATGTTGAGATTAACCAGAAAGATCAAAACAAAGAGCAAATTAAGGCTATTCAATTAAGGAGTGGAAAAGAATTGGAACCAAGAGTGCAAAAAGAAGTCAAAGTTGAAAGAGAGGAAGTGAACATTGAGAAAGATTCTAATAAGATATATGCAGATGAATATCTATTAAAAACCACCTCCTCCTTTTCCTCAAAGACTAAAGAAATAGAACATGGATCATAGATTTGCAAAATTTTTGGAAATTCTTAAGAAATTAATGAGTAATATTCCTTTTATTGAAGCATTAGAACAGATGCTTGATTATGCAAAGTTTATGAAGGATATATTTAAAAAGAAAAAAAAGTTTAAGGACCACGAGACTGTTGCACTTAACGGTGAGTGTAACGCAATTATTCAGAAAAAGCTTCCTGAATAACTTAAATGCCCAGGTAGTTTCACTTTCTCGTGCGCTATATGTGAAAATTTTTTCGGAAGAGCTTTATGTGATCTTGGAGCTAGTATTAATCTTATGCCTTTATCAACTTTCTAAAGATTGGGAATAGGAGAAATTTCACCTATTGTCGGCATATTTTTAGGTTATGTGTATTGTATTTTGAAAAGCGGTCACCTACAGAAATTGTCGGCAAATTTTTTAGATTTTAAATTTAGTTTGAATATATATAATTTGGAAAGTAGCGTTTGATTTTTGAAAGTAACTTTTAAGTTTGAAAATTTTAAGATATGAAATCAAACCGATCTCACATCCCAAACAGTTTATATAAACGAGCACTACACCACAAACCGTGTATCTATCCCGAAGAATAGACACACTGCTTAATGACGAGGCTCGATTAAATAAACTAGAAGATTTGTGACATCCGTTTAGTCTGCGAACCAATTTTATAAGCCGACAAGTTCTCATGCTTAATATAAATGAATTAAGCAGGGTTTATATTACCTGGGTTCTTAAAGTTCCCTATAAGGGCAAGCCCCTATAGTTAATTACATCCTAAGTGATGGGAATCACTTAAGATAACTCTCGATAATGATCGGTGGTTTTGCTCTCAAGAATTTTAAAGTTTAAGGTTTTCAAAGGATTGAATTTTGGAATTTCAAAAGGGATTAGCTCAAGTTTGGAACAGTTAATTTCAGGAGTCCAAAGGAAGAGAAGTAGGAGAAGTTGAGGATCCAAGAAGAATCTTGGCAACTTCCCAAACTATCATATTTTTTTGCTTCAATTTGAGATTTTATTTAATGTTGTAATCCTGCCATTTTGAATTAATTAGGACTTATATTTATATGACATAATCATACAAATAGCCTCGAAGATGTGAGGGTTTATGTCGTACCAAACAACTACCTCAGAGTTCTAAGACCGGTTAGGGCTTAGTTTGCATAACATAATTATACAAATTTCTAACGAAAAGTTGAGGATTTATGTTGCACTAGGAAAACTACCTCGAAATCTTATGGCTTTGTTATTTATTTCTAAGGAAGGTTTTGCTGATGTAGATTCCGCTTTGTCGATGACGATGGTCGTCTGCCCACTATGCTCCAAGCTCCTTGTTGTTGTAGAGGTTTAGTTTTAGAAAGTGAAAATCAAGCGATGAGAGAAGTGTTTTGGTTTAGAAGAGTTTTAGGGTTCAAATATCTTAGTGTTTTATTAGGGGAATCTTAAAGTTGATTATAACAACACTGGTTAAGATCCCACGGTTCCATCATCCCGGCACTGTTATTTTTATCGGATTCACTTAGTCCAAATGAATTTGCTAAACTCAACTGAATGAGTTCCACACTTTCATTTAGACCGTGGGAAATCCCATTAGCAACACGTAGGTTACATCATCATAGGTATTCCCGATCATCCAACAAGATGTTTTAATTTAGTTGTAGTTGTAGTTTTGTGTTTTGTTTGTGATTAAATTTTGAGTTGTTTTATATTTTGAATGTTGTGGCGGTGAATTTTATCTTGTTGTGACTTTTAATTTAGTTTTGGGTTTCAGTTTTGTGGCTATCCTAAAGGTTTCAGTTTTCATGCAGGCTGACATTCTTGTTTAACATGCAAGTTTTGCAAGAAGGAAAGAACGACGCAGGTAAATAAATTGCAATAAATATAAAAGCGTACCTGGTAAGCATTCCTGTCACTTTCACCTACACTTAAAACACATGACAGAGTTTTTAAATTTTTTTTGCAACAAACACCTAGGTAAAGCTAAGGGGAGGTTTTGGTTATCTACCAAATCCTAATCCTATCATTAGTCAATTCCTATGACGTCTAGGTTCTTGTATTTTGTTAAGGATGATTTTCTTCACCAAAGAACAATTAAGTCCAATCGTTCTTCTAAAACATCCCATCGTACTGAGAAAGTGCTTAGGACGAATCCTAAACATCTTTTCAATATTTCTGCGAATATTTCGAGCCCAAATGAATTTTATTGTGCATGAGAATTAATCATCCAAAATTTAGTTAAGTTTTGCTTCTTGCTCAGTGAACTTGGACATTTGATTATCTGATGAATAAAGTGACTTGTCACTTGATGCTTCATTTAAGAGTTATGATGATGAAAGCCCTTAGGGGCAAATTAGTTTGTTGAAGATTTTAACAATTCTTAGTTTAAAATTGGAATTGATGATTTAAAGTGATTTGGTTTAGTTATAAAATTTTAATTAATAATTTTAAGTTTGGAATAGTGTTCAAGTTGTTTTAATTCAATTAAATCTTTATATTTTAAATGATCTTAATATTTCGGATTAATTTTAATGTTTTAAATTTGCTTAGGTTGAAAGAGGTGTTTAAATTATTTATTTTCGTTAAATTTTGATGACTTGATTTGGATTAATTATAATATTTTAGGTTGATTTTAATTAGTTTGATTTTTATATTTTAATTATGATTTGTTTTGAAACTACTTAAGGTTTTAAATTTGTTTTAAGTTTGTTCTTAAGTGATTTCAAATTAATTTTAAATGTTTAAAATTTATTTTAATTTGATTGTTAAATCATTTAATGTTTTAAGCTTTAACTTAATTAAGGGTCATTTTCCTTTTAATTATTTAATTATTAATTCCAATTATCATCTTAAGTTTAATTATGAGTTAAATATTATTAAAGTGATTCATTTAGGGATTTTAAATTAAAGAATTGGTATCTTCTTAAGTCACATCCCTAATAATCCAAAATTTTAATTATTCTCCCAAAATTTAAATGATTTAATTAATTAATGTTCCATTTTTGATATTTTTAAAGTGATCAATGGGTTTCTACCCCATTATTCCTTAAGTTTTATTCATCTAAGAGGAGATTAAGATCAAATATTTTTACCCTCCCTTTTGATTAAACCTAAAGTAATAATTGCGGTTTAAATCCTTAATTACCTTTATGCCCTTTTTAAGCCTAATCACTTCATAACTCACCAAATTAAGCTCAAATAAACTTGAAATTTTTATGTCACTTCACTCACACATCAATTAAGGCATTAGAGGAGAAAATGTGATTTTTATTTTTTTAATTTAATTTATATAATTATTTTGATAATAATAAGGATTTTCAATGAAAATTCAACAACATGACCAATTAAGGTTTCTGTCCTTAAGAAAATTATAGGATGTTCTTATTGACTAGAGGACCACTTGGACCAATTTTGGTGATTTTTTCAATTATATTTTATTTATTATAATTATTTTGAGTTTTGGAGTATTAATTATTTATAAAATAAAATCGAAGTTGAAAATTAAGTTTTATATTTTTCGTAAATCTCTCTGACCTCAAGGAACTCAGAGAAACAAATATTATATTTTTCTAATTTTTCTTTGATTTATTACAATTAATTTAGTGCAAAGGTTGGAAAATTAATTTTTAATATTAAAATTGTCTTAAGCCTTTAAAATCCAATATCTTAACCTAGGGACTTAGGAAAAATATTTGGTTGGTTCCTAAGTGATTAAGGAATAAAATATGACATCTTTATGATTTTTAGTATTTTTGTGATTTTTATTATTTTTTAATTATTAAAATATTAAAAATATGGTTAAAAATGAAAATTTTAGAAAATTCCAATTTTAATTTCCTTAGACTCCTATGATACCAGAGAAGCCTCAAAACCAATTTGGTGAATTTTTGAAGTGTGTTTTGTGTTTTATAAATTTTTAAAGTTTAAAAATGACCATACAACTTAAATGATCCATTTAGTGGGTTAAATCATTTCCAATTGACTTCAAATTTTTATATGAGATTCTCTATATCCTAAATGACAGTGAAGAATTGATTTCAAGTGATTTTGATGTGTGGTTACTCCTAATTAATTAGAATTTAATTTTAAGTGTTTGGACTAATTAGGGTTATTCTTAAGGAATTAAATCAAACCACAATTTTCCTAGGGTCCTCCAGTCATTAGCTACCTCCCCTAATTTTCTTAGAATTTTCTAAGCAACATGCAAATTACTGGAATTAAAATTCCAAAACAGAGACATAAAATTAGAAAATCAATAACTTACCATAGAGATGGCCTTTGGCCTTGGAAAATTCTGGGAATGTTCCTAAAGACAGAGGCTACAAAATCCCTATGGTCTCATGCCATGGTGAATTATATGCATGAATGGAGAATTGAAATACTTAAAATAGTATTAAATTAATTAAAAATAAAATACTTGACAAAATAACTTGATTCTTTTTCCACATTATTCTCCTCTATTCACTGAGCAAGAGGGTATTTTTCTTTTATTTTTGTGATTTTTCTACACAAAGATATGGATTTTTGAAGTTCTGGCTATTTAAATAATTCAGAAAAAAACCTATATATCTACTTATTCATGCGGCGCCGCGTCATCCTACGACGGATCGAAAGCCCACACGGCGCACCTCCATTTGACACCACCATCTGTCTCAGCAGCCACGCGTCCCGCGGTCTCGTCCCATGTCTTGATCCGGTGTGATCTGGACCGTCCATTCAATACACGCGCGAATGGATGACATCCTTTCATCGTCCCCGAGCACCCCTACCCGAGAACTGTCCACCTTCTAGGTTTAATATCTTGCTCGATACTTAACCAAATTACATGTTCTTATGCTCTATGAACTCGTCTCGATGAGACGAACATATCTATACGGCTAACATGCATTGAAATTAACTCAAACAAAATGGAGAATCGAAAGAAGCTCTCGGGGAGGAGGAGTTTCCATACCTTGGTTCAGGAGGTGCAGCCTCGACTAAATGTGCTTAGCACGTTCGTTGGAGCTGGAGGAGCCTAGGGATGAAGCCTCTGGCCATGGTGAATTGTCTAAGTGTGATTTCCACCAAGCCCGGATTCAAAGCTTGGCCGATGGGAAGAATGGCTGGCCTGGTGAGGGGGCTTTTGCTGGGGGATTTCTTCTCTTGGTCTGGTGAAGGTGTAGAGTCAATCAATTTGAGGATTGACTCACTGTGGTAAAGTGTCCTGGTTTTGGGCTTGAAATTGACCTCAGAAATTGAGCTCACAGAGGGGAAATTAGGGTTGGATTTTAATGGGGATCAACTGCTTTATGTTGGGAGAAGGGTCTGGAATGATTTTGGCAGGGTTTTAGTAAGGTTTGGTTCAGCACATTCTTTGGCCGTGAGGTGGTGGTGTTTAAATAGGCATGGTTGGAGGGCTTCCCAGGGCTATTGGAGGTTGGGATCGGCTGCTTAGGGGAGGAGAAGAAGAGCTCTGGTGTCCACTAGGGTTGGGACAGCTCAGCAAGGGAGAATTTGAAATTTTGGCTCACATGGAGCTCTCAGCCATGGTGTTTCCCGGCGACCTAGGTGGTTGGCCGGCCAGACATTGGTCACCATGTTGACCAGTGAGGTCAGGGCTGGGGTTTGGTGAGTTCAATTGGCTTTGGACATGTGTAATGGATTTGATTTAAATGGAATGGGGGAGAATTCATTTTGGCTTAATTTGGTCCAATGCATGGATTAGGCTAGGTGCACCTCCCCGAGGCTGGTTTGGGTTGAAGAGAAAGTCATTTGGATTAGCTTGATTAGTGAGGTCAAGTCACAATCCAAGTACAATTAGGCTTAAGAAGACATGGGAATGGTTAATGACTTTTAAGGAGTGCTTAAAGGCCCTCCTTCTCTTTCCATTTAGGGAGTGATGACAAGTCAAACCTTTCATGGCTTCATATGGCTTATCTATGGCTTCATTTGGCTCACATGTGGCTCCTCCATGGTTTGGTGAATTTTCATGAAAAAAATGTTATTTGGAATTTTGAAAACTTTGGATTTTTTTTTCATGGGATTTGTCATGATGCCATTTTGGTTTAATCAAAATGATGGGTTTTGGACTTAGGGAATGATTTTAATTAAGTGGGCATGATGAGACAATATCACATGAGCTTTGGAATAAGTCTTGGGCCTTTTAAATTGTTTTGGATGGGCTTTTAAAATATCTCATGGAAGTGGGATTTTATGTTTCAAAATGAACTTTTGGATGAAAATTTTGTGAAAGACTATGCCAAATAAATGTTGGGTTTAGTTTAGGGATGTGTCATGAGAACTTTAGAAAAGGTTTGGAGTTTTTTGGGGTTGAATTGGATTTGATTTGGGCCTCTTTAATAATAGGGTCAAAGTGGGTCAAATTGGGCTAACTTGGGCTAAGGTTGGGCTAATGTTGGTTTTGATGTAAAATTAATGTTGTAAAATGTTTATGGAGGTGTAACAAAGAGTTTTCAATTTTGGTTGGGTCTTAATTTTGAGCTTTAGGGCCTATTCGGGTTCATGATTGGTTTAGGCCAATTTAGGGAATTTTGGTTTGGGTTAGGCTTGGGTAGAGTTTAGGTTGAAATTTAGGAAAATTTAAGTTAGTGTTTTGTTTATGGGGATGTTAGGAAGTTTTTAGAAAAGATTTGGGGCTAATTGGAGTTGAGTTGGGTTGGTTTGGGCTAAGTTTAGGTCATGGGCCAAAATTGGGCTTTAGGCTTCAAATTGAAATTGGATCCACATGTTGATAAAATTGGGTTTAGATTTGGTTTAAATTGATATTGGGGATATTTAATTAGAGTTTATAATTGAATTGGATCAAAATTGAGGTCAATTGGAGTGATTTGGTTGGACATCCACTTAAGTTAAAAAAGGGTCAAATTGGGGGTTTTGGTAAAAGTGGGCTAAATTGACAAAATTGGCCTATGGTGTAGTTGAACAAAATGAAATTGGGAATATTTGGGATTTTCTAAAATTTTCTGGGAATTTTTGGAAATTTTGGATTTTTTGGGTTATTTAGGGTACAAGGAGGGTATTGGGGGGTATTTTGGAAATTTTCGTATATTTGGCCATGGATGATCAATTTTAGTGGTGGAGAATATTCAAGATTGATTTTGAGGAATTTTGGGTAATTTAGGCAATTTTGCAAATTTTGGGCAATTTCAAGGGCATTTGGTAGGTTTGGTGGGTTTAGGGTCCCAGGGGTCAAAAATTGAAATTTGGGAAAAAAGAAGATTGATTAATTGTGAGTGAAATGAAACCATTTGATTGAGCCATGAAGCCATATTAAGCTCACAAGATCCTTGAGAGGACTCATTTTAGGCACTCAATATGTTGTTCATAACCCTATTAGCCAGGGGCTTAAGGGTTAAGATCCATCCATATGAGTTATCTACATGAGTCAGGGAGTCAAGTTGAGTATAAGTGGTTTTAGGATTTGGAATGTATGTGAGAGTGTGGTGTGTGCAAGCTTGCCCTCACCAGGACTAGACCACCCAGGGTAATCCTAAGGCCAAAGAGTCCTATAGGAACCTATCCTTTAAACCTCCACATTTGATCTTAACCCTCCAAGTGACCTGGGGGTTTACAATCAAAATTGTGGGGTTTGAAGGGAGCCAAGAAGTGTTTAAATTTCTAAGTTGTGGGTCCCATTTCTAATCCTCTAGGATAGTTAAAGGGAAAACCTATGGCTAGATCCTAAGAACTAAGGAGAGAGAGACCAGACCTTACCAAAAATGAGGTCAACAAATGGACCCCTAATAGGTGTGGTGTGCTAACCAAGCACATCGCGCGTATTAGCGTTGACAGAAGAGATCAACAGAGTCAACATAAATGTTCGAGTGATAAACTCAGAACAAAGCGTAGGAAATTTCCGCTGGGGAGTATCAGGTAAATCTCCAAGACTTGAGATTCCAAAACTCTCGCTGGGGAGGAAGGAGGTGAATTCCAAATCACAAGACATGGAGAGAAAACGAATTTTAGATTCATTTCATTTTTATTTCAAGTTTCAATTTTGAGTTTGAATTTTCAATTTGAGTTTTAATTTTGGTTGCAATTTGACTTAATCAGAATTTTGTTTTAAATTTAATTTGAGATTTAGATATCAAGGTGAATTTTGCAGAGATTTCGGATTTGAAATGAGAATTGGAACCTAGGTTCCAACCTCGAGATTGCAAAGAGAACTGAAATTTAGGTACCAGCCTCGAGGAGAAGATCAGAATTTAGGTATTGATTGAAAAGGATGAGAATCAGAATTTAAGTACTGATCTCGAAAAGAGAGTCGGAATTTGGTACCGACCTCGAAAGGAGAGAATTGGAATTTAGTACCAGTCTCGAAAGAGAGAATTGAAATTTAGTATCAATCTCGGAAAGAGAGTCAGAATTTGGAACCAACCTCGAAAGGAAAGAACTGGAATTTGGTACCAGTCTCGAAAGAGAGAATTGAAATTTGGTATCAATCTCAGAAAGAGAGTCGGAATTTGGTACTGATCTCGAAAGGAGAGAACTGGAATTCGGTACCAGTCTCGAAAGAGAAAATTGAAATTTGGTATCAATCTCAAAAAGAGAGTCAGAATTTGGTACCGACCTCGAAAGGAGAGAACTGGAATTTGGTACCAGTCTTGAAAGAGAGAATTGAAATTTGGTATCAATCTCAGAAAGAGAGTCGAAATTTTGTACCGATCTCGAAAGGAGAGAACTGGAATATGGTACTAGTCTCGAAATAGAGAATTGAAATTTGGTATCAATCTCAGAAAGAGAGTCAGAATTTGGTATCGACCACGAAAGGAGAGAACTGGAATTTGGTACCAGTCTTGAAAGGGAGAATTGAAATTTGGTATCAATCTCAAAAAGAGAGTCGGAATTTGGTACCGACCTTGAAATGAGAGAACTGGAATTTGGTACCAGTCTCAAAAGAGAGAATTGAAATTTGGTATCAATCTCAGAAAGAGAGTCGGAATTTGGTACCGACCTCAAAAGGAGAGAACTGAAATTTGGTACCAATCTCGAAAGAGAGAATTGAAATTTGGTATCAATCTCAAAAATAGAGTCAGAATTTGGTACCAACCTCGAAAGGAGAGAACTGGAATTTGGTACCAGTCTCGAAAGAGAAAATTGAAATTTGGTATCAATCTCAGAAAGAGAGTCAGAATTTGGTACTGACCTCGAAAGGAGAGAACTGGAATTTGGTGCCAGTCTCGAAAGAGAGAATTGAAATTTGGTATCAATCTCGGAAAGAGAGTCAGAATTTGGTACCGACCTCGAAAGGAGAGAACTGGAATTTGGTACCAGTCTCAAAAGAGAGAATTGAAATTTTGTATCAATCTTGAAAAGATAGTCGGAATTTGGTACAGACCTCGAAAGGAGAGAACTGAAATTTGGTACCAGTCTCAAAAGAGAGAATTGAAATTTGGTATCAATCTCAGAAAGAGAGTCGGAATTTGGTACCGACCTTGAAAGGAGAGAACTGGAATTTGGTACCAGTCTCGAAAGAGAGAATTGAAATTTAGTATCAATCTCGAAAAGAGATTCGGAATTTGGTACCGACCTCGAAAGGAGAGAACTGGAATTTGATACCAGTCTCGAAAGAGAGAATTGAAATTTGGTATCAATCTCAGAAAGAAAGTCGGAATTTGGTACCGACCTCGAAGGAGAGAACTGGAATTTGATACCAGCCTCGAAAGAGAGAATTGAAATTTAGTATCAATCTCAGAAAGAGAGTCGGAATTTGGTACCGACCTCGAAAGGAGAGAACTGGAATTTGGTACCAGTCTCGAATAAGAGAATTGAAATTTAGTATCAATCTCGGAAAGAGAGTCGGAATTTGGTACCGACCTCGAAAGGAGAGAACTGGAATATGGTACCAGTCTCGAAAGAGAGAATTGAAATTTGGCATCAATCTCAGAAAGAGAGTCAGAATTTGGTACCGACCTCGAAAGGAGATAACTAGAATTTGGGACCAGTCTCGAAAGAGAGAATTGAAATTTGATATCAATCTCAGAAAGAGAGTCAGAATTTGGTACCGACCTCGAAAGGAGAGAACTAGAATTTGGTACCAGTCTCGAAAGAGAGAATTGAAATTTAGTGAAGGATATGAATCTATGCCATCAGAACCAAATTAAAAATTTTTCGTGGTTCCGTGTCAGTAGACTCAGTCGACCTTCTCAAAAGAGGGAAAGAAGCACGAAAAGTCAAAAAGATTTGAGATCAGCCGAAGGCTGGGGATTTCAGATTCGGGCGTTTGTTGTGATTCGATTTTAACTTGATTTTCAATTTAGAGTTCACGTTTATTTGGAATTCATTTTGACATTCGGATTTTTAAGAGAGTTCTCATTTATTTTCTTTTCTTTTCATTCTTTGTTCGAAGTTCATTTAACTTAATGGCGTTTCCCAGTCAATTTGCATAAAAAAGAGGTGAAGGCAAAACATGACATAGTCATTTTCATTCCGATCTTGTCGAAAATACATCATACATCTTGATCTAAAACATGATGATATTTTCCTTGAGAATTCAGTATCTCATACAATCCATATAAATCCAAAACAGATTGTGCAAGATTCTTGCAAGTTTCTTCTAAAAACTTCTGTCGAAATCCATGTCTGAATAGTGAGACACATGAATAATAACATCACCTTCCAAGTCATCCTTGGCAGGAAATGTCGTTTGGATGTGCATTGGAGGTTTGTTATTTTCCATGTAGCTCACAGCTCATAGGGTCGAAGGCACTCTAACTCTGGATCTGGCTGAAAGTAGAAAGACATTTTTCTGTCATTCATCCTTCTGAAAGTGACGGAGATCCGCTCAACAGGCACTCCTGGAATGCAATGTTTTGCTATGTCGGCTCCATCCTGTTTAACACCAGGACGGAACCTACCGGTAGTGGTATCTCTACCGGCCCTCGGAATTCTCCAGGGCCTGCTATCTGGAGGTTAGATCCGAACATGATGTTGCACTGGTTGATGAAAGACACTGTGTAGAAAGGCCTGATGAAGTCATGATGATCTATGTGTGGCGGTATGCAATCGCCCTCTCTGTATATGTTAATGATGCAGCTGTTGGGTATGCAATCTGTAGGCAATACCTTCCATGTCACCATCCTTTTTACCATTCTCTTGATAATTCTTGGCATTGGATCTACCTCACTACGACGGAGTATCCCTAGTGGATTTCCCTTTCTGTCTTCGGCAAATTTGTAGTAACACCCGCACTGGATTGTAACTCTCCCTTTTCCTTTCATCCACCTTCGAGATTCTGAGTATGTCTTCTCTCTCAAACGACCAGCTCGACCCATTTTCTGAAGCTCAACGATGCAGTCCACAATTTGCTGCTGCTCGTAGTCTGAGAACACATCTATATGCAGCTCACGACCCTCCAGGATGTTGATTATCTTGCCTCGGATTCTCTCAAAATATTCAAAAGTTTTCTTTTAAACATTTTGCATCATTTCCAGTTCGTATTCCAGAATTATTTGTAACTGGCGAGGTCTGGTAACGTATTGTGGGATGTATGGTTCAACCCCAGCACGTTCTCCTGCATGTCTCGGCTCCTCGGGGATAGTCCCTGTCAGGACAGCCTCCGAGGTTGCTTTCGCAACAAGGCTCTTCAAAACTGGTGCATCTGTCCGACGTCATGGCACCGATTCTGTTTATGCTCTTCTTGGAATTTCTTTCACCCTTTTTGTTGTTCTTGGAGTTGATATCCTCTTTTCTGGCTTCTGCTGAACTGATTTCTTCGAAGTACTTGCACCGACGGTAGCAACTGTCTCTTCTTGTTGATCGCTGCCAGCTTGGTCAGCATCTTGCGTATGCAGCGATTCTTGTTTCTTCGCTAAGTAGAAGTGAGAGTAGCTCTCCTTACTTCTTGAATTTCTGTGGTCATGGCGCTGACAAGCCTGCCCTCTACTGTAGAACTACGAACTTAAATTTCTTGTCTTCTCCTATTGCATGAGCGACGTTTGCTTTTCTTTTTTTGCTGGTGGACTGCTGACTTGGGCCACTCACTTTCATCACTGTCTGGCTATGGTACTCTTCCAGGTCAATCGGGGTCCAATCAGTTTCTTTGTACTGTAGCCCGGCCGGTGCGAAATCAGAATCGATCTCAATCACAACCCCATCCTTCATCCTCTTTTCATCGAGTGCTAGACTCACGCCATTCTTAGAGTTCAGAACCAACTGCCCCTTCGACATTTCCCTGCGAAAAACAAGGAAAGGATCGGGGGTTGTACTAAGAACAAGAACAATAAGAAAAAAATCATTTATCAATGGAAAATTTTTATTTGTTTCTTTTAAACTTTAATAAGAGTAGGAAAATATGGGGAAAGATCATGAGTAAGATGATTTAAAAGGAGGGATCAAAATTTTATTATTATGATTTCACATATTTTCTTTTCAACACATTTTTTGTTAATGATTTTTTTCATCCATTTTTATATTTTGGGTTCGGACCCAGTTATAAGTGATTACTGCACCCGTGCTTCTAGGAATGAGACTTCATTTTTTTTTAAAGTTCAACTTTCGAAAGATTAGGTTGCGTACTACTTCTTCAAATATCGTCCATTAATTGGAAGCATAGGTCGTTCTCCGCGGCAATTCATTAGTTGGTAAGAGCCTCCAGAGTAGACTGTCTCGACCACGAAAGGCCCCTCCCAAGTCGGTTCAAATTTACCTCCTATCTTGCGGTGTGCAAGAATAGGCCTCTTGAAAACTAGAACCAAGTCACCGACTTTGAATGTCCTTGGGCGGACCAATTTATCATGGGCCTGGATCATCTTAGCTTGTTACAGTTCCAAATTTTGCAGCGCTGAAAGTCGTTTCCCTTCCAAGCTTTCCAATTCTTCTAGTCGTAATTTGGTGTTCTCTTCTACAGTGATTTTGTTTCAGAACTGTAATTCTGAGAGATGAAAGCCGGACTTCCAAGGGTAAGACGGCCTCGGACCCGTACACTAGAGCGTAGGGCGTGGACTGAGTAGGAGTTTTGAAATTCGTTCTGTAGGCCCATAAGGCTTCTAACAACTTCTCGTGCCAATTTCTTTTATTGTCATCCAAAATATTCTTTAGAATTTGGACGAGAGTTTTATTAAAAGCCTCGGCCAAGCCGTTTGCTCTTGGGTAGTAGATCGTCGAATAGCGTCAGTCGATCCCGTGTCTTCTGACAAAACTGTTGATCCTTGTACTTCTGAACGCGGACCCATTATCTGAGATAATTCTGCGCGGTACCCCGAAACGGTAGACGACTTGACTTTTGAAGAACTGTAGCACGTGATGTGCTTTCACTTCCCTTAGCGGTATAGCTTCTGCCCATTTGTAAAAGTAATCTATAGCTGCAAGGATGAAACGATGTCCCCTCGAGGAAGGCGGTTCTATCGGACCCATGATATCTGTGCCCCAACACTCAAGCGGCCACGACGCGATTGTCGGATGTAGCACATTTGGAGGTTGATGTAGAACCACTCTATGCACTTGGCACTGGTGATAACTCTTTGCAACTTTCATGCAGTCGGTCATCATCGAGGGCCGGTAGTACCCTAGTCTTTTAATCTTCATTTTCATCTTCGGACCCGACTGATGAGCACCACAAAGTCCTGAGTGCACTTCTTTAACAATTTCACGAGCCTCGGACCCTTTCAAGCACCTTAGCCACATCTGATCGAAAGACCTTCTATAGAACATATTGTTTATTAATGCGTATGACAAAGTTCTTTTATTGATTTGATGGGCTAATGATTTATCGTCCAGTAGGTTTCCTGTTTGCAGGTAGTCTATTAATGGTTGCCGCCAATCCTCTGTACTTTCTGTTACTGCTGCAACTGATTCTTCTTCTTCTTCTGACTTGTATATCTCATCCATGTCGAGCTGTGAGAGGACCTATCATTCTTTAACTGTCATTTCAACTAACTCATCCTGTAAGCAGGCAAACTCTTTCGCGAGGCGGGATAACGCATCTGCGAGAGCATTTTCTCTTCTGGGAATCTTATAGATTGTTACATTCGGAATCTACTCCAACAATTTCATGGCATACTGAAAGTACTATTCGAGTCTCGGCTTCAGAATTCTGTATTGTCCTGTGACTTGTTGAATGATCAACTGTGAATCTCCGTAGATGTTGATGTCGGTTATCCCCATTAGAATGGTCAATTCCAGGCCGGTTATGAGGGCTTCATATTCTGCTTCGTTATTCGTACACGGTCCTGTTAGATAGTAGGAATACCTTAAAATCCCCCGCTCTGGTGTTATAAATATTAGTCTGATTCCTGCCTTACCTCGTTTGCAATTCTTTGTCTTTCTGTGCTGAAGATGCTCCATCGAAGTACAGTTCCCAACGCTAATCATTGGGGTCTTTTAAGCTCATTATCTGCTCATCTAATAAATCATCGTTGAGAGGCAATTCTGCCAGTAAAGGGTGTGCTACGAGGAAGTCTGCTAGGACTTGTCCCTTTACGGCACGAAGTGGAATGAAAGTTATAATGAATTGCAATAGTGTCATCGACCACCTGGCAAGTCTGCCGGAGAGCATCGGTCGGGTCATCAAATATTGCAATAGATTAACTTTCGAGATAAGGTTGACCTTATGAGAAAGCATGTAATGCCTAAGCTTTTGAGCGGCGAAGATCAGGGCCAAACAATGCTTCTCAATTGGAGGATACTTTACTTCCGTTGGAATTAGACGACGAATTAAGTAGTAAAGAGCATTTTCTTTTCCCTCATCATTGACCTGGGCTAGCAAGGCTCCGAGAGAGTCGTCTAAAGCCGAAGTATAAAGTATTAACGGTCTACCTGAGACTGGGGCTGCTAAGACAGGAGGTGTCATTAAATACTGCTTAATGTCGTCGAAGGCCCGCTGGCATTTCTCTCCCGAAACGAATTTGGCATCCTTTTTAATTAATGCCGAGAAGGGCTGACACCTACCTGACAAATTCGAAATAAAGCGTCAAAGATATGCCAACTTCCCTTGAAAGGATCGTAATTGTTTCAAAGTTTTGGGGGACGGCATTTCTAAGATAGCTTTAATCTTTTCCGGATCGATTTCAATTCCGCGATGTCGGACAACGAATCCTAAGAATTTCCCAGAGGCGACGCCGAAGGCGCATTTCAAGGGATACATCTTAAGATTAAACTGTCTTAATCGCTCGAAAACAATTCTCAAATCATACAGGTGATCTTCTTTCAGTTTTCTCTTGATGACCACATCATCCATGTAGCACTCGACTTGGTTGTGAATGTGATCGTCAAAAATCCTTGTCATTGTGTTGACCTCATTTTTGATGAGGTCTTTTTCTCTTCTCTCTCCTTAGTGTTTAGGATCTAGCCATAGGACTTCCCCTTGACTATCCTAGAGGACTAGAAATGGGACCCATCACTTAGAAATTCAAACACTTCTTGGATCCCTTCAAACTCTACAAGTTTGATTGTAAACCCCCAAGCCACTGGAGGGTTAAGATCAAATGTGGAGGTTTAAAGGATGAGTTTCCTATAGGACTCTTTGGCCTTAGGATTACCCTTGATGGTCTGGTCCTAGTGAGGGTAAGCTTGCACACACCACACTCTCACACACATTCCAAAACCCTAAAACCACACCTATACCCAATTTGACTCCCTGACTCATGTAGGCAATTCATATGGATGGACCTTAACCCCTAAGCCCCTGGCTAAGAGGGTTAGGAACAACATAGTGAATGTATAGAATGAGTCCTCTCATGGCTCTTGTGAGCTTAATATGGCTTCATGGCTCAACCAAAATGGTTTCATTTCACTCACATCTAATCAATTTTCATTTTCTCCAAATTTCAATTTTTGACCCCCGGGGCCCTAAACCCACCAAACCAACCTGATACCCTCAAAATACCCAAAATGCCCTTCTTGGCCCAAAAATCCAAAAATTCTAAAAATTTGCAGAAAATTTCAGAAAATCCCAAATATTCCCAATTTCATTTTATTCAACTACATTATAGGCCAATTTTGTCAATTTATCCCACTTTTACTAAAACCCCCAATTTAACCTTTTTTCAACCTAAATGAGCCCATTGTCCAACAAAGTCAACCCAATTGACCTCAGTTTTGATTTAATTCAATTCTAAACTTCAATTTAATATCCCCAATATCAATTTAAACCAGATCCAAACCCAATTTGACCAATATGTGGATTCAATTTCAATTTGAAGCTTAAAGCCCAATTTTGGCCCATGACCTAAACTTAGCCCAAACCAATCCAACTCAACTCCAATTAGCCCTAAATCTTTTCTAAAACTTTCCTAACATCTCCACAAACAAAACACTAACTTAATTTGCCCCAAATTTAGACCCAAATTCCACCCAAACTTAACCCAAATAAAAAATCCCCAATTTGGCCTAAACCAATCATGAACCCAAATAGGCCCAAATCCCAAAATCAAAGCATAACCAAAATTGAAAACTCTTTTTTATACTCCCATAAACCTTTCTCAATATTAATTTTACATCAAAACCATCACTAGCCCAACCTTAGCCCAAGATAGCCCAATTTGACCCACTTTGGCCCCATTACCAAAAAGACCCAAATTAAATCTAATTCAACTCAAAATCACCCCAAACTTGTTCCAAATCACTCATGACACATTCCTAAACCAATTGCAACATTTATTTGACACAACCCTTAACTAAATTTTCATCCATCAATTTGTTTTAAAAACCTAAAAGCCCACTTTCCTAAAGCATTTTAAAAGCCCATCTTCACCAAATTTCAAAAGCCCAAAATCCACCCTAAAACCCACATGACAATTTTTCCATCATCATTCATTTGATAAAACCATTCCCTAAGTTCCAATTCCATCATCAAAATATTCTAAATCAAACCACATCACAATTTCTCCTAAATTCATCAAAAATGCCAAAACCCATTTCTATGAAAATAAGTAAACCTTTTCCCAAGCCTTGAGCAAGCTAAATGAAGCCATTCACAAGCCATATGAAGCCAAGAGAGCTTTGAATTGTCATCAATCCATTTATGGCAAGAAGAGGGGGCTCTTTCTTAAGCTTTCACTAAACCTTTTTAAACTTATTTATGTTACACTCTAAACCAAGCTTAGCCACCTCACCATGGATGAAGAATTTACCACTCCAATTTAGATGAGCCAAATGATTCCTTTCAGCCCAAAGTCAAGCCTTGGGTGGTGCACCAAGCCCAAAACCATGGCTTAACCCATTTGAGCCCAAAAGATCCATCCTCCCCTTTCCACTTAAATCAACCCCTTTACACATGGCCAAAGCCAATTGAGCTCACCAAATCCCAGCCCTGACCTCCTTGATCAAGATGGTGACCCATGCCTGGCCGGCTAGCCACCCCAGCCGCCGGAAAACACCATGGTCGAGCACCTTACTTGGCTTCAAAAATTGCAAACACACTTGCAGAGCTGTCCCATGCCCAATGGCCAATACAACTGTTCTTCCCTTGACCTAGGCAGCAAATCCAAGCCTTCAAACCCCACTGGGAAGCCCTCCAGCCATGTCTATTTAAACCCCACCACCTCTCGGCCAAAGAAGGTGTTGAACCAAACCATACCAAAACTCTGCCAAAATCATTCCAGACCCTTCTCCTAGCATAGAGCAATTGATCCCCACTGAAATCCAGCCCTAATTTCCCATCTGTGAGCATAATTTCTGAGTTCAATTTCAAGTCTAAAACCATGACACTTCACCACAGTGAGCCAATCCCCAAATTGATTGACTCTACACCTTCACCAGACCAAGAGAAGAAGTTCCCCATTAAAAGCCCCCTCTCCAGGCCAGCCATTCTCTCTATCGGCCAAGTTTTGAAATCAGGCTTGGTGGAAATCGGGTCTAGGCAATTCACCAGAGCCAGAGACTTAATCTGGATCTTCCTTGGTTTCAATCGAAGGTGCCACAACTCTCTGATTGAAGCTTCACTTCTTAGAGCAAAGGTATGGAACTCTTCTTCCTCCCGAGCTTCTGTGAATTCTCCATTTTGTTTGGCTCAATTTCATAGCATGTTAGCCACATAGATGTGTGCATCTTGTTATTTTGATAAGTATTTTATTTTTAATTAATTATTTACTGATTTTAGTGTTTTAATTCTCCATGCATGCATACAATTCACCCTGGCATGAGACCATAGGGCTTTTATAGCCTCTGTTCTTGGGAATATTCCCTGAATTTTCCAAGGCCAGAGGCCATCTCAATGGAAATTTACTGATTTTCCAAGTTTATGTGTCTGTTTTGATTTTTTAATTCCAGTAATTAGCATGTTGCTTAGAAAATTCTAGGAAAATTAGGGACTACCTTATGACCAGAGGACCCTAGAAAAATTATGGTTTGATTTAATTCCTTAAGAATAACCCTAATTGGCCTAAACACTCAAAACTGAGTTTTAATTAATTAGGATAAACCACACATCAAAATTACTTGAAAACAATTTTCCACTGTCATTTAGGATATAGAGAACCTCATATAAAAATTTCAAGTCAATTAAAAATAATTTAAACCATTAAATGAATTATTTAAGTTGTATGACTATTTTGAAAATTAAAAAATTCATAATACCCAAAATACACTTCAAAAATTCACCAAAATGGTTTTGTGGGCTCTCTGATATCAGAGGAGTCTAAGAAAATTAAAATTAGAATTTTCTAAAAATTTTCATTTTTAATCATATTTTTAATATTTTAATAATTAGAAAATAAAAAAATCACAAAAATATTTAAAATCATAAAAATGTCATATTTTGCTTCCTAATCACTTAGGAACAAACCAAATATTTCTCCCTAGTCTCTAGGTTAAGAAATTGAATTTTAAAGGCTTAAGATAATCTTTAAATATTAAAAAATGAATTTCCCAATATTTTCACAAAATTAATTCTAATAAATTAAAAAAAAATCAGAAAATTATAAAATTTGTTTCTTTGAGTTCCTTGGGGTCAGAGAGATTTAAAAAAAATATAAAACTTAATTTTCAACTTCAATTTTATTTTATAATTAATTAATACTCCAAAACTCAAAATAATTATAATAAATCAAATATAATTCAAAAAATCACCAAAATTAGTCCAAGTGGTCCTCTAGTCAGTAGGGACATCCCATAATTTTCCTAAGGACAAAAACCTCATCTTGGTCATGTTGTTGAATTTTCATTGAAAACCTTCATTTTCTCACAAAAATAAATATATAAATTAAATTAAATTTAGAAAAATCATATTTTCTCCTCTAGTGTCTTAATTGACATATGAGTGAAGTGACATAAAAATTTTAAGTTCATTTGATCTTAATTTGATGAGTTATGAAATAAATAGGCCTAAAGGAGCATAAAGGTAATTAAATGATTTTAACCCAAATTAATATTTAGGTTTAATCAAAAGGGAAGGTAAAAATATCTGATCTTAATCTTCTCTTGAATGATTGAAACTTAGGGAATAAAGGGGTAGAAACCCATTAGTAACTTTGAAAATATCAAAATGGAAATTTAATTAATTAAATCATTTAAATTTTGGGAGAATAATTAAATTTTTGGATTATTAGGGATGTGACTTAAGAAGATGCCAATTCTTTAATTTAAAATTCCTAAATGAATCACTTTAATAATATTTAACTCTTAATTAAACTTAAGATGATAATTAAATAATTAAAAGGAAAATAACCCTTAATTAAATTAAAGCTTAAAACATTAGGTGATTTTATAATCAAACAAAATTAAATTGAGAACCTTTAAAATTAATTTGAAATCACTTAAGAATAAACCTAAAACAAATTTAAAACCTTAAGTAATTTCAAAACAATTCATAATAAATAATATAATAAAAAATAAAATTAATTAAAATCAACCTAAAGTATTATAATTAATCCAATTCAAGCCATCAAAATTCAATAAAAATAAATAACTCAAACACCTCTTTCAACCTAAGCAAATTTAAAACAGTAAAATTAATCCGAAATATTAAGATCATTTAAAATATAAAGATTTACTTGAATTAAAATAACTTGAACACTATTCCAAACTTAAAATTATTAATTAAGATTTTATAACTAAACCAAATCACTTTGAATCATCAATTCCAATTTTAAATTGTTAAAATCTTCAATGAATTAATTTGCCCCTAAAGGCTTTTATTATTATAACTCTTAGACAAAGCATCAAGTGAAATGTCACTTTACTCATAGGATAATCAAACATCCTAGTTCACCGAGCAAGAAGCAAAAATTAACTAAATCTCTTGAATGATTAATTCACTTGTACAATGAAATTCAGTTGGACCCGAAACAATCTCAGAAGTGTTGAAAAGATGTTTAGGACTCGTCCTAAGCACTTTCTCAATACGATGGGATGTTTTAGAAGAACAATCAAAATTAATTGTTCTTTGGTGAAGAAAATCATCCATAAAACACAAGAACCTTGACATCATAGGAATTGACTAGCAGTAGGATTAGGATTTTGGTAGACAACCAGAACATTGTCTTAGCTTTACCTAGGTATCTCTGACAATTATTTAAATGCTCTAACATGTGTTTTAAGTGCAGCTTGGAATGACGAGAAGACTCTCCAGGTACGCTTTTACTTTATTGCAATTTACTTACTTGTACTGTACTTTACTTTTCTTGCATGTTAAACAAGAATGTCACCCTGCATGAAAACTGAAACCTTTAGGATAGCCACAAAACTGAAACCCAAAACTAAATTAAAAATCACAACAAGATAAAATTCACCGCCACAACATTCAAAATATAAAACAACTCAAAATTTAATCACAAACAGAACACAAAACTACAACTACAATTAAATTAAAACGTCTCGTTGGATGATCGGGAATACCTCGGATGATGTAACCTACGTGTTGTTAACGAGATTTCCCACGTTCTAAATGAAAGTGTGGAACTCATTTAGTTGAGTTTAGCAAATTCATTTGGACTAAGTGAATCCGATAAAAATAACGGTGCCGGAATGATGGAATCGTGGGATCTTAATCGGTGTTGTTATAATCAACTTTAGGATTCCCCTAATAAAACACTAAGATATTTGAACCCTAAAACTTTTCTAAACCAAAGCACTTCTCTCATCTCTTGATTGCTACTTTCTAAAACTAAACCTCTGCGACGACAAGGAGCTTGGAGCATAGTGGGCAGCACAGCCATCGTCGTCTACAAAACTTGAGTCTACTTTAGCAAAACCTTTCCGAGTTTTAAATAACAAAGCCATAGGATTTCAAGGTAGTTTGCCTAGTGCAACATAAATCCTCAACTTTCTGTTAGGCATTTGCATAATCATATTATGCAAATTATGCCCTAACTGGTCTTAGGATTCCGAGGTAGTTGTTTGATACGACATAAACCCTCACATCTTCGAGGTTATTTGCGTGATTATGTCATACAAATATAAGTCCTAATTAATTAAAATTGGCAAGATTACAACATTAAATAAACTCTCAAATTGAAGCCAAACAATAGGATAGTTTGGGAAGTTGCCAAAATTCTTCTTGGATCCTCAGTTTCTCCTATTTCTCTTCCTTTGGACTCCTGAAATTAACTGTTCCAAATTTGAGCTAATCCCTTTTGAAATTCCAAATTCAATCCTTTGAAAACCTTAAAATTTGAAATTCTTGAGAGCAAAACCACTGATCATTATCGAGAGTTTTCTTAAGTGATTTCCATCACTTAGGATGTAATTAACTTTAGGGGCTTGCCCTTATAGGGAACTTTTAGAACCCAGGTAATGTAAACCCTGCTTAACTCATTTATATTAAGCAAGAGAACTTGTCGGCTTATAAAATTGGTTTGCAAACCAAACGGATGTCACAAGTCTTCTAGTTTATTTAATCGAGCCTCATCATTAGGCAGTGTGTCTATTCTTCGGGATAAATACACGATTTGTGGTGTAGTGCTCGTTTATATAAACTATTTGGGATGTGAGATCGGTTTGATTTCATATCTTAAAATTTTCAAACTTAAAATTACTTTCAAAAATCAGACGCTACTTTCCAAATTATATATATTTAAACTAAATTTAAAATCTAAAAATTCGTCGATAATTTCTGTATGCGACCCCTTTTCAAAATACAACACACAAAACCTAAAAATATGCCAACAATTTCTGGCGACTCTGCTGTGGACTAGTTCCTCTCTCTATTTTGATCAGATGGTTTTGCTTTCATAAATCGGTAGCAAGTCCATGTCCCTAGAAGACTAAGCTATCATTCTTTCTATTGAAATACCACGTTCATTTCTATCTTGAACGGGTATAGTCAACTCTCTTGAATTTTGGAGCCACTGTTTAGACGTCCCTAAACAGAGAGGTTCCAGAATCCTTTTACCTCTTTGAGGTGGGGTGGACCCCCAATAGGTGTTAGCTTAGGGGCGGTTCTTCGGGTCGAGAAGTCTTGTGAGACTCTCTCTTCCTTTCTAATTTCTGGATTGGGGCCTTTACCTTTCCTTTAACCTTTCCCCTGTTATTTGTTTTGTTCTTAATGAACAAACCTTCTAATAAACAAACCCTTTAATAAATGAGCTTTATGTTAAGCCACAAATACACAAATAAAAATAAGAATTTGAAATACTTTATAGAGAAAATGAAAAGATAAATTGGAATGTGTTCGGACTCTTTCTTTTTCGTCCTAAGTATTGCGACAAAAGGAAGCATAATTCGGGACTGACGTTCGGAATCTACCCTGCAGAAAATGTCTGCACCAAAGTTAATCTTCTCCTTCACCAACGGAATGGACTTCGCTGTTTATAAGGATGAGCTGCCCGACAATGGAATCATCCGTTTTGGACAAGGATTCGATAACACAGATATCAAATTCGCTGACGTCACCCTCTTCACACTAATGGACAAAGTACCAGAAACTGAGGAGCCCATAATTAAGTTCAACCTAAAATCGACTCAAGAATTCTCTCCCCTGCAAAGGGTTCCAGCTGAAAGAAGTATCACTGTTCGTAGGAGGACTGTGATCTCTACCACCACCGGTCTGGTCATCTCTACACCTGCCTCGGCTCCCGCCAAATGGAAGGGAAAGGGATTCCAAATTTATGATGAGCCTGCTACCGTGGAGGTTACATATTTTGCTGCAATACCATCTGTTTTCGAAATCGGGTCCAGTTCAAAGTTTACACCCCTGACTCAGACTCAGAGAAGAAATAGGAGCAGAAAGATCGCCAGGATTGAGAAGGCCAAGGCCGCTGAAGTCGCCTTTCTGGAAAAGATTTCTGAGAAAGAAAAAGTAATGCCCGAGTATTCACCCCTATTGGAAGGAAGTAGGTTTCACCCTCTCTCTGCTGCATCGGACGAAGAAGATGCCCGAAGGATCGCCGCTGCATTACCCCGACCTGCATACTATAGTGACTACAAGAGGAAGAGGGCCAACACTATGTCGCTTACCCGAACGGCGCTGCTGCCAGTGTCAGACAACGCTCGAACACGAAAATTGCCCGAAACTCCAAATTTTCATGATTTATCCTTGGGACCCGCCATTTTTGCCCAAATCTATGTTTTCAACCTCTAACCAAGGTCGATTTTTGCACCTAGGGCTCACTAGCATTTGGACATGAAGCAATTTCGTGGTCGGAAAAGTTCATATTTCATTTTCCCTTGGTAGGAGCTACACTTCAACCAAAATTTTTTTGATTTTGACTGTTGAAATCTTCTATATTAGGAAGATTCAAAATGTTTGAAATTTTTGGAGAAAATTTGGAGATTTTTCATGGATTTTGAGTTCTTATCTTTTTAAATTTATCTTGGAGTCCATTGCATTGTAATTTTAAAATTTATTTTAAAAAAATTGGTATTTTTAGACAAATGGCTCCAAGATTGGCTAAGGGGAGGAAATTTGAATATGATGAAAGTAAATTTGTGAATTTCAAAGCCTATTCACGTTTTAGTACGTTTCTTAGCAATAAGAAATGTATTCAAGAAAGAGCCTTTAAAAATCTTGGAGGAATGCTGGAAGAAATGATTGCTAATCGTCAATGGGAGATTTTCTGTTATTTCACTGCAAATGTGATGTTGGGTATTGTTAGAGAATTTTATGCTAATCTGTATTATTCTGAGAGTGAATACATTCTGGTTAGAGGCCAAATGGTTGAATTCACCCCTGCTAGCATAAATGCATTTTATCAGTTGAGAGAACCCTACCATTATGAATATGAAAATTTTCCAATTACAAATGAAGCATTTGATATAATTGTGAACTTTTTAACGATGGAAAAGGGGAATGGAAAATTAAGTAGAGATTAAAAGATAAATTCCCCCTTTCTACTTTAAATCCTATGTCAAAAGCCTATCATTATTTCATTTCTGTAAGACTGTTACCTACCAATCATCACAGTGATGTTACTCTTGATAGAGCTGGTCTGAATTACTGTATTTAGAACATGAAGAATATAAATATTGGGGCTATTATTCATAAAAGTATTTTGCAAAGCTCAAATGGAGAAACTATAGAAGGACTAGGACACCCCAGTCTGATTCATGCTTTATGTATTCATTCAGGTGTAGTGATTAAAGATAATGATTAGGTAGTCCACCCCCTAAAGCCTATTACTAAATTGAATCTGAAAACTTATGGAGCCCATGTAGGATGGAAATGGAGTAGAATGCTGATGAGCCTTCTTCTAGTCGAGATAGACCATCTACATCAAAGGAACCTACTCTGCATTATGTTATTAATCAGTTGGAAATGTTAAACACTAGAGTAGAGAGACTAGAAGTAAGGAACAAGATTAATGATGATTATCAAGTGCGGTGGAGAGAATATGAGATAGCTTATCATGACGCATAGATGAGATTTTGCATGGGAGACACTGATGATGTGTTTCCTACTTACCCTGAGTATACTCCATACCAGCCTAAAGAACTTGATGATGGTGGAGCTCCTGCAGAAGATGAAGATTGGTAGTTTGTGTATTTTTATTTTTATTTTTCATTGAACTTAGTGATGTATTTGTGTTTTGTATTTGTGATGTACCTGAGACTCCTTATGATTTGTATTTGAGATATTATAAGTTTATTAGTTGTACTTGTAGTAGAATTTGTTTATTTGTGATGTATGTGATGTGATAGTAAGGTTTTTATGTGTTTGGATTGCTAGTTTAATTTGTAATAGTAACAGTTGGATGTTAATGTTATGTACACTGTTTAATGTGTTTAAATTTCTTCTTTATAAACTTCTAATCCAAATTTGTGTATATAAATGCTTCTTAATTATTTCAGGTCTACTGTTCTACTTTATGAAGAAAAACCTACTTAAACTCAAAGGTATGAAAAACCTACATATTGAGGTATGAGTTATTTTTCAATCTTTTCTTTCTTCCATGGTAATTTTATTCAAAAATCTAAGTTTGGGGGAAGGGAAAGAATTAACAGTTAATTGTTCTCATTTTAAAATTATTTTTAAAATTATTAACATGATTTCCTGCAATTTAACTCAATTTCAGATAACTGTATTTTTATTTTATTTAAGTATTTTATAAAATTGAATGAAAGTATTTGGTAATGAAAAGTAATTTTGTGATTTAAGATATTTGGTATAAAAGTATAGGACTATAGTCAACTATTCAAAGTAAGAAAAACTGTATGTTTGAAATATTAAGAATCTTAAAATTTTATGTGATAGGAAAATATTGAGACTCTATGATGAATCATTAATAAGCTAAAGAAATATCTATAAGGTAAAGGAATGTGGTAAGGTTTAAATTTAGGGTGAGAAGGGTGAAGTTCAAAATAATTAAAGGCTATCCAGATACAGTAATCCTCACTGAAAAGAAATGAAAAGAAAAGCAACAAGCAAAAGAAAAGAAAATAAAAGCAAAAAGCAAAAGAAAAGAAAAAGAGAAGTGAGGAGTATCTTGAGAAGATGCCTAATCATAAATTGGCTTCACTTGGACCTACCTAAAGGGAAAAACTTAATTACTTTCCTGAACTTTTATGTATGGATTAGCATCTTTACTAGCAGTGTTCTTATAAACTTCTTTTCATGTAATCCTTTTAAGTGCCTTAATAGGACAATCTATACTCATTTTTGAATGAATAGAAAGCTAGAGCTCTTAGACTTGATTACCAGATATTCTTATACCTGCATAATTTACTTGAATTAATCAAGAATCTTTCAAAAATTTTACTATTGTACTTATCTAAATAAAAATTATGGTATTCTAGAAAGAAAGTTCATTGCAGTGGATCATAATTTTATGTATTAACTAGAATTACTTGAGGACAAGTAATAGTTAAGTTTGAGGGATCTTGATCCACTAAAAGTTTGATAACTTTTTACTATTCATTTCATACCTATTTTTGATGATATTGCACTTTAAAGAAAGATATTTTTGATGATTTCATGCAGTACAATGATTTTAGGCCTTTGGAGAAAAGGAAGCTAAAAGGAGAAAATTCGAAGCGAAAAAGGACAAAAGTGCATTTTATTGAACTAGCGCTGAACGACGTTGTCACCAGCGCCGGACAGCGCTAGGTTCCAAAGATCTACGACATTTTGGTGGAATGATGCGTCGAACGGTGCTCCTACTAGTGCCAGACAGCGCCCTATACCGATTTTGAACTAGATTCAATGTATTTGGCCGGATTTTGAAAGGTTGCTTGAGGAAACTCTTGAGAATTCAGTTTTGGCCGAGTTTAAACACCTTTGGAGCCAAATTTCAAAAAGGGGAAGAAAGGAAGATAAAATTTTAGAGTTTAGAGAGAGTTTTCTTTCCATTTTGTGTAGGAAGTTAGAATTGAATGAATTAGAAGAAAGGGGGAAGATAAGAGTTTAGAGTTTAGAGAGTGTTTTCTTTCAATTTCAAAGCCTATTCACATTTTAGTATGTTTCTTAGCAATAAGAAATGTATTCAAGAAAGAGCCTTTGAAAATCCTGGAGGAATGCTTGAAGAAATGATTACTAATCGTCAATGGGAGATTTTCTGTTATTTCACTGCTGATCCAATGTTGGGTATTGTTATAGAATTTTTTGCCAATCTATTTTATTCTGAGAGTGAATACATTCTGGTTAGAGGCCAAATGGTTGAATTCACCCCTACTAAGATAAATGCATTTTATCAGTTGAGAGCACCCTACCATTGTGATTATGAAAATTTTTCTATAACAAATAAAGCATTGGATATGATTGTATACTTTTAACTGATGGAAAAGGGGAATGAAAGATTAAGTAGAGACTAAAAGTTAACTTTATCCTTTCTACTTTGAATCATGTGTCAAAAGCCTGACATTATTTTATTTCTGCAAGACTGTTACCTATCAAACATCACTGTGATGTTACTCTTGATAGAGCTTTTCTGAATTACTGTATTCAGAACATGAAGAATATAAATATTGGGGCCATTATTCATAGAAGTATTATGACAAGGTCAAAAGGAGAAAATACAAGAGGACTAGGACACCTTAGTCTGATTCATGCTTTATGTATTCAGTCAGGTGTAGTGATTGAAGATAATGATGAGGTAGTCCACCCCCTGAAGCCTATTACTAAACTGAATCTGAAAACTTATGAAGCCCATGTAGGATGGAAATGGAGTAAGAAAGCTGATGAGCCTTCTTCTAGTCTAGATAGACCATCTACATCAAGAGAGCCTACTTTGCATGATGTTATGGATCAGTTTGAAAGATTAAACACCAGTGTAGAGAGACTAGAAGTAAGGTATAAGATCAATGATGGTTATTAAGTGCGGTGGAGAGAATATGAGATAGCTTATCATGACGCACATATGAGATTTTTTAAGGGAGAAACTGATGCTATATTTCCTAATTACCCTGAGTATACTCCATACCAGCCTGAAGAACCTGATGATGGTGGAGCTCCTGCAGAATATGAAGATTGGTAGTTTATGTATTTTTATTTTATTTTTCACTGAACTTAGTAATGTATTTGTGTTTTGTGTTTGTGATGTAACTGAGACACCTTATGATTTGTATTTGAGATGTTATATGTGTGCTGGATGTACTTGTAGTAGACTTTATTGATTTGTGATGTATGTGAAGTGATAGTAAATTTTTATGTGTTTGGATTGCTAGTTTAATTTGTAATAGTAACAGTTGGATGTTAATGTTTTGTGCACTCATTAATTTTTTAAATTTCTTTTTTTATAAACTTCTAACCCGTATTTGTGTATAGAAATGCCTCTTAATTATTTCAGGTCTACTATTCTACCGTATGAAGAAAAACCTACTTAAACTCAAAGGTATGAAAAGCCCATCGTATTGAGGTATGAGTTATATTTAGATCATTTCTTTCTTCCATGTTAATTATTTTCAAAAATCTATGTTTGGGGGAAGGGAAAGAATTAACTGTTAATTATTCTTATTTTAAAATTATTTTCAAAATTATTAACATGATTTCCTATAAAAGAACTCAATTTCAGATAACTATATTTTGATTTTATTTAAGTATTTTATAAAATTGAATGAAAGTATTTGGAAATGAAAAGTAATTTTGTGATGTAAGATATTTGGTATAAAAGTATAGGACTATAGCAAACTATTCAAAATAAGAAAAATTGTATGTTTGGAATATTAAGAATTTTTAAATTTTATGTGATAGGAAATGATTGAGACTCTATGATGAATCATTAATAAGCTAAAGAAATGCCTATAAGGTGAAGGAATGTGGTAAGTTTCAAATTTAGGGCGAGATGTATGAAGTTCAAAATCATTAAAGGCTATCCAGATACAGCAATCCTCACTGAAAAGAAAAGAAAAGAAAAGCAAAAGCAAAAGCAAAAGAAAAGATTAGAAAAGCAAAAAGCAAAAGAAAAGAAAAAGAGAAGTGAGGAGAAGCTTGAGGAGATGCCTAATAAAAAATTGGCTTCACTTGGACCTACCTAAATAAAAAAAAAATACTTATTTACTTTCCTAAACTTATATGTATGGATTAACATCTTTACTAATATTGTTCTCATAAACTTCTTTTCATGTAATATTTTTAAGTGCCTTAATAAGACAATCTACAGTTATTCTTGAAATGAATAGAAAGTTATAACTCTTAGACTTGATTACTAGATATTCTTACACCTGCAGAATTTAGATGATTTATTCGAAGATCTTTCTGAAAATTTACTATTGTACTTATCTGAATCAAAATTATGGTAATCTAGTAAGAAGGTTCATTGCAGTGGATCATAATTTTATGTATTAACTAGAATTACTTGAGGACAAGTAATAGTTAAGTTTGGGGATCTTGATCAACTGAAAATTTGATAACTTTTTACTATTCAATTCATACCTATTTTTAATGATATTGCACTTTAAAGGAAGGTATATTTGATGATTTCATGCAGGAACTATCATTTTAGGCCTTTGGATCAAAAGGAAGCGAAAAAGAGCAAATTTGGAGCGAAAAAAGTCAAAAGTGCATTTTATTGAACTAGCACCAAACGGCGCTGTCACAAGTATCGGACAGCGCTAGGTTCCAGAGAGTTACTACGTTTTGGCAGAATAATGCGCCTAACGGCGCTCCTACCAGTGCCAGACAGTGCCCTATCCTGATTTTGAACTAGATTTAATGTATTTGGTTGGATTTTGAAAGGTTGCTTGAGGAAACTCTTGGAAATTCAATTTTTGTCGAATTTAAACACCTTTGGAGCCAAATTTCAAAAAGGGGAAGAAAGGAAGATAAGAGTTTAGAGCTTAGAGAGAGTTTTCTTTCCATTTTGTGTAGGAAGTTAGGGTTGTGTTTTCTCTTCTAAGGAGTGTGAGAAGAGAGGAAAAGTGAGAGATTTCTTATTCTTTACTATTCTAAAGAGAGAATTTTGTTTTTTTGTAAAGAAAGAAGAGGAGTCAAAGGAATTCCTTGAGTTTCGCTTGGGTAAGAGTTTGAGATAAGTTTTCTTTACTTTACTTTGTTTGTATGAAGTTGTTTTTACATATAAAATCCATGTTTTGTCATCTTTTCCTCATGAGTCTTGAGTAAATTTCTTTATCTTTCTCCTTTTCATGTGATGTGTTCATGTTGTGACATGGAAATGATGTGCCGATTTATTATGGAGAATTCGTGATGAACTTATCATTTAGAACTTCATTTACTTTTTGATCTGGCCATTTGAATTGTTAAAACTTGTTGGGAAACATATGTTCCGAAAGGATTATGAGTTCCACAACAAAAGTGAAGGTCGCATTCAATGTCCATGAATGAGAGATGTAGTTCATGGGGATTGAGTGCAAATAAATAGGGAAATATACTTTGATGGGTGTAGAATTGGAGATTTCAGAGTGACAGGCTGAAATCCTCAATTTGGTCTTTAGAAACTGAAGCGAGAGTTAGCCTTCAGGTGAAGGGAAGTGGGAGCTCTAGAGTGAGAGCTAGTATCCTCCCAGCCTAACCATGGATTTGGGGACTAAACTTAGGATTAGCCAATGTTTTTATACGCAGAAATATGGGTATAGAATAAGAATGCTCCTATTTGGCACAATACATTTGTATCACTGATCTATGTCACAATAATCATCGCATTATGAACGGAAAGGAGGAAGACTTTTTCTTACAACTGAACTTTGTTATAAATTTAGTCATGTATTAGTTTAACTTGTTAGAATTTAGAATGTGCTTTGGTAGAAATATTAACTGAAGCTTTTTGTCTTTACTTTAAAAATTAAACCACTTGCAATTGTGTTGTGATTCGACAAAAGATTTCTGTGCTACGCCATAAAAGTAAAGCCTCCCTGTGGGATTGATATTCCAGGACTCCATTAGAGCCCTGTAATTCTTGAGCGATATGTATACTTGCGTTAATTATGTGGCTCATTATCATTTAAATGAATTTATAAATTTAGCTAAATCTAAGTTCATTAATTTTTCCAAATTAAAAAAGTCGCCCCAACTCACAAACACCATCATGGACTTCAACCAAGATTTTTTGAATCTCGTCCTTCCTAACACACCGTAGCCATGTTTGTTCAAACGAGAGTCGGTAAAGGATGTCATTTAGGATGGTAAATGACAATGCTCTCCTTTCTATCTGAGTAGCGAGAGAGCGATCGTCAGGGAGTGTGCCCCTCGTTAAGTATGAGGTGATGTATTGTCGCCAATCGTCGGGTGACTCATCAGAAGTAGAGAGGACTATACCATTTCCTCTCGGAGGGGCTACACTCAGGGGCTTAAGAGAGACTGGCGATAGGACCCTCCTATCTTGGATCACAACTGTCACGGGATCGCCAGTAGGACTGGACGATTCCTTAGCAAGCTTAGCGAGAGCGTCAACTATTTAGCGAATGAGAAATTCTAACTAAAGTGACATCGAGCATGTGCTCTAGTAATGCCATAACTCTCTTGTGATAGATCAAGAGATCTAACTTGAGGACTTTGTAAGTTCCTAACACTTGGCAGATAAAGAGTTGTGAATCCCCATAAACTTTGATTCTTGTTATGCTCATTTAGATGTCTAATTCTAATCCAAGGATCAAGGCTTTATATTTTGCCTCGTTGTTCGTATGTGGTTCTATCAAACTATAAGAATAGCAAAGAATACCACGCTCGGGGGAAACAAAGATAAGCCCAATGCCGGCCTTCACCCTCGGGAGGGATCCTGAAGGCTCTTCCTTCAAGGAAGATGCTCCATCGAAATAGAGCTCCCATTCAGGTGAGTCAACAAATAGCAGATGCTCATCCGAAAAGTCATCTTTTAACGGTGAGTCAGCTGGGACTTGATGTGCTACTAGAAAATCAGCCAAAGCCTATCCTTTGACAGCTCGTTGGGGTACATAGGATATGTCCAACTGTGATAAGAGCATGACTCATCTTGCCAATCTCCCAACTAGAGTGGGGTGAGTCATGAGGTATTGCTATGGGTTTACCCTCGAGATCATATCAACATGATGTGAGAGCATATAATGTCTTAGCTTCTGGACTGAAAATATCAATGCCAAACAGTATTTTTCGATTGGCGGATATTTCAATTTGGTCGGGATGAGGCACTGACTGAGGTAGTACAAGGGGTTCTCTTTCCCGACTTCATTAACTTGGGCCAGCAAAGCTCCTACCAACTCATCAAGAGTGGCGATGTAGAGTATAAGGGGTTTTCCCTGGACAGAGCAGCCAAAACCGACGGATTGAGCAAGTAACGCTTAATGCCATCAAAAGCATCCCGACATGCTCTATCCCAATGAAAACGTGCATCCATCTTGGCCAAAGCAAAGAAGGGATGGAAACTCTCCGGGGAGATTTGAAATAAACCTCCTAATGAATGCGAGTTTCATTGTAAAGAGCGTAGTTGCGTTAAGCTTTTAGGAGGCTCCATTTCTATGATGAATTTAATTTTGCTAGGGTCAATCTCTATACCCCTGTGTCAAACTATAAAGCCCAGAAACTTCCCTGAAGAGAAGTCGAAGGCGCACTTCAATGGGTTCATCTTCAAAGCAAACTTTCTAAGGCATTCGAAGATGGTCCATAGATCTGCGAGATGATCCTCTTCAGAATGAATTTTAACAACCACATCATCGATATATCATTCAACTTCATGATGTAGCAGTTCATCGAAGATATGAGTCATGACACGCAGATAGGTGGCCCCAGCATTTTTGAGACTGAAGGGCATGAATTTATAAAAGAAGATGCCAATGGGCGTGCAGAACGCCGATCATCCAACGAGACGATTTAATTTAGTTATGATTGAAGTTTTTATTGTTTTGTTTGTAATTAAATTTTGAGTTGTTTTATCTTTTGAATATTACAGCGGTGAATTTTATCTTGTTGTGACTTTTAATTTAGTTTTGGGTTTCAGTTTTGTGGCTATCCTAAAAGGTTTCAGTTTTCATGCAGGGTGGCATTCTTGTTTAACATGCAAATTTTGCAAGAAAGAAAGAACAGTGCAGGTAAATAAATTGCTATAAAATAAAAGCGTACTTGGAGGGTCTTCTCGTCATTTCAAGCTACACTTAAAACACATGTTAAGGCATTTTAATATTTATAAGAAATACCTAGGTAAAGCTAAGGGAAGGTTCTGGTTGTCTACCAAATTCCTAATCCTATTGCTAGTCAATTCCTATGACGTCTAGGTTCTTGTGTTTTATTAAGGATGATTTTCTTCACCAAAGAACAATTAAGTTCAATTGTTCTTCTAAAACATTCCATTATATTGAGAAAGTGCTTAGGACGAGCCCTAAACATCTTTTTAATGCTTCTGGGATTACTTTGAGTCCAAATGAATTTCATTATACAAGTGAGTTAATCATCCAAGAATTTAGTTGAATTTTGTTTCTTGCTCAGTGAACTTGGACATTTGATTGTCTGATGATTAAAGTGATATTTCATTTGATACTCCACCTAAGGGTTATAAAGTGGGAGCCTTCAGGGGTAAATCAGTTTGTTAAGGGATTTAACCGTTAAGATTGAATTATTATTTCAAAACAGTTTAGTTTAGCTATGGAATTTCAAATTGACTTTCTTCTTAAATGTTTTAAAATTTTTTAAATTAAAGAGGTGTTTAAACTTTTTAATTTCATTAAATTTTGGTGATTCAAATTTGCTTTAAGTATTTTAGATTGATTTTAATTATCACACCTTGATTGTAAATTGTTTTGAGATTAATTAATTTATAACATTTCAAGTTTGTTTTGGGTTAAGTTGTAAGTGAATTCAAATTAATTTTAATGTTTTAAGTTTATTTTAATATATTAAATCATTTAATTTTTTAAATATTTAATTAAGGGTTGCTTTCTTTTAATTAATAATTTCAATCATCATTTTAGTCAATTAAGAGTTGAATGTTATTACTTGATCCATTTAGGGACTTTACATTAAAGAATTGGTATCTTCTTAAGTCACATCCCCAACTTTAAAAATTCAAACTTGTTGACCTCATTTTTGGTGAGGACTTTTCTCTCTCCTTAGTACTTAGGATCTAGTCATAGGTTTTCCCTTTGACTATCCTAGAGGACTAGAAATGGGACCCACCACTTAGAAATTCAAACGCTTCTTGGCTCCCTTCAAACCCCACAAGTTTGACTATGAACCCCCAAGCCACTTAGAGGGTTAAAATCAAATGTGGAGGTTTAAAGGATGAGTTTCCTATAGGACTCTTTGGCCTTAGGATTACCCTGGGTGGCCTGGTCTAGTGAAGGTAAGCTTGCACACACCACACTCTCACACACATCTGTTGACCTCATTTTTTATTAGGTATTTTCTCTTCTCTCTCCTTAGTACTTAGGATCTAGCCATAGGGCTTCTCCTTGACTATCTTAGAGGACTAGAAATGGGACCCATCACTTAGAACTTCAAACACTTCTTGACTCCCTTCAAACCCCATAAGTTTGATTGTAAACCCCTAAGCCACTTGTAGGTTTAAAATCAAATGTGGAGGTTTAAAGGATGAGTTTCCTATAGGACTCTTTGGCCTTAGGATTACCCTGGTGTACGGCTTATTTTTAGGTTATGTGTTGTATTTAAAAAAAGGGGTCGCCTACAGAAATTGTCGGCGAATTTTAGGTTTTAAATTTAATTTAAATATATATAATTTAGAAAGTAGCATTTGATTTTGAAAATGATTTTTAAGTTTGAAAATTTTAAGATATGAAATCAAACCGATCTCACATCCCAAATTGTTTATATAAACGAGCACCGCGCCACAAACCGTATATCTATCCCAAAGGATAGACACACTGTTTGATGATGGGGCTCGGTTAAATAAACTAGAAGATTTGTGACATCTATTTGGTCTGCAAACCTATTTTATAAGCCGACAAGTTCCCCCGCTTAATATAAATGAATTAAGCGGGGTTTATATTACCCAGGTTCTTAAAGTTCCCTATAAGGGCAAGCCCCTATAGTTAATTACATCATAAGTGACGGGAATCACTTAAGAAAACTCTCGAAAATGATCAGTGGTTTTGCTCTCAAGAATTTCAAAGTTTAAGGTTTTCAAAGGATTGAGTTTTGGAAATTTCAATAGGGAATGGCTCAAATTTGGAACAGTTATTTCAAGAATCCAAAGGAAGAGAAGTAGGAGAAGCTGAGGATCCAAGAAGAATCTTGGCAACTTCCCAAACTATCTTATTGTTTGGCTTCAATTTAGGAATTTATTTAATATTGCAATCCTGCCAATTTTAATTAATTAGGACTTACATTTATATGACATGATCATACAAACAGGCTTGAAGATGTGAGGGTTTATGTCGTACTGAACGATTACCTCGGAGTCCTAGGACCGGTTAGGGCTTAATTTACATGACATGATCATGCAAATGCCTAACAAAGAGTTGAGGATCTATGTTGCACTAGGCAAATTACCTCGAAGTCCTATGGCTTGGTTAATTAATTCTAAGAAAGTTTTGCTGAAGTAGATCCGAGTTTTGCTGATGATGATGGCCGTGCTGCCCACTATGCTCCAAGCTCCTTGTTGTTGCAGAGGTTTAGTTTTAGAAGTCATAAATCAAAGGATGAGAGAAGTGTTCAGGTTTAGAAAAAATCTTAAAATCCAAGTGTTTTTAATGTTTTAATTAAAACAAATCTTAAAGTTGGTTAAACAGAACCGATTAAGATCCCACGGTTCCGTCATCCCGGTATCATTATTTTCATCGAATTCACTTAGTCCAGATGAATTTGCTAAACTCAACTGAATGAGTTCCACACTTTCATTTAGACCGTGGGAAATCCCGTTAGCAACACGTGGGTTACATTATCCGAGGTATTCCCGATCATTCAACGAGACATTTTAATTTAGTTGTAATTGTAGTTTTGTTGTTCTGTTTGTGATTAAATTTTGAGTTGTTTTATATTTTGAAATGTTGTGGCGGTGATTTTTATCTTGTAATGACTTTTAATTTAGTTTTGGTTTCGAGTTTAGGGACTATCCTAAAGGTTTTGGTTTTCATGCAACAGTTGTTTATCATGCAAGAAAAAGTAAAGTACAGTGCATGTAAGTAAATTGCAATAAATTAAAAACGTACCTGGAGGGTCTTCCCGTCATCCCAAGCTGCACTTAAAACATATGTTAAGGCGTTTAAATATTTCAACAAGTACCTAGGTAAAACTAAGGGAAAGGTTTTGGTTGTCTACCAAAGTCCTAATCCTATAGCTAGTCATCTCTTATGACGTCTAGGTTCTTGTATTTTCGTTTAAGGATGATTTTCTTCACCCAAGAAAAATTAAGTTCAATTGTTCTTATAAACATCCCATTATATTGAGGAAGTGCTTAAGACGAGTCTTAAACATCTTTTCAATACCTCTAGAATTGTTTTAAGTCCAAGAGAATTTAGTTATAAAGTGAATTAATCATCCAGGAGTTTAAGTTTTGTTCTCTTGCTCAGTGAACTAGGACATTTGAATATCCTTTAAGTGAAGTAACACTTCACTTGATGCCTCATTTAAGAGTTATAATAATAAGAGCTTTAAAAGGGCAAATCAATTTATTAAATATTTTAATGATTTAAACTTAATGATTTAATTTTAATTTTGACTTAATTATAAAAAATTAGTTTAAGTTTGGAATACTGTTCAAGTTATTTTAGATTTAATTCTTAATAATTTCATTTAGGTTTATTGTTAAATGATTTTAATTTAATTTAATTCAATTTAATTTTAATTCAATTTAATTAAATTTTAATTTAATTTGACTTTAATTTAATTTAATTTAATTTAATTTAATTTAATTCAATTTAATTTAATTTTAATTTAATTTAATTTAATTTAATTTTAAATTTTAATTTAATTTAATTTAAATTTAATTTTAATTATTAATTGAGATTATTCTTTTCTTTTTTTAAAAAATTAATAATTAAGTATTATTGAAGTGATTTATTTAGGGATTTTTAAATTAAAGAATAAATATCCTCTTAATAATATCCCTACTTTAATAATTTTAATTTCTATTATTCTTCCAAATTTTCAATTAATTAAATAATTAAAGTTTTATTTTAATTATACTTGAAATGGTTAGTAGGTTTCTACCCTTAATCATTTAAGTTTCAATCATCCAAAATCAGTTTAAAATCAAATATTTTACCCTCCCCTTTTTGATTAATCCTAAAATTTTAATTAAGGGTTGAAATTTTTAATTACCCTTTTGCCCTTCGAAGCTTAATAATTCTATAACTCACTAAATTAAGCTCAAATGAACTTGAAATTTTTATGTAACCTCACTCACATGTCAATTAAGACATTAGAGGAGAAAATATTTAATTTATTTATGTAATTATTTTTAATGGAAAATAGGGGTTTTCAAGGAAAATTCAATAACATGACCAAGGAAATGTTTCTGTTCTTAAGAAAATTATGGGATGTTCCTAATGACCAGAGGACCATTTGGACCAGTTTGGGTGATTTTTTTAATTATATTTTATTTATTAGAATTATTTTGAGTTTTGGAGTATTAAATAATTTTAAAATAAAATTAAAGTTGAAAAATGGATTTTATATTTTTCTTAACTCTCTCTGATCTCAAGGAGTCCAGAGAAACAAATTTTATATTTTTCTGATTTTGCTTTGATTTATTAGAATTATTTTAGTGAAAATGTTGGAAAATATATTTTTTAATATTAAAAATTACATTAAGCCTTTGAAATTCAATATCTTATCCTAGGGACTTAATAAAAATATTTAGTTTGTTCCTAAGTGATTAGAATTCAAAATGTGACATTTTGGTGATTTTTAAAATTTTTATGATTTTTATTATTTTTTAATTATTAAAAATATTAAAATAATGATAAAAATCAACTTTTTTAGAAAATTACAATTTTAATTTTCCTAAGTTCCTCTCATATCAGAGATGCTCCAAAACCATTCTTGTGAATTTTTGAAAGGTATTTTGTGAGTTATGAATTTTTAAAGTTTAATTTTGGTTATGTGACTTAATTAATCCATTTAGTGGGGTTAAACATTTCCAAATGATTTCAAATTTTTATGTGATGTTCCTCTGATCTTAAAGATCAGTGGAGAATTGTTTTCAAGTCAATTTAATGTGTGGTTAACCCTAATTAATTAAAGTTCAATTTTGGGTATTTAGGCCAATTAGGGTTGTTCCAAGTGAATTAACTCAAAACCTATTTTTCCTCTGGTCATAAGAAACATCACCAAATTTTCCTGGAATTTATTTCTTAACATGCTAATTATTGAAATTAAAATACTCAAAACAGTAACATGCAATTGAAAAATCAATAACTTCTCATAGGGATGGCCTCTGACCTTGGAAAATTCAGGGAGTGTTCCCAAGTTCAGAGGCTTTAAAAGCCCTATGGTCTCATGCCATGGTGAATTGTCTATGTGCATGGAGAATTGAAATAGTGCAGAGAGTAATAAAATCATTAAAAATAAAATACTAAATGAAATTAATTGATTTCTTTTCCACATTATTCTCCTCTGTTCACTGAGCAAGAGGATATTTTTATTTTATTTTTAAGATTTTTCTACACAAAGTTATGGATTTTCTAAGTTCTGGTAATTAAATAAATCCATAAAATCCTATTGTTCTATTTATCCGAATCGGCGCCGCGTCATCCTTAGCATCTCCGAACAGCCACAAGGCGCTTTCTGGTTCGACGCCGCCATCCGACTCAGCCGCCCCGAGTCCCGCGGTTCACACACGATCTCCTGGTCTGTCGCAATCCGAGACGTCCGTCCAATACACACGGAAATGAACGACATCCGTTCATCGTCCCCAATCGCTCTCAGCCGAGAACCGTCCACACTAAATCCTTAATATCTCACTCGATACGTAACAGATTTTTGTGTTCTTGTGCTCTATGGATTCGTCTCAAAGAGACGAATACATCTATACGATGATAATGCATTGAAATTAAGGCATTTGAAATAGAGAATCCCCAGAAGCTTGGGATAAAGAATTAGCTCATACCTTAGCTCAGAGAAGTGTGGCTTCAATCTGAGAGTTGTGTCACGTTCGATTGGGTCCAAGCAAGATCCAGATGAAGTCTCTTGGCCTGGTGAATTGTCTAGGTATGATTTCAACCAAGCCCGATCACAACCTTTGGAGTCTGGAATAGCTGGGTGGTCTGGAGAGGGGGCTTCCACTGGGGAACTCCTTCTCTTGGTCTTGTGCAGGTGTGGGTGAGTTTAATTTGATTTTGGTGGAGAATTTGGAGATGTCCCGGTTTTGGGTGGAATTTTGGCTGAGAAATTGGGTTCTGTTGGTGGGGATTAGGGCTAATTGTCACTGGGGATCAATTGCTCTAAGTGTGGGGAGTAGTCTGGAACAATTTTGGCAGAGTTTCCTTAAGGTTTGTTTCAGCACCTCCTCATGACCAAGAGAGGTGGGGTTTAAATAGGAGTGGCTGGAGGGCCTCCCAGGGGGAGTTAGGGGTCGGGATCAACTGCTCTGGTGAGGAGAAGAACAGCCATGGTGGCCACTGGGCATGGGGCAACTCAGCAGGTGAGAATTCCAAGCTTGGGCTCACATGGTGCTCTCGGGTGTGGTGTTTTCCGGCGACTCAGGCGGCTGGCCGGCAGGGTCAGGTCACTGTTGTCATCAGGAGGTTCAGAGCTTGATATTTGTGAGTTCAATTGGTTGTTGCCATGTGTAAAGTGGTTAGATCAAAATGGAATGGGGGCATGGCTTCTTTGGCTTGGTTTGTGTCAACCCACGTGTTTGGGCTGGGTTCACCTCCCCATGACCTGGTTTTAGGCTGAGAAAAAGTGGTTTAGGTCAGCTTAATTAGTGGGGAAGGGTCACCATCCAAGTACAATTAAGCTTAAGCAAAGTTTAGTGGAAGCATGGGAGTGGCTAATCCTCTTAAGGGAATATGAAAAGAGCTCCCTCATCTTGCCATCTTGGGTATGGTGAAGTGTCCAAGTCTCTCATGGCTCTCATGTGGCTCATGCATGGCTTCATGGCTCTATTTGGCTTGGGAAAAGTTAAGTCAACTTTCATGAGGAAGGATTTTGTGATTTTTGGCATTTTGGTGAGAATTGTCATGTGGCTAGAATTGGAATGGTTTAATGATAAATTAGGACTTTAGAAATGATTTTAAATTGAATGTAAGATGAGGGAGAGTGTCATATGGACTTTAGGATGGGTTTGGGCTTTTAGAATGGTTTAAGAGAGTGGGCCTTCATGTTTCAAAATGGGCTTTTAGATGAAAAGTTTGTAAAGGGCCATGCCAAATAAATGTTGGGTTTGGTTTAGGGATGTGTCATGAGTGATTTGAAGCAAGTTTGAGGTGATTTGGAATTGAATTGGGTTGGATTTGGGCTTCTTTGGTAAAGGGGCCAATGTAGGTCAAATTGGGCTAATTTGGGCCAATGTTGGGCTAAGGTTGAAATTGATGTAAACTTAATGTTGAAAAATGTTTGTGGGGGTGTTAAAAATAGATTTCAACTTTGGTTGGGTTTTGATTTTGGGATTTGAGCCCATTTGGGTTAGGTTTGGGTGTAGGCCCATTTAGGGAATTTTGGGTTTGGGTTGAATTTGAGTAAGGTTTGGGTCCAAATTTTGGGTAAATCATGTTAGTGTTTTGTTTGTGGGGATGCTAGGAAGGTTTTAGAAAAGATTTGGGTCAAATTGGGATTGAATTGGGTTGGTTTGAGCTAGGTTTAGGTCATGGGTCAAAATTGGGCCTTAAGCTTAAAAATGAAATTGGATTCAAATGCCAATTAAATTGGGCTTGAATTTGGTCTAGATTGATATTAGGGATATTGAATTGAAGTTTAGAATTGAATTGGACCAAAATTGAGGTCAATTGGGGTGATTTGGTTTGACATTGGGTTCATTTGGGTTTAAAATGGGCTAAATTGGGGGTTTTGGTAAAAGTGGGGTAAATTGACAAAATTGGCTCATGGTGTAGTTGGACAAAATGAAATTGGGCATATTTGGGATTTTTTGGGAATTTTCTGAATTTTTGGATTTTTGGGTCAAGAGGGGCATTATGGTAATTTGGAGGGTATTGGGGGTATTTTTGGAAATTTTGGTATTTTTGGCTGGAGATGGTCAATTTGAGTGGGGGGAATGTTTAGGATTGATTTTGAGGAATTTTGGGTAATTTAGGTGATTTTGCAAATTTTGGGTAGTTCCAAGGGCATTTGGTAGGTTTGATGGGTGTAGGGGTCCCGGGGGTCAAAAATTGAAATTTTAGCAAAATGGAGATTGATCAAATTGAGTAAAATGGAATCACTTTGGTTAAGCCATGAAGCCATGTTAAGCCCATAGGAGCCATGAGGGGACTCATTTGAGGCATTCACTATGTTGTTCCTAACCCTCTTAGCCAGGGGCTTAGGGGTTAAGGACCATCCATATGAATTACCTACATGAGTCAAGAAGTCAAGTTGGGTGAGAGTGTGGTTTTAGGACTTGGGATGTGTGTGAGAGTGTAGTGTATGTGCAAGCCAAACCTCACCAGACCAGGCCATCCAGGGTATTTCTAAGGCCAAAAAGTCCTATAGGGAACTCATCCTTTAAACCTCCACATTTGATTTCAACCCTCTAGGTGATTAGGGGTCTACAATCAAGCTTGTGGGGTTTGCAGGGAGTCAAGAAGTAGTTTGAATTTCTAAATGGTGGGTTCCACTTCTACTCTTCTAAGATTAGTCAAAGGAAAAGCCTAAGGCTAGATCCTAAGAACTAAGGAGAGAGAAAGAGAAAAGACCTCATCAAAAATGAGGTCAACACCTGGGTGGCCTGGTCTGGTGAGGATAAGCTTGCACGCACCACACACACACATTCCAAATCCTAAAACTACCTTTAACCAATTTGAATCCCTGACTCATGTAGGTAACTCATATGGGTGGACCTTAACCCCTGGGCCTTTGGCTAAGAGGGTTAGCAACAGCATATTGAGTGCCTCAAATGAGTCCTCTCATGGCTCTTGTGGGCTTAATATGGCTTCATGGCTCAACCAAATGAAACATTTCACTCACACTTGATCAATCTTCATTTTTTTCCAAAATTTCAATTTTTGACCCCCGAGACCCTAAACCCACCAAGCCTACCAAATGCCCTTGAAATTGCCCAAAATTTGCAAAATTGCCTAAATTACCCAAAATTCCTTAAAATCAGTCCTAAAAATTTCTCTCCACGCAAATTGATCATCCATAGCCAAATACACCAAAAATTCCAAAAATACCTCCCAATACCCTCCAAATACCCAAAATACCCTTTTAAACCAAAAATTCCAAAAATTCAGAAAATTCCCAAAAAATTCCAGAAAATTCCAAATATTCCCAATTTCATTTTATTTGGCTACACCATAAGCCAATTTTGCCAATTTGGTCCACTTTTACCAAAAACCCCCAATTTGACCCATTTTTAACCCAAAATGGACCCAATGTCCAACCAAACCAATTCAATTCAACTCCAATTAGCCCCAAATATTTTCTAAAACCTTCCTAACATCCCCATAAACAAAACACTAACTTGAGTTGCCTAAAATTTGAACCCAAGCTCCACCCAAACCTAAACCAAAACCAAAATCCCCTAAATTGACATAAACCCAAACCTAATCCAAATAGGCCCAAATCCCAAAACCAAAGCCCATCCAAAGTTGAAAACTCTTTGTCACACCCCCATAAATATTTTTCAACATTAATTTTACATCAAATCCAACATTAGCCCAACATTAGCCCAAGTTAGCCTAATTTGCCCCACTTTGACCCTATCACTAAGGAAGCCCAAATTGAACCCATTTCAACTCCAAATGACACCAAACCTTTTCCAAATCACTCATGATACATCCCTAAACTAAACCCAACATTTGTTTTGCATGGTCCTTCACAAAACTTTCTTCCAAAAGCCCATTTTTTAAAATCTAAAAGCCCACTTTCCCAAAGACTTTAAAAGCCCATTTTCATCAAATTTAAAAAGCCCAAAATTGACCCTAACGCCCACATAACATCTCTTTACAACATCCATTTCAATTGAAGCCATCCCTAAGTTTTAAATCAATGATCAAGTCATTCTAAATCAAGCCACATGCTAATTTCTCCTAAATCCATCAAAAATCCCAAAATCCATTTCCATGAAATTGAGCCAAGCCATGGGCAAGCCATAGGCTAGCCATGAAGCCATCCTTAAGCCCCATGCAAGCCATGTGAGTGGTGTTCATGTGACCATACCATATTGGGCAAAAGGAGGGAGTCCTTTAATGATTCCCTTAAGAGTGATTAAACCTTTTCATGCTTCCCCTAAACCATGCTTAAGCTTAAATATGCCTAGATGGTGACTTCTCCCCACTAAGCTAGCTGACTTACCTGATTCCCTTCAGCCCAAATCAGACCTTGGTGGGTGCACCAAGCCCATTTCCATGGGTTGACCAAACCAAGTCCAAAAGAGCCCCTTCCCCATTCCATTTTGAATCAAGCTCTTTACACATGGCTAACCCCCATTGTTTGCACAAAACTCAATCCCTGGACTCACTGAGTCAAGATGGTGACCTGACCCTGCCGGCCAGCCACCACAGCCACCGGAAAACGCCATGGCCGAGAGCTCCACGTGAACTAAACTCCAAAAATCTCCTTGGCTGAGCTGCCCCATGCCCAATGGCCACTGTGGTTGTTCTTCCCTTGACCAAGGCAGCTGATCCCAAGCCCTAACTCCCCCTGGGAAGCCCTCCAGCCATGCCTATTTAAAGCCACCACCTTCTCAGCCAAACGAGGTGATGAACCAGAGCTTAACAAAACTCTGCTAAAATTGCTCCAGGACCTTCTCCTAACTTAGAGCAATTGATCCCCAGTGTTCCTTTGCCCTAATCCCCATTGACAGAGCTCAATTTCTCAGTAAAAAATCTACCCAAAAAACCAGGACATCTCTTAAACCTCCACCAAAATTAAATTAAACTCACCCACACCTGCACAAGGCTAAGAGAAGGAGTTCCCCAGTTAAAACCCCCTCTCTAGGCCACCCAATTGCTCTAGCCTCCAAAGTCTGAAATCAGCCCTGGTCACTTTCATACCTAGGCAATTCCCCAGAGCTAGAGACTTCATCTGGAGCTTCCTTGGGTGCAATTGAAGGTGCCACAACTCTCTGATTGAAGCTTCACTTCTCAGAGCCAAGGTATAGACCTCTCCCTTCTCCCAAGCTTCCAGTGATTCTCTATTTTGATTGGCTTAATTTCATAGCATGCAAACCGTATGGATGTGTTTGTCTCCTCAAGATGAATCCATAGAGCATAAGAACATGAAAATTCGTTGAGAAATGAGAGAGATCTTAGGGTTTGAGTGTAGATGGCTCTCGGGACACACCAGTCGGAGACAATGATCGGTCGCCGTTGGATCGAGCATGTATCAAATGGACGGTGCAGATCGCGTCGGAGGAGTGAACGGGACATGAACCGCAGGCCCCCAGAGCACTGAGTCAGATGGCGGCGTCGAATGGGAGCGCGACGCGTGGCCTTTCGGAGCTGCCGAGGTTGACGCGGCGCCGCATGGATAAGTAGATAAATAGGTTATTTTTTATTTATTTAAATACCCAGAATTTGAAAAATCCATAACTTTGCATAGAAAAATCAGAAAAATAAACTAAAAATACCCTCTTGCTCAGTGAACAGAGGAGAACAATGTGGAAAAAAAGTCAAGTCATTTTGTTGAGTATTTTATTTTTAATTAATTATTTACTCATTTCAATGTTTTAATTATCCATTTGCATAGACAATTCACCATGGCATGAGACCATAGGACTTTTGTAGCCTCTAATCTTGGGAACATTCCCTGAATTTTCCAAGGTCAGAGGCCATCTCTATGGCAAGTTATTGATTTTCCAAATTTTTGTGCCTCTTTTGATATTTTAATTCCCATAATTAGCACGTTGTGCAATAAATCCTCGAAAAATTAGGAGAAGTATCTTAGGACCAGAGGACCCTAGGAAAATTATGGTTTGAGTTAATTCATTAAGAATAACCCTAATTGGCCAAAATACTCAAAACTGAATTTTAATTAATTTGGGTTAACCATGCATCAAAATAACTTGCAAAACAATTCTTCACTGGTCTTTAGGATCAGAGGAACCACACATAAAAATTTGAGATCAATTGGAGGTGATTAGCCCCACTAAATGGAAAATTATGTTACATAACCAAAATTAAACTTTAAAAATTCATAACACCAAAAATAAATTTTAAAAATTCACAAAATTAGTTTTGGGACTTCTCTGATGTTAGGGGAGTCTAAGAAAATTAAAATTAAAATTATCTAAAAATTTTCATTTTTAATCGTATTTTCAATATTTTAATATTTAAAAAATAATAAAAATCACAAAATATTAAAAATCACAAAAATGTCACAATTTGCCTACTAATCATTTAGGAATGAACCAAATATTTTTCTCAAGTCTCTATGTTAAGAAATTGAATTTTAAATGCTTAAGACAATTTTTAATATTAAAAAAATGAATTTCCTTACATTTTCACTAAATTAATTCTAATAAATCACAGAAAAATCAGAAAAATATAAAATTTACTTCTCCGAACTCCTTGAGGTTAGAGAGATTTATGAAAAATATAAAATCCATTTTCCAACTTTAATTTTATTTTATAATTAATTAATACTCCAAAACTCAAAATAATTATAATAAATAAAATATAATTTAAAAAAAAACCAAAACTGGCCCAAGTGGTTCTCTAGTCATTAGGAAGATCCCATAATTTTCTTAAGGACAGAAACCTTGGCTTGGTAAAGTTGTTGAATTTCCATTGGAATCCCTCATTTTCTCACAAAAATAATTATATAAATTAAATTAAATTCATAAAAATCATAATTTTTCATCTAATGTCTTAATTGACATGTGAGGGAGGTGACATAAAAATTTTAAGTTCATTTGAGCTCAATTTAGTGAGTTATGAAATAAATAAGCTTAAAAGGGCATAAAGGTAATTAAAAAAATTAACCCTAATTAATATGTTAAGCTTAATTAAAGGGGAGGGTAAAATATCTAATTTTAAAATTTTCATTAGATGATTGAAATCTAGCCAATTTGGAGGTAGAAAGCCACTAATTACTTTAAAAACATTTAAAGTAAATTTTAATTAATTAAAAAATTTAAATTTTGGAAGATTAAATTAAAATTTTGGATTATTAAGGTTAGGGATATGACTTTAGAAGATATTAATTCTTTAATTTAAAATCCCTAAATAAATCACTTCAATAAGATCTAATTCTTAATTAAACTTAAAATAATAATTGGAATTAATAAATTAAAAATTAAAAGAAAATAACCCATAATTAAATTAATATTTAAAATATTAAGTGATTTAACAATTAAATTAAATTAAATTTAAAAAATTAATTCAACATCACTTAATAACAAACTTAAAGCAAATTTGAAATATTAAATAATATTAAAAAAATTCATTATTAAGCATATAAAATAAATTAAGCTAATCAAAACTAACTTAAAATATCATAATTAACCTAAATCAAACCGTCAAAAATATATGAATAATTCAAACACTTTTAAGTAAATCTAAAACATCAAAATTAATCGGAAACATTAAGATAATAAAAAAAAGGTTTAAAGATTTAAACTAAATTTAAAACAATTTGTACACTATTCCAAACTTAAAATTATTAAATTTTCATAATTAAACTAAACCACTTTAAATCATCAATTCCAATTTTAAATCATTAAAATCTTTAATAAATTAATTTGCCCTTAAAGGCTTTCGTTATCATAACTCTTAAATGGAACATCAAGTGATATGTCACTTCACTCATCGGACAATCAAATGTCCAAGTTCACTGAGCAAGACCTAAAGCTTGACCAAACTTCTGGAGAATTAATTCACCTGTGCAATTAAATTCACTTGGACTCAAAACAATCCCAAAAGTATTGAAAAGATGTTTAGGATTTATCCTAAGCACTTTCTCAATATGATGGGTAGTTTTAGAAGAACAACTAAACTTAATTGTTCTTTGATGAAGAAAATCATCCTTAACAAAACACAAGAACCTAGACGTCACAGGAAATGACTAGCAATAGGATTAGGAATTTGGAAGACAACCAAAACCTTCCCTTAGCTTTACCTAGGTGTTTTATTGCAAATTATATAAATGCTTTAATATGTGTTTTAAGTGTAGCTTGGAATGACGGGAAGACCCTCCAGGTACGCTTTTATTTTATTACAAGTTACTAACGGGATGATGTAACCTACGTGTTGCTAACGGGATTTCCCACGGTCTAAATGAAAGTGTGGAACTCATTCAGTTGAGTTTAGCAAATTCATCTGGACTAAGTGAATCCGATAAAAATAATGGTGCCGAAATGATGGAACCGTGCGATCTTAACCGGTGTTGTTATAATCAACTTTAAGATTCCCCTAATAAAACATTAAAGACATTTGGACTTTAAAACTTTTCTAAACCAAAACACTTCTCTCATCTCCTGGTTTTCACTTTCTAAAACTAAACCTCTGCAACAACAAGGAGCTTGGAGCATAGTGGGCAGCACGGCCATCGTCGTCAGCAAAACTGGAATCTACATCAACAAAACCTTTCTTAGTTTAAATAACCAAGCTATAGGATTTCGAGGTAGTTTGCCTAGTGCAATATAAATCCTCAACTCTTCGTTAGGCATTTGCATAATTATGTTATGTAAATTATGCCCTAACCAGTCTTAAGACTCCAAGGTAGTCGTTTTGTATGACATAAACCCTCACATCTTTGAGGCTGTTTGTATGATTTTACCATACAAATATAAGTCCAAATTAACTAAAATTGGCAGGATTACAACATTAAATAAACTCTTAAATTGAAGCCAAATAATAGGATAGTTTGGGAAGTTGCCAAGATTCTTCTTGGATCCTCAACTAATCCTACTTCTCCTCCATTGGATTCCTAAAATAACTGTTCCAAATTTGATCCATTCCCTATTAAAATTTCTAAAATCCAATTGTTTGAAAACCTTAAACTTTGAAATTCTTGAAAGTAGAACCACTGATCTTAATTGAGAGTTTTCTTAAATGATTCCCGTCATTTAAGATGTAATTAACTATAGGGGCTTGCCCTTATAGGGAACTTTAAGAACCCGAGTAATATAAACCCTGCTTAATTCCCTTATATTAAGCAGGGGAACTTGTCGGCTTATAAAATTGGTTCGCAGACCAAATGAATGTCACAAATCTTCTAGTTTATTTAATCGAGCCCCATCATCAAGCAGTGTGTCTATTCTTCGGGATAGATACATAGTTTGTGATTTAATGCTCGTTTATATAAACTATTTGGGATGTGAGATCGGTTTGATTTCATATCTTAAAATTTTCAAACCTAAAATTATTTTCAAAACCAAATGCTACTTTCTAAATTATATATACATATTTAAATTAAATTTAAAATCTAAAATTTCGTCAACAATTTCTGTAGGCGACCTTCAATACACAAATCTAAAAATATGCTGACAACTTCTGGCGACTCCACTGGGGACCAGTTCCTCTCTCCATTTTAATTAGATGATTTTGTTTTCATAAATCGATAGTGAATCCATGCCCCTTTTGGATCAAACTATAATTCTTTCCGTTGAAATACCACTTTCATTTCTGTCTTGAATGGGTATAGTCAACTCTCTTGGATTTTGGAGCACTGTTTAAACACCCCTAAACAGAGAGGTTCCGAAATCCTATTGCCTCTTTTCTGAGGTGCGGTGGACCCCCAATAGGTGTTAGCTTAGGAGCGGTCCCTCGGGTTGAGAAGTCTTATAAAACTTTCTCTTCCTTTCCAATTTTAAATTAAATCCTTTACCTTTCCTTTAACCTTCCTCCTAACAAACAAATCATCTAATAAACAACCTTTTAATAAATGAACTCTTTTAAATCACAAATACATTAAGATAAATTAGAATGTGTTCGGACTCTTTCTTTTCCGTCTTAAGTTTTGTGACAAAAGGAAGCATAATTTGGGACTGACGTTCGGAATTTACCCTGCAGAAAATGTCTACACCAAAGCTAATTTTCTCCTTCACCAATGGAATGGACTTTGCCGTCTATAAGAATGAATTGCCCGACAATGGAATCATCCATTTTGGACAAGGATTCGACAATACTGATGTTAAGTTTGCTGACGTCACTCTCTTCACACTAATGGACAAAGTGTCAGAAACTGAGAAACCTGTGATTGAGTTCAACCTGAAATCGACTCAAGAATTCCCTCCCCTGCAAAGGGTTCCAGCTGAAAGAAGTACTGCTATTCGTAGGAGGACTGTGATCTCTACCCCCACCGGTCTAGTCATCTCTACACACCGCCCGGCTCGCCAAACCGAAGGGGAAGGAAATCCAAGTCTGTGATGAGCCTGTCACCGTGGAGGGTACAGATTTTGCTACAATACCATCTGTTTTCGAGATTGGGTCCAGTTCAAGAGTTGCACCCCTGACTCGGACTCAAAGACAAAATAAAAGCAGAAAGATAGCCAGGATCAAGAAGGCCAAAGCCGCTGAAGTTGCCTTTCTGGAAAAGTTTCCTGAAAAGGAGGAAGAACTGCCTGAGTATACATCTCTGTTGGAAGGGAGTAGGTTTCACCCTCTCTTTGCCGCATCGGATGAAGAAGATGTCCGAAGGATCGCCGCTACATTACCCCGACCTGCATACTATAGTAACTACAAAAGAAACTGGGTTAAGACTACACCATTTGCTCGGCTGCAAGCTGTGATAGAGAAATTAGCAAAGAAAGAATAGTGCCCCGTATCAGAGATCTTGAGGAGAATGGGACAAGTACCGGTTAAGTCCCATCTCAGATCACGAGTAGAGCTTATCACTGCCATAGAGAAGCCAAGGAAGAAGATGAGGGCTAGTTCACCTGTGGTTGTATCGGGTCATCATATTAGGGAGGACACCACCTATCAACATATAGCCGACAGACCGTCCAGTCCTAGGCCTTTTGCTGCAAGAAGGATGGTGTGGCGATTTATTATTACCGAACCGAGACCAACACAACGTCCTGAGAAGGAAAGCCTCGTCAGAGAGCCAGAATCAGAAGAAAGTGCTACTGCACTGAAAGAAACCCCTAAGAAAGAAGTTCAACAGCCATCACATGACAACCGCGAGACAGTCTGGAAGAGACCCCTAGAGGATGTTATAGGAAAGCTAAGGAGAGACATCCTACGGTTGGCAAAAGAAAGAGGAGAAAAGTTGGAAAATGAAGTAGATTCATTAGAGTTCATGGATGAAGAATATGCTGAGATCAATATGGTTGAGACACGAGCATCATCGGCTTCGCAAGGTGCTCCGACAGCTGCAGAAAGCGATGAACCGGAAGTGATGAGAGCACGTCTTCAAGAGAAGGATGATAAAATTTCCCAGATGGCTAGAGTATGGAAGAGATGGCTGCCGCTTTAGCCACTCTCTAGAGTCAGGTACAGCCTCAGAAAGAGATACCCCCAAAGATCATCCATATTGCAGATGGAGGAAAAGAGATCACATCCATTAACGGAGATGAACAACCGAAGAAGGATCTTGCACAAAGCATGATTCCAGAAAAGGACATTAAGAACATGGTAGAACAGCAGGTGCGAGAAGCCTTAGCACAATTTAAGAGCGGAACATTTATTCAGACGGGTAGACCTTACCCCTAAGAATTTGATGCAGTCCAATACCCGAAAGGCTTCGTACCACCTCTGTTCAAGACTTTTGATGGGACGGGAAACCCCCGGCAGCATGTCGCACATTTTCGTGCTAGTTGCTGCTATGCCGGTGGGAGTGACGCTTTACTCTTCTGTCAGTTCGTCAGCAGTTTGTCAGGGATCGCCTTCGACTGGTACGCGAATTGCCAAATGGTTCAGTTAAGACCTTTGCGGAACTAGAAAATCTCTTCGTTAAGCGGTTTGTCGGGGCTCAGCACCACATCACTATCGGTGATCTTGGGGTGGAGCAACAGAAACCGAACGAAACTTTAGTGGACTACATACTACGATGGAGGAATTTAAGCATGAAATGTGAACCACAGCTTCAGGAACAGCACGCAATCGGTATCCTACTGAAGAGTATCCATGGCCCAATAGCACTTCTCCTTAAAGGATTCACCATTAAGACTTTCTAGAGGTTGCTTAGCAAGGTCGGGAGCTTGCAAGAGGAGGCAAAGCAGCTAAGTTTAGTGGACAAGACCAATAAGCAGAAGCCCGTGAAAGCATTCGAAAAGAAATCTGGAATCGTCGCGGCAGTGGATAAGGGCAAGCAGCCAGTGCAGATACAGCCAGAACGGCCACAGCCTAGTTATAAACCACCGCAACGGACTTACCAACAACCACAACAGATTTATCAGCAGCCTCAGCAAGGCTATCAACAGCCTCGACCAAGCTATCAGTTGCCTCAGCATTATGAACAATCACCTCGTTCATCGCGTACCTTGAAAGAACTTCTAAATAGGGAATATCCATTCAAGACTGAAGCAGTAGCAAAAATGTTCCGCAGTTTAATGAAGACACCAGATTTTCAGCTACCAGAACCCAAGAGGCCAGAAGAAGTCAATAAGAAAGATCATCCAAACTACTACCCTTACCACCAGATGCTCGGGCACAAGATAGAGGATTGCGTCACTTTCAAGAGTTGGCTTGATGACAATCTCCAGAAAGGGAACATAACAATCCCGAAGGAATACATGAAGAAACCCCAAAAAAGGAGGTTCCGTCAATGTTATCTCGACGGATCCTATTGTTCTGATAGACCCTTACACGACCAATGATGGACGGAGTACCGTCTGGACAAAGTCTTCGAAGAAAATCTTAGATCACATCCAAACCGCTTCAGTGCGCGCTTCAATTTAAAGTTTGAAACCTGCCAAGCCGGCACTATCACTTGCAATTGAAGAACTGCCCTAGGAGGAGGAGAAGATCGTGAAAGAAGAAAAGACCAAAGCTCCGAAGGGTAGACTGGGGGCTGCTTATCCTAGGATCATTGTTTCCGATTCGGGGGAGAAATCCCTCGGACCTCTGACTCTGTATGATTATTTGCTCACCCTGGTGGGATCTTATAATGATAAGAGTTTTGGTGTTGGCTACGTTTTGAATTTTTCTAACGATTACGTAACTAACAACGACCAACCTAATCCAGATCTCTATTTTGATATGAGTAATGATTCTCAAATCATACACAACCTCGATGACCACAATGAAGGAGAAGACGTTCACAAGGATGGATACGAAAGCTCTACAAGCAACGAGTCCATTTGTGAATTCTGAGGAACTCCAATCACAATAGAATTAGAGCTATCAGATTCTGAACCAACTCCAGAAGAGCCAGTTGTTCTGATTCAGGGGGAGACACCGGCAGATCCAGCATCAAATTCAGAAGAGATAACATAAGTCAATCTACGGAGCAGAAAAGTTCTACCTCCGAGAATAGGTCCAAAGGATAAAGGAAAGCAGGTGGTTGCTCAGGAGGAGCCAACCCCAGCAGAGGAATTGCCCATTCGCGAAGAAACTGAGGAACATGGTAATAAAGTGGACTATAATGTGCTAGCCCATCTTAGGAAGCTACCAACTAAACTGAGCATCTAAAACGCTCTGATCCTGTTAAAGGAGATGAGGGAAACTCTGATCAAGGCTTTACTTGATCCAGAGATTTGTTTAGCTCAAATGGCTGATAATTCCTTCTACAAGGTTTGCTCGTTAAAAGAACGACGAGGTGTTACCTTCACAGATAATGATCTACTACTTGGAACGGCTGATCACAATTGACCGTTGTACATTTCAGTCACTATTAGAAAGTTTACGCTCTCCAGAGTATTGGTTGATCCAGGAGCATCAATCAACATAATGAGCCTTCGAACGTTGGCATATTTGGAAATTGATGCTTACGACCTCGAAGCAGACAAGATGTTATTAAGAGGGTTCAATCAGAAAGGAGAAAGAGCTCTTGGATCGATAACACTATTAATGAAGACCAGTGATTTGGCAAAGACAACCGCAAAATTCCATATAATTGATTCTGAGACATCGTTCAACGCTCTACTGGGTCGGCCATGGATCCATGAAAACCAGATGGTATCGTCATCTCTACATCAGTGCATTAAGTATTATGACAGAGGGGAACGGTGTATCAAGGGTGACTTGCAACCATTCTCCGTACACGAGATCGGAATCCTTGAAGATGCGGCCTACTACGCGCCACCGAAGAAAACAATCTTCTCCAGAAACATCATACCAAATGGAGCAAAAGAAGTTCAAGACGATGAAGAACCTGAAATTCTAGTCCAACAGTTACTCACCACTCTCTTACGGCGAGATGGTGAAGGTTTCTCCAGAACTCGCACCCGAGGTCGAGGTCAGGGACGGGCTCATGGAAGAGACGTTGGAACAGTTGGATAAAAGAAACCGGTCATCAACGTTGATTGGGAGAACAGTTCTGAAGAAGAAGAAACCAAGAAAGAAGTAGTGACAATAAGTCAGAAGAAACCACAGTTCAAGATCTCTCTCGAAGATGAAAAGAACGAAGAATATAAATCAATGTACGAGAAGATTAACCATCATATACATACTATGACCCTAACCCCGATCCATTCTAATAAGGTCGAGGGTATGGTGGTCAAGGAAGTGCATGGTGGCGGTACTAAACCGATCAAATTCTACCGTGGTGCTTCTTCTTCTAGAATTGAAAATGATGTACAATTTGAAGATGTTACTTCTTCCGAATTAATGGAACTGCCTTTTGAGTGGTACTCTCCCTGTGTTCAAAATTTAATTCAACGTGGTGTCTTACCTCAATGATGGACAAAAGGTCAATCACAACACTTTGAAAAATTATGGAACAATGCCAGCCGGCCTCCCAATTCAAAACATGGTCTCGGATTTGGCACAGTAGGATCAGTTGACGATACGGGATTTTGCTTGGTTATCACTTGCAAGCCTAATGAAGACTGCTTGGAAGCTTCAGAAGATCTCAAAGATATACCAATCAGAGATGCTCTGCCAGAATTTGAGGAAGAAATTAAATCCACAATAGACAAGTTAATGGAAGTTAACTTAGGTACTAGCGAAGAGCCTAGGCCGACCTTTGTTAGCTCCTTACTAAATAAAGAAGACTCCGAAAATATGATCAAGCTACTGATGGAATTCAAGGACTGTTTTGCTTGGAGTTATGACGAAATGCCAGGATTAGCTCCAGAGGTTGCAGTTCACAGGCTAGGAGTGGATCACACTGTTGTTCCGATCGGACAAGCTCCAAGAAGATTGCGTCTAGAGATTGAACAAAAAGTAATAGCTGAAGTTAAGAAGCTAATAAACGCTAAATTTCTCCGTGAAGAGCAATACCTAACTTGGTTAGCCAATGTGGTACCAGTCAGAAAGAAGAATGGTCAGATCAGAATCTGTGTGGGTTTCAGAGATTTGAATAAAGCATGTCCAAAAGAAGAATTCCCACTACCAATTCCAGAACTGATGATTGAAATTGCTTCAACACATGAAATCTTCTCTTTCATGGATGGATCTTTAGGATACAACAAGATAAAGATGGCACCGGAAGATGAAAAGCTCACAACATTCAGAACGCCAATTGGAGTGTACTGCTACACAGTGATGTCGTTTGGATTGAAGAACGCGGGAGCAACATACCAAAGAGCTATGAAGAGAATTTTTGATGATCTCATTCACAACCAAGTTGAATGCTACGTGGATGATGTAGTCATCAAAAGCAAACTGAAGGAAGATCACCTGTATGATTTAAGAATTGTTTTCGAGCGATTAAGACAATTTAATCTTAATATGAATCCCTTGAAATGCGCCTTCGGCGTCGCCTGCGGGAAATTCTTAGGATTCGTTGTCCGACATCGTTGAATTAAAATCGATCCAGAGGAGATTAAAGCTATCTTAGAAATGTCGCCTCCCAAAATCTTGAAACAACTACGATCCATCTCGAATTTGTCAGGAAGGTGGCAGCCATTTTCTGTTTTGGTTAAGAAGGATGCCAAGTTTACTTGGGACTCCAAATGTCAATATGCCTTCGATGACATCAAACAGTACCTAATGACACCTCCTATCTTAGCAGCCCCAGTCTCGGGACGAACGTTGATATTTTATACCGCGACTTTAGACGACTCTCTCGGAGCCCTACTAGCCCAGGTCAATGATGAGGGAAAAGAAAACGCCTCTACTACTTAAGTAGTCGTCTAATTCCGACGGAAATAAAATATCCTCCGATTGAGAAGCATTGTTTGGCCCTGATCTTCGCCGCTCATAAGCTCAGACATTACATGCTTTCTCATAAGGTCAACCTTATTTCGAAGTTTAATCTGTTGCAATATTTGATGACCTGACCGACGCTTTCCGGCAGACTTGCTAGGTGGTCGATGATACTATTGCAATTCGATATAACTTTCGTTCCGCTTCATGCGGTAAAAGGACAAGTTCTGGCAGATTTCCTCGCAGCACATCCTTTACCGGCAGAATCGCCTCTCAACGACGACTTGCCAGACGAACAGATAATGAGTCTAGAGGATCCTGATGATCAGCGTTGGGAATTGTATTTCGACGGGGCATCCTCAACACAAAAAGACAAAGAATTGCAAACGATAGTGCCCGGTAAGGCAGGAATCAGACTAATCTTTATAACACCAGAGCGGGGAATGTTAAGGTATTCCTACCATTTAACAGAAGTGTGTACAAACAATGAAGCCGAATACGAAGCCCTCATAACTGGATTGGAATTAACCATTCAGATGGGGATCACGGATATCAATATTTAAGGTGATTCTCAGTTGATCATTCAGCAAGTCGCCGGACAGTACAAAATTTTGAAACCAAGACTCGAGCAGTACTTTCAGTATGCCATGCAGTTGTTAAAACAAATTCCGAATGTAACTTTCTACAAGATTCCCAGGAGAGAAAATGCCCTTGCAGATGCGCTAGCCCGCCTTGCGAAAGAGTTTGCCTGCTTACAGGATGAGTTAGTTGAGGTGTCAGTTCAGGGACGACAGGTCCTTTCACAGCTCGACATGGATGCAATACACGGGTCAGGAAAAGAAGAAGAAACGGTTGCAACAGTAACAGAAAATGCAGAAGATTGGCGGCAGCCATTAATAGACTACTTGTAAACAGGAAACCTACTAGACGATAAGTCTTTAGCCCATCAAATCAAGAAAAGAACTTTGTCTTACGCATTAATAAACAATACGTTATACAGAAGGTCATTCGATCAGATGTGGCTAAGGTGCCTGAGCTAGTCCGAGGCTCGTGAAATCGTCAAAGAAGTACACTCAGAACTTTGTGGCGCTCACCAGTCAGGTCTGAAGATGAAAATTAAGATCAAAAGACTAGGGTACTACTGGCCCTCGATGATGATCGATTGCATGAAGGTCGCAAAGAGTTGTCACCAGTGCCAAGTGCATGGAGTGGTTCTACATCAACCTCCAAATGTGTTACATCTGACAATTGCGTCGTGGCCTTTTGAGTGTTGGGGTACAGATATAGTGGGTCCGATATAACCACCTTCTTCAAGAGGACATCACTTTATCCTTGCAGCTACAGATTACTTCTCCAAATGGGCAGAAGCAGTACCGCTCAGAGAAGTAAAAGCGCACCATGTGTTGCAGTTCTTCGAGAATCAAGTCGTCTACCGTTTCGGGGTACCGCACAGAATTATCTCAGATAATGGGTCCATGTTCAGAAGTACAAGGATTAACAATTTTTTCAGAAGGCACGGGATCGACTGGCGTTATTCGACAATCTACCACCTAAGAGCGAACGGTTTGGCTGAAGCTTTTAATAAAACTCTCGTCCAGATTCTAAAGAAAACTTTGGATGAAAATAAAAGAAATTAGCACGAGAAGTTGTTAGAAGTCTTATGGGCCTACAGGATGACTTTCAGGACTCCTACCCAGTCTACACCTTACACTCTAGTGTACGGGTCTGAAGCCGTTCTACCCTTAAAAGTTTAGCTTCCGTCACTTAGAATTGCAGTTGCAAACAAGATCATTATAGAAGAAAATGCCAAACTACGACTAGAAGAGCTAGAAAGTTTGGAAGGAAAACAAATTTTAGCACAACAGAATCTGGAACTGTATCAAGCCAAGATGATCCAGGCTCACGATAAATTGGTCCGCCCGAGGGCATTCAAAGTTGGTGATTTGGTTTTATTTCTCAAAAGACCTATTCTTGCACACCGCAAGATAGGAGGTAAGTTTGAACTGACATGGGAGGGGCCATTCGTGGTCGAGACAGTCTACTCAGGAGGTTCCTACCAACTGATGAATTGCCATGGAGAACGACCTATGCTTCCAATTAATGGACGATATTTGAAGAAATATTACGCAACCTGATGTTTCGAAGGATGAACTTTAACAAAAATGAAGTCTCATTCCTAGAAGCACGGGTGAAGTAATCATTTGTAACTGGGTCTGAACCCAAAATATAAAAAAGGGATGATAAAATAAAGATCATTAAAAAAAGTGTGTTAAAAGAAAACATGTGAAATCATAATAATGAAATTATAATCCCTTACTTTTAAATCAATTCATTCCTGATCTTTCCTCATCTCTTCTTACTCTCTTTAAAATTTAAAAGAAGTAAATAAAATTTTTCATTAATAAATTTTCTTATTGTTCTTGTTCTTAGTACAACCCCTGATCCTTTTCTTGTTTTCACAGGGAAATGTCGAACGGGCGGTTGGTTCTGAACTTTAAAAATGGCATGAGTCTAGCACTCGATGAAGAGAAGATGAAGGATGGGACTGTGATTGAGATCGACTCTGATTTCACACCAGCCGGGCTACATTATGAAGAAACTGATTGGACTCCGATTGACCGGGAGGAATTCCGCAGCCATACAGTGATGAAATTGGGTGGCCCAAGCCAACAGTCCACCAGCAAGAAGAGGAAAGCAAACACTGCTCATGCAACGGGAGAGGACAAGAAGGTTAAGTCCATGGTTGCTACAGCAGAGGGCAGACTTGTCAGCACCGTGCCCACAAGAATTCAGGAGGTGAGAAGAGCTACTCTCACTCCTACCCAATGAAGAAACAAGAACCGTCGCATTCGCAAGATCCTAACCAAGCTAGCAGTGGATCAGCATGAAGAGACAGTTGCTACCATCAATACAAATACTTCGAGGAAACCAGTTCATCAGGAACCAGAAAAGAGGAAATAAACTTCAAGAACAATAGATAAGATGAAAGAAATTCAGAGAAAGTCAGAGACAAAATCGGTGCTACAACGCCAAACAGATGCACCAGTTCTGAAGAGTCTTGTTGCGAAAGCAACCCCGGAGGATGTCCCGACAGAGACTATCCCCGAGGAGCCGAGACATGTAGGAGAGCGTGCTGGAGTTGAGCCGTACATCCCACAATATGTTACCAGACCCCGAGGACTTCAGATATTCCCGGAGTACAAGCTGGAGAAATTGCAGCAAGTTGAAAAGAGGACCTTTGAATATTTTGAGAGAATCTGAGGCAAGAGGATTAATATCTTGGAAGGCCTCGAGCTGCATACGGATGTGTTCTCAGATTATGAACAACAGCAAATTGTGGACTGCATCATCGAGCTTCAGAAAATGGGCCGAGCTGGTCGTCCGAGGGATAAAACCTATTCGCAGCCCCGAAGATGGATGCCGGGAAAAGGAAGAGTTACTATCCAGTGCGGTACGTTGCTACAACTTCGCAGAAGACAGAAAAGGAAACCCACCAGGGATACTCTGTCGCAGTGAGGTGGATCTGATGCCAAGAATTATTAAGAGAATGGTAAAGAGGATGGTGACATGGAGGGTATTGCCCGCGGACTACATACCCAACAGCTGCATCATTAATATCTACAAGGAGGGCAACTGTATGCCTCCACACATAGATCATCACGACTTTGTCAGACCTTTCTGCACAGTGTCCTTCCTCAACCAGTGTAACATTATGTTCGGAACTGACCTCCGGATAGCAGGCCCCAGAAAATTCCGAGGGCCAGTGGAGATACCACTACTGGTAGGTTCCGTCTTGGTGTTAAAGGGAAATGGAGCCGACATAGCAAAACATTGCATTCCAGGAGTGCCTGTTGAGCGGATCTCCGTCACTTTCAGGAGGATGGACGACAGAAAAATGCCTTTCCACTTACGAACAGATCCAGAGTTAGAGAGTCTCCGGCCCTACGACTCGTGAGTAACATAGGAAATAGCACACCTCCAATGCACATCCATACGGCATTCCTGCCAAGGGTGGCTTGGAAGGTGATGTTATTATCCCTGTGTCTCACTATTCAGACATGGATTTCGACAGATTGCTTTTGGAAGAAACTTGCAAGAATCTTACACAATCCTTTTTGGATTTATGTGGATTGTATGAGATACTGAGTCTTCAAAGAAAATATCATCATGTTTTGGAGCAAGATGTATGATGTATTTTCGACAAGATGGGAATGAAAATGACCATTTCATGTTTTGCCTTCACCTTTTTTTGTGCAAATAGACTGGGAAACGCCATTAAGTTAAATGAACTTCGAACGAAGAACAAAGGAAAATAAAAAAATAAAAATAATAATAATAAGAACTCTCTTTAAAAAAACTTTGAATGTCAAAACGAACTCCAAATAAATGTGAATCATAAATTGAAAATCAAGCTAAAATCAAATCACAACAAACAACTAAAACAAATTCCTGAATCTGGAATCCTCAGCCTTCGGTACGTTCTCAAATCTCTTTCTGACTCTCCACGATTTCTTCCCTCTTTTGAGAAGGTTGACTGAGTCTACTTACACAGAACCACGAAAATTTTCGATTTGGTTCTGATGGCATGGATTCATATCCTTCGCCAAATAATCAAACTTTAATCAACTCACTTGGGATGTGAAACACTTTCATGTCTCATTCCAATCTTCCACTAAACTGAAATTTCCACAAAATCTTCCAAACAAATCAAATACAAACTTTTGGAATTGATACCAAATTTCAATTCTAAACTTCCGAGACTGGTACCAAATTCCAGTTCTCTCCTTTCGAGGTCGGTACCAAATTTTGACTCTCTTCCGAATTGATACCAATTTTCAATTCTAAACTTCCGAGACTGGTACCAAATTCCAGTTCTCTCCTTTCGAGGTCGGTACCAAATTCTGACTCTCTCTTCCGAATTGATACCAAGTTTCAATTCTAAACTTCCGAGACTGGTACCAAATTCCAGTTCTCTCTTTTGAGGTCGGTACCAAATTCCGACTCTCTTCCGAATTGATACCAAATTTCAATTCTAAACTTCTGAGACTGGTACCAAATTCCAGTTCTCTCCTTTCGAGGTCGGTACCAAATTTCGACTCTCTTTCGAATTGATACCAAATTTCAATTCTAAACTTCCGAGACTGGTACCAAATTCCAGTTCTCTCCTTTCAAGGTCGGTACCAAATTCTGACTCTCTTCCTAATAGATACTAAATTTCAATTCTAAACTTCCGAGACTGGTACCAAATTTCAGTTCTCTCCTTTCGAAATTGGTACCAAATTCCGACTCTCTTCCAAATTGATACTAAATTTCAATTCTAAACTTCTGAGACTGGTACCAAATTCCAATTCTCTCCTTTCGAGGTCGGTACCAAATTCCGACTCTCTTCCGGATTGATACTAAATTTCAATTCTCTCTTTCGAGACTGATACCAAATTTCAGTTCTCTCCTTTCGAGGTCAGTACCAAATTCCGACTCTCCTACGAGATCGATACCTAAATTTTGATTTTCTTCCAGGATTGATACATAAATTTCAATTCTCACTCTTTCGAGATCAGTACTCAAATTCTGATTCTCATCCTTTGCAAGGTCGGCACTTAAATTCTGATTCTCTCTCTGAGGCTGGTACTTAAATTCCAGCCCTCGTCCCTTTCAATCAGTACCTAAATTTTGATCTTTTGACCGAGGTTGGAGCCTAAATTCCAACTCTCTTCTTCGAGACTAGAGCCTAAATTCTAGTTCTCTTTCAAATTCCGAGGTTGGAACCTAGGTTCCAATGCTCACTTCAAATCCAAAATTTCCACGAAATCCACCTTGAAATCAATCTTAAATCAAATTTCGACCAAAATTGAAACTCAAACTAAAGTACAAACTTACACATTAAAACTTGAAACATAAAATGAAACGAATCTAAAATCGAATCTCTCTAGATCTTGTGATCTAAAATTCACTTCATTTTCTTTTCCCTAGCGAGAGTTCAGGGATCTTCATTCTTGGAGATTTACTCGACACTCCCCAGCAAAATTTTCTATACTTCGTTCTAAGTGTGTCACTTAGACATCTGTGTTGGTTTTTTTGATCTCTTCGGTCAACGCCAATACGCGCAGTGTGCTTGGTTAGCACACCACACCTATTGGGGGTCCATTTGTTGACCTCATTTTTGATGAGGTCTTTTCTCTTCTCTCTCCTTAGTACTTAGGATCTAGCCATAGGGCTTCTCCTTGACTATCTTAGAGGACTAGAAATGGGACCCATCACTTAGAACTTCAAACACTTCTTGACTCCCTTCAAACCCCACAAGTTTGATTGTAAACCCCTAAGCCACTTGGAGGATTAAAATCAAATGTGGAGGTTTAAAGGATGAGTTTCCTATAGGACTCTTTGGCCTTAGGATTATCCTGGGTGGCCTGGTCTGGTGAGGGTAAGCTTGCACACACCACACACACACATTCCAAATCCTAAAACTACCTTTAATCAACTTAACTCCCTGACTCATGTAGGTAACTCCTATGGGTGAACCTTAACCCCTGGGCCTTTGGCTAAGAGGGTTAGGAACAACATATTGAGTGCCTCAAATGAGTCCTCTCATGGCTCTTGTGGTCTTAATATGGCTTCATGGCTCAACTAAAATGAAACATTTCACTCACACTTGATCAATCTTCATTTTTTTCCAAAATTTCAATTTTTGACCCCCGGGACCCTAAACCCACCAAGCCTACCAAATGCCCTTGAAATTGCCCAAAATTTGTAAAATTTCCTAAATTACCCAAAATTCCTCAAAATCAGTCCTAAACATTTCTCTCCACTCAAATTGATCATCCATAGCCAAATACACCAAAAATTCCCAAAATACCTCCTAATACCCTCCAAATACCCAAAATACCCTTTTAACCCAAAAATTCTAAAAATTCAGAAAATTCCCAAGAAATTCCAAAAAATCTAAAATATTCCCAATTTCATTTTGTTCAACTACACCATAAGGCAATTTTGCTAATTTGGTCCACTTTTACCAAAACCCCCTATTTGACCCATTTTTAACCCAAAATGGACCCAATGTCCAACCAAACCAATCCAATTCAACTCCAATTAGCCCCAAATCTTTTAAAAAACCTTCCTAACATCCCCACAAACAAAACACTAACTTGATTTGCCCAAAATTTGAACCCAAACTCCACCCAAACCTAACCCAAAACCAAAATCCCCTAAATTGGCCTAAACCCAAACCTAATCCAAATAGGCCCAAATCCCAAAACCAAAGCCCATCCAAAGTTGAAAACTCTTTGTCACACCCCCATAAACATTTTTCAACATTAATTTTACATCAAATCCAACATTATCCCAACATTAGCCCAAGTTAGCCCAATTTGCCCCACTTTGACCCTATCACTAAGGAAGCCCAAATTGAACCCATTTCAACTTCAAATGACACCAAACCTTTTCCAAATCACTCATGATACATCCCTAAACTAAACCCAACATTTTTTTGGTGGTCCTTCACAAAACTTTCAACCAAAAGCCCATTTTTTAAAATCTAAAAGCCCACTTTCCTAAAGACTTTAAAAGCCCATTTTCATCAAATTTAAAAAGCCCAAAATTGACCCTAAAGCCCACATAACATCTCTTTCCATCATCCATTTCAATTGAAGCCATCCCTAAGTTTTAAATCAATGATCAAGTCATTCCAAATCAAGCTACATGCCAATTTTCCCTAAATCCATCAAAAATCCCAAAATCCATTTCCATGAAATTGAGCCAAGCCATGGGCAAGCCATAGGCTAGCCATGAAGCCATCCTTAAGCCCCATGCAAGCCATGTGAGTGGTGCTCATGTGACCATACCATATTGGGCAAAAGGAGGGAGTCCTTTAATGATTCCCTTAAGAGTGATTAAATCTTTTCATGCTTCCCCTAAACCATGCTTAAGCTTAAATATGCCTTGATGGTGACTTCTCCCCACTAAGCTAGCTGACTTGCTTGATTCCCTTCAGCCCAAATCAGAACTTGGTGGATGCACCAAGCCCATGTCCATGGTTGACCAAACCAAGTCCAAAAGAGCCCCTTCCCCATTCAATTTTAAATCAAGCTCTTTACACATGGCTAACCCCCATTGTTTGTACAAAACTCAATCCCTTAACTCACTGAGTCAAGATGGTGACCTGACCCTGCCGGCCAGCCACCACAGCCACCGGAAAACGCCATGGCCGAGAGCTCCATGTGAACCAAACTCCAAAATTCTCCCTAGCTGAGCTGCCCCATGCCCAATGGCCACTGTGGTTGTTCTTCCCTTGACCAAGTCAGCTGATCCCAAGCCATAACTCCCCCTGGGACGCCCTCTAGCCATGCTTATTTAAATCCATCACCTTCTCGGCCAAACGAGGTGATGAACCAGAGCTTAACAAAACTCTGCCAAAATTGCTCCAGGACCTTCTCCTAAACTAGAGCAATTGATCCCCAGTGTCCCTTTGCCCTAATCCCCATTGAAAGAGCTCAATTTCTCAGTCAAAAATCCTCCTAAAAAACTAGGACATCTCTTGAACCTCCACCAAAATCAAATTAAACTCACCCACACCTGCACAAGGCCAAGAGAAGGAGTTCCCTAGTGAAAGCCCCCTCTCCGAGCCACCCACCGCTCTAGCCTCCAAAGTCTGAAATCGGCCCTGGTCACTTTCATACCTAGGCAATTCCCCAGAGCTAGAGACTTCATCTGGAGCTTCTTTGGGTGCAATTGAAGGTGCCACAACTCTCTGATTGAAGCTTCACTTCTCAGAGCCAAGGTATAGACCTCTCCCTTCTCCCGAGCTTCCAGTGATTCTCTATTTTGATTGGCTTAATTTCATAGCATCTAAACCGTATAGATGTGTTCGTCTCCTCAAGACGAATCCATAGAGCATAAGAACACAAAAATCCATTGAGAAATGAGAGAGATCATAGGGTTTGAGTGAGGACGGCTCTCGAGACACACCAGTCGAAGACGATGATCGGCCGCCGTTGGATCGATCGTGGATCGAGCGTGTAGATCGCGTCGAACTAGTGAACGGGACATGAACTGCGGGCCCCCGGAGCACCGAGTCAGATGGCAGCGTCAAATGGGAGCGCGACGCTTGGCTTTTCGGAGCTGCTGAGGTTGACGTGGCGCCGCATGGATAAGTAGATAAATAGGTTATTTTCTATTTTTTTAAATACCCAAAATTTGAAAAATCCATAACTTTGCATAGAAAAATCAGAAAAATAAACTAAAAATACCCTCTTGCTCAGTGAAAAGAGGAGAACAATGTGGAAAAGAAATCAAGTCATTTTGTTGAGTATTTTATTTTTAATTAATTATTTACTCATTTCAATGTTTTAATTCTCCATTTTCATAGACAATTCACCATGGCAAGAGACCATAGGCCTTTTGTAGCCTCTGATCTTGGGAACATTCCCTGAATTTTTCAAGGTCAGAGGCCATCTCTATGGCAAGTTATTGATTTTCTAAATTTTTGTGCCTGTTTTAATATTTTAATTCCCATAAATAGCATGTTGTGCAATAAATCCTAGAAATATTAGAAGAAGTATCTTAGGACTAGAGGACCCTAGGAAAATTACGGTTTAAGTTAATTCATTAAGAATAACACTAATTGGCCTAAATACTCAAAACTGAATTTTAATTAATTTGGGTTAACCACACATCAAAATAACTTGAAAAAAAATTCTCCTCTAGTCTTTAGGATCAGAGGAACCTCACATAAAAATTTGAGATCAATTGGAGGTGATTAGCCCCACTAAATGGACCAATTAAGTTACATGACCAAAATTAAATTTTAAAAATTCATAACTCCAAATATACATTTTAAAAATTCACAAAATTGGTTTTGGAACTTCTCTGATGTTAGGAAAGTCTAAGAAAATTAAAATGAAAATTTTCTAAAAATTTTCATTTTTAATCATATTTTCAATATTTTAATAATTAAAAAATAATAAAAATCACAAAAATATTAAAAATCACAAAAATGTTACATTTTGCCTACTAATCACTTAGGAACAAACCAAATATTTTTCCCAAGTCTCTAGGTTAAGAAATTGAATTTTAAATGCTTAAGACAATTTGTAATATTAAAAAAAATGTATTTCCTTACATTTTCATTAAATTAATTCTAATAAATCAAAGAAAAATTAGAAAAATATAAAATTTGCTTCTCTGAACTCCTTGAGGTCAGATAGATTTATGAAAAATATAAAATCCATTTTCCAAATTTAATTTAATTTTATATTTAATTAACACTCCAAAACTCAAAATAATTATAATAAATAAAATATAATTCAAAAAAATCACCAAAATTAGTCTAAGTGGTCCTCTGATCATTAGGAACATCCCATAATTTTCTTAAAGAAAGAAACCTTGGCTTGGTGATGTTGTTGAATTTACATTGGAAACCCTCATTTTCTCACAAAAATAATTATATAAATTAAATTAAATTCAGAAAAATCACATTTTATCCTCTAATGTCTTAATTGACATGTGAGTGAGGTGACATAAAAATTTTATGTTCATTTGAGCTCAATTTAGTAAGTTATGAAATAAATAAGCTTAAAAGGGCATAAAGGTAATTAAAAAAATTTAACCCTAATTAATATTTTAGGCTTAATCAAAGGGGAGGGTAAAATATCTTATTTTAAAATTTTCATTAGATGATTGAAATCTAGGCAATTAGGAGGTAGAAACCCACTAATTACTTTAAAAACATTTAAATTAAATTTTAATTAATTAAATAATTTAAATTTTGGAAGATTGAATTAAAATTTTGAATTATTAAGGTTAGGGATATGACTTTAGAAGATATTAATTCTTTAATTTAAAATCCCTAAATAAATCACTTCAATAAGATCTAATTCTTAATTAAACTTAAAATAATAATTGGAATTAATAAATTAAAAATTAAAAGAAAATAACCCTTAATTAAATTAATATTTAAAATATTAAGTGATTTAACAATTAAATTAAATTAAATTTAAAAAATTAATTCAACATCACTTAATAACAAACTTAAAGCAAATTTGAAATATTAAATAATATTAAAACAATTCATAATTAAGCTTATAAAACAAATTAAGCTAATCAAAACTAACTTAAAATATCATAATTAACCTAAATCAAACCATCAAAAATATATGAATAATTCAAACACTTCTAAGTAAATCTAAAAAATCAAAATTAATCTGAAACATTAAGATAATAAAAAAATGGTTTAAAGATTTAAACTAAATTTAAAACAATTTGTACACTATTCCAAACTTAAAATTATTAAAATTTCATAATTAAATTAAACCACTTTAAATCATCAATTCCAATTTTAAATCATTAAAATCTTTAATAAATTAGTTTGCCCTTAAAGGCTTTCGTTATCATAACTCTTAAATGGAACATCAAGTGATATGTCACTTCACTCATCGGACAATCAAATGTCCAAGTTCACTGAGCAAGAGACAAAACTTGACTAAACTTCTGGAGGATTAGTTCACTTGTGCAATTAAATTCACTTGGACTCAAAACAGTCCCAGAAGTATTGAAAAGATGTTTAGGATTTATTCTAAGCACTTTCTCAATATGTTGGGTAGTTTTAGAAGAACAACTGAACTTAATTGTTCTTTGATGAAGAAAATCATCCTTAACAAAACACAAGAACCTAGACGTCACAGGAAATGACTAGCAATAGGATTATGACTTTAGTAGACAACCAAAACCTTCCCTTAGCTTTACCTAGGTGTTTTATTGCAAATTATATAAATCCTTTAATATGTGTTTTAAGTGTAGCTTGGAATGACGGGAAGACCCTCTAGGTACGCTTTTATTTTATTGCAAGTTACTTACCTGTACTGCACTTTACTTTTCTTGCATGTTAAACAAGATTGTTGCATGAAAACTGAAACCTTTAGGATAGCCACAAAACTGAAACCCAAAACTAAAATTAAAAGTCACAACAAGATAAAAATCCACCGCCACAACATTAAAAATATAAAACAACTCAAAACTTGATCACAAACAGAACAACAAAACTGCAATTATAACTAAATTAATACCTCGGATGATGTAACCTACGTGTTGCTAACAGGATTTCCCACGGTCTAAATGAAAGTGTGGAACTCATTCAGTTGAGTTTAGCAAATTCATCTGGACTAAGTGAATCCGATAAAAATAATGGTGCTGGAATGATGGAACCGTGGGATCTTAACCGTGTTGTTATAATCAACTTTAAGATTCCCCTAATAAAACATTAAAGAACATTTGGACTTTAAAACTTTTCTAAACCAAAACACTTCTCTCATCTCCTGATTTTCACTTTCTAAAACTAAACCTCTGCAACAACAAGGAGCTTGGAGCATAGTGGGCAGCACGGCCATCGTCGTCAGCAAAACTGGAATCTACATCAACAAAACCTTTCTTAGTTTAAATAACCAAGCCATAGGATTTCGAGGTAGTTTGCCTAGTGCAATATAAATCCTCAACTCTTCGTTAGGCATTTGCATAATCATGTTATGTAAATTATGCCCTAACCGGTCTTAGGACTCCGAGGTAGTCGTTTGGTACAACCTAAACCCTCTCATCTTCGAGGCTGTTTGTATGATTTTATCATACAAATATAAGTCCAAATTAACTAAAATTGGCAGGATTACAACATTAAATAAACTCTTAAATTGAAGCCAAATAGTAGGATGGTTTGGGAAGTTGCCAAGATTCTTCTTGGATCCTCAACTTCTCCTACTTCTCCTCCATTAGATTCCTAAAATAACTGTTCCAAATTTGATCCATTTCCTATTAAAATTTCCAAAATCCAATTGTTTGAAAACCTTAAACTTTGAAATTCTTGAAAGTAGAACCACTGATCTTAATCGATAGTTTTCTTAAATGATTCCCGTCATTTAAGATGTAATTAACTATAGGGGCTTGCCCTTATAGGGAACTTTAAGAACCCAGGTAATATAAACCCTGCTTAATTTCCTTATATTAAGCAGAGGAACTTGTTGGCTTATAAAATTGGATCGCAGACCAAATGGATGTCACAAATCTTCTAGTTTATTTAATCGAGCCCCATCATCAAGCAGTGTGTCTATTCTTCGGGATAAATACATGGTTTGTGATGTGGTGCTCGTTTATATAAACTATTTGGGATGTGAGATCGGTTTGATTTCATATCTTAAAATTTTCAAACTTAAAATTATTTTCAAAATCAAATGCTACTTTCTAAATTATATATATATATATTTAAATTAAATTTAAAATCTAAAATTTCACCGACAATTTCTATAGGCGACCCCTTTTCAAAACACAAACCTAAAAATATGCCGACAACATCCTAAAACCCTAAAAAACCACACCTATACCCAATTTGACTCCTTGAATCATGTAGGTAATCCATGTGGATGGTCCTCAACCCCTAAGCCCCTGGCTAAGAGGGTTAGGAACAACATATTGAGTGCCTAAAATAAGTCCTCTCATGGCTCTTGTGAGCTTAATATGGCTTCATGGCTCAACCAACATGATCCCATTTCACTTACACTTGATCAATCTTCATTTTTTCAAAATTTCAATTTTTAACCTCAGGGACCCTATACCCCTCAATACCCTCCAAATACCCAAAATACCCTTTTAACCCAAAAATTCAAAAAAATTCAGAAAATTCCCAGAAAATTGCAGAAAATCCCAAATATTCCCAATTTCATTTTGTTAAACTACACCTTAGGCCAATTTTGCCAATTTAACCCACTTTTACCAAAACCCCAAATTTGACATATTTTTAACCTAAGTGGACCCAATGTCCCGCCGAACCAACCCAATTGACCTCAATTTTGATCCAATTCAATTCTAAACTTCAATTAAATATCCCCAATACCAATTTATACCAAATCTAAACCCAATTTCATCAACATGTGGATCCAATTTCAATTTGAAGCTTAAAGCCCAATTTTGGCCCACGACCTAAACTTAGCCCAAACCAACCCAACTTAACTCCAATTAGCCCCAAATCTTTTCCTAAACCTTCCTAACATCCCCACAAACAAAACACTAACATGATTTTCCCCAAATTTGAAACCAAACTCCATCCAAGCCTAACCCAAACCAAAGATCCCCAATTTGGGCCTAAACCAATCATGAACCCAAAATGGCCCAAATCCCAAAATCAAAGCCCAACCAAAGTTCAAAACTCTTTGTCACACCCCCATAAACTTTTTTAAACATTAATTTTACATTAAACCCAACATTAGCCCAACCTTAGCCCTAGATAGCCCAAGTTAGTCCTTTTTGGCCCATTTTGAACCCATTATCAAAAAGACCCAAATTAAATCCAATTCAACTCAAATGACACCAAAACTTTTCCAAATCACTCATGATACATCCCTAAACTAAACGCAACATTTATTTGGCATGGTCCTTCACAAAACTTTCATCCAAAATTCCATTTTAAAATCTAAAAGCCCACTTCCATAAAGCCTTCAAAAGCCCGTTTTCACCAATGTTCAAAAAAGCCCAAAATTTATTATAAAGCTCACATGACATCTTCATTGATCATCCATTCAATCAAGACCACCCCCTATGTCCAAAATCCATCATGTTGATCAAACCAAAATGGCATCATGACAAATCCCATCAAAAGAATTCAAAATTTTTAAAATTCCAAATAACCCATTTCCATGAAATTGAGTCAAGCCATGAGCAAGCTATAGACAAGCCTTGGAGCCATGCTTAAGCCACATGGAAGCCATGAGAATCTTAGGATTGTCAACCCTCCCTAAATGGCAAAAGGAGGAGATCCTTTAAACACTCCCTAAAAGTCATTAGCCAAACCCATGTTCCACCCTAACCCAAAATTAATCCAAATATATTTGGATGGGGACTTCTCCACTCCAAACCAGCTGACTCACCTGACCTTCCTCAGCCCAAATCAGTCCCTTGGTGGGTGCACCAAACCCAAATACATGAATTGACCAAAATCAAGCCAAAATGACCCTTGCCCCATGCCATTTTAATCAAACCTCCTTACACATGGCAATAGCCAATTGACCTTACCAAATTCAACCCCTGACCACACTGAGTCAGATGGTGACTTGACCCTAGCTAGCTAGCCACCAGGCCACCGGAAAACACCATGGCCGAAAGGTCTAAATGGATTAAAAAATTCAATTCCCCCTGGCTGACTTATCCCAACTCAATTGGACACCATGGCAGTTCTTCCCTTGCATAGAGCAGCTGATCCCAAGCCTCAACTCCCCCGGAGGCCCTCCAGCTGCCTCTATTTAAACACCACCACCTCTCGGCCAATAAAGGTGATGAACCATAGCTTAACAAAACTCTGCCAAAAATGCTCCAGGACCTTCTCCTAACCCAGAGCAATTGATTCCCAGTGTCCCTTTGCCCTAATCCCCATTAACAGAGCTCAATTTCTCAGCAAGAAATCCACCCAAAAACCAGGACAACTCTGAAACCTCCACCAAAATCAAATTAAACTCACCCACACCTGCACAAGACCTAGAGAAGGAGTTCCCCAGTGAAAGTCCCCTCACCAGGCCAGCCATCCTCTCTATCGGCCAAGCTTTGAAATCGACCTTGGTCACTTTTGTACCTAGGCAATTCCCCAAAGCTAGAGACTTCATCTGGAGCTTCCCTGGGTGCAATCAAAGGTGCCACAACTCTCTGATTGAAGCTTCACTTCTCAGAGCCAAGGTATGGACCCCTTCTTCCTCCCGAGCTTCCAGTGATTCTCTATTTTGCTTGGCTTAGGACTCCGAGGTAGTCGTTCGATGCGGCACAAACCCTCACATCTTCCAGGCTATCCGTATGATCATATCATACGAATATAAGTCCTAATTAATTAAAATTGGCAGGATTATAATATTAAATAAACTCCCAAATTAAAGCCAAACAATAAGATAGTTTGGGAAGTTGCCAAGATTCTTCTTGGATCCTCAGCTTCTCCTACTTCTCTTCCTTTGGACTCCTAAAATAACTGTTCTAAATTTGATCCATTCCCAATTGAAATTTCCAAAATCCAATTGTTTGAAAACCTTAAACTTTGAAATTTTTTAGAGCAAAACCACTGATCATTATCGAGAGTTTTCTTAAATGATTCCCATCATTTAAGATGTAATTAACTATAGGGGCTTGCCCTTATATGGAACTTTAAGAACCCAGGTAATAAAAACCCTGCTTAATTCCTTTATATTAAGCAGGAGAACTTGTCGGCTTATAAAATTGGTTCATAGACCAAACGGATGTCACAAATCTTGTAGTTTATTTAATCGAGCCCCATCACCAAGAAGTGTGTCTATTCTTCGGGATAGATACATGGTTTGTGGTGCGGTGCTTGTTTATATAAACTATTTGGGATGTGAGATCGGTTTGATTTCATATCTTAAAATTTTCAAACTTAAAATTATTTTCAAAATCAAATGCTACTTTCTAAATTATATATATATATATTTAAATTAAATTTAAAATCTAAAAATTCGCCGACAATTTCTGTAGGCGGCCCCTTTTCAAAATACAACTTAACCTAAAAATATGCCGACAAAACTTTAATTATTCTTCTAAAATTTAAATGAATTAATTAATTGGGATTTCATTTTTTATGTTTTAGGCGATCAATGGGTTTCTACCCCTTAATTCCTTAAGTTTCAATCATCCAAGAGAAAGTTAAGATCAAATATTTTACCCTCCCTTTGATTAAGCCTAAAGTATTAATTAGGGTTAAAATCCCTTAATTACCTTTATGCCCTCTCAAGCTTGTTCACTTCATAACTCATTAAGTTGAGCTCAAATGAACTTGAAATTTTTATGTCACTCCATTCACATGTCAATTAAGACATTAGAGAAGAAAATGTGATTTTTCCATTTTTAATTTAATTTATATATTTGTTTTAATGAAAAGTAAGGATTTTCAATGAAAATTCAACAACATGACTAAGGTAAAGTTTCTATCCTTGGGAAAATTATGGGATGTTCCTACTGACTAGAGGACCACTTAGAAAAATTTTAGTGATTTTTTGAATTATATTTTATTTGTTATAATTATTTTAAGTATTGGAATATTAATTATTTATAAAATAAAATTAAAGTTGAAAAATTAAGTTTTATATTTTTATTAAGTCTCTCTGACTTCAAGGAACTCAGAGAAACAAATTTTATATTTTTCTGATTTTTCTTTGAATTTTTAGAATTATTTTAGTGAGAAAGGTTAAAAATCCATTTTTTAATATTAAAAATTGCATTAAGCCTTTAAAATTCAATATCTCAACCTAGGGACTTAGGAAAAATATTTGGTTGGTTCCTAGATGATTAAAAAGCAAAATGTGACATTTTTATTATTTTTAATATTTTTGTGATTTTTTTATTTTTTTAATTATTAAAATATTCAAAAATATGTTAAAAAAGAAAATTTTAAAAAAATTCCAATTTTAATTTTCTTAGACCTCTCTGATATCAGAGATGCCTCAAAATGAGTTTAGTGAATTTTTGAAATATATTTTAGATTTTATGAATTTTTAAAGTTTAAAAGTGGTCATATGACTTAAATAATCTATTTAGTGGGTTGAATCATTTTTAATTGGTTTCAAATTTTTATGTGAAACTCCTCTGACCCTAAGGATCAGTGAAGAATTGATTTTGTGTTATTTTAATGAGTGGTTGTTTCAAATTAATTTAATCTTAATTTTAAGTTTTTGGCCAAATTAGGATTCATTTAAATGAATTAAGTCAAACCATAATTTTCCTAGGGTCCTCTAGTTCAGAGATACCTCCCCTAATGTTTCTAGATTTTATCAATCAACATGCTAAATATTGGAATTAAAATACCAAAACAGGCACATAAAATTGGAAAATAGATAACTTGCCACATAGATAGCCTCTTGCCTTAGAAAATTCAGGGAATGTTCCAAGGATCAGAGGCTACAAAAGCCCTATGGTCTCATGCCATGGTGAATTTTATGCATGGATGGAGAATTAAAATACTCAGAACAGTATTAAATTAATTAAAAATAAAATACTCAACAAAATAGATTAATTCTTTTTCCACATTACTCTCCTCTGTTCACTGAGCAAGATGATATTTTTAATTTATTTGTAGGATTTTTCTATGCAAAAATATGAATTTTTGAAGTTCTGGCTATTTAATAAATTCAGAAAACCCCTTTTTTCTACTTAACCACGCGACGCTGACTGTATCCTTGGCAGCTCCGAAAGACCACGCGTCTCTCCGCCATTTGACGCCGCCATCCACGTATCCGCCTCATCAGCTAGCGCTTTATTTCTCGTGGTTCTGTCTGACTTCATCTCTGCCGACCACCCGATACACGCGCGATTAGACGGTCGCTGGTCTTCGTCTCCGTCTGGTTCATCCCGAGAGTCGTCCACCCTTAAACCTTAGGATCTCGCTCCAGAATCAACCAAATCATGTGTGGTTGGTCTTTATCAACGCGTCTAGCCTAGACGAAGCTATCCATACGGCAAACATACATTGAAAATGCACAGAACAAAATGAAGAATCGTTGGAAGCTCGGGAGGAAGGAGAGGTCAATACCTTGGCTCTGAGAGGTGAAGCCTCAATCAGAGATGCTTGGCACGTTCGTTGGAGTGAGACGAGCCTCCGGATGAAGTCTCTGGACCTGATGAGCTGCCTATGTGTGACTTCGACCAAGCCCGATTCCAAGCTCTGGCCGATAGAGCAACTGGGAGGCTAGGAGAGGGGGCTTTCACTGGGGAACTCCTTCTCTTGATGCTGTGAAGGTGTGGGTGAGTTTAATTTGGTTTTGGTGGAGGTTCAGGAGATGTCTTGTTTTCTGACCTGAGATTGAGCTTTGAAATTGATCTCAACCAGTGGGAATTAAGCCAGGAAAATAGTGGGACTCTTCTTCTCTAGGCTGGGAGAAGGTCTGGGAGCAATTTGGGAGGGATTCGTGAAGAAATTTTCAGCACCTTTGGTGAGGCCGAAAGGTGGGGATTTTATAGCCATGGCCGGAGAGGGGAGTTCAGGGCCAGGCAATGAGTGGTTTAGGCCGCTTAGGGTGAGGGCTGAGCAGGCCAGGTGGCTGGAGAGGGGATTGCCCACTGCCAAGCCCAAATTTTGGGTTTCAAGGACACATGGGCTGCTCGGGCATGACTGTTCCGGCGGCTGGGGTGGCTGGCAAGGACGGTCAGGCGGCTGGGCAGGCTGAGGAGGAGTGGAGGAGGAGTTTAGCTCAATTAATTTGGACAGGGAGCTTGCTTAAGGAGAGTTGGAGGATGGGACTTAGCCTTAGCCATGTGGCTTGGTCCCTTGGTCCAAAGTGGTGGACCATTGGTCCATGGCTCATGGGGTATGGGTTAGGTCAGGTCAAACCCACCCTAGGAGGCCTAGGGTCAGCAGCCAAGAAGTTGGTTTGGTCAATTTTGGTTTGGTTTGGTTCAATTTGGTTCATGTATACACATGGGTTCACATGGGTTTGAGTTGGGCTAACTTGAGTTTGGGTTTGAATTGGATCAAATTGATTGGTCAACATTATGTAGATGATTTTAAGCAAGCTTTCTCATGAAAACATGAAGTGGATATGAGTTCATTTGGGGTTTCAATTTGGAGGATTTTGGGGTCTTGGTCAATTTTGGTCACCGTGGGTTAGGTTGGGTTTAGGTTTGGCTAGAGTTTGGTTCAAGGCCAATTGATGGTCAAAACTGTTTCAAATGATTGTTAGGAAGGGTTTAGTATAGAAATTGGGTGGAAATTTTGGGTTTAGGGGATTTAATTTTGAGATTTATGGCTAGGTGACAACCTTAGCGCAAATTTGGGGGTTTTGATTTCAAATGAATTTTGAGTTGGGTTTGGGTTCAAATTGAGAGCCAATTGATGTTGTGTTTGGTTTAGGAATGTATTTGAAAGATTTTGGAGCTGATTTGGGGGGAAATTGAGTTGAATTGGGTCAAATTTGGATAAGTTTTGGTCATAGGTTAAAATTGGGGTTTTGGTTTAAAGTTGAAATTGAACTCAAATGTGGACCAAATTGGGCTTGGATTTGGTTTAGATTTGTATAGGAGATGTTGAATTGAAGTTTAGAATTGAGTTTGGGCAAAATTGTGGTCAATTGAGTTTACTTGGTTTGACATTGGGTCCACATGGGTTAAAGATGGGTCAAATTAGGAATTTTGTTAAAAGTGGGTTATTTTGACAAAATTAGCTTATGGTGTAGTTGAACAAAATGAAATTGGAAATATTTAGGATTTCCTGAAATTTTCTGAGAATTTTTGGAATTTTGGGCCAAAAGGGGTATTTAGGGTATTTGGAGGTTATTTAGAGGGTATTGGGGTATTTTGGTTGATTTGAGAGGTGGGAATTGTTTCAAAACGATTCTTAGGATTTTTAGGAATTTTGGGTAATTTTTGGGAATTTTTGGATGATTTGATGGTTGTGGGGGCAATTTAGGTAGTTTTGGGTAGGTTTAGGGGACCCAATGTCAAAACAAAAAATTTTGTCAAAATGAATGAGGTTTCAAATAAGGAAGAATGAGACCATTTTAGTGGAGTCAAGATTGGGTAAAAATTGATTTGGAATGGAATTAAGGTTTGGAAGCATGAGCCATGGACTTAGCTAAGTCCAACCACTTTGGGACCAAGTCTAGCCAAATGGTAACCACTTTATGATCCTTCACATATTGACTTTAGCCATCTCAATCAAAGATTAGTGGCTTGGGTTCAGCCATGTGAGTTTCATAAAGGGTAGAAAGGCAAGGGTTCAAGGTTTAGGTTCAGTGGCTTCGGGGTGTGTGTGTGTGCAAGAGAAGCCCAAGTCACCCAAGGGCACCCTAAGTCCAAACAATACTATAGGAACTCACTATTGGTTGCCCATATGGTGGTTTTAACCTTCCAAGGTGATTTAGAGGTTTGCAACCATCCAAGTGGGGTCCCAAGAGGAGTTAAGAAGTAGCTGAATTGCTAAAGGGTGGGTCCCAATTCTAGTCCTCTAAGATAGTCAAGGAGAAGTCCTATGGCTAGATCCTAAGCACTAAGAAAAAGAAAAGACCTCACCAAAAATGAGGTCAATAAATGGAACCCCAATAGGTGTGGTGTGCTGACCAACCACACCGCGCGTATTGTCATTGACCGAAGAGATCAACCGACCAACACAGACAGTCCAAGTCCACATACTTAAAACAGAGCAGAAAAAGAAAAGGTTCCCGCTGGAGAGTATAAGGTAAATCTCCGAAGCTGAAGATTCTCGAACTCTTGCTGGGGAGGAAAGGGTGAAGTTCAAGCTGATTGGCTTCAAGATTGAATAACGTTGAAGTTTCAAACTTTGATTTTGATTTTGAGCTTTCAGTTTGTTTTGAATTTTGAATTTTGAAATTTTGATTGGTTTAAATTGATTTGGGAGTTTGATTAAAGTTTGGTTTATGATTAATTTTGAAGTTGGTTGAAATTTGATTTTGGATTTTGAATTTTAATTGAAATTGACTTGAGATTAGGATCAAAAAGGAACTCGGAATTGACAAAAGCAGAGTCCAAATCAGAAAAGGATGAGGACTGGAATTTAGGTACCAGCCTCAAAGGTAAGGATCAGAATTTAGGTACCGATCGAAAAAGGATGAGAATCAGAATTTAGGTACTGATCTCAGAAAGGAGAGAACTGGAATTTAGGTACTGACCCACTTTTAATATGTTTGCAATTTATGTTTATAGCAACGGCACCAAAAACTTGATCCCGCTTTAAATATATATATATATATGATTTAATGATGAAATGTATAATGTGGATTCTACGCAAGTATACGTATTGTATCAAGTAATACAGGGCTCTAGTGGAGTCCTGGTTATCGATCCCACAGGGAAGTTTTTAACAGATTTGTTATCAGCTAAATTTAAAGGAATTACTTACTAATATAGTAAACGGAAATTTAAAGTAAGTACAACAAACTAAAGTAAACTAATGCTTGAAATAAGTTGATTTAAATAATTCAGAAAAAGTATCCTTCTCCTTGTTTTTAGAAAATTAAGTGAATGATGAATCTAAATAGAATTCTTGAATTGTATTATGACAAATAGGAGCATTCCTATTCTTTACCCTTTGGTCCAGGTTCAAAGAACATTGACTAATCCTATGTTTGATTACTGAATCTGCGGCTAGGCTGGGAGGATACTGGCTGCCACTTCAGAGCTCCCACGTTCCCCTCACCTAAGGGCTAACATCTACACTTCAGCTCTCAAACTATAGAACCAAATTGAATATTTTAGTCTGTCACACTAAAATGTCCAATTCTACGTCTGATATATAATATTTCTCTATCTATTTGCACCCTCCTTCCAAGGTTTTTGACTTCCCTGAATATTGGATGTAATTTTTACTATAGTTGATAATTCAACATATTTTAACAACGCAATCGTCGTATTGAAAGTAAATTAAGTTTTAAGTAAAAATTATCGCAATTTATTTTAATATATTAGGTACTTCTATTTAATTTTATCAATCCGCATAATTTTCATAAACAAGGAGAAAGACTAAGAAAACTACTCAGAATGCATGGAAATAAAACAAAGCTTGGATTTCATTTAAAGTTAACAACAACAATAAACAAATATACTTATCTTAATTTCCTCCCATGCGTACTCCTTGAAGTTCCTTTGACTTTTCCTTCTAGTATAGCAAACTTCTAAATAACACTCAAATAAACTAAAGAAACTCACTAATGACGAACAACAGACACACTTAAGACACCAAAAAGAGACTCAGACTCTCTAAAATAGACACACTTAAGTTTTAGAAACACACACAAAAGTCACACAAAAGACACACAAAAGACACACTTAGACACTAGAATTCGGCCTCTATTTATAGAGGTAGGCAAAGGTCCAAGGGGTGCTTAAACACCTCTTCAAAAAGTGTCCAGGTTCAAAGTATTTGCATTTTGAACTGTCTCGCCGTCGGCGGGAAATGACCTCGCCGTCAGCGGGGCTTCTAGAAGGTCTTCAAACCGCGTGATCTCGCTGTCGGCATACTCGGGCTCGCTATCGGTGAGGTAGTTATAATTTCTTCAGAAATTCTCCTCATGATCTCGCCGTCGGCGGCCTTGATCTCGTCGTCGGCGACTTAGTTCAATTTGCATGAATTTCTTCCTTTTTGATCCAAATTCGCTCCATTTCATGCTTTTTGCTTTAATCACTAATAAATCTTCATTCCTGCAGTAAAATAAAGAAAATATCTTTCTTTAAAGTGCAATTTCATCAAAAAATAGATAAGAATTTCTTAATGAATTTTTCTGTGATCAAAATCCCCCAAACTTAATTATTACTTGTCCTCAAGTAATTTTAATACTAAATAAAAATAATGATTTCTATAATAGAATTTTTCAATTCAGATAATATGAATTAAATTTAAATAACATCATAATAAAGTAAAATATAAATATTTCTGAGTAATTAAATTAACTTTATAGATATAAGATTATTTAGTTATCAGGTCTAAGATTTCTAGTTTTCTATTTATTTTAGGAATAACTATTTTTAAAAAGAGTAAATTACTTAAGATATTTAGATGATAGGAAGTTCAAGAAAACACTATTTAGTAAAAATACTAATCCATAAATATAAGTTTAAAAATATACTTAAGTTTTACCCTTTAGGTTGATTTCATTGAAGCCAATTTTTGATAAGGCATCTCCTCAAGCTTCTCCTCACTTTATGTTTTTCTTTTCTTTTCTTTTCTTTTCTTTTTGGATTGATTTTCAATCCTTCTTCTTTTTTTTCTTTTTCAAGTGAGGATTACTGTAACTGGATAGTCTGTTAATAATTTTGAACTTCAATTTCTCTTCCTAAATTTGAAACTTAAAATATTTCCTTGCTTATATATATTTTATAGCCTTTTACTTCATTGAGTTTCTATCCTTTCTTCTTCACTTAAATACTTAAGAATTTTCAATTTTTAGAATATAGTTTTCCTTACTTTAAATAGTTTACTATATTCTTATTCCTTTTAACCAAATATCTTATTCCATTAATTAATTGAATTACTAGAAATATTTTATTTAACTTTATATAATAATTAAATAAAGTAATTCATGTTTATTGAATTGAAAAACTACTATATAAAAATCATTTAATAATAATTTTTGAAAATAGAAATTGAGAACAATTTTAATAATTAAATTTGTATTTTTACCTTCCCCCAAACTTAAATTTTTATATCTATACTAAATAGTGAAAAAGGAAAAGTATATAGTAATATTCATCATACCTTTGAGCTTTAGGTATTTCTTTTTTTTGAAATTTTTGCAGGCTTTTTCGTTACTTACAGAACCTGTACTGTTAGTATTCTTCCACATATAGTATTTAAAAGAAAGTGCAAGGATGAAATTTTAAAATAAGTATCAAACATAACAATTGAAAACTTAATCTATTACTACACATACAATTGACTAATCTATTTTAAAACATATTAAAACAATCTAAACAATGTTAACATTCATAACTTATAAAAACTTAAACTAACATCCTATATATATAAAAAATTGCAAACTAATTTAACACACATAAGAAGTCTAATATCATAGCATAAGCAAATATACCAACATCCATAGTCTCTAGAAAGTACAGAATAATTACATCCAAAATAATAAAGTTTCCCAAAATAACAACAAATCTAAAGAAACTGAATAAACTAAACCAAGGCTCTAATCTTCTGCATCAAAATCCCAAGCTATGTCATCTCCCTGATCTTCAGGCTGAGCAGGCTGGTACTGTGAATAGCGGGGGCACTCAGGAAAGACAACATCTAAATCACAACTCCTATATCGACGTTCAGCCTCATAGTATGCAATTTCGTACTCTAAATGTCGCTGGAGATATTCGCTATCATAATCGTGTCTTCTTTCCAAGCCTCCGATCCTTTGGTCTATATGCTCAAATCTTCTTTCCATATTTTCTCCAAATAACTCAAAACTTTTTCTACTCAAGGTTAATTCATTCATCAGATCTTGAAGGGTAGGAGTGGTGTACTGAGGGGGTTCATAACTAGTAGAGGGTATATCTCTACTTGAAGAAGGTACATAATCCCTTGTCCCAGATCTCCATCCTTCGTGGGATTCATATTTCTTTATGTTAGCCTGAGTAAGGGGTTTCATAGGTTCAATCCATTCCTCATCATCTCTTGCTTCTACCCCAGATAATTGGCAGAGTGCATAAATAAGACCAGGATGTCCTAGTCCTCCTCCACTTTCATTTCTAGCGGTGGCTAATATATTTTTATAAATAACATTTCCCACATTAATACTCTTCTGGTTCTGAATACAGAAATTCAGAACTGTTCTATCTCTTGTTACCTCACTATGGTGGTAGGTAGGTAACAAAGTAGAACAAATAAAATAATGTCAGGCTTTAGATGTTGCATTTAGCATAGAAAGAGGGAAGTTTACCCGTTCCCGTCGCTTTATCTTCCGGACTCCTTTCCCATCGGTGAGAAAGTCGATCACCTCTTCCAGTGGTCCTTCCATAGTTCCAAAAGTTTCATACTCGCCGGTGTAGGTGTCTCGTACTTCATAATAAGCGTTTATTCTAGCGACGTTGAATTCTACAAAAGTCCTCTAACCTTAACCGGTGCATCTTCACTTGTGTTAAATTTGCATAAAATTCCTTTACTACTTCTACAAATGCTTCGTTGGTCACGAAACAGAAATTTTCCCATCCTCGCTCCTTAATGATTCGCTCAACTTCTCCTCCTGGATTCTTGAAAACTCGATCTTGAATGCATTTTCTTGATTGGATATTTTGAAAATATCGAGTTTGTGCTCTTGCATTAATGAATCAGGTTTCGTCATAATCTATCCGTCGCTTTTGTCGTGGAGCCATTTCTCGATCTGTGAAATTTGCAAAAAATCTTAACCAAACTCCCAAATATTACTAAAAAGGCTTCCTACAACATCTAAAATCCATTTAAATTTATTTTCATGAAATTCTTCCAAGTATTTTCTCCACATTTCAAAATTTTTCAAAATTCTCCAATGTAGAAGAAATCCATGGTGAAAATCAAAAATTTTTGCATATGAGTGAAGCTCTTACCAAGGGAAGATGAAATCCGGTGTCAAAAAGTGTTGAAATCACCTCAAATCCAAGATCTCTCAAGCCCTAGGTCGGTTTTTTTCGAAAATTTGAGGAAAGGGATGATGAATAGTGTCGGTTGACCAGTCAAATATAGGTCTTTTCGCGATCTCGCTGTCGGCGAGCTAATTAATTTGATAAGGCAAAAGTTTCGGGAAAAATCCGCCGTCGGCGAGCTCGGTCTCGCTGTCAGTGGGTTTTCTCGCTGTCGGCGAGATAATTCTCGCCGTCGGCGACTTCCTAAAATTTTTAAATTTTTGAAATTCGTCAATCATTTTCAACCTCGATTTGCCCTTAATCAATCTTCTGATCACTTTATATATGAAGATTAGATACTTATACTCACAAAAAGTTCACACAATACAAACAATATAACTTTATATATGAAATCCATGAGACTTACAAATTTCACACTAACAACTTAACATATACTTAACTTAAATGTTCAAATCCATAATACTCAGCATCGCAATCCACACCACGACACTCTAAATGCTAAGACATAACAATTACATAAAATCTCATCAATTCTGAGATGATCAAATCAAAGTTCGACTCATAATAAAACCTAAATCCAAATCAACACACATATACAAAAATATATGACATAAACATAGAAATTTTTCTTACTCTTCAGTGTCTGAACTATCATCATATCTGATATTCCCGATGCGACGCAGGTGCACAAATAAATTGTAGAAAGGCCTGAAAGGGAATTCTGCAGTAGATTCTTCATTAATCCATCCTTTCTGTCTTAAGTAGATGAATAAAACCGGCCTCTAGATGTCCAAGTATGATCAAAGTGCTCCTTCATTCTCCAATCAATGTGATCAAACATATCGTAGATATTGTCGATGGAATTCATCACATTTTGCAATTCTTTCTCCAATCCTTTAATCTTCTTCGAATGAAATTAGTTTTATCAAGTAAAGGGCCTTGCTAAAGGATTGTTATGTGATGCTCGTCGAAATAATGGTAATCTCATCATTGTTATCCAAAGTTGGAAACATATCAGTAGGATCCAGTGGTTTCCATGGTAAAAGTACTTTTTCCCAAGCCTCATAAGAAACTTGGTACTGACTACATAAAGCAAATATAGTCGATGGGTGTCCAAGTCCATGCACTATCCCATGCACAATCAATCCCAATGCAGACTTTACTATTATTGATCCAACATCGATAGGTAGTCCAATTTGAATACAGTAGTTTAAAATAGCGCATTCCTTTGAAACTTTATTTACCCTCATAGTAGGTAATAATTTTGATGATATAAAGAAATGCCAATGCTTCGAGACAGGGTTAAGAAGTGATGCAGAAAACCGACATACCCGTCTTCGCGTAACTCCCAATCATCGTGTTCGTCGATCGGGTATCCGTAGATCTCGTTTATATTGTATCTCGAAGGCACAAAGTTGGAATAATGACAAACAGAGGTATTCTCTATAAGAAATAATTCATTTACCCTCGAAGGAGTAAATGTTACCCATCTTCCTCTCGACGTAGACATTTCCATTGTTAATCGCATGTAAATTAGAGTAAAACTCTTTAACTACCGGTATAACTACAACGGATGTCGTATAACAAAATACCTCCCAATGCCGCTGTGCGATCATTTCTTCGATTTTTGTAGTGGAATTCTCTACTCCTATGTTGACAAATCCTCTTTCTTTAATAAGTCTTTTCTTCATCAAGCCTTTGTTGAAGATTCGCTGCGCTTCCGAACTGACGAATTTTCTTCGGTTGAAAACTTCAGTTTTTGTGGTTTCTAAGAGTTTGGTGGCCATTTCGGATCGAAAGGATTGGTCTCTAGTCGTTCCTAAGGAAGAAAACAGTGTAAATTTGGTTTTGGGATATTTTCCTACGAAGAAATGGCATAGATCCATCCAAAACAGCACGAAAAATCTTTAAGAAACCAAATTTTCAATTGCCTCGCCGTCGGCAGGAAGTTTCTCGCCGTCGGCGAGCTAGTTATAGAACTGACTCAAGTCATGGCGCACGATCTCGCTATCAGCGGGCTCAGGCTCGCTGTCGGCGAGATTCGTAAAAATCGCCCAATTTCGCTCTGGTCCGAATATTTTCTGATCTCATCATATAGGTTCAACTTTGTGATGATTCTAATAAAAAAAATTTGAGTAGTAAGATTTGTTTTAATAATATAGACTCACTAATTTGTAGATAATTAAAATAAAAGACTACTATGGGTTGCCTCCCATAAAGCGCTTGGTTTAACGTCGTCGACCCGACCTAATTTAGTTAGTGATCAGGTTGACTAAGCATTAAAACCTCTTTAAAATTTGGTCTTCTACCTTCGAAATATGGTTTTAATCTATGTCCATTTACTTTAAATCTATGTCCTGTTTTTGGATCTTCAATTTCTATAGTTTCATATGAAAATATTTGAGTTATGGTGAAAGATCCTAACCATCGAGATTTCAATTTCCCGGAAATAATTTCAATCTAGTATTATAAAGCAAAACTTCTTGTCCCGGTTCAAAATTTCTTCGATTAATCTTCCGATCATGCCATAATTTCATTCTTTCTTTATAAATCCTATCATTATCATATGATTCGTTTCTTAATTCTTCTAATTCATTTAATTACAACAATCTCTTCTCACCAAGCTTTCTTTCATATTATAATTAAATTCTTTAATCGCTCAATATGCTTTATGTTCTAATTCAAATGGTAAGTGGCAAGTTTTTCCATATATAAGCCTGTAAGGAGTCATTCCAATTGGAGTTTTATAAGCAGTCCTGTATGCCCATAATGCAGTGTCTAGTCTTATATACCAGTCCAATCTATTAGGGTTTACTGATTTTTCTAATATACGCTTAATCTCTCGATTAGAAACTTCAGCTAATTCACTAGTTTGTGGATGATAAGCAGTTGATATCTTATGCATAATATTATATTTTCCTACTAGTTTTTGAATATATTTGTTTCTAAAATGAGTTCCTCTGTCAGTGATAATCACTCTCGGCATTCCAAATCTAGTAAAAATATTTTTCATTAAAAAATTTGAAACACTTTTAGCATCACACCTAGGTAAAGCTTGTGCTTCAATCCATTTGGAAACATAATCAACAGCTACTAATATATATGAGTTTCCAAATGAAGGAATAAAAGGTCCCATGAAATCTAATCCCCAAACATCAAAATTTTCAACTTCTAATATAAAATTCGTAGGCATTTCATTTTTTCTCGATATGTTTCCTACTCTTTGGCATTTATCGCAGGTTTTTATATATCTATATACATCTCTAAATAGAGTAGGCCGAGTAGAATCCATATCGTAGAGTTTTATATGCAGTTTATCCGTCCCAAAATGTCCTCCAAAATCGAGTGATGACATTTTTGAATAATTGGTTCAGCTTTCTTCATAAGGCACGCATCTTCTAATGATTAGATCCTTACATTGCTTATATAAGTATGGTTCATCCCAAAAGTATGTTTTAGTATCGTGAATGAATTTTTCTCGTTGTTGCAAAGTTAACATAGGTGGTAAAATGTCACTTACAATATAATTTACTATATCAGCATACCAAGGTATTTTCAACTCATTAATATTATAAAGTTGTTCATTAGGAAAACTGTCTAAAATTTCATTATCAGTATCAGATAATTCATGATTTACTAATCTTGATAAATGATCTACAATTTGATTATCAGTTCCCTTTTTGTTAATGATCTCAAAATGAAATTCCTGCATTAATAATATCCATCTGTTTTATCTTGGTTTAGAATCTTTCTTTTGCATTAAATATTTTATAGCAGAGTGATCAGTATGTATAATACATTTAGTTCCTATTAGATAATGCTGAAATTATTAAAAGCATATACAATCGCTAATAATTCTCTTTCAAGAATCGTATAATTTATTTCAAGCATCATTTAGAGTTTTACTAAGCATAATATATAACTTTGAAAATCTTATCATATCTTTGCCCAAGAACTGCTCCTATAGCATAATCACTAGCATCATACATAAGCTCAAATGGTTTCTCCCAATTACGTGAAACTATTATAGGTGTTGTAATTAATTTATCTTTTAATAATTCGAAAGCATTCAGGCATTCGGTTGTAAATTCAAATTTCTTGTCCTTTTCAAGAAGTTGGCATAGAGGTTTTGTAATTTTTGAAAAATCTTTAATATAACGTCTATAGAATCCAGCATGTCCAAGAAAACTTCTTACCCCTTTCACCGTAGTTGGAGGTGGTAATTTAGCTATAACTTGAATTTTTGCAGGGTCTACTTCCGTGTCTTTTTCTGAAATTTCATGCCCTAATACAATGCCGCCTGTAACCATAAATTGACATTTCTCCCAATTAAGAACTAAATTAGTTTTCTCACATACTTCAAATACTTTTTCAAGATGATTTAAGCATGTGTTAAATGTTATTCCAAATACAGAGAAATCATCCATAAATACTTCTATTCCATTATCAATTAATTTACTAAATATAGACATCATACATATTTGGAATGTTGCAGGTGCATTACATAATCCAAAAGGCATTCTTCGAAAAGCGAAAGTTCCATAAGAACTAGTAAATGTAGTTTTATCTTGATCCTCGGGAGCAATTTGTATTTGATGATAACCGGTATATCCATCTAAGAAACAAAAATATTTATGTCCCAGTTAATCTATCTAACATCCGGTCTAGAAATGGTAAAGGGAGGTGATCTTTCCTGGTGGCTGTGTTTAATTTTCTATAATCAATACATATTCGTCATCCAGTGACTTGTCTTATAGGGATAAGATCATTATTGTCATTAGCTTTGACGGTCACTCCTCCTTTCTTAGGTACACAGTGAATTGGGCTTACCCAAGCATTGTCAGAAATAGGATATATAATACCATTATCTAACCATTTTAAAATTTCTTTCTTGACTACTTCTTTCATTATTGGATTTAATCTCCTTTGTGGATCCGCTTTAGGTTTATGTTCATTATCTAAAATAATTTTGTGCATACAAATTGAAGGACTAATACCTTTAATATCCGCTAAAGTCCAACAAAAAATTTTCTTATATTTTTTTAATGTATCTAAAAGTTTTTGTTCTTGAGATTCATTTAATTCAGATGAAATAATAACTGGTAGAGTTGAAGAATTACCTAAGTAAGCATACTTTAAATGATTATGTAACATTTTTAACTCAAGTTTAGGAGGTTTAATAATCGATGGAACTATATTGTTTTCAGTGTTTTCTGTGTTATCCAAAAATTCAAATTTCTCTTGAATATAATCTAGTTCTTCATTTATCTCGCATTTTTCAATTAATTCAATATTTTCTTTTTTTAATTTTTCTTCATAATATTCCTTAAAATGTTCTTTTTGTAAATGATCGAGTACTTCCATTCGAAAACACTCATCATATTTTTCTAGCGCAGGATATTTCATTGATTTAGCAATATTAAAAGTTACTTTTTTGTCATTTACTCTCATAGTTAATTCTCCTTTCTGAACATCAATCATAGCTTTTCCAGTGGCTAAAAATGATCTTCCTAAAATGATAGGAATTCTTTATCTTCTTCCATATCTAAGACAATAAAATCTACAGGGAAGATAAATTTGTCCACTTTTACTAATACATCATCAATAACTCCCTTAGGATATGTAACGTAACGATCGCCTAACCGAAGAGTTACCGAAGTAGGTCAAATTTCTCCCAATCCTAATCTTTTAAAAATTGATAGAGGCATTAGATTGATGCTTGCTCCTAAGTCACACAAAGCTTTTCCATAGAATTTTTCTCCAATAGCGCGAGGTATAGTGAAACTACTAGGATCTTTTAATTTTTCGGAAGTTTTTTCCGAATAATAACACTACACTCTTCACTAAGTGCTACCATTTCATTATCGGTAAATTTTCTTTTTTTATTTAGAATATCTTTCATGAATTTTACATAGTTTGGCATCTGTTCTAAAGCTTCTACGAAAGGAATATTTATCGTTAATTTCTTTAAAATTTCAAGGAATTTAGCAAAGTGTTTGTCTTTTTTATGTTGAATTAGTCGTTGAGGAAATGGTGGTGGAGGTTTTTCAACAGAAATTTTCATAGGTATTAAAGGATTTTCTAAGTTTGGATCTTGTTGATTCTTTTCCTTTTCAATTTCCACTTCCTCTTTTTGACTTTTAAGTTCTTTCTGAATACGAGGTTCCAATTCTTTTCCACTTCGTAATTGTATCGCTTTAATTTGTTCATTTCCCTTATCTTTGGGATTTATTTCCACATTACTAGGAAATGTTCCAGGTATTCTATTATTAAGTGCAGTAGCGATATGTCCAAGTTGAGTTTCAATATTTTTTATAACTGTTCCTTGATTTTGTAATTGGTTTCCTTGTATTTGTAATTGATTTCCTTGATTTTGTAAATGTTGACCCATATTTAATATTAATTCTTCTATAGATAATTTCTTATCTTTAAATTGTGGGTTATTAAATCCAGGTGGATAATTAGGTTTATAATTATGATTTCCTTAATTAGATGGATTTCCTAATGGTTGTGTCATATTATTCATCCATGGTTGATTAGTTATGCTATTATTTCAATTAAAATTAGGATGATTTTTCCATCCAGGATTATAATAATTTGCATAATGATTATTGGGTCTGTTGTTAATTGCATTAATAGTTTCATATTGAGATTGAGATTCTATAAGTTGTCTAGATGAATTTTCTTCTGATATAGTTGGGGAGTAATTCATTTCAAAATGATCTAATTTTTTAGATACAGCAGCGATTTGCGAAGCTAACATAGATATTGCATCATTTTCATGAGTACTAGCTATTTTTTTCGGATTCATTCTATCAGCAGACCATTGAAAATTATTGGTTGTCATTTCTTTGATTAGTGCATAGGCTTCATCAAATGGTTTTGACATTAATGATCCTCCGAAGAAGACATCGATGATTGATCTTAAAGATCCTACTAATCCATTATAGAAAGTTTGGATAATTAACCAATCCGTAACGCATGATGTGGGCATTTCCTAAGAAGTACTTTAAATCTCTCCCAAGCTTTATATATTGACTCTCCATCAAATCGACTAAAAGAAGTTATATCATTTCTAAGCTTAGCAGTTTTAGATGGTGGAAAATATTTGGATAGAAATTTTTGTGATAATTCTCCCCAAGTTTTAATAGATCCAGAGTGCCAACGAATTTAACCACATTTTAGCCTTATCCCTTAAAGAAAAAGGAAAAAGTCTAAGTCTAATAGCATCGTTAGAGACTCCTTCATATTTGAAAGTAGCACATAGTTCTAAAAAACTAGCAAGATGTAAATTAGGATCTTCAGTAGGCGAATCACTAAATTGATTATTTTGTACCATTTGGATAATTGCAGGTTTAAGTTCAAATGAATTAGCAACTACATCAGGGTTTTGAATAGTTAAATGAATTTCATCTAATGTAGGGTTGGCATAATCTCGTAATGGTCTTGGTTGATTGATATTTTCATTTTCAGGAATATTTGTCATTTTTATTAAATTTATAATTTCTCTTTTTTGTTTTCGAATTCTTTTAATTGTACGCTCTAATTCTGAATCGTAAGGTATTAAGTTTTCGTTAGCAACACGTGGGTTACATCATCCGAGGTATTTCCGATCATCCAACGAGACGATTTAATTTAGTTATGATTGTAGTTTTTGTTATTCTATTTGTGATTAAATTTTGAGTTGTTTTATCTTTTGAATATTGTGGCGGTGAATTTTATCTTGTTGTGACTTTTAATTTAGTTTTGGGTTTCAGTTTTGTGGCTATCCTAAAAGGTTTTAGTTTTCATGCAGGGTGGCATTCTTGTTTAACATGCAAATTTTGCAGGAAAGAAAGAACAGTGCATGTAAATAAATTGCTATAAAATAAACGCGTACCTGGAGGGTCTTCTCGTCATTTCAAGCTGCACTTAAAACACATTTTAAGGTATTTAAATATTTACAAGAAATACCTAGGTAAAGCTAAGGGAATGTTATGGTTGTCTACCAAAATCCTAATCCTATTGCTAATCAATTCTTATGACGTCTAGGTTCTTGTGTTTTATTAAGGATGATTTTCTTCACCAAAGAACAATTAAGTTCAATTGTTCTTCTAAAACATCCTATCATATTGAGAAAGTGCTTAGGACGAGTCCTAAACATCTTTTCAGTGCTTCTAGGATTACTCTGAGTCTAAATGAATTTCATTGTACCAGTGAGTTAATCGTCCAAGAATTTAGTTAAATTTTGTTTCTTGCTTAGTGAACTTGGACATTTGATTGTCCGATGAGTAAAGTGACATTTTATTTGATACTCCACCTAAGGGTTATAAGGTGGGAGACTTCAGGGGCAAATCAGTTTGTTAAGGTATTTAACCGCTAAGATTGAATTATTAATTAAAAATAGTTGAGTTTAGCTATGGAAATTCAAATTGCCTTTCTTTTTAAATGTTTTAAAATTATTTAAATTAAAGAGGTGTTTAAACTATTTCATTTCATTAAATTTTGGTGATTCAAATTTGCTTTAAGTATTTTGGATTGATTTTAATTATCACACATTGATTGTAAATTGTTTTGAGATTAATTAAATTTTAACATTTTAAGTTTGTTTTGGGTATTAAATTAATTAAAAATAAAATACTCAACAAAATAGATTAATTCTTTTTCCACATTACTCTCCTCTGTTCACTGAGCAAGAGGGTATTTTTAGTTTATTTTTAGGATTTTTCTATGCAAAGATATGAATTTTTGAAGTTCTGGCTATTTAATAAATTCAGAAAATCCTTTTTTTCTACTTAACCACGCGGCGCTGACTATATCCTCGGCAGCTCCGAAAGACCACGCGTCGCTCCGCCATTTGACACCGCTATCCACGTATCCGCCTCATCAGCTAGCGCTTTATGTCCCGTGGTTCTGTCCGACTTCATCTCTGTCGTCCACCCGATACACGCGCGATCTGACGGTCGCTGGTCATCGTCTCCGTCTGGTTCATCCCGAGAGTCGTCCACCCTAAAACCTTAAGATCTCGCTCCAGACTCAACCAAATCATGTGTGGTTGGTCTCTATCAACGCGTCTAGCCTAGACGAAGCTAACCATACGGCTAACATGCATTGAAATTGCATAGAACAAAATGAAGAATTGTTGGAAGCTCGGGAGAGAGGAGAGGTCAATACCTTGGCTCTGAGAGGTGAAGCCTCGATCAGAGATGCTCGGCACGTTCGTTGGAGTGAGAGGAGCCTCCGAATGAAGTCTCTGGTCCTGGTGAGCTGCCTAGGTGTGACTTCGACCAAGCACGATTCCAAGCTCTGGCCGATAGAGCAACTGGGAGGCTAGGAGAGGGGGCTTTCACTGGGGAACTCCTTCTCTTAATGTTGTGAAGGTGTGGGTGAGTTTAATTTGGTTTTGGTGGAGGTTCAGGGGATGTCCTGTTTTTTGGCCTGAGATTGAGCTTTGAAATTGATCTCAACCAGTGGGAATTAAGGCAGGAAAATAGTGGGGCTCTTCTTCTCTAGGCTAGGAGAAGGTCTGGGAGCAATTTGGGAGGGATTCGTGAAGAAATTTTCAGCACCTTTGGTGAAGCCGAAAGGTGGGGATTTTATAGCCATGGCCGGAGAGGGGAGTTCAGGGCCAGACAACGAGTGGTTTAGGCCTCTTAGGGTGAGGGCTGAGCAGGTCAGGTGGCTGGAGAGGGGATTGCCCACTGCCAAGCCTAAATTTTGGGTTTCAATGACACTTGGGCTGCTCGGGCATGATTGTTCCGGTGGCTGGGGTGGTTGGCAAGGACGGTCAGGCGGCTGGGCAAGCTGAGGAGGAGTGGAGGAGGATTTTAGCTCAATTAATTTGGACAGGGAGCTTGCTTAAGGAGAGTTGGAGGATGGGACTAAGCCTTAGCCATGTGGCTTGGTCCCTTGGTCCAAAGTGGTGGAACATTTTTCCATGGCTCATGGGGCATGGGTTAGGTCAGGTCAAACCCACCCATGGAGGCCTAGGGTCAGCAGCCAAGAAGTTGGTTTGGTCAATTTTCGTTTGGTTTGGTTCAATTTGGTTCATGTGTACACATGGGTTCGCATGGGTTTGAGTTGTGCTAACTTGAGTTTGGGTTTGAATTGGATCAAATTTATTGGTCAACATTATGTAGATGATTGTAAGGAAGATTTTTCATGAAGACATAAAGTGGATTTGAGTTCATTTGGGGTTTCAATTTGGAGGATTTTGGGGTCTTGGTCAATTTTGGTCACCATGGGTTAGGTTGGGTTTAAGTTTGGCTAGAGTTTGGTTCAAGGCCAATTGATGGTCCAAAATCTTTCAAATGATTGTTAGGAAGGGTTTATGATAGAAATTGGGTGGAAATTTTGGGTTTAGGGGATTTAATTTGGAGATTTAGGGCTAGGTGACAACCTTAGGGCAAATTTGGGGGTTTTAATTTCAAATAAATTTAGAGTTGGGTTTAGGTTCAAATTGAGAACCAATTGATGTTGTTTTTGGTGTAGGAATGTATTAAGAAGAGTTTTGAGTTGATTTGGGAGGAAATTGAGTTGAATTGTGTCGAATTTAGGTAAATTTGGGTCATAGGTTAAAATTGGGGTTTCGGTTTAAAGTTGAAATTGAACTCAAATGTGGACCAAATTGGGCTTGGATTTGGTTTAGATTGGCATAGGAGATGTTGAATTGAAGTTTAGAATTGAGTTTGGGCAAAATTTAGGTCAATTGAGTTGACTTGGTTTGACATTGGGTCCACATGGGTTAAAGATGGGTCAAATTGGGGATTTTGATAAAAGTGGGTTATTTTGACAAAATTAGCTTATGGTGTAGTTGAACAAAATGAAATTGGGAATATTTGGGATTTTCTGAAGTTTTCTGGGAATTTTGGAATTTTGGGCCAAAAGGGGTATTTAGGGTATTTAGAGGTTATTTAGAGGGTATTGGGGTATTTTGGTTGATTTGAGAGGTGGGAATTGTTTTAAAATGATTCTTAGGATTTTGAGGAATTTTGGGCAATTTTTGGGAATTTTTGGATGATTTGGTGGTTGTGGGGGCAATTTAGGTAGTTTTGGGTAAGTTTAGGGGACCCAATGTCAAAACCAGAAATTTTGTCAAAATGAGTGGGGTTTCAAATAAGAAAGAATGAGACCATTTTAGTGGAGTCAAGATTGGGTAAAAATTGATTTTGAATGGAATTAGGGTTTGGAAGCATGAGCCATGGACTTAGTGAAGTCCAACCACTTTGGGACTTAGTCTAGCCAAATGGTAACCACTTTATGATCCTTCACATATTGACTTTAGCCATCTTAATCAAAGATTAGTGGCTTGGGTTCAGCCACGTGAGTTTCATAAAGGGTAGAAAGGCAAGGGTTCAAGGTTTAGGTTAAGTGGCTTAGGGGTGTGTGTGTGTGCAAAAGAAGCCCAAGTCACCCAAGGGCACCCTAAGTCCAAACAATCCTGTAGGAACTCACTATTGATTGCCCATATGGTGGTTTTAACCTTCCAAGGTGATTTAGAGGTTTGCAACCATCCAAGTCGGATCCTAAGAGGAGTTAAGAAGCAGCTGAATTGTTAAAGGGTGGGTCCCAATTCTAGTCCTCTAGGATAGTCAAGGAGAAGTCCTATGGCTAGATCCTAAGCACTAAGAAAAAGAAAGGACCTCACCAAAAATGAGGTCAACAAAGTTCAAAATCATTAACAAGCTATCCAAAAATAGTAATCCTCACTAAAAAAAGGGATTGAAAAACAATCCAGAAAAAAAAAGAAAAAGAAAAGCAAAAGAAAGAAAGTGAGGAGAAACTTGAGGAATGCCTAATCAAAAATTGGCTTCACTTGAATTATCTTATAGTAAGAAAAACTGATTACAATTTTAACTTAATTTCTATATACAGGTATTTTAACTAGAAAAATATTTGTAAATATTCTATGTGATCTTGATATGATAAACTACAATTATTTTTGAAATAAATGAAAAATTGGAAGTCTTATGATTTGGTAGTTAAATATTCTTAAATTCTTAAAATTAAACTTAGTTAGTGAAATTTGGTTAATGATTTTACTAAAGCATTTATAAAACCAAAAATTATAAGGAATCTTAAATAATTTAACTTCATTCCAAATGTGATCTATTTTATGTAATTAAAAGGGTTACTTGAGGACAAGTAACGTTTAAGTTGGGAGAATTTGATCTACCTAAAAAAATACTCATTTTTATGCCTTATTTACGATTCAATTCTTAAGGATATTATGTTTTAATGAAAGGTATTTTTATGTTTTTGGATGTAGATGATTAAAAAGAGTCCAAGAAAGAAAAAGAAGGAAAAAGGAGCAAAAAGGAGAAAAAATGGAGCTTATGGAGCAAATTTTGGAATTATTGACCTGGCTCCTAGGCGCTAGAGTCTGGCGCCTAAGCTCCAGTTCGATACAGACGCTGTTAAGTTTTTTTGATGACTTTGGACAGTTATTTTGACGGTGTTAAGCGGTTATTGGAGCTTCTAGAAGACTGGAAGTTACTCCTAATATATATGACATGTGATACAATGTATTTAGACACAAGGAAACGGTCTGGATCGCGAAGAGGTGTGACCCAAAGTGAAGAGGTGTGAAAGACCTGGTCACGGAGTCCAGCGCCTAGGCGCGACGGTTACCTTCTAGAAGATACATTGCATTTGGATGAAATTTGAAGAGGTGTCTTAAGTAACCCCTGGTCCAATTCAGAGCTCTATAAATAGGAGCCCATTCTACAGAGAAAATCGCACCAACCCCCCCTCCCCTTTTAGTACACATACCCATTTTAGCATATTCTCTCTCATCTCTAGTTTAATTTAGTCTCTTCCATATTTAGGGTGCCACTTTATTTTGTATCTAGTGAGTTTATTTTGAGTGTTTATTGTGTGTAATTGTTGTTGGAGTCTTTCATCATTGCTTTGGAGTCAGTAGAAGTCACTCGATCTCTCGAAGGAACACTTCGGATAAGTATTTGTACTTTGGTTCAAAGTTTTATAAATATATTTTATTGTGTTATTTTAATGAGTTCTGAGTAGTTAGTTATCTTTCTCCTTTCAACTATAAAAAGATTATAAATTAATTAAATTTCGTAGGAAAATTAAATATAAATATTTTAAATATTGTGATAATATTAATTCCTGATCTTAGTTTACTTTTTAAATTGGTCATTTAATTTGTTAAAACCTGTTGAAGAATTTTGAGACCTATCCGTAGATAAATTCTTAACTAGTAGATATCACATGAATTCTTAGGTAATCGTAGGCTATACGCAGATTGTTTAAGGTGAAGTGCAAATAAATAGGAAGATATTATTTATTGGGCATAAAATTAATTAGTTTTTAGAGTGACGAACTAAATTCTAATAATTTGGTTTATAGAAAGGTAACGGGTCACTGGTAGGGCCGACCATAGCCACCCTTGGACATCTAGTAGTGTGAGCCTAGATTAACTCGTTATACTAATAAAATATCTTGAGCCTAACTATAGATTAGTCAATATTCTTTGCACCTGGACCAAAGGGTAAAGAATAGAAATGCTTGTATTTGGCACAATACCATAATCTTAATTCCCTGCAAAAGATAATTAATCTATAATTCTTGGATTAGTTGAAAAAAGGAGAAATTCGTTTTTATACTTGCATAAAATTTTAATCACAGCTTATTTTAATTTACTGCTAACTGCTTCTTTTATTTTAGTAAAAATTGTTATTTAAATATATATATATATATAAGAGTGTATATAATTTGCATAAGAAAATTTCAAAATATTATTTAAATCTCTTACTTTTTATTTCACTATCCCTATGGGATCTATAACCAGGACTCCACTAAAGCCCTGTATTACTTGAACGATACATATACTTGGGTTTAAAATTGTGACTTTTACAATAGTTAAATCTAAATATAAAATTATAAAAGTAAACTTTGCACATCAAGTTTTTGAAGTCATTTGCTGGAAATTAAATATTCTAAAAAGTGGTATCAAATTCTTGTATTTTAAAGCATATATAAAGTCGCATCGCATCAACGGGGATAGTCAAAAATAGGGAAAGAGTGATCCTAAAAGGTAGAGATAGCCAAGTTAGGGTACCACCGACCCGTTATTTCAAGCCATTAGGACCCTAAGTCTACACGATCGTGAAGGTAGTCGACCCAACACGTCTTGAGATCCCCGGTCGGCAATCCATGAATTGCGACCTCCACGGGAGACCTCGGTAGCCCTAAGGTCAGAGGAACGAAACTCTACCCTATGACAATAAGCTGGAGCTCCAAGAGGTGGGCCTTACACCTGCCAAAATAGCGAGAATGCCACAGGAAGGAAAGAGGAGAGGAGATTCAGCTACAAAGCTGCAAACGCTCCAACAAGAGGGCTTATACCCCGTATGGGTCGGGGAGCCTCCTAACATCCTAAGCGCACTAGACAACCGCCTAATCAAAATTATGTTGGGTCAATCGGATTGAAGAAGAATGGGGGCTTCTCCTCGGGAAATGCAAGTATGATGACATTATCTAAAAGAATCCTAAGCGTGGAGGCCCTATTAAGTATGACTTGGGTGATAGCCATGCAATGCAACCCGTTTTTAAAATCGGCCTGAAAGTCATGCAGGAAAGTAAAGACAGATTTTAAAATCTTGAATTTTTTAATCCTAAATTTTAATTTATCTTGAATATTTTATTAGGATCTTTAAAGTAAGAAACAGACAAAATAAAGCGCTTCCCAGATCACAAAAAGAAACAATATAAAACGATCCAAACATGTAAGTCATGCAAGAAAAGCAGAAAATCACTTCAAAAGAATAAATAAAAGAGGCCAAATGTCGTTGGACCGGCAACATAATCCAGGAAAAGCAGTAAAGGCTGTCGGACTCCGCATATACATGTATGTTCCTAAATCTATACAAAAATATAAGATTCAGACTTGAGGTATGGGCCACGAGTCATTGCTCTAATCCTGGTCACGTGGTTCTGTGCTTCATTCACCTCGAAACCCGTGCCCGTACCTTATTTCCGACAACAGACTCTTCCTAAGAACTCTATCAAATACATCCAGAAAAGAAAATATAGACTCGACCTGCATAAAACAAGTATTAGCAGGCACACCATGCAATGTGAAATAACAGGTCGTGCCTTATAATTTGGGGAGCTAATAGCGCCTGCAAGCAAAGTGTTAGAAATCATTACGGGCTCCCTCATGATAGCACCTGTGTGAGTGTGTATAAATAGGCACGACTCCTGCAGAAAATCGCCCTAACACACTATCACACATAATAAACATGCAAGCACACCGACAAAAGCAAAAAGGTGACACGTGGCTAACACAAGGCAACAAACACACATAACAATAGCCAGAGGTGTCGAAAATACTACGTAGCATCTTAAGCCCTAGCCTAGCACACCATCTAACGAAAAGTGCATTAGCCTAGAATCTAAGTGCGGGGTAAGTCTAGGTAAAGTATGACTTTGGCGGGGTCGCCCTGCCGGCCCCACCCTAAGGATCCAAAGGATCTAATAAGTGTCACCCGGGATGAGCTTTTAAAAATGATGGCCTCATATACGGCCTAATTTGTTATATGCTTAAATTTAAAAATATGATAAATGTGATAAATAGGAAAATATACAATTTTATATTTTAGAGTAAGAGCCATTAAATGCGAGCCCGTAACATGCAAAGGTGACACAAATTAGATCATTTGGATCCTTAGCACAGTCATACTCGTGTCAATCCCGATGACTTAACTCGCATAACTCACCGGGATTAACCCGGCAAGCGACGCTCGTTAAGGCATCTCGACCGACACGGTAGTCGCTCTCCTAACGGGTCTAACTCACTATCGATGCGAACAGGCAAATGCAAATGTAACCGATCGAAACATGTAAGTAACGAGTGTACCATGAGGCAGTGACTCGAGCAAAGACGAGCATACCGTGATGATAGCGGCCCAATGCGGGTGTGTCGAGGTGATAGTGACCCGAAGGGACTGGCGTGTCATGGCGGCAGCGGTCCGAGGCGATGGGCGTGCCATGGTGGTAGCGGCCCGAAGAGGGTGTGCCGAGGCGGCAGTGACCCGAAGAAGTGGGCTTACCGTGACGGTAGCGGCCTGAGGAAGGTGTGTCGGGGCGGCAGTGACCCAAAGAAGTGGGCTTACCTTGCGTGGCGGCAGCGGCTCAAGGAGGGTGTGCAACTCAAACATACAAACATGTGCACGATGATATGCAAAGATGCAGACATACCTACGCAAGACATGCAAGGTGCAAGTGGTTGGTCAACCGAGTCGGTGTATCCGGTCGGACCAAAGCATCGTGCCAACATGCCTGGGGTAGCCGATTAAGCGCAAGTGATACAGACCAGCTAAGACGACCGATTGATGTGAAAATGTGAAATGCAAGGTGCAGGTTATGCCAACCGATCAGGGTCGACCGATCGGGGTGCATGTGAAAAATGCAAAGTGCAAAAAGTATCGACTAGTCCGGGACGACCGATCCGGATGCAAGTGGTGTCAATCGGTCCGGGACGACCGATCATGGTGCACGTGGTGACAACCGGTCCTGGACGACCAATCGGGATGCAGTGGTGCCAACCAGTCCGGGACGACCGATCGGGGGTGCACGTGGAAAATGCAAAGTGTGAGGTATGACATGTGGGAAACGCGAAGAGCAAACTGTGACATATGAGTGCAAGTGTGCAATGAAAATGTATCAAGTAACATGCAAGACATACAAGTGTGATAGGGAGTCATTCCCGCACTAACGGCCTCGCCCGAGGAAACCTAGGGTCAACATATGAAAAGAAACGGCGATTGCCGCCTTTGGTCCGGCAAGGCAAATGGGATATTTCTCCCCGGATTTCCGAGGGGGAAACTCTTCACGGCATCGCGAAATGGGCTAGCTATAAATCTTTTCCCATTTCGTGAACTCCTCCATACATTGCAAAGCGAGCCAGCTGAAAAGCTTATCTCGCTTTGCTAAGTCCGACCTCCCAGCTTCTCAAGGTAGAACTGGGAAATCCAAAGCAAGGGGAGTGAGGGACTCCGACCCACCGGGACTGGTGCTAAAACTCAAAATAAATGGGATCCGCTCGGCTTTCAGATGAGATTGAGTCACGCATGTAAAGTGATACTATCCTAAAAGCTAGCCCTAGGAAATAAACGATCCATCACATAGGCGTGTCGCCGCGCCGACTCACGCCGGCGAACGCACCCTGTGCGGGCGATCGAACCCGCACGCCTAACAACTACAACCTACGGCCGGCTATGAAGCAAAATGCAAGTTTCAAGAAATTATACCGTCATGATGTTTGCACGATGCCCGACGATGATCGAGGAAGTTTTCACACGCGGTAGGAGGTCCTTGCAACCTCCTGAAAAGCAACGATGTCCGCTATCTGGTGAAGTAGGGACACTCCAGTGAGATGTCCGATCGCCATAAATATATAACGGTGATGTCCGGAGATTGGCTTGACAACGGTGCATGCCGAGAGCGAGTGAGATGCAAGGGGAGAGCCCGGAATATGTGACTATCATTGTTGGTTTGCTTCGGTGCAGGTTCGTCACCGGCCAGGTGGAGGTCCGGCGAGCGGGGCTGGGCAAAAGGAATGTGTGTGTGTGTGTGTGTGTGTAACGTAGAAGGAGGAAGAGGATGCGGTGATCTCGAACAGGGGCTGGAGGAGAGGTGCGACGGCGAACTTCGATGCCAAGGAGGAAGTCCGGCGATGGCAGGCGCTCCGGCGAGCGAAGGTGCGGCCAAGAGGAAGAAGAAATCGGCGAGGGAGGTGGCAGCAGACTTCTTGGCCGACGGCTGGAGGAGCTCCGGCTAGCCTCGTCGGCGGCGTTGGAGGTCCGGCGAGGGAGCTTCGATGAAGGAGGAAGTCGTTGGCCCCCTTTTTTTGCGAGAGCTGCTGGGGAGAGCTATGGGAGAGAGCTTTTGCAAGATCGAAAAAAGGAGCGTCGTTTCTCCTTCTCCCTACTGGCGCATGGGTTCTGAATTTTAATAGGATGGATAGTTTTTTCTTTTATTTTCTTTATCCCCTCTTTTTTAACTATATTTTTTTGTTTTGTATTTATGAATGAGAATTTGTTTTATTATTATTTTTTTAAACCCAGAGAGAGAGAGAGGCATGCAGGTCACCCTTTTGATAGAATAATGGCTTTGTTTATATATTTTTATTTTATATATATATATATATATATATATATTTATATATATGTATATAAAGCGGCATGCATTGCATAGGATAAGAGAGGGAGAGATGAGAGAGACAACCATGCGTGAGCTTAATGAATAGGATAGAGATATGATTTTTTTTTTGTTTTTATTATATATATATATATATATAGTTGACGTCGTAGGGAGAAAGAGGTAGGCGTGCAGACCTTTTATCATCTTGAAGCAGGCGTTGGTCAGATTTTTTTTTTGACTTCCTTTATCTATATGTATGTATGTATGTATATATATATATATATATATATATATATATGTATATATTTATTAAAAACTTTCTTTTTATATTCATAGGATCGCATTACGGAAGAAGAATCCATTTCAGAGATTTTTTTTTTTGTTTTCGAAGAGAGGGAGGATGAGACAACGTGAGTCACGCGTGAGATTAGTAAATATGATATATATAAGATAATAATAATAGTATTATATTATAATAATAATATTATTATTATTATTATCATTCATATATTTTTATCTCGTACATGTCCTCGTGGTGGTAAAATCGTCTGTTCGAACTCATTCGTGATGTCTGTTTTGTCATCCGAGATCGTTCAGGGTCGTTAAGACCGTCTTTTCGGCGATCGAACTCCAAAACGATAATTCGCGTATTTTCACCTCGCCCGTGAAGCCGTTGCGAACTGAACTTCATCTTTTGGTAATATCGACGTCTCGGACACACTCGCGTGGTTCTTTTCATTGTCATGGGTCATCTAGATAATTTCGATGACGATCGGGCCAATTTGAGCTAAATTTCACGCGCAGCGCGACGAATAATATATGTTGGCTCGACCGAAGCCATCCGATGTGCAAAATGCCGACCGACCTTTGCCTAAGCGAAAGCTAAAGTCTAGCAGAATAACCCCGGTTGTGTGCCCTTCAACACATGCCAAGAGGTCTGAAATGAATGTCTCGCGCTACAAGAGACAACACATGCTTCAAGCAAGGTTCCATAACACTCGAGCGGACATTCAACACTTGCGAAATCAATAATTGATGCCAACAATTCACAACATGATTATCCAAATAAGGAATAGTACGAGCATTATCAAGTCTCTCAATCTCATTGTTAGTAACAGAAGCATGGTTGTTATCTTGATGATTAGCATTCACACCATCTAATTCATGTGTAGATAAAATATGAGGCATAATATCAAAAACTATATCCTTACCTAAAGCTTTACTCGCTATAGGATCTTCATGATTAATAAATCTTGAAGATTTTTTATCCACAAGCGACATGTTTAAATCTTTATCAATATCTTTACTATGTTCCACCGCAACAATACGAGTAACAGAATTAGAATGTTTAGTTTTTAAATTAGGATGTGCCACAAAACAATTAGAAATACAGTGCCCAAACATACGACACATATTGCAATATGGAGGCATATTTTCAACAGATTACAAATAACCGGAAATAGAGTCTCCAATCCAAACCGAATCACAAATAGGTAAAATAACATCCCTCTCTATCAGAATGCAAGCAACCAATGGTCGAGATAAATTAAGAGTGCCACATCAATTTTCACGAGAGTTCCAAAAATCAAACCCAAAGAATATAAAACTTTTTTTATTATAGAGGTGAAGTTTCAAACCTGAAAATCTGAACCATATAGAAACAATTTGTGGTTCTTCTTTAGGATTGAAATTCACAACCCACTTTAAAAGCTTCATAATAATCATATTGACCTATAAAACCTTCTTCACAAATAACAGAGTATAATCCTCTTCTTTCCATAATTTTACCATTAAATTTCGACCATCAATTAAGCCCACATTTCACTTTCATAATAATTTAATATCAGTAAAATACCTTCTAATAATCTCCATCTTTTGATGGGCAAACGTGATTTACAATAAGACAAACTTTAAAAGTTCAGCAAGAAGAGATGTTTATTCTTCGCTATAGATCAGAGCTGGTATCCCATTATTTTTAGTAGCATTCTTTAGTAAATTATCAAAAGATTCTTCTCCCACATGATCCCTAAAAGCAACAGGAAACAAACACGCATAAGAAGAAAAGCAAGGACCCACAATATTACCATTTACTGCCTCAAGGAAAGAGGGCCGATTAAGAAAATCTACTATCATCACACAAACATGAACACAAAATCACTACAAGTAGATCAGAAGAGATGAACACAGAAAGCGCTCCAAGAAGCTCGATTAGAGCTTCAAGAAGACATTCTTTACATCACATTTTTTATATTATTTGCATGTATGCCCTATTTGCCTATAGTGTTGTCTAAACGGTATGACTTTATTTTATTGGGCGCAGTAATTTAGAACACGTCGTTGTTTTAGAATTAATTTTATATATTATATTAAGTAAATCATATAATTATGAATTAAAATTTTTTAAATATTATAATTTATACTAGTTTGATCAAAATAGTTCATTATATGCACATAACCTAAGTCACATAGGAGCTCAAGTTCATGGAATAGTTTTTTATTTTACAAATAGTGAAATGTTACATTTTTTTCTTGATATTGGAATAAAAGTTTTTTAAAATATGAATTATGCTGGAAATATGAATAATTGAATTAAGCTTTAGAGATATTAAATGCGTTGAATTATGTTGGAATATCATAAATAAATTTTAAATTTTAAAATTTTTATTTATTATTTTGAAAACTTTTTAATCTTATTATTATAATTTATATTCTCACAATAAAATTATTTTAATCTTTATACATTCTTATTATGTCTTAAAATTTTTCAAATATATTTAATATGTGTGTGTAATACGTGTACATTTATAACTTGATGAGTTTTATATCAAATTTTAATTTATAATTATTAAAGATGTTACATGTGAATTTTAATATGTCATCCACTAGAAGGAGTTTAAATTTAAGATTCAAAGCAAAGAAAGCCTGCGACATGTTTAAGAAAATAACTCCAATTGTCAACAATGCCTTTTACAACCTCAAAAATATGAATTTGTCGTGAAATATATTTAGAAATAGAAAACCCTTCTATTGCTTCACCCAAGCATGATCTTTTTTCCTTCATCAAAAAGAATTTTAGAAATAGCGTTCTTCTAATCATTACCTACATGGTTTTGAACTTTGGTTCCATTAATTCTCACTCAAGAACTCTCACTATGGTCTTATGATTGTTAAGTAAAGGCAATTTAGTATGTAAAAGACGCTCTAAGGTTCAATCATTAAACCAAAAATTTATCACCATCCTCAAGCTCCCATACAAGTATGACACCGCTTTCTCTCATTTTCAGAATTTCCTTCCACATTATGAATCGACAAGCTTATGCTTGGCCTAAAGAGAATGTTCATTATAAAGATAGTTGTTTTTCATATGTATGTATGTATATATGTATGTATGTGTATATATATTATGAATTTGTCCCGATAATTAGATAATAAGAGTTTAGGGGATTTTTTTTAATGAGTACATACGACTCCACTTTTCATGAGGTTTAAAGTTATTAGGATTCTGAAAATGTAATGAGATGTATGATTTTAAGTTTAAATGAGAGATGTATAACAATGCTTACAAATTTTAGCAATAACTTAATTCACAAATCAATAAGAAAAATAGTTGTTCAACTTCGTTATATTTATAAGTTTAATGGGAGATCAAAAAGAATATTTTTATTAAAACATCGAGTTATAAATACCATATAAAATACTGTAAAAAAAAGATAAAAAACACACCAAAATTTTCTTCACAGTGGATATAATTCTCAATTCTTTGACTCATCATACTTTGAAAAATAAATACATCACTTTATTATAAAGAATTCATTTAAACATTTGCTTAAAATTAGAATTATTAATATGTAAGGGTTGTTGAACTTAAAAAAAAAATCTTCTTTAAAATATTATATCTAAAATTCACCCTTTTTTATAAAAAAATTGAAAATATAAATTGCAAACTTTATTTGTCCACTGGAAGGCGTCCTTACTCATCCAAGTCCTTACTCATCCAACATTATTTAATTACATATAAATTAATTATTAATTATTATTGAAAGAAGTATTTATTCATCGCTTCCCCTCTCTGCCCGAAACCCTAGCCTACATTCTCCCCTCTCTCGGTTTCCGCCAAACTTCCCATCTCCGCCTAAAGCCTCCCTTATCTCCTTTCCCCTCCCGGTTTCGCTTAAAATCATCGCCTTCGTGAACGATCGTGGCTTACGTAGACCACCGAAACTTCTATCTTTCTCATCCTTCCGCTGCGCGCCTACCAGAAACCATTGAGGAAGGTAAGCCTGTTCGCGCCAATCTTCCTCTTCGCTCGTCCCGGATCTACTAAATCCGACGATTCACGGGATTGACTAAATCCCGGATTTACGGTGAATTGGCGTCATTTTAGGATTTACCAGGTGTCAGGATTGTCGGAGATGCATTTTGCTGTTTGGCAGGATTTAGCGTAAATCTTCCTTTTAGTTTAGGTATTTTGCAAACTGGATTTAGATGTTCTTCTGCAGGACTCGCACGCTCTATAAACTCCGGCAACGTGGGTTGAAAACCTAACCCAAGGCAAAATTGCAGCAGGAGGATCACTGTGCAGTAGAACAATATAGCCGACGGCAATGGTAAATCTTTGTCCCGTTATCCAATTTCGAATAACTAGGCTAATTGGCTATTCATTTCTTCTACTCTTACACAGACGTTCAAGCGCAGAAATGGTGGTCGCAACAAGCATGGCCGCGGCCACGTCAACTTTATTCGCTGCTCCAACTGTGGAAAATGCTGCCCCAAGGTTCTCGCAATTCTATAACGTGATTTTTTTCATGGTGTTGCACGTGCGTAAAAATTCAGTTAGCTGGTTCAGTTCTGATCCAGTAAAAAAAGTGTTATGGCTCGTTTTCTTTTTTGTTTGCAATTGCTCTGCATCATCAAATTGTTCGTATGATTTGAATGTGAAATGCGAGTTTGATGAGAACTCTGCTATCTTTCTGTGTTTTTTCTCAGGATAAAGCTATCAAGAGGTTTCTCGTGAGGAATATCGTGGAGCAAGCTGCCGTGAGGGATGTGCAGGAGGCCTGTGTCTATGAAAGTATTACTGCGACTTCAATATTCTCTTGAATTTTCTTTTCTTTTCACTTTTTACCTTATCAAAATATTTTGTTGTAGATTATACCCTTCCGAAGCTCTACGCCAAGGTCCAGTACTGTGTTTCCTGCGCTATTCACTCTCATGTTGTAAGGGTTAGATCCCGCACTGCCAGGAGGGTTCGCGAGCCTCCACAGCGGTTCAGGCGCAGGGTATTTGATCTCTCATTTGATATTTCATATTACTTTTGCTGATTCAGTTGCAAATCCATGATGCCATTTTTTTTTTCAATGATTACTTGTCAATAAAGAAATAGAAGTGTGGTCTTTAAAGAATTTAAGCTTATACTATCATCTTATCTTCAATGGGTGTCATTCTTTATTGCATTTATATTATCATTTATTGCTTCATTATACTTGGTTTTATCGTACATATTACATTTATATTTCGTGCTTGATTTTAATCTTCACGATTTTTCAATTTTCACATTGAATAGCTTGGTCTAACTCCACTTTTGTGAAGTTTACCGTGTAGAGTTTCGCATTTTCCTTTGTCATATGCTGTACCTTTTTACACATGGTACTTTTTTAGACGTGTTATTTCTTTGTTCCAAATTTTACTTCAAAATTCATTCATGTTCAATTGCTTACTTTTGCGGATTTGTTTGGGGCAGCTGCAGCTTATCCAGCTTATCCTGATAAGCTGCTGATAAGCAGCTGATCCGAATAAGCAGGCTGACTGTTTGGTTTGTGTGTTTCGAAAACAACTGATTTTGGATAAATGACTATTTTGCCCCAGTTTTGGATAAATTGTTTAGCTGTTTGGTTTGTGTTTGAAAAACAACTAATTTGCAGCTTTTTGTAGATAAAAAATCATTCAGAATGGCGCAGTGTTGTTGTATACACTAAAACTTTAACGACTACAAATCTGACAATTGAGAACCAAAAATATCAATTCATAACAATACACAATTATGAGTATTTTAATAATTTTATTTAATTATTTTTTATAGCATTCATGCTTCTCGCCCGGCTTCGTTCATGCTTCCCGCACGGCTTCGATAATTCAAAGGAATAAATGCACGTGCCTTCATTTTTTTTAATCATATAAAACCTAAATTTATACATTATAAATTTTAATTTTCAAAAAATTATTTCTAAATTATTTGTAACATAAATTGTAATCAATAATTTACATTTTACACTAATTCAAAAATAAATTAAATTAAATTTAATTTCTTAACAAATTTACATGTTGCCACACTTAAAATACATAAGCTACATGAATCCGTTTTTTCAGTTGCGTCCTATTTATATAAAATTTTCAATATTTAAAATGATGTGCTATATTTTAAAAACGTTAGTATTAACATTTTTTCATGTGATGTAATTTCTTTTGATATTATATGAACATTAAATTCCAGAGAGCGAATAAGCAGAAAGCAAGCTCAAATAAACGAAAATATGCAGGAGCTGAAGAAACTGAAGCAAAGAACCTTATAACCCTTATTTTATTACGCAATTAGCACAAAGTACAGACAAATATATATATATTACATGTCAATGGATAACAAACTAACATTAGACAGTTGAAAACGGGAAAAAAAACCAATAACATGTTGAGAGGCTCCTCCCTTCCATTTGCTGGCTTCCTGCCTCTCTTCCATGGCCTTCGTTCATCAATTATAGAGGGCTTTTCTTCCTTACAAGAAGCCTCTGCATCCAATACACCAAGCCGGGCAACAACAGAGGCCCCAACAACAAAGAAATCAATCTACTTTGTGGGTGGGGGTGGCGGTGGCAGTTTCTGTGGCTGAAATTGTAGCCGACAGTCATCCATGGTTCCATTGGGCTGATCTGAACCTCCCACGATAATAGCTCCGCCGCCTAATTTGTGTTGAGGTGAACCAAAGCTGCGCTCCTGAGTCTAATTCATACACTTTATGTAGGTTGCAAAGCCATTGTTGCTCTGATGAATCTTCAATTGTCTCTCCTCAATCTTTCCAGTGGAGAATTCCGGTCGCCCAATATTCAAGTCCTTCCCAAATATCATGGGCGCCTAATGGGAATTTTGGACCTTTTCAACCTTTTTTCCCCTCCATGAGAAGTAGATCCCTGTGAGAACAACGATCTTATCATCTGCAACCCTTCGAAGCTCTGCTTGATAACATTCACAGAACCTAATTCTAGAACCCCGGTGTCAAACGACACAAGAACGATGGTCTGGAATCCAGCCGCCGTCGCCAGAAATGCCCTAACACAGTAATTATTTGCCGATGCCCATACATGTTTGCTTGAAAGCAATACATGGCCAGGTGCACCCTCTCCTTGGGGAAACGCGAAGTACATGGATGCAAGAAAAAACATCTCAGCATAGGTAACTCGGTTAAGCCCGAGAGCATAATTCTCATCATCAGAGCCTCCGTAGACCAGATGAAGTTTTTGCAATACACGCTTCATCATGTTCTGGTGTGCCGCTTGGCCGGCAGCAGGCAAGGCTTTGAGCTCCTCCTCGCCTTTGCTAGGCTCACGGAGATGCCTGTTCCCCCCAACCGAGGACTACGTCCCCAGATTTTGACCGCAAGATCTGCCAGAAAATGGTGAAGGACCAAACAACGCCACTGAGAGGAGCGAAAGAGAAGCACTGGAAATGCCGAAGAGAAGAGGAGGATCGAAAGAGAAGCACCGGAAATGCCGAAGAGAAGAAGAGGAGCGCCTAGAGTTTCAGAGTTCGGTCTCGAGAAAGTGCGAAGAATAGCGGGGAGGGTCACGGGAGTCATTCGAACCTAGATGCGAACGAAAATGCCGAGGAAGAAGCTGACCGCGGGGGTCATCCGACTTATCGCGTGTAATACAAATCTTAAACCCCTTTTTCTCAGATCAGTGCCCGATAAACGCAATCCAAACACTAAGGTGGCGTTTTTGAAAACGCCGCCGTACTTTTAAGCTGTCCCAAACGGGTCCTACATTTCTTGTTTTTCTTATTATTCATCTGATAAATATGGATGTAGTTTGTCATCTCCCGTTCATTCATTTATTGGATCTATGATATTTAAATATATCTCACTTTGATGTTACCTGATTTTTCATTATTATAGATTGATAATTACTAGCTCCATTATTATTAAAATTTCTCAAGGCTCGAGATTTTGTTCTATTAATCTTAAATCCATTTCTTCTAAATATTTTATTTTAATAATTTAAACCTCTCCTGAACTACAGAAGAGATAGGGCTTTTATATTAAAATGACTTTTGAGAAGAGCATGCGTGTGCCTTGAACATCTTTTGAATGCATCACTATAACCAATTGAAAAAATACTTTGGATTTCCAATATTTTTTTACAATCGCGGGTTTTTGATTACTCTCCAAAATCCCTTATGTGATAGTAAGCATTATCTTATCATACATCCATCTGATAACTTGAATGCATCATTGATAAATGTTTTCTTGTTTATGCTTGTGTTTCACCGTGTTCTTGATTCAGAATCTGGTGCTAAAGGCATTGGAATTGGTAGGAAGTATTCAGGTCAATATATTTGGATTTTTATGGAAAGATTTGAATTATAACCGGACTCTCATCACTTCTCTGCCTTAAAACAATGAATGCATCTGCATTTACTAGTGGAAAAATGGCACAACAACAACCTTTGGTTTTTTTATGTGGCAATCTAACTAGAGAGGAAAAGGGAGTCCTTGAGCACTTGCAAAGCTTCAAGGCCAAAACAATTAAAATTTATTCAAAATTCAAACAAACTTGAAGACATGAGTTGCCCTTATTATAGTCTGTTCATATTTGCAAATTATTGAAGGTTAATTATGCAAACATTCTTGAGTCTTCTTTTATCATAGTTTTCCATTTTTAGTTATTTTTTCTCTTGCTAATAAAAAAATTTCCTCTTCCTTTGTTGCGTATTAAATGTATCATTTCGTTTTCACCTCTTTGTAGGCATGGGCTTTTGAACATTTATGATGGCTCATTTTCCTTCATTTGATGCAAATCAACTATTTTGATGATGCTTTTTTGTTATTTTTTTTTAAGAATAAGGTTTTTTATATTTAGTTAGGATGCTTGAAATTTATGGTCTTTTCTATCCCCTTTACAGTTGGAACAACAAATCACCAAGCTCTATCTTTTCCCATTATAAGCATGATTTTTTTTTGGTAAAGGAGGTTGCATATATATCCTTACATATATGGGGTATCATTTATTACATCACAATTGCTCTAATGGTATGATTTCATAAAGATATCTTAAATGAAATATCTTAGGAAAGAAAATCTTAGAGTGGATTGCTTAATGACTTGACAAGCATTATCCTTTTAAAACCAACTTAGAGAATTTGGTTTTGAATAACAAATAATAGAAGTGAAGAAATTTCTTCCCACATTATTTTTTTTTTATGTAGTAGTTGAAATTTTTTTTTCTCATATCTTCCAGTTTCGACTTATTGTTAGGATGTAAATTCTAACAATCATTAATCTTTTATCTCAAGTTTTCCGCGGTAATGACATTTGTCTAGTGTCTTGCTTATTTGTAGTTGACCTTTGGCGAGTATTTTTTTGTCTTATGGAAGATATCTAATTCTTTGCTCGAGTGCTATATCTTTTGCACTAGCTTTGAGAGCTTTAACAACTGGAATAATATTCAATTCTATTTGACATTTTTTCTAAAGCCTTGCAACATAATTCATCAATACAAAATTTTTATTTAACTAAAATTTTAAAGTAACTCCTTTTCTTCTAAATTTTATGTTGTATTTTTGTACACTTTGCTAGTTATCTTGCTTCAATTGTCCTTTTTATTCCTTTAACTTTAATTTTGTCAAGGTAGACAAATCGTAGTTTTCAGTTTGCGATTCCATCATATATTTGTTTTTGAGGTCATTTTCAAACAAACATATGCAATCTTTTAGGATAATCTTAAACCAAGAACCTTGCTTCAAGATGCTTTTATCAATTGTAAATTGCAACGACTTTGATCATATCTTTAATTTTTCTCTTTGTTTATTGATTCTGTGCAATTTGTTGTCTTTTATTTGAAACCTCTTCTTTTTGTCTGGATAGATGATGTTGGTCAGATGGTGATGCTGCCACACCTTTGCAATAAGGACTTCAGAGTTGGTCATCATTGTGGCCATTTGATAAGCGATTAACTTGTCTGACTATTTCTTGGATATTAAAGGGGCTTTAAATCTCTCCTCTTAGTCATAGATTTCACTCCTAAAACCACTATAAACACTACAATTCTTAGGTTTGAAAAATAATTATGTTGGAACACATGGTGATGCAAAAAAAAAAAAAAGAAGAAATTAGATGTCAATAGGCTTATAAAATCAGTGGGAAGTATATATGATCAGATTTGATTGCTTTATTTTGAGAAGAAAAGGGAGCCTTGAAGTTTTTGCAGTGTTTGGATGCAAATAGATAGGAATGAGGAGAGCTGACAGAAACTTTTATGGCTGGAGTCCATTTTCATTCGGACATATCTGCATGTTCATTCAAAATTTACATGATATTCTCTCCTTTTGATCTTCTCATGGCCCCTTTTTTATTTAGGGTCTGTTTGGGGCAACTGCAGCTTATTGAATAATTTGCTGATAAACTGATTAAAAATAATCTGCTGATAAGCTAGGTGCGATGGCTATTATAAATTTTTATTTTTTTTTGTAAAAGTCAGACTGCAGCCGGAAAGCTCTCACCGCACCTAGGACCTAGGTGCGGTGTGAAAACGCAGTTTACCCAAATAGTTCAGGTGTGTTTTCAAAACGCTACCACACCAAATAAACTGCCCCAAACGGACCCTAAATATTTCAATTGCAGATTTTTGCAATAAAGTCTTCATTTTATTTGATTTGGCAAATCTATCTTCAATATTACTTGTAGTTGAGAGCCTCTCGATTTATGTCTAATTAATTAGTCTCATGGTAATCATTGTTTTAAATCAATAAACAACTCAATACTTTTTTTGTTATAAATCTTTTTTATTAATTATTTTTTGCACAAAAATTATTCCACAAGTTATCTTTGTATATTTCAACTTGAGTCTTTGTGGATTGTGATTTTCCTGGTTATTCCATTACCCTCCTTTCACTTCTATCGGATCACTCATTTTACTTCCACATAAGTGCCCAATTCTAAATTTTTTGCTTTTCTTAAAACACCTACTCTTTAATCAAATATTGACATTGTTTTAGTCACTGAAACAAATTGGTCAACCATATTATTCTAGCTTCAAAACTCTTTATATCTAATTATGTATCCCATTTATTCTTGAATGTTTATCTTTATTCATATTCTTCCGAGTCAACTTAAATTTTTGGATAAGTTTCAGGTGCTTTGCATTTTTGATTTCTTTTTTTAGTTTTATATTCTTTAATTTAATACTATCATTTTCTCATCAACACCATTTGCCTTTGTTCAGCTGTTAAGGTTTGTCATAATAAATCGTTGTTATGCAAATATTCTTTGTGCATTATCTTTAGACTGTTAGCTTTGATGAATGCATTTTTTTTTAACTCTAGCATTAAAAAAAAATCACCTGGGTGTTAGTTTTGTAAATAGAAATTTTTTGAGTGCTATTCCCTAACTATATGGTTATCCTCCATTGTACATTCCACAAGCATTTTTTTTGGTTAAAGTTTTGATCATTGCAAAATGTATGATTGGAAACTTAATTTAGTCAATCAGTGTTATATAGCAGGAAAAAAAAGGCTTAAAGATAAAAGCAACACTCCTAACTCATATTTAGCTTTAAGCTGTTTATAATTTGAAGTAGTAGTTGGGCTCTGTTTTGAATCTAACGCATTCTGGGAATAACTTCTATATTTAAATTATGTTACTCAATTTTTAAAAATCAGGGATAGACTGAGTCATGGTCTATTTCGTAATATAGATAATGCATGAATTTCTAGATATATCTTGCTGGAAGGATCTTTTTTGTGCTTTTGTGAAATTAAAGTTCTATTACTTTGCAATATATTTTTTTAGGCGATCAAATATGACTTAGGTTTGCCTACATTTCTCAATCTCTCATATATGCTTTATTGGACCATCTCTGTATGCTGTAGGAGTCAACTAAAGCTCAGATGAACAGCTCCAGTTTGTTCACTTTTGTACTTTTCTGCTTTTATTTCTTAAGCTTTTTTCTCAAATAGAAATTATCTTTTGTTTTGTCGCAGTGGAATTTTCTCACTGCTTCATGAAAATCACCTCGTTTTATTATCCGTTAGTTTTACTGATGGCATCCATCAATGACAACTCCTTTTTATCTCAATTGCACGAGTTACTTTGACTTGGCCTATAGGATGAACCCACCCATAGAGACTATCTATCAATCCTGTCTAGTTATTATTTTAGCGATTATATGGGATGGTTAATTTAATTAGACAGACCATATTAGTTGATACCAACAAGATGTGATTGTGTTGAGCAATGCCAATGGTTGTATTTAGGATTCTTATTTTTAAAAAACGGTATGGATCGGCCAGTTCCACCTGCTCAACCGTGAACTGGTCATTCAATTGGTCATTAAATCGTTTCAATCCAAACATATAACTATTTCTTGCATGGAACCGGTCACAAATGGGGTTAAACCACAAACTGGTGAAATGGTTCGATTTCTTAATAATCTACCTCTTTAAATATTATTTAATTTTATCCTTTGATTTTGGTCGGATGGCTACAAATAAATATTTAACTTAAAAATAGAAAAAAATTCATGTTTTATAATTGTGATTTTAGAAAATTATTTAAAATACTCAAAAGTGTTCTTAAATTAAAATATTATTTAATTAATCTATAATTATAATATTATTTTTGTATTATAATTATAATTTTAAATTATATTAAATAATTTTAATATTTGTTTTGTCATTATTTTAACTCGGATTAGATTATTGAACCTTGAATCTTGCATTCTTTTGATTTGTTGGCTAGAAATAAAATATTTAAATTTAAAATATAAAAACTATCATGTTTTATAAATTTTTTTTAGAAAATTATTCATAATATTCAAAAGTGTTGTCTAAAATTAAAATATTATTTATGTAATCTATAATAATAATATTATTATTATATCATAGTTATATTTTTTAAATCTTATTAAATAATTTTAATATTTTTTTATGTCATCATCTTAATTCTGGCTGGATCATTGAACTTTGAATCTCACATTCTTTTGATTTGTTGGCCAGTCTGGTTTTCCTAACCGTGGTTATAATTCATAGTGAGGCTTATTTATGTTGTAGAATATGTCGTGTGTTAAATTTAAAAGTATCAAACCAATACTTATTGTTTGTCTAGTTCTTCAATGGATTTGATTTTAGGGTTGTTTATTTTCCTAATATTAGTTTAATTTGAGTTAATTCAAATTGTATTTGCAGGAGGAAATTGGACGACCTGCTCAAGGAGGGCCACCTCGCCCTGGTGCTGCCGGTGCGGCTTCTGTTCGCCCATGAGCTGGTGGTTCTCATTTCAACAATTTATCCGGTTTTAATTTCAAAGTATGTTTCGTGCTTCTAAGTCTTGAACCGCAACATTTTTGTATTCTCAAATGTTGAATTTTAAGTATCCTGTAGTTTTTTGTTGGACTTATTTTGTTTGAATTTCAGCATCCATCCTTAACTTTTAAAGTTGGTTTGCATAGTTAAACTATTTTTTCATGTTCTGATGATCCTTTTTATTTTTAATGAGATAATTTTTTTTTGAAAATTGCATATATTGTCTTAATTAAATTAAAACATACGAAAGGAATGCTTGGATGCACCTTCATGTACAAAAGTATGACCTACATTTACATGCTTTAAAACAAAAGAGCCTTGGATGGTAAGCTGAGCACAAAAATGGGTTGTCTTGTTGCCTTTGCGGGGGCATGCATAAAGAACGCGGATCTGATGGATGTAAGAAAAGCTAACTCTGGTGCAGTTTGCAATCGTTTTTGCCAATGCTTTTCTTTCCAATGTTGCCCTCAAAGAGTTGATGATATTAATGTTGTCCCTTTCAATGAGAACACTTTTACACTCCAACATCCATGGTTTGCAAATGCTTTGTATGGCTGCGGTGGCATGGAGCTCCACATGAGTGCTACCCTATTGTTCAAACCTTAGACCATAATGACTTGGACCCCCACTACTATGCAGGAACTTCTTTCCGTCTTTTTTTCATCTTTTGACACAATACAATTAAGATCACCTCCAACAATGGTTGGTAATTCAATATTATAGTAGCTGTAAATAACTTCCCACAATCTTCGTGGAACAAAGTGCTCATTACTTGTGTATATTGTGCCACTCCTCCAAGTTCTCATATCCAGAAGCCTTGTTAACCCTTAATGGGATTGTGCATCAACTCGTTGCTAAAGGAGATAATATCTCTCCACCACAACACAGTGATCCCGTCTGATTTACCTGCCCACTAAAGGTTGAAAGGTGAAATCCCACTTATTTCGAGCGGTGATGTCAACTTCTCTATGACTGAGCTAATCCATTCTCATATTAACGAGACCAACAAAGAACAAGTTGTTCTCTTCAGTTAGTGCTTGCGATAGTTGTCTGTAACCTTTTTGCCGATACCTCTTGAGAATTTTAAAGAAAGATGGGCGCCATTGGGTAACTAAAGGGGGCACGTTCCCCACGTCCATTCTTTCTTCAACATTCTTCTTTCATTTGTTACCACCGGGCCTAAATGAAGCTGCTCCAAAATGAGAGGTTGAGATTCCTGCCTTACCAGCTCGTGCTTTGGTGCCACCAAGTCCCTTAGCAGTCTATCAGATTCTATCGAGAAGAAGACTCCGTGTAGCCTTGGATGGTTGGATCTTCCATGCCAATAGAAAGCTCACTCAAAATATTCCTTGGAATCAACTCGGAATCTTCATCAGATGGCAGATCATCACTTTTCGGTTCGTGTCAAACATTTTCCGCACTCTCACCTCTATCCTTATTGGAGTGAAACAAGCTTCTCTTATCATTGATTTTAGTATCCTTGGCCATTTCCATCCCCTTGAGACCAAAGTCCACTGTCCCAGCTCAAATTCTGAGGTCCCTTCTCCCCTATCAGCATTAAACCTCCGTTGCTTGCCAACCTTTGAATTGCACGTGGCACTGTTCATACACACATTAATATGCTGCACAATATTCTCGAACCCTGAAAGTGGAGCAGCTTCCTGGATATTATAATGGACCTCCGTTCGCTTTTCCATCCTGCCCTGAAGTGCTATGTAAACCCTTATTAAGAGGGTCATTAACATTGGCCATGCTCATGTTTGCTTGCTCCTGCAAAAGAGAATTCCCAATATTGTTCCTGTTTGACCTCTCATCACGACTAGGAGCTTGTTTGCTTTGAGTAAGCTTTTGACTAATTTTGCCACAGTTAAACCACAGAGGTGAGATCCCTTCATATTCAAAACTTGGGTAAAATTCACCCTCGACCTCGAAGACCCATGTCCCGGCTTTCAATTTCTTTGAAGGTGAGTTTAAGACTTACTGGAGCATACACTTTTCGCCACCACAAATTGGTATTGGTATCCAACCATAATGGTTGTCCCACTGTTGCTGCTATATGGAGGATATTAGTACTATCCTAATAGAGGAGAGGAAGTTGTGGTAGTCTGTTCCAGAGTGGTGCCGAAAAACCACTAAGAGAATCCTGTGAGAAATTAGTCCTCCATATACCAAGCCCTATAATGTGGCCTGCTACAAACCATGATTCCCGGGAAGAACCACATCTCTGGCTTCAACTGCATTCAAAATGCCAAAAAAGGTCATTTTGCACCGTGGCAATTTGGGTGTTTCCAAATTGGGCCCATTTGTGCTTAGGTTCCAGGCTTGAAACGGACAAAGGAATGTCTTCCCAATATCTTGCCCACCAGTTTCCCTTCAAACGTCTGTATATTTTGCTGTTCACATTTTAATTTTAACAGTCCCATTGGCACTAATGAAATCCTTGTGCTTTCATTCATTGTGACCAGTATACCAGTTGGTTTCTGCAAAGCATTCTGTCTAGACTGACCGGGGTCCAAGCCAACTCCTTGTTGCTTTTTAGTCATGCAAAGCTTGTTGTAGTTCTCCAAACTTGATCCTTTTGTCCTGCAAATTGCCCTGGGTAGTCCCCATTCCAGTGCTAGACTGAAGCTGCGTGAGAAAGTTTGGGGCAATAGGAGCTTGGTGTTCAGCGGCATTGCACAAACATCTGGTTTGCTTCTCACTAATGCAATTGGGTGAGGACTTCTACCACCTGAAATGAAAGATTCACAGTTGACACCCATACCGTCCTTGTCTCTCCTAAATAGGGCCACCCTCCCTGTGAATTTCTTATCCACAGCCATATTTTCATAATTACCACCCAGCTTAGACGACAAAACCGAATCATCCCCATCTTGTTGGACATTTTGAAATTGTGAAACCTGGATGTTGCCTGCAGCATGCTGCTATTCGCAAGATTAGGTTTAAACCTAACTTTATTTTGGTTCTTGATAGGGGAGCCAACATAATGCTTCAAACCTCCCCCATGTTTGTTTCTTGTTGCCTATTGTGCGCGAGCTGAACTGATCTCCATGCCCACAGTTTCTTCAACTGAAATTTGAGTAGTTTCTTGCGATTCCTAATTGGTAAACCGTCAGCCTCGTCAACAACTGCGCGGCTTTGTCCCAAATCATCACTTCCACCCTTGCTATGGATGCCATCCTTCTAGTAACGGAATTAAGCGCCCGAACAATCCCCAACCGCCACATCCATGGTTGCCGCACTCACTATTGAAACATTTGCTATTGCTGCCACCCCACCCCTCCCTAGAGTGGGAGGGTGACCGCCAGCCAGCCACCCACACCCATACCCAGAGCTCCTCTCTCTAGAACGAAAGAATATTAGCCGTGGAATTCACATACATGCAGACACATTGGACAACCAGTTTGTACATCATTGTACCCAATTGTCTATCATACGATTGTATAAGGAGTCCGCATATCTTCTTGAAGTTGGTGGATCCTTGTTGTCTATAGAAAAATGACTTTTAATTGAGTTTTTTTTTTTTTTAATTAAAATTTATTTTAGTAAGAAGTCTAGAAGGCATCACCATTGTTATATGATATATGTTGGTAGTAAATTATGAACAACGATGATTCAATGCTACACAATCAACATTCTGATTTATCTTCAATTGAATATCTTAAATTTAAGAATTTCTGGATTGCTTTTCTTTGTTTGTTATTTCATATGAATAGAAAATTCATTTGTTTGGTGACTGTAATTTTATTTTCTTACAAACATAGCCTTAAATTCTCGTACATACCACCAATGCCATGTGTATTTACATATCTAACTCCAAATTTTGATTTTTAATTTAATAAAAGGGTAAAATGAACATACGTATCATACAAATCTTTAATTTTCGGATGTAGCATGGCTTCAGGTTTGGCAGACTTTTTATTTGAAATTTAGTAAATTTACAGATGTAGCACAATTTCTTACGTGTGTGTGTGTGTGTTGTGTGTTATATATATATATATATATATATATATATATATATATATATATATATATATATATATATATATATATATATATGAACCATGGAAAGATGTATTTCACTTTTAAAAAATGATAATAATAATATTTTTGATGTGTTATTACAAATTTTTAGTGCTGTGTAAATATGAATGTTTAGGTGAGATCTAAATGCATGAGGATTGTGTGCTCTATATTAAATGCCTCTTTAAATTTTTGCTGTTAGATTTGTGCAGGAGCATATGACTTAGTAATTTAATTTAAAATATGATTTTAATTGGTGTATCTAAACAGAAAATAGCAAAAAAGGTTTTTCAAACATGCAGATATAGCTTTTATGTAGCTTGAAAATAATTATATTCGATTGATTTCATAATTCTCTTTTAACCGATGAACAGTATAGATATTATGGTACGATTATTTTTTTATCATCCATTTTAATTATTTGTATAATTAATTTAAACTTTATTAAGAGTCACTGACATAGTATATATAATTTTAAAAATCATATCATATTTTACTTTAACATAGCCTCAATAGTATATCACTTGCATCACATATTAATTCAAATGTTTTTTTTTCAGAAACAATAATATGTGCAGTGATTAATTTTTCCTTTAATAAATTGAAGATATTTAGATATTTCCGATTAATATCAAATATCACATCCTTTTTCAAAAGATGACACCGAGACTAGATAATTTTTGAAAAGTATTTAATATATCGTACGTAAAATCTAGCATATCGTAAAAAACTCTTAACTCCTCTCACTGTTGTAAGTGGATGTAGTTTAGCAATTACTTGAATTTTTGCTAGATCTACTTTCATGTTACTTTCATAAATTTTGTCCCATCACAATTTCTCTTGCGACCATAAATTTGCATTTTTCGTAATTGAGAACTAGATTTATTTCTTGACAGCGTTTTAGAAATCTTGTTAAATGATATAAGCATGAATCGAAAGAGGTTCCAAAAATTGAAAAGTCATCCATGAAAACTTCAATTCCTTTCTCAATTAGATTGCAAAAAATTGACATCATGCACTTTTGAAAATTTGCATGTGCATCACAGACCAAATGACATTCTTCTAAAAGCAAAAGTTTCATAGGGACTTTTGAATGTTGTATTTTCTTGATTCTCAGGAGCTATAGGTATTTGGTGGTATCCTGAATATCGATCCGAAAAACAGAAATATCGATGCCCACCTAACCTACCAACATTTGGTCCAGAAAATGTAGAGAAAAGTGATCTTTTATTGTATCGAGATTTAATTTTCTATAATCAATACAGATTAACCACCCATTGACTTCTTGTTGGAATTAATTCATTCCGTTCATTTACAGCTACGGTTGCTCCCCTTTCTTAGGAACACAGTGAATCAAACTAACCCAAGAAATAAGATAAATAATTCCTGTATCCAACCACTTTAAAATTTCTTTCTTTACAACATTTTTCATGATAGATTTCAATCTCCTTTGGGATCCGCCCTTGGCTTGTGATTATCTTCCATTAAAATTTTATTCATACAGATTGAATGGCTGATAACTTTAATATCTGCTAACGTCTATCAAAAGACTTTTTTATAATTTCTCAAGTTTTTCATTAAATTTTTTTTCTTGATCTTCACTTAAGTCCGAGGATATTATAATTGGTAATGTTGATGACTTCTCACGAAAAAGCATACTTTAAATATGTAAGGAGTACATTCATCTTAAGTTCAGGAGGTTTCTCAATTGAAGGAATAATTTGTTTACTTTTTTCAGTAGTGTCTAAAATCCCAAAATTTTCTTGAACATAATTTGAATCCTTAGTGATTATCTCAATTGATTTATCTTGAAAATCAGTTTCATTCTTATAATCTAATTCTTGTTGTCCTATTTTAACTTCACAACTTTCTTTGAAATGGTTACTACTTAAATCATCAATAATCTCCATTTTATAACATTCATCATCTTTTCCTTTAGCTGAATACTTCATAGATTTTAATCCATTAAAAGTAACTCCCTAGTCATTAACTCTCTTGGCCTGCTCTCCTTTTTGTACATCTATCATAGCTCGTCTAGTCACAAAGAAATGTCTCCTTAAACTGATTGGTTATTTCTTTATCTTCCTCCATATCTAAAATAATGAAATCCACAGGGAAGATAAATTTATCTATTTTTACCCGTACATCTTCTATAACCCCTTTCAGATATATAATCGATCGATCAGCTAACTGAAGGGTTACAGTTGTGGGAGAAATCACTCTTAATCCTAACCTTCTGAATATCGATAATGACATGAGGTTAATGCTAGCTCCTAAATCACATAAAGCTTTTCCACAAAATTTGTCTCATATCACACAAGGTATAGTAAAGCTACTAGAAGCTTTAAGCTTTTTAGGAAACTTTTTCTGAATTATTGCACTACATTCTTCACTCAATGCAATGGTTTTGTGATCTCCAAACCTCCTCTTCTTATTTAGTATATCTTTCTTAAGCTTAACATTACTAGGAATTTGCTCCCGTGCTTCAGGAAAATGAATGTTGATTGTTAGCTTTTTAAATATCTCTAAAAATTTTAAAAATTATTGTTCCAACTTATGCTGTCTATTTCCTTGGAGAAATAGGTGATGGTCTTTCAAAATTGATTTTATTTTGAGAGATAGATTATTCTATATTCTTAGGAATATTTTCTTCATGCTTTTCAGTTTTTTCAGGTTCCCTCTGAACTTCAATCTCTTTTTCCACTTCAGTAGCCAAATCTCTACCACTTCTCGACGACTTTTACTTGCTCTTGCTCTTTATTTTTATCTTTAGGATTAATTTTTGTGTTACTAAGAAATGTTCCCCGAGGCCTATTGCTAAGTGAGTTTGCAATTTGTCCCATTTGATTTTCAATATTTCTAATTTCATCACTTTGACTCTGTAATTGATTCCCCATCTATAACACCCCTTTTTTATAGATAATTTTTCCCCTTAATTTGTTGGTTATTGGTAAAGCCAAGAGGATAAGAAGATCTATAGCTAGTACTACCTTGGTTATTCCAGTTTTCAATGGGTTCACATGATTGTTCCCCCATTGCTAATTTCCATCACTAGAATTATTATTCTAGTTAAAGTTAGGATGGGTCTTCCAACCTTGGTTATAATAGTTAGAATATGGGTTATTGGGTCTATTATTAATTGCATTTAAAGTCTCATATAAAGGTGATTAAGAATCCATCATGTCCCAATGAGCATTCCTCGCTTACATGAGATGTTTGAGGTAAATTCATTCTGAATTGATCTAACTTCCTAGATATAACGACAACTTGAGATGCCAAAATAGAAATCACTTTAATGTTATGAACACTTGCTACTTTCTTAGGATTTACCATCTTAGAGGGCCATTGAAAATTTTCAGTAGCCATCTTTTCTATTAATTCATATGCTTCATCAAATGATTTTGACATTCATGAACCTCTAGCAGCAACATCAATGATAGTTCTAAGGGATCCTACTAACCCGTTATAAATGTTTAAATAATCAACCAGTCCGGCAAAGTGTGATGTGAACATTTCATAAGAAGTTCTTAAAATCGTTCCCAAGCTTCATATATTGGCTCACCTTCATACTGAATAAATGAGGTAGAATTGTTTCTAAGCTTAGCAGTTTTTAAAGGTGGAAAATTCTTTGCCAAGAAAAAAAAAAATTAAACATACACATACAATAGTAAAATTTCAAAAAATAGAATTAAACAAAACACTAAAAAATACTTAAATGTAAAAAATATTTTTAACATACAAATAAACACTTATATTGATAAACAACATTAGAATTTTCCTAATAAAATTCTATAGTTCAAATAAAATTTCTAAGTCAAATGTTCCGTTGCTTTCTTCCTTTCTCGGCAATGGCGCCAAAAACTTGACACCGCTTAATTGTACTTGTTTTGTACATATCTTCTTTAATTTCAGTCCTTGGTAAAGACACCAAAAACATTCTTTTTATTCCTCTATCCATCTTTTTGCTATATAGGTCCACTCTCGCAGACGACTGATCTGCTGTAGGTCTGCTCTTTCAGTGCTGATAACATAATTTTATGTTTTGATAGCGACTACTTCTAGTGGCGTAGGTTTTATATTTTCTAATTATCGATTTCAAAGCTTCACTAGGATTGAAACACAAATGCATGTATTGTTCAAGTAATATATGATTTTATTTGAAGACCACAATATTGATTCCACGCGATAGGTGAAAACTCTCTTTATAAGCTTAGTAAAACTTTACTTAAACTACAAATAATTATCTAGGGAATAAGGTCGCAAGTTTATGTGTAAAAAGAAGCAACTAATACTAATTAAGTTTTAAAACTTAAAGAAAATGCTAAGTGTTTCTAAACTAACTTAATGTAGAAGAGTTCAAATTATATGAAAGTCTTTCCCCTTGCAATAAGCTCATAATCAGTATAGGAATAAAATGTTTAAAAGTTTAAATGCAGTTTTGTGACAAATAGGAGCATACTTATTTTTTATCCTCTTCCAAGTGCATAAAAAGCATTGGCTAACTTAGAGTTAAGTTCATAAATCCTTGGTTATGCTGGATAGGTTTTAGTCTGTCACTCTAGATTACACACTGTGCCCACAGTTTTGGGACTAACCTAGCCTTAAGTTCCAAGCTTTAGATTAAATTAGTTAAGGTTCTAGTCTGTCACCATAGAATCATCAATTTACACTCATCAATACTTATTTCCCTATCTATTTGCACTAACATATGAACTACCTTATCACCCACTAGATTCATGTGATTCTTACTAGTTGAGGAATATATAGCTCTCCCGGGTCATTATGAATTCACAACAAGTTTTAACATACCAATTAGCCAGATTGAATACGTAAATTATGTACGAAGTAATGAATCATCACAAGTATAGAATAAGAGAAATTTTAAACAATTCTAATCCTACACCTGCTTATTATTTATTACAAGAGGAAATATAAATAAAACTACTCAAATTTCATGGGGATAACATAAAAAATATTATTTATATGAAAATTTAAGATTACACAGTAAAGCAGAACTCAAACAAAATTACAAGTACTTATCTTAAACTTCTCCCCAATAAAATCATTTGAAATTCCTTTGATGACTTCTCAACTCTCCTTACAATTTCACTCCTAGAGACACACAAAACAAACACCAAAAGACTCTCACAACAACCCCGACCCATCACTTCACAACAACAACCTTCTACTTTCGAGAGCCTCCTCTTCTTTCTTCCTAAGTCCTCTTTTCAATAAACGTTGAAATCCTCGAGATTCACTTCATACGTCCCTTTAAAATCCATCCAAATTTAATGCATTTAGAGAAAAATCAATTATGGCGCCTAGGTGCCTAACTGTGGCGCCTAGGTGCCTAACTATGGCACCTAGGCGCCAGCCTTCTAGAAGCCTATATAACTGCCTAGCGCCTAAGTGTCAGATCTTGGTGTCGGGCTCTCTATTTCCACGTACGGGGTCTGGCTCTTAGGCGCCAGAAGCTGACGCCTAAGCGCTACTTCATTTTGTGCCACCTTGCTCAATTTCCCCTTTTTGCTCCATTTTCACTCATTTTCTATAATTTCATCTCGTGTGCCTGAAATGAAAAATATGCAAAATATATTCTTTTAAAGTGCAATATCATTAAAAATAAGCATAAAAATATATAAAAAATTAGCACATTTTTAGGCTTGTCAAGGGTTTTGGACTTGCTCGACTCTTCTCGTGAAGGAGAGCGTTATGCTCACAAGCATGGTCAAAGCAAGGATAAGAAAAAAGAACTCTTTAAGCAACCATCGCGTATGTTAAAACTCTTGAAATCCTATTTTTTTTATTCCTGGAGCTCCCAAGGTCTAGTTAGAGAAATTTGGTTAAGATTTTTGTGCTGAGAGAAAAGCTCCAAATGTTAGGTGCTTTGCGATCCCCTTGCGAATCTAAAGTGTGAAAGCTACACATTTCTTAACCAAAAATTTGAAATTTGAGATTGTAGCAATCTTGCAGTTGCTATAATAGTTTTGTTCTAGTGATGGGAAGAATGAAATCTGCTCCTTGGGTCTAGAGAATTGAAGATCTCATGCTTTTGACATTCTGTAGACCGCAAAAGTTTTCTCCCATGAAAATACTTCGTGTCGAGCAAATGGAGGTGAGCAATTCTTCACCCTCCGCGACAAGTGGTTGATACACCTCATTACCATTCTACCCTAGGATCCCGTGAGGTCGCTCGAATGAGTTCAATTTTGTTGTTGAGCGCGATGGGATTTCTATTTTATGATGAGTTTTAAATTGCCTAAAATATTTTGTGTTTTTGTGTGTTTCAACGATTGGCCATCCACACTATCGGTTCAATCGACTACCTTCCATCGACTCAATTGATCAAATGTCACTAACCCGACTGACTCGATTAACTAGCTCAGTCGGTTTAATCGAGTGGCCACCATCGGTCTGACCGGTTCTCTCAGAAAGCTCCATCAACTCGATCGCTCGAGCTCCAGTGACACAATTGACTCGATTGAATACTTCCATCGATTCAACTAAATAGCTGCTACTGCTTGATTACTTTGCCTGACCACTTTCTTCGGTTGACTAATTGGCCATCACAGACTCGATCGACTTGATCGACCACTTTTGTCTGTTCGACTGATTAGACGCCACTGACCCGATCAGTTCACCTTATCACTTTCGTTGACTCGATAGGTCAGCCGACATTAGCCCGATACTCGATCGATCACTTCCCTTGTATCGATCAATCGAGCACCATCAGACCAATCGATTCGCTCGACCACTTCCATCGAGTTGATCGATCGACCACCACCGGAACTATCGACTTAATTGGCCACTTCCATAGGTTCAAATGATTGGCCGACACCAACTTGATTGGCTTGCTTGACCACTTCTGTTGACTCGTACGATTAGCTACCAATGGCCTGATTAACATGATTGACCACTTATGTCGGTTTGACCGATCGTCCTCCACCCGCTCGATCTGTTCGTCTGACCATCTTTGTTAACTTGATCGATCGACCGCCACTAGATTAATTGACTCGATCACCATTTTCATCAGTTTAACTGATTGGCCACCATCAGCCCGATCTGTTCGCCCGACCATCTTCACCGATTCGATCGATTGATCACCACCAGCCCGATCAATTCAATCAACCATTTCAGCAAATTCATCCGATTGACGCCACCATATGACTACAAAGCTAAGAGTATAAATTAATAGATAGATAATTGCTTCATATTGCATGTCTTGATGAGAAGTCCCCATACTTCTTCAACCTGGCCGAGCAAGCACAAATTTCTATTTAGGTGGTTGTCTAGTGCATTTAGGGTATTTGAGGCATCCCCTACCTATACGGGGAATAAGACCTTTGTAGGAGTGTCTCAGTTTTGTAGTCATACCTCTCTTATCTTCCCACTCCAGTTGCTTCCTTGCCACTTTAGCAGGTATAAGTCTCATTTCTACTCTTCCCACCTACATAGGGTAATAAGATTTAGTGTTTCCCTCTTTTGACCTAAGGCTTCTAAGGTTTTCTTGGATGATACAATTCATAAATTGCTGATAAGGGGCCTGCGGTTGTGTTTGGTCGACTACCTTCATGACCAAGTAGACTTAGGGTCCTAGTAGCTTGGGATGACGAATCTGTGTATCTTGACCTGACTATCTCTACATGATTATGGTTACTCTACCCTTCCTTTGTTGTACATAGTTTGAGACATGTAGCTCCTTTAATGCTTGTTGATGTCATCTTGTAGACCCTAATTGGAGGTAGACTCCACCCATTTAGGATACGGTGATTCACCCTCCACCCTTATGACCCGATTAGGCCAAGAAGCATACTGCAGGCCCGGTTATTTCATAGGCCTCAATCGTCGATGAGACACTACCCATTTGGGATGTGAGAGACTTACTCTCTGCTATGTGGTTTAGCAAAAGCTTAGAATGCATTGAGAGTCCAGTGAGATAACTGTTCTTTGTGAGACCCTTTTACTAGTCATGTAAAAATGTGAGCATGACTTATTTAATCGAGAGTATTTTTGGGCATCCCCTAAGATTTAATTAATCAAATGAGATACGTCACTTAGGGGGTGCTCTTGAACCCAAGAATAATACACAAATTTGGTCCTCTGACTAATCGGGTAGCTTATGTTGGTATTCTTTTTCTTTCTAATTTAAGGTATCTCGATCTGATCTTGTTTGGATGTACACTCTTAACATATCGCACAAGGTGTATCTCACATAACCTCTCAAGGTTCTTTCTTCAAAATTGTCTTTCTAGTCTTCATCTTATTTCCCTCTTTTTCAATCCCTCCTTTTCTCCAAATTGTTCCATTGGTTCAAGTAAGAGAGCACCTTGAAAAAAGGAATTTTAAGATGATGATTAGACAGGCTGGCGACTCAGATTTTACAAAGAAGAGCCGAAATATCAATCCTAGTTTCTTGTATTAATTCCATCATCCTTGATGGTTTTACAAGCATCTGACTGAAGTTGGATGATTTGAAGAGTGATTCTTTTTTTTTTTTTGTTAAAAGAAAAGAGGCTTGTCTTCATAGATCCATTAATTTACTAGTGTGGTTGAGTTTATATTTTGTTACTTCATTTGATACAACTTTCAAATGATCCATGATCTTATCATTTAGGCTTTGTTTAGTGGATCAAGTGTCTTTTGATGTTATGTTTGAGAAATGTGTTTGAGAAATGTGTTAAATATATATATATATATATATATGCGTGTGTGTGTGTGTGTGTGTGTGTGTGTGTGTGTGTGTGTGTGTGTGTGTGTGTGTGTGTGTGTCTTCTCGTTGATTTCTTCCTCCCACCCTCCTATACTGCAATTTCTTTTAGCCAGTGATATGTTGGAGCTCCCTTATCTCAGAATAGTCACTCCTCACTAAGCTTTATGTTACTGTTACTGCTGCCTGGATGAGATCATTGCTGGCTGGAGTCACGTGAGTTGTGCTCCTTCTTCCTCTACTGCTTTCCCTATTGACCCGACCACAATTACGCAAGTAAAATAGCTTATAAAATTATGGTTAAATTTGACCCCAAATCAGATTAAGCGGCTAATGTATGATAATTAAAGGTAAAAGTTTTGATAAATAAATATAAATCATACAATCGGGGTACTACGCAAGTATACGTATCGTTTCAAGTAATATAGAACTTTTTAATTAAGCTCCAGATATCGAACCCACGAGGAAGGTTAAGTACAAATAATTAAGAAAGAAAGATGAAAATCTATTTATAAACTAATCAACTAACAAGTACTAATATGCAAGTTATTAAAGTAACAATTGTAAATAAAATCGTAATTTAAATTCTTTCACATAATAAACAAAGATTCTTTCCCCATACGAAATATTTAATGATTAGTAAATATCTAAATTAGTTTGAGAACTTAGAATGTGGTATTGTGACGAATAGGAGCATATATATTCTTTACCCTTTGGTCTAGCGTATAAAGAACATTGGCTAGTTTTAGAAGATTGGATCATGATGTATTGTTAGTAGTAAGGGACGAATTTCTAGGCTCTCACTTCTAGTTTCCCCCTAAAGATGCCTATGGTCAGGCCTACTAGTGACCCATCACCTCTTTTTAAACCAAATTGAAAGAGTTTAGCCTGTCACTTTAAAAACATATTCAATTCTACGCCCTTCAAAGATTATCTTCCTATCTATTCGCACATCCCCCTTTAAGGTTTTACCATATGCATTTCCAAGGGAAATGTGATACTTACAAGTTAAGAATTCTTAGCCCACGGTCAGATCTTAAGAACTCTCCACAGATTTTAACATTACAAGTGATCAAGTTATAGTGTAAATGAAAATTAGGAAAAGTATCATCACAAATTATGGTTGAAGAAAAATAAGTTCTAAAAAATAAATTAAATCCTTATCTAAATCATTTCATATTCTTAGGGAGAAAGAGAAGAAAACTACTCAGAAAACATAGGATTCACACTACAAATCATATTTATATAATTCAAATTCAAAGTACAAAACTTAAGAACCAAATTATAAATACTTATCTGGAATGATATCCAAGCCAACACTTATCTCTTTACTACTAAAAACAATAATCTATGAAGAGAAATTTTCTTTAAGACTTCTATCACTATTTATTTTATAAATAGAATAATAAACATAAAAAGCTTTTTAAATAACTTAGGCTAAAACCAAATATGTAAAATATTTAATATTCAAGTGTTAAGAACTCTCTTCTCCTATCTATTTCAAAAAATAATTAAAATTTGTCATATTAAGAACATGTAGATAATTTACAAGAAATTTTTTTAATGATAACTCTACTAGTAAGGATGCTTATACATAAGACTTAAGTAAAAATTTGTATTTAGGTCTCTTTCTATAAGATAATTCAAGTGAAGCCAATTTTAGATTTAGGCTTCTCCTCAAGCTTCTTCTCACTTTTTCTTTTTCTTTTTCTTCATATTTAGATTGTTTTTCAATTCTATATATTTTCTTTTCTTTTTCAGGGATTATTTTCAATTCTTTTTTTTTCTTTTTCAAGTGATGATTACTATATCTGGATAGCCTGTTAATGATTTTGAACTTCACTATCCTTAACTTGTATTTAAAGACTTAACACATTCTTCATTAATGAATATGTGTTTAGCAAAAATATTTTTCATAGAGTTTCAATTCTATCTTCTCAAGTAAACATATAGATTCCTTAATACTTTCAAAAATACAAAATTTTTAATTTAGATATTTGAATCAAAATTCTTACACTCTTTTATTAAATAATTACAATTTTTAGAATTATCCCTTATTATAAAAAATACTTTTATAAGTTTATTATAATATTCATGAAAATAACAGCATATCTATCTTAAATTAACTTTTCTTCCATAGGTTATGTTATTAATTTTGAAAATATTATTTACTAAGGACAAGTAAAGTTCAAATTTAAGTTCTTTTCCCTCCCCCAAACATAGTTCTTTTAATAGGGTTTAAAACATTTTGCAATATGAAATTTTAAACTAAGCAGGTAGAAAAAATTTAACATTTAAGGTATTTAAAACAGTAAATAATACAGGTATAAGCAGCAATATAAAAGAGTAGCAAAGTAAATAACAATACAAAAATTAACACTCTTTTACATTTTTAAACATTTAACAAAAGAACAAGAGCATAAATAGGATTAAATTCTAAGCAATCTGATAACATAAATATAACTGAGTTAATACAGAATACTCAATCAGAACAATAATACATGAAAAGTAAAAACACACATAAGAGGCACATCAATAAAGCAAAGCAAAAATAAAGTCTAATCATCCTCAGTCACCTTTTCAATTTCAGAAGAATCATCAAGAATAGGACTTCTGGGGTTGATCCATGGGGTGAATTTAGGACAAGTAGGAAATTCAATATTCTTATCACCCTTCAGAAATTTTACAAGAGTTTCATTATACTCCCCATCATAGTCACTCTTCCTCTGTATATAACCAGACATGATCAATCTTACTATCCATCTCATCTAATCTGCATTGCATCAAGAATATATCACTTTGATGCTCTAAATATCTCTGACAAACAGTATTCCACACATCTGGTGGAGGCTCAGAAGTAGAAGTGGAAGGTCAGGTGCAGAAGTAGAAGGCATAGAAGAAGTATATGCAGTAGAACCTCGACTTTTTGACTTTCCATATACACATGAGTTTTTCCAATTGGCTTAAGTGGCTTAAGCATCTCTTTAAAATGAGAATATGTAATATCAGCATTCTTGCAATTCGAGAAAATGAGAGCCGAGAAGCTTAAACCAGAAATAACACTTCCTCCAGCTGAAGTGTTGATCACATCATATATAATGGCTCCCACATTTATAGGCTTCTTTTCTTGAATGCAGTAATTTAAAATAGCTCGTTCTTTCGTCACTTCACTCAGGTGATTTGATGGAAGAATACGAGTAGAAATAAAGTAATGCCATGCCTTAGAAGTATCATTAAGCATAGAAGAGGAAAAATTTACCCGTTTATTGTTTCTAATTTTCAACGATCCTCTTCCATCCGTCAGGTAGGCTAAAATTTCATCAAGCTCTCTTTCAGACCGAACAAAAATACCATAAAAGCAATCTGTAGCAGGGGGTAAACTGTAAAACATGTTGATGACTTCAGGAGTGAACTCAACTCCCATTCCCCTAATATAAACTTCATTATCAACTGTTTCAGGAAAATTTGCATAGAATTATTGAACAACCGAAATGACGACCACTGCAGAGAAATAACATAACTGCTCCCACTGTCGAGCAGCAATAATATTCTTGATTGATCCGTCGGGATGATAAAAACTTCGTTCCATTATGAATTTGCGAGCCGACGCGAATTCATTGTAGCGCACTTGAGCACTTGCGCTAGCAAACTTGGACTGGTCAAATTCACTTTACTCCTTTGCTCGCTTCGATTTTGGTGCCATACTGTAATTTTAAACATAATTCCAAATAATTTAAAAATCCAAAACATGGCACAAAATCTAAGCTTAAAACACTAAATTAAGCTTAGATCCATGGATTTTCTACTTAAAAATCAAAACTTTCTCCCCAATTTTCGGCACTATTCATATGTAGAGAAATCCATGGTGAAAACTCAAAATAACTATGCCAAAGTGTAGATCTGACCTCGAGAAGTTCAAATCCAGTATTTTTAAGCATCGAAACTTCATGAATCAAGCACACTATAGAGCCCTAGGACTGGTTTTCGCGAGTTTTGGACAAGAAGATGAAGCTTATGCATGAAAATGGTGGTGGGTTCGGTTTTAAGGCCGAAATTTTGGTTCAGGTGAACCGGCGCCTAAGCGCCAGATTCGCTAAAAATTCTGAAAAATTTCCAAATTTTTACATTTTGTAATTTAGGTGTTCTAACATATGTAAACTTAAAATTATATCATAAACTTCATCAATCATCTCCGAGAAAATATTTAAGTCCAAAATAAACTCCAAATTTAAGATTCATTCCAAACACAATTTGATACAATTCAAATTCAAATTTTACTTCATTCCATTTCAGGTCTTCAAGATAAGGTTCAAAAAATAGAGAAAACACACAAACATTTTCTCACTTCTCACAACAACACATAACAATCACACAAATCACTTACACAATACATCAAGCAAATCACTTAACACTTCATATTTACAATCAAATTCTCTACATAAAGTCACCCTAAATTCAAGGTTTCAAATCAGAACCTTCGTTAGTTCCACAAAGTAATTCACTACGAATAAAGGAGTGGAAGAAAGGGACACGAGGAAATTCCAAGGCTGTCTTTTCATCAATTCATTTGTTTTGAGTATACATGGTTACCTGATGGTCTTCAAATGCAACCAAATGATCAGATTGGACCTTCATTTCCCATTCCATATGCTCATATTGAGGGTACATTTCATGCATCCTTTCTCCAATATGCACCAATTCTCCTTCAATCTTCTCAAGTTGACCAAAAAGCTTCTCCAATGTCATGGCTAAGTAGCCATTAAAGTAAGTTTGAGAATCCTTGTGCATGAACTTGGCTTTCCCTCCATTCTCCATAGTAAGTCTCTCCATGGAAGCAATAAAATCTCTCTTCTCTCTCAAAAGTATAGATTTAGGGTAGAAATTTGATGGCTTGACATTTGGGGACGAATAAGTAGTGATTTATAGGGATTTTAGTGGGTAAAAACAGCAATTGGTCGGCTTTACCATGATACAGAATTGTGGCACTTAGGTGCCAATTTTGGCGCTTAGGCCCCCGAATTTTGGATGTCTGGCGCTTAGGCGCCAGAATCCTGTAATTCACAGGTTCTCCCTTCGTTAAATTTCAAAAGTTTCATACCAAAATAGAGTCTAAAAAAAGTGGATTAAAAGATATGTAACTAAGTGAAGGCACATATAAAGCACTCTCAATATTGAAATAAATTAAATCATACTATGGGTTGCCTCCCACAAAAAGCTTGGTTTAACGTCGTCAGCCCGACATAACCAACTGTTTATTCCAAATGGTTTAAATATAACACATCTTTAAAAGATGACAAACTTCCTTCAACATAGGGCTTTAATCTGTGTCCATTTACTTTAATTACAGAATTTGTTTTTTGATCTATTATATCCACTGCTCCATAAGGATAAACTTTCTTAACAATAAAAGGTCTATCCATTTAGATCTCAATTTTTCTGGAAACAATTTAAATTTTGAATTGTATAATAAAACTTCTTGTCGAGACTCAAAAGTCTTTCTTAATATTCTTTTATCATGCAATTTCTTCATTTTCTCTTTATAAATCCGATCACTTTTATATGAATTATTTCTAATTTTTTCAAGCTCATTCAATTGCAATAATCGTTTATCTCCAGCATCACTTAATTTGTAATTAAACTCTTTAATCACCCAATAAACTTTATGCTCCAACTCAACAGGTAAATGACAAGGTTTTCCATATATGAGCCTATATGGTGACATTCTAATAGGAGTTTTATAAGTAGTTCTATAAGCCCATAAAGCATCATCGAGTCTATCAGCCCAATTAGTTCGTTTTGGGTTAACTTTTTTCTCTAAAATTCTTTTGATCTCTCGATTTGATACTTCAACTAATCCACTAGTTTGGGGATGATATGGTGTTGAAATTCTATGTTTAATTCCAAATTTGCTCATTAATCTTTGAATCATAAAATTCTTGAAGTGACTTCTCCCATCTGTGATAATTATTCGTGACATTCCAAATCTGGTAAAATATTTTCAGTTAAAAATTTTCCAACACTTTTGGCATCACAATGAGGTAAAGTTTTTGCTTCAATCCATTTCGAAACATAATCAATAGCTAATAGTATATAAATTTTTCCTGAAGAAGGTACAAATGGTCCCATGAAATCTAAACCCCAGACATAAAAAATTTCCACTTCCAAATTAAAATTTAGAGGCATTTCAACTCTCCTAGAAATATTTCCTATATGTTGACATCGATTACAGGATTTAACAAAACTGTTAACATCCTTAAATAATGTAGGTCAATAAAATCTGGATTGTAAAATTTTAAAAGCAGTTTTATCAATTTCGAAATTCCTGCTAAATTCAGAGTTGTGGCATTTTTGAATAATCTCGAAAGTTTCTTCATAAGGAACACATCTTCGTGTAATAGAATTCTTACAGTGTTTAAACAGAAAAGGATTATCCAAAAAATAAAATCTCACATCATGTAAGAATTTCTTTTTATGTTGATGATCTAATTCATATGGTATAATGTTACTAGCTAAATAATTAACTATATCAGCATACCATGGGATCAATTCATTAGAAACATTATAAAGTTGTTCATCAGGAAAACAATCATTTATTTCTTTCTTATCATTCATTTCCTTATCATTTTCAATTCTTGATAGATGCTTGACGATTTGATTATCCGACCCTTTTCTATCAACTACTTGAAAGTCAAAATCTTGCAAAAGAAGGATCCGTCTAATCAATCTCGGTATAGCTTCCTTTTTGTCATCAAGTATTTAATAATAGAATGATCTGTATGCACAATATATTTATTCCCAAGTAAATATGATCGAAATTTGTCAAAGGCATATACTATAGCCAATAGCTCTTTTTCAGTAGTAGTGTAATTAATTTGAGTTTCATTAAGAGTTTTACTGGCATAATATATAACCTTAAACATCTTATCATATCTTTGTCCTAAAGCTGCCCCTATAGTGTAATCACTCGCATTGCACATTAATTCAAATGGTTTTTCCAATTAGGTGCAACTATGATTGGTGCAGTGATTAACTTTACTTTTAATAAGTTAAAGGAATTTAGGGAATTTTCATCAAATTTAAATTTTATATCTTTTTCTAAAAGATGGCATAAAAGTTTAGTAATCTTGGAAAAATCTTTAATATATCTTCTATAAAATCTAGCATGTCCTAGAAAACTTCTTATACTCGTTAAATTAGTTGAAGGTTGTAATCCAACAATAACTTGAATTTTTGCTTGATCAACTTCCATTCTATTTTTAGAAATTTTATGACCCAGTACAATCCCTTCTGTTACCATAAATTGACACTTCTCCCAATTCAGAACAAATTAGTTTCTTGACAGCACTTTAATACTTTAGTCAAATTATGTAAGCAAGAATCAAAAGAAGTTCCAAATACAGAATAACCGTCCATAAAAATTTTAATTCCTTATTCAATTAAGTCAGAAAAGATAACCATCATACACCTTTGAAAAGTACCAGGTGCATTACATAACCCAAAAGTCATTCTACGAAAAGCAAATGTTTTGTAAGGACTTGTAAACGTAGTCTTTTCTTGATCCTCATGAGTTATAGGTATTTGATGATAACCAGAATATCCATCCAAAAAGTAAAAATATGAATGTCCCGCTAATATATCCAACATTTGATATAAGAATGGAAGAGCAAAATGATCTTTTCTGGTGGCAGCATTTAGATTTTCTGTAATCAATATAGATTTGCCAACCAGTAACTTATCTTGTTGGAATTAATTCATTATTTTCATTTTCAACAACAGTCAGTCTACCTTTCTTTGGAATGCAATGAATGGGACTAACCCAAGGACTATCAGATATTGGAAAAATTATTCCAACAACTAACCATTTAAAAAACATTTCTTTCTTAAAAACATTTTTCATAACTGGGTTTAATCTCCTTTGCGGTTTAATACTGGGTTTACTGTCATCTTCCAATAATATTCTGTGCATACATATTGATGGGCTAATTCCTTTAATATCTACTATTGTCCATCCAAAAGCCTTTTTATACTCTTTTAGTACTTCAATCAATTTCATCTCTTGTTTTGTAGTTAATTTAGATGTTATAATAACATGTAAAGTTAATGAATTCCCTAAAAATACATACTTTAAATGAGAGGGTAATTCCTTCAATTCCAATTTAGGAGCCTTTTCATTTGATGGTTTGAATTCATTACTTTCAGTTGTATCCAATATTTCTCAATTTTCATTAACATAATCAATATCTTTTATATCTTCTTTAGAATCATTTTCATCACTTAAATCTTCAAGGTCTAAAAATTCTTCTTTAGAAATGATCTGATATTTTTCTTGATAGTGTTGTGGTATCATGTAAACAAAGATATCCATTCTGTAACATTTCTTCTTGTTAGGATACCACATTGATTTAAGAACATTGAATGTTACTTCTTGATCATTAACTCTCATGGTTAACTCCCCTTTTTGTACGTCTATCATAACACGTCCGATAACAAGGAAATGTCTTCCTAAAATAATAGGAATCTCTTCATCTTCTTCCATATCTAGAATTATAAAATCTACAGGGAAAATGAATTTATCCACCTTTACCAATAAATCTTTTATCATTCCTCTCCGGTGAGTAGTAGATCGATCTGCTAATTGTAAGGTTACAGTTGTAGGAGATATTTCTCTTAAATCTAACCTCTTAAAGATGGATAAAGGCATGAGGTTAATACTTGCTCCTAAATCGCATAAGACTTTTCCATGAAATCTGTCTCCTATAGCACAAGGTATAGTAAAACTTCCAGGATCTTTAAGCTTTTGAGGTATCTTTTTCTGAATAATTGCACTACACTCTTCGCTTAGTGCAACAGTTCCAAAAGATTCAAATTTTCTTTTCTTATGAAGAATATCTTTCATAAATTTAGCATACTTAGGCATTTGTTCCAAAGCTTCAGCAAATGGGATATTGATGGTAAGCTTTTAAAATACCTCAAAAAATTTCGAAAATTGTTGATCCAATTTCTGCTGTTTCAGTCGTTATGGAAATGGGGGTGGAGGTTTTTCAAATTCATCTTGAGATAGAAATTGTTTTTCTTCTTCAGTGATAATTTCCTTTGGTTTCTCAACTTCTATCACTTCAGCCTCTTTTTGAATTTTATTTTCCTTTCCATCCCTTGGTTATTTTCCACTTCTAAGTAATACAACTTTAATCCGCTCTTGATCTTTTCCATTTTCTCTTGGATTTACTTCAACTGTACTTGGAAGTGTTCCCCGTGATCTGTTGTTAATTGCATTTGCAATTTGCCCCATTTGATTTTTATTATTTCTTATCACAACATTTTGACTTTACAACTGACTACCCATTTGTAAAATCTTTTATAGACAATTTCTTTTCCTTAAATTGCTGGTTATTAAAACCAGAAGGATAAGAAGGTCGATTGTTAGAATTACCTTGATTATTCTAATTTCCAATTTGGTTAGGTTGGTTATTACCCCATTGCAGATTTGCATTATTCCAATTTAAATTAGGGTGTTTTTTCCAACCTGGATTATAGTAATTGGAATAAGGGTTATTAGTTTTGCTAGCGATAGCTTGCAATGTCTCTAAAGTTTGAGATTCATCAGTACTTCCTGAATTATCATTACTTAAATGTGACAATTGAGACAAATTATCCAATTTCTTAGATATTGCAGCAACATGAGATACTAAAATAGAAAATGCTTCATTATCTTAAATAGCAGCCACTCTTTTAGAATTTACTCTATCAGAAGACCATTGAAAGTTATTAGTTGTTATTTCTTCTATTAAAGTATAAGTTTCATCAAATGACTTAGCCATTAAGGAACCTCCAGCAGCAGCATCTACAATTGATCTAAGAGAACCTATTAACCCATTATAAAATGTTTGTATAATTAACCAGTCTAGTAAAGCATGTTGGAGGCACTTCCTAAGAAGTTCTTTAAATCGTTCCCATGCTTCATAAATAGTTTTTCCTTCAAATTGAGTAAATGAGGTTATATCATTTCTAAGTTTTGCAGTTTTGGAAGGCGAAAAATACGTAGCTAGAAAATTTTGAGTCATTTCTCCCCAAGTTTTAATGGATCCTGTTGCTAACGAATTTAGGCACATCTTAGCCTTATCCCTTAAAGAAAAAGGAAAAAGTCTAAGCCTAAAACATCATCAGAAATATTATCATAATTGAAAGTAGCACAAAGTTCTGGAAAACTGGCAAGGTGTAAATTAGGATCTTCAGTAGGAGATCCTCCAAACTGATTATTTTGGACCATTTGTATAATTGCAGGTTTAAGTTCAAATGAGTTACCGCTACAGCAGGGATTTGAATGCTTAAGTGAATTTCATCAGCTGTAGGGTTAACATACTCTCTTAAAGGTCTATATAAAATTTGATGTTCATTTTCTGCGATATTTTGTTCCATATTATTTCGAGGTATATTAGTCATTTATAGCAAATTATGAATTCATTTTTTTCTAATTTTTCTTACAAAGCATTCTAATTTAGAATTATAAGGTATTAATCCTTCAGATAATGAATTTCACATAAAAGGATTTATAAAATATTTTTAATTAATAATAAAAACAAAAATATAATTTTAAAGATTAAAGTTTTGATAAATAAATATAAATCGTACAATAGAGGTACTACACAAGTATACATATCGTTTCAAGTAATATAGAGCTTTCTAATTAAGCCCCAGATATCGATCCTACGGGGAAGGTTAAGTACAAATAATTAAGAAAAAATGATGAAAATCTATTTATAAACTAATTAACTAGCAAGTACTAATATGCAAGTTATTAAAGTAACAATTGTAAATAAAATCATAATTTAAATTCTTTAACACAATAAACAAAGATTCTTTCCCCATACAAAACATTTAATGATTAGTAAATATCTAAATTAGTTTGAGAACTTAGAATGTGGTATTGCGACGAATAAGAGCATATATATTCTTTACCATTTGGTCCAGCGTATAAAGAACATTGGCTAATATTAGAAGATTGGATCAGGATGTATTGTTGGTAGTAAGGGATGAATTTCTAAGCTCTCACTTCTAGTTTCCCCCAAAGGGTGCCTATGGTCGGGCCTACTAGTGACCCATCACCTCTTCTTAAACCAAATTGAAAGAATTAGCCAGTCACTCTAAAAAAATATTCAATTCTACGCCCTTCAAAGATTATCTACATATCTATTCGCACTTCCCCCTTTAAGGATTTACCATCTACCTTTCCAAGGGAAATGTGATACTTACAAGTTAATAATTCTTAGTCCACGGTCAGATCTTAAGAACTCTCCACAGATTTTAACTTTACAAGTGATTAAGTTTTAGTGTAAAAATTAGGTAAATTATCATCACAAATTATGGATGAAGAAAAATAAGTTCTCAAAACTAAATTAAATCCTTATCTAAATCATTTCATATTTGTAGGAAAAAAGAGAAGAAAACTACTCAGAAAGCATAGAATTCACACCACAAACCATATTTATATAATTCAAATTCAAAGTACAAAACTTAAGAACCAAATTATAAATACTTATCTTGAATGATATCCAACCAATCCTTTAAAGTTTCTCTGATTCCGACTGACTTCTACAAGACTCCAACTCCAGCAATCACACTATAAACACTCTGAACTCTCTCTATAGAAAAGTAAATAACACTACACACTCTTTAATTAAATGAAATGACACACCTCTTTCACTCTTATGACACTTACACACTCCAAAATGACCACACTTTGCTGTAGAATTGTCCTCTATTTATAGAGCTTCGAAAATGACCAGAGGTTGCTTCAGACACCTCTTCAAAATTCTTCCAAATTCGTTGAATATTCTAGAAGGTAATTGTGGCGCTTAGGCGTCAGTCTTCTGTGCGAATGAACGCGTCCCTTCAGGTTTTGAGTTGCACCTCTTCGTTGAATAACCGATACCCTGTGTCTATAGGTTTTAATTTTGTTTTTCCCTAATTTAATTAAAGATTAATAGGATTAATTATGGTTAGTGTTAAATTAATCTTAATTATATTCTTCTTTGAGTTCATTTGATGTTTGAACTCAAATTTGACCTAACTCATGGTGGATGAGTTAAGAAAAGTGGATATTAAATTTTAAAGTTATTTTTAGGGTTTTAAATTTTGGAATTTTTTAACCTTAAGAAAAGAAATGTCATTTTAAATTTTTAAAAGGTTAGAATATGTCATTTTAGGGTTTAAAATTTTTCCCCTAAATTCCTAGTCAATTTCAAATTTAATCTTTCTATTTTCTGATTTTTTTAGAATTATTATTGAAAATAATTAATAAATCTCGTGAAAATTAAGAAATATTATCCTAGAGCATTTTCCTATATTTGGAAAAATCAGAGATTGTTCCTAAGGTGCTAGAAATCATTCCCTAAAATTTTCATATTTTTCTGAATTATAATTTTTTAATAATTAAAATACTCCAGAGAGTATTTAATTAATTAAGAAATTTAATATAAATAAAAAATAAAAAAATTTCAAATTCCACATTGTAGTGTTCACTGTGCTGAATCCATAGGTATTTTTATTTTATTTTTGTGGTTTTTCTTTGCAAAGTTATGAATTTTTGATTAAATTAAGATAATCTGTATTTATTAATCCTTAAAATAAACATAAATTATAAAACGGTGCCGTGTGCCCTCATATGGATCGAAAACACGCTCGTTTCGCTGCGGGGAGCTGAACAGCGGAGCGGGTATGTTTTAATTAGAGCCGTCCGTCTTTTAAACAGAAGATCAGACGACTTTTGATCATCTTCTTTCTCCCATCTCAACCTAAACACCATCCATGTTCTAAGCACAAGATTTCACTCAATCCTTGATGAATTTGAGTAATTCTTGTTCCTATAGCTTCATCCAAGGGAAATGAAGACATCCATACAGCTTTGTTAGGGTTTTGAAAAGGTTTGCTTCACAATGTCTCAAACCCGAACGCCATTAAAGTAGAAAATCAATACCTTAGCCACAGTGAGTTTAGCTTCAAATTGATTAGTTTGGAAGCTTCGTGTGGTCTTATGAAGACTCTCTGTCAGCTTAATTTGATATCAAATTAGATTTCTACCAAAAGGGGCTCGATTTTGGGGGAAGAAGTTCAAACATTGGCTTAAAGGCTATGGGGATGACAATTTTTGATTGGGCTTGTCCTTAAACAGTCCTTAGATGGATTTAGGATAGTTAATTTGAAGTTTTGAGGAGTTTGGTTTCACACTTCCATTTTGTCTTGGTTTTAGGCTTCTTGGGTTGGCTCAATTGGGAAAGATGAGTGGACAAGAGGATCTAATTTTAGTGGGGCTTCATTTCTTAGGTCATAAGGAAGGATTTTGGTGTTCAAAATTTTTGGATTTGGGCAATGGGGAAGAATTTCCTAATTCTTTCCTATCTCCGTCATGTGTTCATGTTTGGCTCTATTTATAGCCATGGGGTTCTTTGGATGAACCTTGGCTAGCTTGGGTTCATCTAAGAGAGTTCTTAACTTCCTCATAAAATGTTTTAGATAGAGTTCTAGTTGTCAATTGAATAGAATTTGGTATTTTAAAAAGGTTAAACCATGTTGAGTTTATTCATGGTTAAACTTGAGTTGAATTTTTGAATTCTTCCCATTTGTTCTCTTTAGAGGTAGATATGGGGTGTTTATTCAGCATGTTATATCCTTCCCTACACATGTTTTAACAAATTTTTTATGGCTTTAAGGAGAAAGAGCCACCTTAGCCCTCTTACTCATCTCATGCACAAAAGGATCATCATGGTGTTTAACCTTGGTAAACATTTAATTCAAGCTTTTCTCCTCTTCCATTGGATGTTCATGAGGTGTGGTAGACTGCCCTTTAGATGGTTAGCCACATCACCTTGGAAGGAAGGGTGAGTCAAGCTTTGAAGTGAGGTGGTTTTGCCACTTCATTTTTCATGTAATGATGTCTTTTAACCATGGCTAAAAATATTATATTATGAATCATTTATGGGTCAATTTATTTTTGATGGTTCATATGGGTTGTGTCTAACCTATATGAGGTCATCCATGATGTCATAAAGAATTTAGAAATTTTAAAAACCATTTATTATGTCATATGTTTAAATTCCATTTTATGGTCTTTTTAATTATATTTCCATTTTTATTAATTATGTCATCAATTAAAAATATTAGAAATTGTCTTATTAGCCAATAAATTAATCAAAATAATTTTAAAATTAATTATTTGATTAATTTATATTGTTTTTGTTCAAAATTAGGCATGGTGATATTTTATGGCTTTTAATTATATTTCCAATTTTTAATTATTTATGTTGTTAATTAAAAATATTAGAAATTATATTTTTAGCCAATTAATAAAAAATGATTTTGGAATTAATTATTTGATTAAATTTATCATTTTTTTTTCAAAATTTGGGTATTTTGACCAAATTTGATAAATATTAACTAGAATTGGCTAATTTTAGGGTTTAGGTCAATCCAATGATTAATGTAGTGATTTTTGGATTAATTTTTAGTCATTTTGATCATTGTCAAGTTGATCATGCCAATGTTTGTATTTTGAAGTCAAGTTTGTAGTCAAGGGGGTAAGAGTTAGTCATTCTTGACCAATTTTAACCTTTTTAGGTCAATAATTGACCAATGGGGTTAATGTAGTTGTCTTCATATTACATATTGTTTTGACTAAATTTTAATTACTTAATAAAAAAAATTGATTTATGAAGTCAATGCAATATTCTTTGGGTCATGGTTTGATCATCTTGACCTAATTTGTCATTTTAGGCTATGAGATCAATATAGTGGAGTTTAGGTCATAGGTTGACCATTTTTGTTTTGTTTATATCAAAGGTTGATCTTTATTGATCTAGATTGATCAATTTAGGTCCAAGGTTGACCCAGATGATTTATTTAACCTTGTCATGGTTAATTTAATCACAGGGTTATTAATTTTAGTAACCATACCTAGATTTGACTAAGGTTGATAATGTTGGGTCAATTTGGTATTATCAATTGATCAAATGAGTTATATTTGATCAGTTTAATACCTGAGATGTCTTAATGGTCAATGTGGCAAATACTAATTCAATCAGGTGGTCATTAAGTCATGGATTGACCTTTTTGACCAAAATTTGATCATTTAAGTAAAAGATTTAATAATTTGATCAAATTTTTTTAAATGGGTTAAGAAAATTGATCATTTCGGAGTTTGTTACTACTGATTTGATTAATTCAATGTGTCACTAAAATTTTAAGTCAAAAGACTTTGCTTGGGCTTTATCCCTAGATCTTTAGGGTTTGTCATTCCTTGTTAAATTTTAGGAAGTCAACATGGATGGACTTCCTTTCTTAATATATTTGGTGAATGACCCTCACAAAAGTGAGGTCAACAATATGTTCCATAACTCAAACGAAGAATATATATATATATATATATATATATATATATATATATATATATATATATATATATATATATATATATATATATATATATATATATAAAGGGAGGACCTTACCTCCAATCGGTCAGATCAAGAACTTTATAAAGTCGAGGAAGGAAAGCAGGCACAAGGGAACGACCTAACTGATAGAGACCTAACGATGGCTCACCAAAATGTCAACAATTGCAACCCCTTCCCTTCTTGCTCAAATCCTCTTTCAAAAGAACATAGAGTACCAAGAAACCAGAGTTTTTAACAGCAAAGCTCTTAAAGAAAAGAAAAACCCTAAAGCTTTTTAAAGCTAAGCCAGCAGGAACAAACCCAGAAAAGATTTCAGCTGGAATTCCCCTTCACACCAAATTTCGGTGAACCAGGCAACCCTCCCCAAGTGGGGTTTTTATAGGCAAAGAATAGGAGGGAGCTTACCGTCACTTACTGGTGGTAAACGGAGCACAAAAAGGCGGGCCAGAAAATCATGGCAAAGGAGACGGGTGAAGGTTTCTGGAAGAAGGAGTTACCAACCTCATGCTCGGAGAGACAAGCTCGCAGCATCAACCATTACCCAAGTAGGAAACTCGCGGCCTGCTAAGGGGAAGATGGGGAAGGCATTGACTTCAGGACTAAGATCCTCAGGCAGAGAATGTCAAGCAAGGATGAGGAGGTCAACTCTCCCTCTTCACGTGAAGGAGGCACGGCTAGGGCTCGGCCTGGGCCGAGTAGGCTCGCAATCTTCGGAAGAAGAGGGGAGATGGCGTGGGTAGGGTATCTCATGAGCCGTAGAGGAAAAGGATCGTGTCTTCACACGTAAGAACCAGGGATTTATAGGAGATGAAATTCTTTAATTATTATTATTATTATTATAATTAAATTTTATAACATTTAATATTAAAACCACCTTATTCACAAACTTTTTGCTCGTGCATGAAACTATATCAAAATTGGTGTCCTTCCTGGGTAAAATTGATGCTCCGGATGCAATGGTGTGGTCCATTTAGCCATCTGAGGTCATTTGGACCACCTCGTCTGTGATCGGGTCAAAAGGCATCGAAATCAAATTTCACCAAAATTTTGATTCGCGATCGATCATTTTAAAAATTAATTTTAATTTCAATTAATTATGAAACAAATAAATGTTTGTGTGATGAGAATTTCAATGTTTAACCTCGACGGTCTGAATTGTAAAATTTGTGCGTGCGGCGGTGCAACTTGTGCATGGGGCAACCCTAGGGCTCAACAATTCTATAGAGACTAATTTTGAGCTCCGTCATGTTAGTTTCAACCTTCTAAATGTTAGATGTCAGAAACTATACATGCAGAACTTCAAAGACGAGTAGGTAGTTGGTTCGAGCTTCTAAAATAAGGTGGTTCCAATCTCTAGTCCTCTAGGTTAGCCAAAAGGAAAGTCCTATGGCTAGATCCTAAGCTCTAAAAAGAGAGAAAAACCTCACAAAAAATAAGGTCAACAAATGGACCCCCAATAAGTGTGGTGTGCTAACCAAGCACACCACACATATTGGCGTTGAATACAGACGTTCCAAGCTCACATACTCAGAACAAAACATAGAAAGAGTGAGGAAGGTTTCCGTTGGGGAGTATTTAGTGAAACTTCGAAACCAACTGTTCCAAAATTCTCGCTGGGGATTAAGAGGTGAAGTTTTCAAATTGCAAGATTTCAGAGATTGGATTTTAGATTCATTTCATTTTTCTCATTTGAATTCAGATTCTGATTTTGATTTTGAGTTTGAATTTGGATTTGATTAGAGTTTTGATTTTGATTGAAGTTTGATCTGAGATTGATTCTGAGGTGGATTTGAATTTTGATTCAGGAGAGAATTTGAGTGTAAATTCTGATTCTCGATTCTGGAATTCAATTTTGCAGAGAATTTTGAATTTGATGAATGCAGAAAATTTGGTGAAAAAGAATGTGGAAATTTGTGGTGGCAAGAAGAGAGTAGGACGCCTTACTCCATTTAAGTTGGTCTTACACTTATCTCGAAATTCTGAGTTGAGAACTAAAATTTTGGTATCAGCCTCGGGATGAGGATCGGCAGTTGACGACCGATCTCAAAATTATGAGAAGAGGATCAACAGTTGACGACAGACCTCAAAATTCTGAGAAGAGGATCAGCATTTGACGACTAACCTCGAAATTCTGAGAAGAAGATCGGCAGTTGACGACCGACCTCAAAATTCTGAGAAAAGGATCGGCAATTGATGACCAACCTCAAAATTCTGAGAAGAGGATCAACAGTTAACGATCGACCTTGAAATTCTGAGAAGAGAATCAGCAGTTAACTACCAACCTTGAAATTCTGAGAAGAGGATCGACAGTTGATGACTGACCTCAAAATTCTGAGAAGAGGATCGACAGTTGACGACCGACCTCAAAATTATGAGAGGAGCATTGACAGTTGGTGACCGACCTCGAATTATGAGAAGAGGATCGGCAGTTAGCGACGAACTCGAAATTCTGAGAAGATGTTGAAAATTGACTACCGAACTTGAAATTCTGAGATGTGAAGAGGATCGATAGTTGACGACCGACCTCGAAATTCTGAGAAGAGGATCGGAAGTTGACGACTGAACTCAAAATTCTGAGAAGAGGATCAACAATTGATGACCGACCTCAAAATTCTAAGAAGATGTTGGCAGTTGACAACCGACCTCAAAATTTTAAGAAGAGGATCAACAGCTGACGACCAACCTCAAAAATATGAGAAGAGGATCGGCAGTTGACGACCGACCTCAAAATTTTGGTGAATGGATGAAGGATTTATGGGGATTTTGTGAAAATCGGGAGTACGAAAGTTTAGTGAGAGTTGTGAAAGATTTTCATAGCAGGAACGTAATGAGGACTACGAGGGTGTTTGTGCGGGAAAGGATGTGATCCCGTGCCAACAGAACCAAATTGAAAATTTCGTGGCTCCATGTCATTAGAATCAGCTGGCCCTTTCCCCCACAAGGAAGAAAATTGGAAGGAAATCGATCACAGCCTCAGGCTGGGGAATGCAGATATGGAATTCGCTTTCTTTATTTTCTTTTCTTTAATGATTTTATTTTGTTTTGATTTTGAATTTTGTTTCGACTTGAGTTTCATTTTGATTTTTGAAATTTATCTCGATTTTATTCGTATTTTGCATTTCCTTGTATTCGATTTTAATGCATTCTTTTCCTCTCTCTTTTTTTTTATGCAAGTCATTCTTCATTCGACTTTCTTTAAATTGTGCCAAAACTCAGATTAGTGGCGTTCCCAGTCAATTGCACCTTCTTTTAATGATGTGTTATTTTTAACCCATTTGGAATAAATAGTTGGTTATGTTGGGCTGACGACGTTAAACCAAGCGCTTTGTGGGAGGCAACCCATAGTATGATTTGATTTGTTTTGATATTGAGAGTGCTTTATATGTGACTTCACTTAGTTACATATCTTTTGATCCACATTTTTAGACCCTAATTTGGTATGAAACTTATGAAAATTTGACGAAGGGCGAACCTGTGAATTTTAGGATTCTGGCGCCTTGGTGCTAGAACTGGCGCCTAAGCGCCAACATCCGAAATCCGGGCGCCTAAGCGCCATAATTGGCGCATAGGCCCACAGTTCTATATCGTGGTAAAACCGTACAATTGCAGTTTTTACCCACTAAAATATTTATAAATCACTACTTCTTCGTCCCTAAAAGTCAAGCCATCAAATTTCCGACCTAAAACTATACTTTTGAGAGAGAAGAGAGATTTGATTGCTTCCATGGAGAGTCTTACTATGGAGAATGAAAGAAAGCTAAGTTTGTGCACAAGGATTCACAAACTTACTTTAATGACTACTTAGCCATGACATTAGAGAAGCTTTTTGGTCAACTTGAGAAGATTGAAGGAGAATTGGTGCACATTGGAGAAATGATGCATGAAATGTACCATCAATATGAGCATATGAAATGACAAATGAAGGTACAATCTGAACATTTGGTTGCATTTGAAGATCATCAGGTAACCATGTATGCTCAAAACAATTGGATTGATGAAAAGACGGCCTTGGAATTTCCTCGTGTCCCCTTCTTCCACTCCTTTGTTCGTAGTGAATTACCTTGTGGAACTAACGAAGGTTATGATGTGAATCCTTGAATTTAGGGTGAATTTATGTGGAGAAATTCATTGTAAACATGAAGTGTTAAGTGATTTTCTTGATGTTTTTTTAAGTGATTTGTGTGATTGTTATGTATTGTTGTGAGATGTGAGAAGTTGTTTATGTGTATTTTTTGTATTTTTTGAACCTTATCTTGAAGATTTGAAATGGAATGAAGTAAAATTTGAGTTTGGATTGTATCAAATTGTGTTTAGAATGTATCTTAAATTTGGAATCTATCTTGAACTTTTATATTTTCTGGGAGATGATTGATGAAGTTTATGATGTAATTTTAAGTTTACAGATGTTAGAACACCTAAATTACAAAATGTAAAAATTTGGGAAATTTTCAGAATTTTTGGCGATTCTGGCGCCTAGGCTCCGGTTCACCTGAACCAAAATTTCAGCCTTAAAACCGAACCCACCACCATTTTCACGCCTAAGCTTTATCTTCTTCTCCAAAACTCACGAAAACCAGTCCTAGGGCTCTATATTGTGCTTCATTCGTGAAATTTTGACGCTTAAAAACACTGGATTCCAACTTCTCGAGGTTAGATCTACACTTTGGCATAGTTATTTTGAATTTTCACCATGAATTTCTTTACATATGAATAGTGCCAAAATTTTGGAAGAAAAAATTGATTTTTAAGTAGAAAATCCATGGATCTAAGCTTAATTTAGTGTTTTAAGCTTAGATTTTGTGCCATGTTATGGATTTTTCAACTGTTTGAAATTATTTTCAAAATTACAGAATGACACCAAAATCAAAGCGAGGAAAGGAGCAGAGTGAATTTGATCAGTCAAAGTTTGCTAGTGCAAGTGCTCAAGTGCGCTACAATGAATTCACGTCGCTCGCAAATTTATAGTGGAACGAAGTTTTTTTCATCCTGCCGGATCGATCGAAATTATTATTACTACTCGACAGTGGGAGCAGTTTTGTTATTTCTCTGCTGTGGCTGTCATTTGAGTTGTTCATTAATTCTATGCAAATTTTCCTGAAACAACTGATAATGAAGTTTATATTAAGGGAATGGGATCTGAGTTCACTCCTGAAGTAATCAACATGTTTTATGGCCTACCCCCTTCTACAGATTGCTTCTATGATGTTTTTATTCCTTCTGAGAGAGAGCTTGATGAGATTTTAGCCTACCTGACTGATATAAGAGGATCGTGGAAAATCTGAAACAATAAACGGGTAAATTTATCCTCTTCTATGCTTAGTGCTACTTCTAAAGCCTGACATTACTCTATTTCTGCTCGTATTCTTCCATCAAATCACCTGAGTTAAGTGACAAAAAATGAGTTATTTTAAATTATTGCATTCAAGAAATGAAGCCTATAGATGTGGGAGCCATTATATATGATGTGATCAACACTTCAGTTAGAGGAAGTGTAATTTCTGGTTTAGGCTTCCCGGTTCTCATTTTCTCGATTTGTAAGAATGCCGGTATTACTTACTCTCATTCTGAAGAGATGCTTAAGCCACTTAAGCCAATTGGAAAATCTCATGCGGATACATATGGAAAGACAAAAAATTAAGGTTCTACAACATATACTTCTTCTATGCCTTCTACTTCTTCACCAGGACCATCCACTTCTACTTCTGAGCCTCCACCAGATGTGTGGAATACTGTTCTGTCAGAGATACTTGGAGCATCAAAGTGATATATTCTTGATGCAATGCAAAGTAGATGAGATGGATAGTAGGATTGATCATGTGTCTGGATATATACAAAGGAAGAGTGACTATGATGGGAAGTATAATGAAGCGCTTGTAAAATTTTTGATGGATGATAAGAATATCAAATTTCCTACTTGTCCTAAATTCACCCCTTGGATTAACCCAAGAAGTCTTATTCCTGATGATTCTTCTGACGATGAGGAGGAGTCTGAGGATTATTAGACTTTATTTTTGCTTTGCTTTGCTGATGTGCCTGTTATGTGTGTTTTTACTTTTCATGTATTATTGTACTGATTGAGTACTTTGTAGTAATCCAGTTATATTTCTGTTATCAGATTGCTTAGAATTTAATCCTATTTATGCTCCTGTTGTTTTTTTTAAATATTTAAAATGTAAAAGAGTGTTAGTTTTCTTTATGTTATTTACTTTTCTACTCTTTTATATTGCTGCTTATACATGTATTACCCTACAGTTTTAAATACCTTAGTTAATGTATTTTTTTTCTTCCTGCTTAGTTTAAAATTTCACATTACAAAATGTTTTAACCCTATTAAAAAAACTAAGTTTGGGGGATGGAAAAGAACTTAAATTTAAACTTTACTTGTCCTTAGTAAACAATATTTTCAAAATTAATAACATAACCTATGGAAGAAAAGTTAATTTAAGGTAGATATGCTGTTGTTTTCATGAATATTATAATAAACTTATAAAAGTATTTTTCAATAACAAGGGATAGTTCTCAAAATTATAATTATTTAATAAAAAAGTGTAAGAATTTTGATTCAAATATCTAAATTAAAAAATTTTGTATTTTTGAAAGTATTAAGGAACTAGATGTTTACTTTAAAAGATAGAACTGAAACTCTATGAAAAATATTTTTGCTAAACACTTATTCATTAAGTGAAAAATGTGTTAAGTCTTTAAATATAAGTTAAGGATAGTGAAGTTCAAAATTATTAACAGGCTATCCGAATATAACAATCCTCACTTGAAAAAGAAAAAGAGAAAGGATTGAAAACAATCCTTGAAAAATAAAAGAAAATATATAGGATTGAAAAGCAATCCAAATATGAAAAGAAAAGAAAAAGAATAAGTGAGGAGAAGCTTGAGGAGATGCCTAAATAAAAAATTGACTTCACTTGATTTATCTTATAGGAAGAGACCTAAATACATTTTTTTTACTTAAGTCTTATGTCTAAGCATCCTTACTAGTAGAGTTATCATGAAAATTTTTTTCTTGTAAATTATATACATGTTTTTAATATGACAAATTGCAATTATTTTTTGAAATAGACAGGAGAAGAGAATTCTTAACACTTAATTAATAAAATTTTTACATAATTTTGTTTTAGCCTAAGTTATTTAAAAAGCTTTTTAAGTTTCATTATTCTATTTATAAAATAAAAAGTTATAGAAGTCTGAAAGAAAAATTTTCGCCATAGATTATTATTTTTAGTAGTAAAGAGTTAAGAGTTACATGAGGACAAGCAACGTTTAAGTTTGAGGGAATTGATCAAACTTAAAATTACCTAAATTTTTAAATCATTTTTAACTAATATTTTAAGGACATTACACTTTAATGAAAGTTATTTCTTATGTTTTTGGATGTAGGTATAAGAAAATGATTTTATGAAAAAAAGAATAAAAAAAGGAGTAAAAGGAGAAAAAATGAGTTAATTGAAGAAAAGAATAAAAAAGGGCTGACTCTGGCGCCCAGACGCTAGACTCAGCAGGGAATTCTAGAGAGTTCTTGGACAGTTTTGTGATGGTTATTGATGACTCAAAAGCAATCTAGAAGTCTCTGGACAAATTCTCATATGTATAAACAAGATATAATGAATATAGCACAAGGAATCAGTTATTCAATGAAGAGGTGCGACTCAAAACCTGAAGGGACGAGTCCATTTGCGCAGGAAACTGGTGCCTAAGCGCCACAGTTACCTTCTAGAATATTCAACAAATTTGGACGAATTTTGAAGAGGTGTCGGAAGCAACCTATGGTCATTTTCGAAGCTCTATAAATAGAGGACTATTCTACATCAATGTGTAGTCATTTGGAGTGTGTAGGTGTCATAAGAGTGAAAGAGGTGTGCCATTTGATTTAGTTAAAGTGTGTGTAGTGTTATTTACCTTTCTTTAGTGAGAGTTCAAAGTGTTCATAGTGAGATTGTTGGAGTTGGAGTCTTGTATAAGTCAGTTGGAGTCATAGAAATTTCAATGGGTTGCTTGGATATCATTCCAGATAAGTTTTTATAATTTGGTTCTTACGTTTTGTACTTTGAATTTAAATTATATAAATACGGTTTGTAGTGTGAATCCTATGTTTTCTGAGTAGTCTTCTTCTCTTTCACCCTATGAATATGAAATGATTTAGATAAGGATTTAATTTAGTTTTGAGAACTTATTTTTCTTCATCCATAATTTGTGATGATAATTTACCTGATTTTTATTTACAGTATAACTTGATCACTTGCAATGTTAAAATCTATGGAGAGTTCTTAAGATCTGACCGTGGGCTAAGAGTTCTTAACTTGTAAGTATCACATTTCCCTTGGAAAGGTAGATGGTAAATCCTTGAAGGGGGAGGTGCGAATAGATAGGGAGATAAATCTTTGAAGGGCGTAGAATTGAATTTTTTTTAGAGTGACAAACTAAATTCTATCAATTTGGATTAAGAGGAAGTGACGGGTCACTAGTAGGCCAGACCATAGGCACCCTTGAGGGGGAAAACTAGAAATGAGAGCCTTGAAATTCGTCCCTTACTACTAACAATACATCCTGATTCAATCTTCTAAAACAAGCCAATGTTCTTTATACACTATACCAAAGGTTAAAAAATATATATGCTCCTATTTGTCACAATACCACATTCTCTAAGTTCTCAAACTAATTTAGATATTTACTAATCATGAAATATTTCGTATGGGGAAGAATCTTTGTTTATTGTGTTAAAGCATTTAAATTACAATTTTATTTACAATTACTACTTTAATAACTTGCATATTATTACTTGTTAGTTGATTAGTTTTTTAAATAGATTTTCATCTTTCTTTCTTAATTAATTTTTGCTTTGCCATCCCCGTGGGATCGATATCTGGGGCTTAATCAGAAAGCTTTATATTACTTGAAACGATACGTATACTTGCGTAGTACCCCTACTGTACGATTTATATTTATATTTATCAAAACTTTAATCTTTAATTATCGTACATTAGCCGCTTAATCTGATTTAGGGTCAAGTTTGGCCAAAATTTTATAAGCTATTTTACTTGTGTAATTGCGGTCGGGTCAATAGGGTCTACTTCATTGTGGCAGATTATTCCAGGCGGGTTTCCCTTGCGGTCCTTGGAGAAGTTGTAGCAACAACCGCATTGAATTGTAATTCTTCCTTTACCACCCTTCCACTTGCACGGCTCGGAGTAGGTCCTCTTCCTTAATAGCCCTATGCGGCATTTATCCCTCAAATCGAAGACACATTTCACAATCTTGATTTGCTCGTTGTGAGAGAACATGTCTGTCTGGAACTTCAAGCCTTCCAGGATTTTGACGTATTTGCCTCGTATCCTCTGGAAATACTCAAAATCCTACTTTCAGACCCTCTGGATTCTTTCCAATTCATGTTCTGGGACAATCTGGAGCTGTCAAGGTCCAATAACGTACTGCGGAATCTATGGCTCAACATCGGCATGCTCCCCCGCATTCCTCATCACCTTAGGGATTGTCTCCCTCACAACATCCACCGGGACTGCTTCTGTCACAGCATTCTTCAAAACTGCCCTTGTTTCAACGTGCTCTGGAACTGTCCTTGTTTCAACATGTTATGGAATTTTCCTTCTTGGAGCTGCTATATCAATTGCAGTAGTTAGTTCTTCGTTCTAGTCTTTTACCAATTTACTTAGCATCCTGTGGATGCGGTAGTTTATGTTTCTTCTCTGCGTCGGAGTAAGAGTGCCCCTTCTCTCACCTGGAACCTCTGTAAGACCAACACTGATGAGCCTTCCTCATGTTGCTGTTATCATTGATTTCATTCTTTTACCTTCATTGCTTTCTTCGGCCGCATCAGCTTTTTCTAACTTCCCTTTCTTCGTTGCAAAATTATGGCTCTTATTACTGAATTTCAATACTGTCTCAGCACGAGACTCCTGTTGGTCCACGACAGTCCAGGTGACTTCTTCATACTCTAGCCTCGCTTGTGCAAAGTCCATGTCAAACTCAATCACAGCGCCAACCATCATTTTCTCTTCATTTAATGTCAGACTCAAGCCATCGTTGAATGAAAGGATCAGCCTCCCGTTCAACATCTTCCCGTGAGAACAAGGAAGAAATCAGGGGTCAAACCTAAGAGAACAAGAACGATAAAAGCTCAATTATTAATGTATTTTTTTATTATTTACAAGCATAAGGTATGTTATTTTTATTAAGGATGGGAGAGAGATTTTTTTATTTTGTGCCCAAATTTTATTATATGAAAGTTGTTATTATTATTATTTTTCTTTATTTAGAAAATTTTCTTCTCTTCTTATTTTCTTCTTTTGGGTTCGAACCCAGTTGGATACAATTATTATGCTGGTGCTTCTTGGAATGGAACTTTATTTCTAAGGTTCGCCCTTTGAAACATCACGTCGCGTAATACTTCTTCAAATATCGTCCATTAATAGGAAGCATAGGTCACTCTCCACGACTATCCACGAGTTGGTAAGAGCCTCCAGAATAGATTTTCTCAACGACAAACGGTCCTTCCCAAGTTGGCTCGAATTTACCTCCTATCTTACTTAGTGCAAGTATGGGTCTTCTAAGAACAAGCATTGAATCACCAATTTTAAAAGTCCTCGGGCGGACCAGATTATCGCGGGCTTGAATCATTCTGGCCTGATATAATTCCAAGTTCTGTTGTGTTGAAAGTTGTTTCCCTTCTAAACTTTCTAGCTCTTCCAGTCGTAATTTTTCATTCTCTTCGATAGTGATCTTGTTGGCAACTACAATTCTGAGTGATGGAAGTTGAACCTCTAACGGGAGCACTGCTTCAGACTCGTACACAAGAGCGTAAGACATCGACTGTGTAGGAGTTATAAACATCATTCTATAGGCCCATAAGGCTTCTAATAACTATTCGTGCCAATTCCTTTTGTTTTCATCCAAGGTTTTCTTTAGAATTTGGACGAGAGTTTTATTAAAAGCCTCAGCCAAGATTTTTCGCTTTAGGGTAGTAAATTGTTAAGTAGTACTAGTCCATCCCATGTCTTCTGACAAAATTTCTGATCTTCGTACTCTTGAATGCAGACCCATTATCTGAGATAATTCTGTGCGGTATCCTAAAACAGTAGACAACTTGATTTTAGAAAAACTGTAATACGTGGTGCGACTTCAATTCCCTGAACGGTAATGCCTCTACCCACTTTGAGAAGTAATATGTAGCTGCAAGGATGAAGCAGTGTCCTTTGGAAGACGATTGTTCTATTAAGCCCATGATATCTTGCCCCAACACTTAAACGGCCACAACACGATGGTCAGATGTAGCACATTCGCGGGTTGGTGTAGAACCACTATGTGCACCTGGCACTGGTGACAGCTCTTGCCGACATTCATGCAGTCGGTCATTATTGCGGGCCAATAGTACCCTAGCCGTTTGATCTTCATCTTTATCTTCGGACCTGACTGATGGGCGCCACAAAGTCCTGCGTGCACCTCTTTAACAATCTCTCGAGCCTCGAACCCACTTAAGCACCGTAGACACATCTGATTGAAAGACCTTCTGTACAAAACATTATCTATTAGGGCGTATGACAGAGTTCTTTTCTTGATATGATAAGCTAGTGACCGGTCATCTGGTAGCTTTCCTGTTTGCAAATATTCAATTAATGGCTGTCGCCAATCTTCTGCAATTTCTGCTACTGCCACAACTGCTTCTTCGTTTCCCAATTTGTGCAATGTATCCATATCATTTCGTGAAAAGATTTGACATCCCTGGATTGTTACTTCAATAGAATCTTCCCGTGGATGTGAAAATTCTTTTGCAAGTCAAGCCAACGCATCTGCAAGGGCATTCTCTCTTATGGGAATCTTGTATATTGTCACGTTTGGAATTTGCTCTAGCAACTTCATCGTATACTGAAAATACTACTCGAGTTTGGGTTTCATAATTTTATATTGTCCAACGATCTGTTGTATGATCAACTGCGAATCACCGTAGATATTGATGTCAATTATACCCATCTGAATAGTCAGCTCTAATACAGTTATGAGTGCTTCATACTCTACCTCATTATTCGTACACGACTCTGTTAGGTGGTAGGAGTACCTTAACATCCCCCGCTCTGGTGTTATAAAGATTAGTCCGATCCATGGCTTACCAAGCACTATAGTTTGCAATTCCTTATTTGTTTGTGATGACAAAGCTCCATCGAAGTACAATTCCCAACATTGATTATCGGGGTTTTCTAAGCTCATTATTTGTTCGTCTAGCAAATCGTCGTTGAGAGGTGATTCTGCCAGTAAAGGTGTGCTGCGAGGAAGTCTGCTAAGACCTGTCCTTTTACGGCCCGAAGAGGAACGAAAGTTATATCAAATTACAATAATATCATTGACCACCTGGCTAGTCTGCCAGAAAGCGTTGGGCGAGTCATCAAGTATTACAATGGAATAAACTTCAAAATCAGTTCGATCTTATGAGAAAGCATGTAGTGCCTGAGCTTCTGGGTGACAAAGATCAGTGCTAAACAATGTTTCTCAATTGGAGGATACTTTACTTCCATCGAAATTAAACGTCGGCTCAAGTAGTAGAGAAAATTTTCTTTACCCTCATCAATTACCTATGCTAGCAGGGCTCTGAGGGAGTCGTCTAAAGCCGCGGTATAAAGTATTAGTGGTCTACCTGAGACATGGGCTTCTAGAATAGGAGGTGTCATTAAGTATTGCTTAATGTTTTCAAAGGCATGCTAATATTTGTCGTCCCAAGTGAACTTGGAATCCTTCTTAACAAAAGCAGAAAAAAACTGACACATTCCTGACAAATTAGAGATAAAGCGTCTAAGATACGCCAACTTCCCTTGAAATGATCGCAATTGCTTTAAGCTCTTAGGGGGTGGCATTTCTAAGATGGCTTTAATATTTTCCGGATCAATTTCAATTCTGCGGTGCCAGACAACAAACACTAAGAATTTCCCAGAGGTGACACCGAAGGCACACTTTAAGGGATTCATTAAAAGGTTGACCTGTCTTAACAGCTCAAAAACAATTCTTAAATTATGCATGTGATCATCCTTCAACTTGCTCTTGACGACCAGGTCGTCCATGTAGCATTCAACTTGATTATGGATGAGATCATTGAAGATTAGCTTCATTGCCCGCTGATAGGATGCACCGATGTTTTTCAACCCGAATGTCATTACTGTGTAGCAAAACACTCAAATCGGTGTTCTGAAAGTTGTGAGCTTCTCATCTTCTGGTGCCATTTTAATTTAATTATATCCGGACGACCCATCCATAAAAGAAAAATTTCGTGGGTCGATGCGATATCGATCATTAATTCTGGAATTGGTAGTGGAAATTCATCTTTATGACACGCTTTGTTCAAATCTCTGAAATCCACACATACCTGAATTTGACCATTCTTCTTTTTAACCGGCACCACATTGGCCAACCAAGTCGGGTATTGTTCTTCACAGACAAACTTAGCATCTATTAATTATTTAACTTCTACTATGACTTGTTGCTCAATTTCCAAACACATTCTTCTAGGAGCTTGTCTGACCGGAACAACAGTTTGATCCACTCCCAACTTATGAACTGCAACTTCTGGAGCTAATCCGGGCATCTCTTCATAACTCCAAACAAAACAATCTTTGAATTCCATTAACAATTTGACCATATTGGCGGAGTCTTCTTGACTGAGCAAGGAGCTAAGAAAGGTTGGCTTAGGCTCTTCGCCAGTACCTAAGTTAACTTCCTTCAACTCATCGATCGTTGACGTAATTTCCTCTTCAAATTCTGGCGGAGCATTTTCAACTGGAGAATCTTCATGGCCATCTGAGGCTTCCAAACAATCTTCTTCAGGTTTATTATTAACAACTAGACCCTACTGTGCCGAATCCGAGACCTTGCCTTGAGCTGAAAGGTCGATTGGTATTACCCCATAATTTCTCGAAGAAGTTTGATAGATCTTTTGACCACTACTTAGGCATGACACCATGTTGAATTAATTTTTGAACACATGGAGAATACCACTCAAAAGGCAGTTCCATTAATTCTAATGAAGCATTATCTTCTAATTATACATCATTTTCAAGGTTTCAAGAAGAAGAATCCCGGTAAAACTTAATGGGTTTAGTTCCAACACCATGTACTTCCTTGTTCACCAAACCCTCAACTTTATTAGAATGGATCAGGGTTATGGTCATAGTCTGTACATAGTTGTTAATCCTATCGTACATTGATTTTTATTCTTCATTCCTTTCATCCTCTAGAGTGATTTTGAATTGAGGCTTCTTTCGATTTATCGTCAAGGCTTCTTTCTTGATTTCTTCTTCCTTATAACTTCCTTCTCGATCAATGCTGATCACTGGATCCTTCTATCCAACAATTTTATCGTTTCTTCCTCGACCTCATCCCCGGCCTCGACATCGGATGTGATTTTTGGAGAAAATTTCACCATCTCGCACTAGGAGAGTGGTGAGAGCTTGTTGAACTAGAATCAAATGTTCTTCATCTTGTGTCTTTTCATGCTCTTTTGTTTGATTCCGCGCAGCATTCATGGAGAACATTGTCTTCTTCGGAGGTGCATAGTAAGTGACATCTTCATGGATTCCGATTTCATGCACAGAGAATGGCTGTAAATCTCCTTTAATGCACCGCTCTTGACCACCTTCACAGTACTTTATACACTGGTGCAGAGATGGCGGAACCATCCGGTACTCATGGATCCAGGGTTGACCTAGTAGGTCATTGAATGATGTCTCAGAATCAATTATTTGGAATTTTGCGTTTGTTATTGCGAACTGATCCTCATTGGTAGTGTTATTGATCTAAGAGCTCTTTCTCCCTTCTGATTGAAGCCCTTAACTAACATCTTGTCTGCTTTGAGATCGCAGGCATCAATTTCCAAACATGCTAAAGTCTGAAGATTCATTACATTGATCGATGCTCTTGGATCAATTAATACCTTAGAGAGTGTGAAATTGCCAATGGTGACCGAAATGTATAGAGGTCGGTTATGGTCAGATGTACCAAGCAATCATTATCCGAGAAGGTAATACTGTAATGTTCTCTTAGGGAGCAAACCTCATATAAGGAGCTATCGACCAATTAAGCTAAAAAAATCTCTGGGTCAAGTAGAGCCTTAACCAGAGCTTCTCAAATCTCCTTTGATAGAATCAGAGCGTCTTAGATGCTCAGCTTGGCAGGTAACTTCCGAAGATGGGCTAACACATTGTATTTCACTTTGTTTCTTGCCTCTTTAACTTCCTCCCGAACATGTACTTCATTTGCTGGCAGAGTCGGCTCTTCTTGCGTAACTGTCTGTTTTCCTTTATCTTTTGGACCCATTTTCGGAGGTAGAACTTTTCCACTTCTAAAATTGATCTCATTTATCTCTTCCAAGTCTTGTGTTGAATCTGCTAGCATTTCTTCATGAGTAGAAACAACTGGTTCTTCAGGAGCCGCTTCAGAATCTGAGGGTTTGAGTTCAATTGCAATAGGTGGTCCCCAGAATTTGCAAATGAGTATATCGCTTCCGGAGCTATCGTAACCTTCCCCGTCCCCGTCTTCCTTCTTATCACAATAGTTTAAGCTTTGTACGATTTGAGAATCATTATCAGAATCAAAATCAAGATTTGGATTAAGTGGGTTGTCATTAGTTACGTCATTACTAGAATTAGTCAAAACGTAGCCAACACCGTAATTCTTCTCATTATATTACCTCGTGGGGGCAAACAAATAATCATACAGAGTAAGAGGTTCAAGGATTTTCTCCCCCAAATCTGAAACAACCACCTTTGGAAACACAACCCCTAGTCTACTCTTCGGCGCATCAATCTTCTTCTCTTCCTTTTGAGGTGATTTTTCCATTGCAATTGATAGTGCTGGCTTAGCAAGTCCCAAACTCTGAATTGAAACAGTACTAAAGCTGTTTGGATGTAACTCAATATTTTCTTTGAAGTCTTTGTCCATGAGGTACTCCATCCACTGTTGGTCACGTACGGGTCTATTGGAACAATATGATCAACCGAAATGACATTGATAGAACCTCCTAGGGGCTCTTTCATGTACTCCTCCGGGATCGTTATGTTCCCTTTTTTAAGGTTGTTCTCAAGCCAAGTATTGAAGGTGAAGCAGTCTTCTATTTTGTGTTCGAGCATCCGATGGTAAGTGATGCACCAAAAATATATATGGTTCATGCTATCCAATTTTACTTATTTTTTGTGATATTGCACTTTAAAAAAAGCTATTTTTCATGATTTGTTGCAGGTATGATGATTTTAGGTGATTGGAGAGAAAAGAATAAAAAAAGAATGAATTCGAAGCAAAAAGAAGCAAAAAGGAGCAAAATGGTGGAAAAGGTATTCTGGCCCCTCCGGCACCCAAATCCAGAGAGCTCAGAAAATATTATGGACGATAGAGCGTCGGCGGCGCCAGATATCGGTAGAATTCAAATTTTGAGAGTTTTGGTGAAATTTTGAAGGGATACCTACGATAACTCTTGGAATTTTGTCCCTAACTCTTAAATAACTGAATTTGGATGAGGGAAGTGAGTTCTAAGGGAGTTCTAGAGAGTTTTAGAGTGTGCTCTCTTGCATTCCATTACTTTCTCTTAGTTTTTAGTGTTAGGGTTTAGTGTAGAAGAAATGTATTCTTCTCTGAGGAGTGAAGGAGGAGTAAAGTGAGAGATTGCTTTTTTCCTTTCCATTCTAAAGAGAGAATCAAGTGTTGTAAAGAAGAGAAGAGGATTCAAAGGAACTTCAAGGAGTTTGCATTGGGGAAGAGAAAGAGATAAGTTGTATTTTCTTTTGTGGTTTGTATGACTTTTCTTTTATATATAAAATCCATGTTTTTTGTATCTTCTCCATGAATTCTGATTAGTGTTCTTTGTCTTTCTTCTTGCTTGGAGATGTGATGATGGTTTGAAGTGGATTTGATTTGCTTTTAATGTGATAAAAAAATTGTGATGGTTTTTCATTTAGAACTTTATTTACTTTCAATCTGGCCAATTGAAATGTTAAAATATGTTGTTGAACATTAAGTTTGAAAGGATTTAATGTCCTAAAAAAATAATGAAAGATCCGTTCAATTTCCATGGATGAATTGCGTAGTTCATGGGAATTGCGAGCAAATAAATAGGGAAATGTGTTATGAAGGACTTCAATGTAGAGATTTCAGGGTGACAGGCTGAAATCCTCAGATTGGTTCTAAGATTAGCAACTAATATCAAAGGTTAGCCTTCGGGTGAAGGGTGAGTGGGAGCTCCGAAGTGAGAGCCGGCCCTCCCAGCCTAGCCCTAGAATTAGTAACTAAACATAGAATGTGCTAATGTTCTTTTTTAATTTAGAGGAGGGGGTAATTTTCTAAAGGTAAAGAATCATCTATGCTCCTATTTGGCACAATAAATTAGACAATTAATCTATATCAATCCACACATCATATTCTCATTGCAAGAAGAAAGATACTTTTCTCGTATATCAAAAACCTTTCAAATACTTAGTTTAGTGTGTCTGTTAGTTAATTCTGTTTTCAAAGTTATTAGAAATAATGTAGTTTAGTTGGTTGTTACTGTTTTCTGCATAGTAGTAGTAGTGTTAGAAGAAAGTTCTAATGCTTTATTCTAACTTGTTAAAACTTTCACTTTGCTTCAACTTAAAACCTCCTTGTGGGATCGATAACCAGGAGTTCACTAGAGCCCTGTATTATTTGATACAATATGTATACTTGCGTTGAATGCTTGGACTTTACAAAATCATTATAAATATATAAAATTGAAGTTAACAAAATCTTGCATTTAAAAATATAGAAGTAAAGTCTGATTGTATCAAGTTTTTAGCGTCATTGCTGGGGAATTATATCTCCTAGTAGTGGTGCCAAATTCATGAATTCAAACCAATCGCATCAAGTTTTTGGCGCAGTTGCCTGGGAGGTAATGAAGTCAAAGTAAAAAAAAAAGTGTTTGTGTGATTTTATATGCGTAGTAGTGGATCTATAAGTTTAGTGCCTTACGATTCAGAGTTAGAGCGTACTGTCAGAAAAATTAGAAAACAACAAAAATAAATAAAAAATTATTGCGAAATGGCGAATATTCAAGATAATCAGAGAAATGATATTGGAAATTTGCCAAGACCTTTAAGAGATTATGCTAACCCAACAACAGATGAAATTCATATAACTATTCAAAATCCTTATGTTGCTGCTAATTCATTTGAACTTAAACCTACTATTATCAAAATGATACAAATTAATCAATTTGCTGGAACACCTAATAAGGATCCAAATTTGCATATTGCTAGTTTTTTAGAACTGTGTGCTACTATTAAATACGATGGAGTGTATAGTGACGGTGTCAGACTTAGACTTTTTTCTTTCTCGTTAAGGGATAAAGCTAAGGTGTGGTTAAACTTGTTAGCACCTGGATCTATTAGAACATGGGGAGAATTATCTCAAACATTTCTATCAAAATATTTCCCTCCATCAAAGAATGCTAAGCTAAGAAATAATATTACATCTTTTTGTCAGTTGGAAGGAGAGTCAATATATAAAGCTTGAGAGAGATTTAAAGATCTTCTTAGGAAGTGCCCACATCATGCTTTACCAGATTGGTTAATAATTCAAAAATTTTATAATAGATTAGTAGGATCATTAAGATCTATTATAGATGCTGCTGCTGGTGGATCATTAATGTCAAAACCTTTCGATGAAGCATACACATTAATTGAAGAAATGACTACTAATAATTTTTATTGGCCCACTGAACGGGTAAATTCTAAGAGAGTAGCTAGTGTTCATGATTTAGATAGGATGACTATGGTAGTTTCTCAAATTGCAGCCATTTCTAAATAAATAGATCAATATGGAATGAATTATTCTCAACCACCTCAAGTGTTGGAGGAAAATTCATTCTGGACGAATAATGTAATCTCAAACGCTTTATGAGACTTTAAATGCTATTAATAGACCTAACAATCCTTATTCAAATTATTATAATCCTGGTTGGAAGAATCACCTAAATGTCAATTGGAATAATAGCAATGCTAATGTTAACCCACACTGGGTTAACAATTCTATGAATTCCAATTGGAAATTCGAACATTCAAGGAAATCCTAATTTTAGACCATCTTATCCCCCTGGATTCAATAGTAACCCACAATTTAAGGATAAGAAGTTGTCTACTGAAGAAATGATTCTGAATATGAGAAATCAATTACAAGCTCAAGGTGTTGCTATGAAAAATATTGAAAATCAATTAGGACATATTTTCACTGCACTTAATAATAGACCTTCTAGAACACTTCCAAGCAATGTGGAGACCAATCCAAAAAATCAAAACAAGGAACAACTTAAGGCTATTCAATTAAGGAGTGGAAAAGAATTGGAAACTAGAGTGCAAAAAGAAGTTGAAGTAGAAAAGGAGAAGGTGAAAATTGAAAAAGGTTCAAACAAGATTTATCCAGACTTGGATTATCCTCTTAAGCCAATGAAGATAACTGTTGAAAAACCACCTCCTCCATTTCCTCAAAGATTAAAGAAATAAAATAGGGATAACAAATTTGGAGAATTTTTGGAGATCCTTAAGAAATTAAAGATAAATATTCCTTTTGTTGAAGCATTAGAACATATGCCTGACTATGCCAAGTTTATGAAGGCTATTTTGAGAAAGAAAAGAAAGTTTAAAGATCATGAAACTGTTGCACTTAGCGGAGAGTGTAGTACAATAATTCAGAAGAATCTTCCTGAAAAACTTAAAGATCCTAGTAGTTTCACAATTCCGTGTGCTATAGGTGACAATTTTTTTGGAAAGGCTTTATGTGATCTGGGAGCGAGTATTAATCTTATGCCTTTATCAACTTTCAAAAGGTTGGGAATAGGAGAAATCTCCCCTACATCTGTGACTCTTCAGTTGGCTGATCGTTCCATTACTTACCCTAAAGGAGTGGTGGAAGATGTGTTAGTAAAAGTGGATAAATTTATTTTTCATGTGGACTTTGTTGTACTTGATATGGTGGAAGATAAAGTAATTCCAATCATTTTGGGAAGACCATTCATTGCTACTGGAAGAGCGGTAATTGATGTTAAAAAAGGAGAATTAATTATGAGAGTTAATGATCAAGATGTGACATTTAATATTTTAAAATCTATGAAGTATCCCTCAATGGAAAAAGATAATGAATGTTTTAGGATGGAGGTCTGTGATTATCTGAGAAACGATCAATTCAAGAATATATTTGAAAAAGAAGAAGAATATAAAAAAAATAATTTGAAGAAGAAATTAAAGATGATGAAAATTCAGATAATGAAAAGAATGAAGAATTGGAGTACGTTCAGGAGAGATTCAAAATATTAGACACTATGGAAGGTGGAAATAAAAGCTTAATTCCATCTATCATAAAATCTCCTGAACTTGAGATGAAAATTCTCCCTAATCATTTAAAGTATTTTTTAGGAGAATCTTCTTCCTTGCCAGTTATAGTATCTTCGAAGTTAAATGATTATCAAGAACAGAAACTATTGGAAACTTTAAAAAGATACAAGAAAGCTTTTGGATGGACTTCGGCAGATATTATGGGAGTTAGTCCTTCGATTTGTATGCACAGAATTTTATTAGATGATGAACATAAACCTAGAGTTGATCCACAAAGGAGACTGAACCATATAATGAAAGAAGTAGTTAAGAAAGAGATTTTAAAATGGTTGGATGCTGGAATTATTTATCCTGTTTTGGATAGTGCTTGGGTAAGTCCAATACATTGTGTACCGAAAAAGGGAGGAGTGAATGAAAATAATGAAATTATAACCACAAGACAAATTAATGGATGACGAATTTGTATTGACTATAGAAAATGAAATGCCACCACCAGAAAAGATCACTTTCCTCTTCCTTTTCCCGATCAAATGCTAGATAGACTTGCAGGACACAAGTACTACTATTTTTTGGATGGATATACTGGTTACCACCAAATACCTATTGCTCCTGAGGATCAAGAAAAGAAAACATTTACTAGCCCCTATGGAACCTTTGCTTTTAGAAGAATGCCTTTTGGACTATGTAATACGCCTAAAATATTTCAAAGATGTATGATGTCTATCTTCAGTAGTATGATAGATAATAGAATAGAAGTTTTTTTGGATGATTTCTCTGTATTTGGGACTTCATTTGAAATTTGTCTGGAGAACTTAACAAAAGTTTTGGAGCTTTGTGAGAAAACAAATCTAGTTCTGAAGTGGGAGAAATGTCAATTTATGGTTGCAGAAAGAATTGTGATTGGGCATAAAATTTCTGAACATGGTATGGAGGTCGATCCTGCTATAATTAGAGTGATTGAGAGATTGCCGCTACCCACTACTGTGAGGGAGGTGAGCAGTTTCTTAGGACATGCTGGATTTTACAGGCGATATATTAAATATTCTCTAAAATTACTAAACCTTTGTGCCAACTTTTAGAAAATGATAGTAAGTTTGATTTTAATAATGAATGCTTGAAAGCTTTTGAATTATTAAAAGAAAAGTTAATTACTGCACCTATAATTATTTCACCTGACTGGGAGAAACCATTTGAACTGATGTGTGATGCTAGTGATTATGCAATCGGAGTAGCATTGGGGAAAAGGTATGATAAAGTTTTCAAAGTTATTTACTATGCTAGTAAAACTCTTAATGAGGCTCAAATTAATTATACCACAACTGAAAGAGAATTATTAGCTATAGTATTTGCTTTTGAAAAATTTAGACCTTATTTAATTGGAACTAAAAGTATTGTGCATACAAACCATTCAACTATAAAATATTTAATGCAAAAGAAGGATGCAAAACCTAGACTCATTAGATCGATACTTCTTCTGCAAGAATTTGATTTTATGATAGTTGATAGGAAGGGAACTGATAACCAAATAGCCGATCATTTGTCCAGAATAGAAAATGATAAATTATCTGAATTTGAAAAAGAAGTTATAGAAACTTTCCCTGATGAGCAACTTTATATTATTATGAAAAAAAATTTGCCTTGGTATGCTGATATTGTGAATTATATTGTAAGCGATATTTACCACCTGATTTAACAAGACAACAACTCAAAAAGTTTAAATATGATGCAAAATTCTATTTTTGGGATGAGCCCTATCAATATAAACAGTGTAAGGATTTGATTATTAGGAAATGTGTGCCACAAGAAGAAACAAATTTGATTATTCAACAATGTCATGATTCTGAATTTGAAGGTCCTTTTGGTGTTGATAAAACTATTTTTAAAATTTTACAATCTAGATTTTATTGGTCTACTCTATTTAGAGATGTTTATAGATATATTAAATCATGTGATCAATGTCAGAGAGTAGGTAATATATCTAGAAGAAATAAAATGCCTCTAAATTATAATTTGGAAGTTGAAATTTTTGATGTATGGGGATTAGATTTTATGGGACCATTTACTCTTTCATTTGAAAAAATATATATATTGGTCGTGTTGATTATGTCTCGAAATGGATTGAAGCTATTGCTTTACCAAGATGTGATGCTCGGAGTGTTTCAAATTTTTTAAAGAAAAATATATTTACAAGATATGGAATGCCGAGAGTGATCATAACTGATGGTGGATCCCATTTCAGGAATAATCAAATTAAGAGATTAATTGAGAAATATAATATTATTCATAGAATCTCTACTGCTTATCATCCTCAGACTAATGGTATAGCAAAAGTATCTAATTGTGAAATTAAACAAATCATGGAGAAAACTGTGGATACTCATAAATTAGATTGGTCTGCTCAATTAGATACTGCTTTATGGGCTTATAGAACTGCTTTTAAAACCCCTATAGGAATGTCTCCTTATAGACTAGTGTTTGGTAAGAGTTGCCATTTACCAGTTAAATTGGAGCATAAAACATATTGGGCGATAAAAGAGTTAAATTTTAATATGAAAAATGCGGGAGAGAAAAGATTTATGCAATTAAATGAATTGGAAGAGATTAGAAATGCATCTTCTAACAATGATAGGATTTATAAAGAGAAAAGGAAGTTATGGCATGATCGAAAGATATTGAAAAAGAAATTGGAAATTGGACAAAAAGTTTTATTATACAACACAAGATTGAAGTTATTTCCTGGAAAGCTCAAGTCTAAATGGTTAGGACCTTTGACAGTTGTAAAAGTTCATTCTTTTGGAGCTGTTGATATTAAAGATCCTAATACTGAAAAGATTTTCAAGGTTAATGGGCATCGATTAAAGCCTTACTTTGACGAGTTTCAACCTAATTTCAAAGAGGTTTTAATGCTGAGTCATCTCCATTAACTAAATGGTTTGTCGGGCTGACGACGTTAATCCAAGCGCTTTATGGGAGGCAAACCATATATATCTTTATGGTGTGTTTGCTTGTTTGTTGTAGTTGTGCTTTTTAGATAAATGATAGATCGAATCGAGATATTGGAACATTTTGGATCAAACGAAGTTCGGTGTAGTTTCTGACCACTGGCGCCGCCGGTGCCTTATCTTTTATACCAAACCGAACTTAACTGTTTGAGCGCCGCTGGTGCCCTATCAAGCGCCACAGGCACCCAAAATATGCCTGACGATTTTTAAGTTTCAAAATGCGAGTTTTGGCGGGATTTTTGTCCTTAAAACTCCCTAAACTCCATTTTTGACTTCTAAACTTCAGAAAAATGAAAACCACCAATACCCATTCAGTTCCTATGGATTCCTATGCCATTGAAACCTCTCGATCTCACATTTGCAATAGGAGGAAGTTCATCAGTTTTGAAGCCCAGCGTTTGTTCAACAAAGTGATGGTGAAAAGTCGAATTATTGAGGAACGGGGCTTCATTAATCGAGGTATGGACAATCCTTCAACTAGAACTGAAGAAATTATTAAGGAGATACGTTGGGAAGTCCTTTGTTTCACTACCACCACTGTTGTTGTTCCTGTCGTGAAAGAATTCTATGCGAATCTTCACGGGATCAATCAAGGGTTTGTATTCGTGCGTGGCACATTCGTGTTATTTACTCCTGCATGAATCAACAATCTCTTCATGATTGAAAATGTTCCTATTTTCCACTATTCAAATTTCAATGCCACTCGAGATAATATGAATGACGTGTATCGGTATTTGACGGATGAGAGTGAGGAATGGGAAATCAGGGAGAATGGATAAATAAGTTTCCCATCCGCATCTCTCAATCCAGTATCGAAGCAGTGACACTACTTCATTTCAGCAAAATTGATTCCTACATTAAAGATAAGTAAGGTGACTAAGGAAAGTGCCATTTTGAATTTCTGCATTCAAACTGGAAGGCCGGTTGACATTGAAAATCTTATTGTGAAATCAGTACTTGGATTAAGTGTGCATGGTTCGAAATATGGGCTTGGACACCCGTCCACCATATTCCTGTTATGTAGTCAGTCACAGGTACCATATGAAAGTTGGGAAAAGGTTATTCTTCCATGGAAACCTATTGATCCAACCAATCTATACGACTACCAGACAGTTGGAGATGAGGATGATATGAATCTGCTTACTGATCAACCGACGAAGAATTCTCAGCCGATTCAACCCTACTTTCCTAAAGGTTCCAAAATTATATTGCAGAGGATCAAGCGATTGGAGAAAGAGGTACGAAATATTATGAACGCAATCAACAACATTTATGATTTGTTCGATCATCTAGATTGGAGAATGAAAGAGCAATTCGATCATACTGGTCGAATTGAGATGGGATTGATTAATCTGATGAACAAGAACATGATGATTGCTGAAGAATCATCTGACGAATTTCCGTTTTGTCCATTCTATAACTTGTTTGTGCATCAGCAATCAATTGGAGACATTAGAGGAGAGGAGATTTCTAATACTGATCTGGAGTAATTTGGATGGATTCTACTATTATGTTGTGTGTTTGATTTGCTATGCTTAGTTATGTTTGGTTTGAGTAGTACTTGCTTTGCAATTTGAACTTGGATTGGGATGTGTTTACTTTTAGTGTGTGCTTAGATATTAGTGCATGCCTATCGTAGAGTACTTGCTGCACTAAATATCTAGGAATTGTTGGTTTGAATGAACTTATTTAGTGTGTTTGATGTAACTTGGATTTTATATATATGAGATTGTTGTGTATTGTTTGTGTATTGAAATGTGTTAATTATTGCTTATGGGATGATGTAAAAGCCTATTGAAGTGATAAACATCATTGTGGATGTCGAAACGAATGAAATTACGAAAAAATTTTCAGACCCAGAAAATATTTTGGATTGGCACCGCCGGCGCCCAAATCTATAGAGTTTGGCTAAATTATTTAAATCCTATTGAGCGCTGCCGGTGCTGAACCCAGAAATTGGCTTTAAACCCTCGATTTCTTGATTTTTGCCCTGGGACCCGCAAATTTTTCCATTTCCTTCATCTTCTACCTCTATTTTCGCGACTTTGAAGGTCTAGGGCTTGCTAGATCTTGGATTTAAGGAGATTTCAAGGCTATTCGACACCGGATTTGCACTTCTCTTGGTAAGAGCTTCACTTTAAGTTAAAATTTTTAGATTTTCACCATGGAAATTTCTCACATTGCTTATGGTGGAATTTTTGGAGATTTAAAGAAATGTTGAGATTTCCATGATGAAATTTGCTCTTACTTGTTTAAAATAGTGTTTGGAGTTGATACATTATGAATTTTGGATTTATTGGAATATTTTTTTTGCAAATTTTAGAAATTCACATGGCTCCAAGAGGAAAGAGGAAATTGGATTTTGATGAGGAGAGATTCGTTAACGTCTAAGCCCAATTTCGCTATAACTCTATCCTTCACAACAAGAAGTGTATTCACGATCGAGCTTTTGATAGTCCTAGCAGGGCTGTAGAACAATTGATTGCTTAGCGAAACTAGGAAAGATTTTGTTATTTCACTGTGAATGCTATTATGGGTGTTGTTCGAGAATTCTACTCGAATTTACCCTGGACTGAGACTGAGTATGTGCTTGTTAGAGGAAAGATGGTTGAGTTTACTTCTGAATGCATCAATGCTTTTTATCAGGCTCGGGAACGTTCGTATGTGAATATGAAAACTTTGACACTGGAAGGGAGAATATGAGAGAAGTTATTGCTTTTTTGACTGATGGGCAAGGAGAATGTAAAGTAAGTAAAAAACAGTTGATAAATTTCCCCGCCTCCACATTGAATGTTGCTTCAAAGGTATGTCATTATTTCATTTCTGCAAGGTTATTACCATCTTATCACCACAGTGAAGTTACTTGAGATAGAGCGATTCTGAATTACTGCATCCAGAAAATGAAAAAGAATGATATTAGATCCATTTTTTACAAGAATATTCAAACGATTGCTAGAGGTTAAACGACATGTGGATTATGACATCCTGCTTTATTTCATGTCCTCTGTGTTCATTCTGGAGTTAAGTTCAGTAGTTCTGAGGAAGTGGCTATACCATTGAGACCTATCACAAAGAATATTATTCGTACTTATGAGTCTCATGTGGGAGCCAGAGTTGAGCGTAGGAGTACTGATATTCCTCTACGAATTATGATGTTCCAACTACTTCTGAGCCGCCTACTTTATCTGATATCATGGAGCAGCTGCGATTACAGAGTACTAGTATGGATAGACTCCATGATCAGATGGATGTATTTGAGGCGAGGAGTGATGTAAATGAAGATTATCTGTAGAGGAGAGTGGAGTTTGATGTTGCTTTTTATGATGCTCAGGTTATATTTATGAGGGGGAGTCCGATGTAATATTTCCTACTTCCCCAAGCTATGCACCATATAGACCTGACCCTGCTAATGACCTTGCTGATGACCCTGCTGCTGATCCTGGTGATGGAGACTGGTAGATAGTTTGTTTGTTTGCTATTTCTGTTGATCTTGTTGTGATGTGTTGTACTGATGTGATATAGTGGACATTTACTTTTCATGTGATGTGTACCCCTGTTGTGTTGTACTGTGTGATATTGTGTTATTTACTTTCCATGTTGAAATGTTGTATTGTACTTAAATATTAAAAACTGTTAGTAGTGTTATTGTTTGTTTTCTGTTGTAGTGTTCTGTTGGATGTTTAGATGTTTACTATCAATTTCTCTTTACCCATGCAAATATTTAAAAATTGTTATATCACTGCTACTAATTGCTTCATGCCTGCTAGTTATAAATGTTGATTAATACCGGATAGCTATTGAAGATTTCAAGATCCCAAGCATGTAAATGTTAGTTTTCTTTTACTCTCAACTGTTTCAAATTCATTGAAAAATTTAAGTTTGGGGGAGGGTAGAGAAATACTAAACTTTTATTTGTTCTCAACTGTTATATTTTCAAAAAGTTATTAGCATAATTTCAGGCAGTTGAACCTCATTGTAAGATAACTAAAACTTTTTATTTTAGTTGAATATTATGGAATGATAAGATGAAAATTTTTGGTAATAAAAGTTGATTTTATAGAAGTAAGATATTTGATATGAAAGGATTTGATTATAGTTAACTATTTAAAGTAAAGAAAACTGTTTTTTTGAAATGTTATGGGACTTAAAGTGTTTTGTGTTAAGAAGAGATTGTAACTTTGTGAAAAATAATAAAGCCTGTACCTAACAATAAAGTAAGGAGGTGACTTAAGTTTGAACTTTAGAATGAGGAGAGTGAAGTTTAAAATCATTAAAGGCTATCCAGATATAGTAATCCTCAGAAAAAAAAAGAAAGAGAAAAAAAAGAAAAGAAGGATTTAAAAACAATCCCTAAAAGAAAAAGTAAAAGAAAAGAAAAAAGAAAGAAAAATATTTATGAGGAGAAGCTTGAGGAGGTGCTTAATCAAAAATTGGCTTCACTTAAATCAATCTAAAGGGAAAACTTGATTTCACTTTTGAATTTATATTTAAAGTACTAGCCTACATTCTAGTAAAGTTTGCATGAACTCCTTTCTCACATAATCTTTTAAGGCACTCTTAATGTGACAAATTATGGTTCATTTTGAAATAAATAGAAGACTAGAACTCTTAGACTTGATTACTGAATTTTCTTATGCCTGTAATTTTGACCTAAGTTTCTAAACTTTTTCTGAAAATCTAATCACTATACTCTTCTGAATGAAAGTTTTAGTGTCTTAAAATTGAAAAGTACACTGCCTAGAGTTATATTTTATGTTGTAAAAGGATTACTTGAGGATAAGTAATAGTTTAAGTTTGGGGGATTTTGATGCACAAAAAATATATATGGTTTATGCTATCTAATTTTACTTATTTTTGGTGATATTGCACTTTAAAGAAAGGTATTTTTCATGATTTATTGCAGGTATGATGATTTTAGGTGATTAGAGCGAAAAGAATAAAAAAGGAAGGAATTCGGAGCGAAAAGGAGCAAAATGGTGGAAAATGTATTCTGGTCCACCGGCGCCCAAATTCGAAGAGCTCAAAAAATATTATGGACGATAGAGCACTGCTGACACCCTATCTGGCGCCGCCGACCCCCAAGGTCAGTGGAATTAAAATTTTGAGAGTTTTGGTGAAATTTTGAAGGGATGCCTATGAAAACTCTTGGGATTTAATCCCTAACTTTTAAATAACTAAATTTGGACGATGGAAGTGAGTTATAAGGGAGTTCTAGAGAGTTTTAGAGTGTGCTCTCTTGCATTCCATTACTTTCTCTTAGTTTTTAGTGTTAGGGTTTAGTGTAGAAGAGAGGGATTCTTCTCTAAGGAGTGAAGGAGAAGGAGTAAAGTGAGAGATTGCTTCTTCCTTTCCATTCTAAAGAGAGAATCAAGTGTTGTAAAGAAGAGAAGAGGATTCAAAGGAACTTCAAGGAGTTTGCATTGGGGAGGAGAAAGAGATAAGTTGTATTTCCTTTTGTGGTTCGTATGACTTTTCTTTTATATATAAAATCCATGTTTTATTGTATCTTCTCCATGAATTCTGAGTAGTCTTCTTTGTCTTTCTTCTTGCTTAGAGATGTGATGATGGTTTGAAGTGGATTTAATGTGCTTTTAATTTTATGAAGAAATTGTGATGATTTTTCATTTAGAACTTAATTTACTTTCGATCTATCCAATTTAAATGTTAAATTATGTTGTTGAACATTAAGTTTGAAAGGATTTAATGTCCTACAACAATAATGAAAGATCCATTCAGTTTTCATGGATGAATTGCGTAGTTCATGGGAATTACGTGCAAATAAATAGGAAAATGTGTTTTGAAGGACTTCAATGTGGAGATTTCAGGGTGACAGGCTGAAATCCCCAGATTGGTTTTAAGATTAGTAACTAATATCAAAGGTTAGCCTTCAGGTGAAGGGTGAGTGGGAGCTCGGAAGTGAGAGCTAGTATCCTCCCAGCCTAGCCCTAAAATTAGTAACTAAATTTAGAATGTGTCAATGTTCTTTTCTTATTTAGAGGAGATGGTACTCTTCTAAAGGTAAAGAATCATCTATGCTCATGTTTGGCACAATAAATTAGATAATTAATCCATATCAATCCACATATCATATTCTCATTGCAAGAAGAAAGATACTTTTCTCATATATCAAAAACTTTCAAATACTTAGTTTAGTGTGTCTGTTATTTAATTCTGTTTTCAAAGTTATTAGACGTAATTGTAGTTTAGTTGGTTGTTACTATTTTCTGCATAGTAGTAGTAGTGTTAGAAGAAAGTTCTAGTGCTTTATTCTAACTTGCTAAAACTTTCACTTTGCTTCAACTTAAAACCTCCCTGTGGGATCGATAACCAAGACTTCACTATAGCTCTGTATTACTTGATACGATACGTATACTTGCGTTGAATGCTTGAACTTTACAAAATCATTATAAATATATAAATTTGAAGTTAACAAAATCTTGCATTTAAAAATATAGAAGTAAAGTCTGGTTGCATCAAGTTTTTGGCGCCTTTGTTGGGGAATTATATCTCCTAGTAGTGGTGCCGAATTTGTGAATTCAAACCAATCACATCAGTAAGGGCAATGCAAAGGGTGATCCTTCATGTCCACTTTCTCTAGTCTCTTTGGCTCTGGTAACTGGAACTCAGGTTTTTAAATCAAACTGCAAAACATTTTACCAACTGCTTCATCCTTGAAGGGATAGACCTTGTTTCGAAGTTCTTCCACGGTGTATCGGTGTCTTCCCTGTGTCTGATAATACCTCTGCTGAGGCGGTTGCTGATTATACCATTGAGATGGTTGGTAATTATGCTGAGGTGGCTGGTAACCTTACTGAGGTCATTCAGTTAGTATCTGCATGGATTGCTTTCCCTTATCTATTACTGCTACAGTCCCAGACTTCTTTTCAAAAACTTTCCCTGGCTTTGGCTTGTCGGACTTTTCCAGAAAACTGAGTTGTTTCACATCTTCTTGTAGACTCGCGGCCTTGCTAAGAAGCTTTTTGAATGTCTTTTTTGTAAATCCCTTAAGGAGAAGTGCTATCGGGCCGTAAATACTCTTCAACAGAATTCCAATAGCATGCTGCTCTTGGAGTTGCGATTCACACTTCATACTTAAATTTCTCCATCGCAGAATATAATCCACCAAAATTTTGTCAGGCCTTTGTTTCTCTACCACAAGATCACTGACGGTGATGTGGTGCCGAGCTCAAGCAAACTGTTTTACAAATAGGTTTTCTAATTATGCGAAAGTTTTAACTGAACTGTTAGGCAACTCTACATTCCAGTCGAAGGCAACTCCTAAAAGGCTGCTAACAAACTGGTGGAAAAGCAAAGCATCACTACCCCCGCGTTGTAGCAACTTGCGCGGAAGTTTTCAACATGCTGTCGGGGGTTCCCTGTCCCATCAAAAGTCTTAAAAAGAGATGTTACAAAGCCTTTGAGGTATTGCACATCATCAAATTCTTCCGGGTAAGGTCTACCCTTCAGAATCAATGCCCTAATATTGGACTGGGCTAAGGCTTCTTTCACCTGCTATTCTACATTACTCTTAATGTCTTTTTTCTGGTATTAGACTTTGAGCATAATCCTTCCTCGGTTGTTCCAACCTATTGACAGAGGTGGGTTCATTTTCTCCATCCATAATCTGGATGACCTCTGCAGGCGCTTCTCTTGGAGTTTGAGGTTGACTTTGGAGTGCGTCAATGGCAGCTGTCATTTATTCCGTCTTCTTTTCTAATCAAGTGATCATTTCATCCCTTTGCTGAATGAGCTTTCGCATTATCTCTGGGTCATCTCCTTCTGTGGACTCTGAAGCTTCTCGTAGAGATGATGATGCCCGAGTTTCAACCATATTCACCTCCGCGTACTCTTCTTCTATATAGTCAGCAAAATCTTCCTCTTCATCATTACCATACTCATTCTTCCTTTCTTGGGATAACTATCTGAGATTTATCCTCAACTTTCCAATTTTTCTTCAATCAAACTACCCTTAACAGTCTTAAGATCTGCTAGTGGTGATTGTTGAACCTTTTCCTCTGAGACAGCCAAGATCTCCTTAACCTTTCCAGTAGTTACCGGCCCGACAGTTTTGGGTCACCACACCAACTCTTTTGATGCTAGCTGCCTAGGGCCAGATGGCCTGGCGGCGGTACCAACAAGCTGACGAGTGGTGTGAGCCCTAACGTGCAGACTAGATACTATGGTAGACATTCAATTATCTTTATTCAATCCCTTCCTCGGGGAACACTATTTCTCTTGTGGAACTATCCACGGTCCAAGGCGAGCTTTGGCAGGTACTCATCCCATCCTTCTGAGAATCTCATCGACTGAACAATTTTCCTTTACAGCTAGCTTGACGATTATAGTTCGTAAGCGAGCTATTGAAGTAACCTTGGTTCTCTTCTCCCTCTGACCTTCGTAGTGGAAGGGCCGAGGTGGCGTAGCAGCAATCCTTCTGGTATCTTCCTCACCCTAAGCAGCAGATAGAGGGTGAAACCCGCTTCCTCCCAAAAGTGATGAAGTGTCGGGTAACTCAAACTCGTCCTTCACATCTTCTACAGGGGCAACATCTTCAGCAATTTTCATCTTCTTTATCTTGGCAACCTTCGTGTTTTTGTTCCTTCTCTGTGCTCGGGTCAAAGGTGTGCACCTCGAGCTAGATCCTACTTCAAACAAAGAAGGAACTGCAAGGAAAGTCGAACCCTTCGCGGTGGCAGGTTCATCATCTACTTGCAAACTTTTTCCTTTGAATGAGGAAGGAATGGTGACAGGTACAGTGAAGACTAGACCAGCGGGGGTAGCAACAACCGTCCTGGGGTTACTTCCTACAGCTCTGGCAAATTTTGCAGGAACAACAGAATTTATCTCAACTAACACTCTTCAGGGGTGGAAACTCCTGAGTTGACCTCAAATTGAACTCCACTATTTGACAGTCTCTGGAACTCTGTTTTTCAAAATGAGGACAGTAACATCCAAAAACTTAATATCAGTATCGTCGAATCCTTTTCCGAAACGAATGACTGCTTCGTCGGGTATTTCACTTTTGTTCACAGCCAAGTCCATCCTAATAGGGAAGGAGAAAATTAACTTCAATGCAGACATTTTCTGCAGCGAGGATTCAGAATGTTAGTCCCTTTCTATGCTTACCTTCGTTACAACGAACTTAGGACGAAGTCTGAAATTATCCGAACCAAATTTTATTTAATCGTGTTTCATAGTTTTTCAGATTTTGTTGAGCTTCATATTGTTTGAGTTTATCAGGAAAAAGATTTAGATGTGGAATATGCATGGTTCGTTGGAAAGAAAATAAAGGAGAAATAAAGGACCCAATCTGAAATTGAAAGGAAAGGACAAACTTTGCATCAATCTCACTTCGATGTACTGCTCTTATTCTAACACACCTATTGGGGGTCTACCCACCTCTTTTGGGAGGTGGGAAGATTCCAGAACCTCTCTGATTAAGGGTGTTTAAACAGTTGCTCCAGAATCCAAAATGGATTTGACTATACCTGTTCAAGACAGAAATGAGCGGGGTATGCCAACAGAAAGAATGATAGTTTGGTCTATAAGGGGTATGGACTCACTACTAATTTACGAAAGCAAAACCATCTGATCAAAATAGAGAGAGGAACTAGTCCCCAACGGAGTTGCCATAATTTGTCAGCCGTTAAATTTAAATAAGTGATTTTTAAAATATAGTTTAGATTTAAAATAGTTTAATTTAAAATAGTTGGATACAACTTTTGGAAACTAGTAATATAATTTCAAAAAAATGAAATGAGATACCGTATATTCAATAGTTTAGATTAGTCGAGTGTAATACTACAAGTAATGCATTTATCTCGAAGGGTAAACACATCACTTGAATAGTGACACTCAACTAAATGAACTAGAAAATTTACGGTATCTGTTTAGTCTGCGAAACCAGTTTTATAAACCGACAAGTTCACCTTTTTAATATAAATGATTAAATAGAGTTTATATTTTATGGGTTATAAAGTTCGCTATAAGAGTAATCCCCTATAGTTAATTACATCTTAAATGACGGGAGTCACTTAAGAAAACTCTTGATTAATATCAATGGTTCTCCTTTCAAGAATTTCAAAGTTTAAAGTTTTCAAGATTGGACATTGGAAATTCAAAACAGAATGGATCAAATTAGGAACAGTTATTTTAGGAGCCCAAAGGAATGAATTCACGTATCTGAGACAAGCCTCAGTGACTTACCAACTATTCTATTATTTGGCTTTAATTTTGAAAAGATGTCATTTGATGTTTCAATCCTGCCAATTTTATTATTTAGGGGTTATATTCGCACGATATCTATTCGTACGAATAGCCTAAGAAGATAGGAAGATTTACACCGTACCGCACGGTAACCTCAGAATCCTAAAAGTGTTAAGACTTATATTGCACAACAGGATTGTGCAAAAGCCTAAAAGACAGAGTGAGGATTTACGTTGCGCTAGGTGAACTACCTCAAAGTCCTATAGTTTGTTATTTGAACTAGAGGAAGATTTTTGCTGATGTAGATCCGTTCTGCTGCTGTAGACCACCCTCCTTCGTCCGCTGCATCCTCATCGTGCTGCCCTCGAAGTTTTGCTCTGTGCTCCAAAGTCCTCGTTGTGAAGATTGCAGGTTTAGAGTTTATGTTTTGTGTTTATATGCATAGTTATTATTGGGTCTCAGGGCCTATCACGGGGTACCTCTTAAATCGGGTGTCCTACTGGCCTATAAACTAAAGTCCCCTGCAAGTCTCTAAAAAGCAACCTAATAATAACAGAGAACGTACTACGAAGTTTAGTAAGCAGTAGACAGTAGCAATTAAAGATTTGTATACAGTAAAGTGCAGTAAGTGAAGAGGGGCAGTAAAAAACAATAAATAATAAAAAAATGGAAAAGCATGCTACGTAGTGTAGTAAGTAGTAAACAATAGCAATCACAGGTGTATACGCAGTAAGTGAGTAGTAAAAGAAATGAAATACTGTAAATATAAATAAACGTGTATACTTGACTAGTTCGTTGTCTCTGAAAGTCTCGAGGAAAGCCATAAAATGACTCATAGTGACTCAAAGAAAATCATCAGAAAAGCAAACCAAATCCAAAGGAAATCACTAATAACCTAAAAAGACTTGAATAAAACCGTATGAAAAGTACGAGAAACCCAAGTAAAACAAGAAGACCGTAAGCATCAGGTCGGGGTAGGCTCTGATCTAGACTGTGTGCTTCCTGACCTTGAATAGGGGCTACCAACTTGACTACCTACGGAGGGTAGTCCCAACCTCGATCCGGGTGACTAACCATGGACCTTTATAAGTTTTCATCGAAATTCCTTAGTTTTGTAGCAAAGGCTGTTATTTAGGATTTCATGCAAATTTCATTTGTTTAGCAAGCAAAAGAACATTTTTGTTTCATTCTTGAAAATTTTCACAAAGTAGTACAGTCCACAGGTTAGTCACCCTAATCAAACTAGGACTACTGATGACCTAAGGGTGTCGGGGGTAACAATCCTATCAAGAGTCGGCGAATAGTATCGCCGGTCCCTAGCCTCACCTTCAGTGAAGGTCTCCTCTCAAAGGCAGGGGATACTATTCTAACCTTACCTTGTATTCCTCGTCTAAGCACACATAAGCTATGTTATCACCGCCTTTAACCCCTAGACTACCTAGCTTACAGCCTTGCTAGATGGCCCGCTTATAGCAAAAGGCTATACGTGTACACTTATGTCTCGTACATCAGTGTAAGACTAAGGCTAAGAAGCAAGAAGAAACAAAGGACAGGGGACAAGGAGAAAGAGAGGAGGGAATGACCCACCTAAAACAACATCATAAAGAAGGCAGATCGAGCCTCAAAACCAAACAAAACAGAAGGCGATCCCAGACTCCTGACAACCCTCAACTCGAAGCTCCCCAGAAACCAAACCACCTTAAGCCCAAAGCCATGTCACAAAAGGCTAAACCGAGCCACCAACAAAACCAAAATCGAGTTTACATTAAGGCACAAAACTGGGTTGTCACAAAGAAAGACCAAGGACAATCAACATACCAAATCAAACGTAGCTCTACAAGACCAAAACAGGGCCATATCAAGGCACAAAACCAAGCTGTCACAAAGCAAAATCGAGTCCAGTTAATGGTATAAAACCGCACCCAACTAGAGCTCGCAACAAGGTAAAGACCGCCCAAGTCAATGTTTAAAGAAGCTTAAAAAAACAATAACCAATAATAGGTAAAATAGTTCCAAAATCGAGACCGGACGGGCCACAAAATGGCCTCAATATTCCCCAAAATTGCAGTCCAAAAAGCCATAAAACATTCTCGCAGGACTGCAGCTATACAAATCATAAAGCAGTCCAACAATACTTCCAGCAAATCACATGCAAGGATTCTTGAATGGAACCCAGAACACGACATTTATGACAGTTGGCAAAAATTTGAGCCCGACAAACATTTAAAACGATCAGCCTATATTAATTTTCAGACTCGCATAAATTTCAAATTTACATAAAGCCGACCGGAGAATTTCAGATTTTGCATAGCAACAACTTCCAATTTTTAAATCAAGATGAGGACTTATATAATTCCAGTAAAGGTGAGAAGAATATAAGTTAAAGCTTTGGTGCTAGATGTGCAAAGAAATGGAAATTGAGTGGTGTGTATGTAAATCATCCAACCATTTTGATATTATTGCCTACAACTTTATCCCAACTAATAATGTAAAGAAAAGTAGCATTATTTATATCCAAAGCAATGTATACTATCCAACATTTTCAAATTTTGCAAAAGCAAATACCCAAATTTTAAGATTTTATTAAAAAAATTCCCAAACATTTCAGGTTTTGCAAAATAAGCGCCCAAGCATTTCAGGTTTTACTAAAAAAAATCCCAAACATCACAGGTTTTGCAAAATAAGCACCTAAGCATTCCAGATTTTGCTAAAAAAAGAAGCAAACATTTCAGGTTTTGCAAATTAGCTCCCCAAACATTCCAGATTTTGCTAAAAATAGGACCCAAACATTTCAAACTTTGCAAATTAGCTCCCCAAATGTTCCAGATTTTGCTAAAAGAAGACCCAGACAATTCAGATTTTGCAAATTAGCCACCCAAATGTTTCAGGTTTTGCTAAAAGAGACCCAAACATTTCAGATTTTGCAAATTAGCTCCTCAAATGTTTCAGGTTTTCAAAAAAAACAAGCAAGATAAAGCTTCAAGCTTCACAAAAACAAGCCACCTTAAAGTTTAGTATAGAATGCAAGATGTTAATCAAAGGAGATTGGTGTACATGCCACTCAATCCCCATACATTTTCATATTTAACACCTGAACCATGAATACAACATACCTGATAACTAAACCGTACATGAAAGGGTGAATGTCTCTCTTTTCTTTTTTTTTTAAGTGGAGGGATAATGAGAGCTTTTATATGATATGAGAAATTCAATTGCCATGAATGTAAAAGCAAAACTTTGATATCAGATATATAAATCCATGGGAATTAGATGAAATATATATAAATAGTTAATCCGCGGTGGGGAAACAATTCTGTGAACCCATTGGGAAATTAGAAGAACCAGGGAAACACTAATTATAGACCTACTATGCTTCGGGATTTAATAGTAACCCGCAATTTCAGGCAAAGAAGTTGTTTATGGAAGAATTGATATTAAACACGGGTAATCAATTACAAAGTCAAGGGAACAAATTACAAAGTCAAGTAACCAATTACAAAGTCATGGAGCTGCTATTAAAAATATTGAAAATTAATTAGGACATATTGCTACTGCATTTAGTAACAGACCTTCAGGAACTTTCCGTAGTATTGTTGAAATTAACCAAAAAGATCAAAATAAAGAACAAATTAAGGCTATACAGTTAAGAAGTGGAATAGAATTGTAATCAAGAGTGTAAAAAGATGTTGAAGTTAAAAAAAGGTGTAAACTAAAAAAGGACATGATAATATATATCCAGATTTAGAATATCTGCTTAAACCGATGAAAATTACAGTTGAAAGACCACCACATCCGTTTCCTTAAATATTGAAGAAAAAAAAGAGAGATAAACAATTCTCAAAATTCCTAGAAATCCTTAACAAAATTAACAGTAAACATTCCCTTCATTGAAGCCTTAGAAAAAATGCCTAATTATGTGAAGTTTATAAAGGATATACTAAATAAGAAGAGAAAGTTTACATATAATGAGACTGTTGCATTCAGTGAATAGTGTAGCGCAATTATTCAGAAAAAGCTTCCAGAAAAACTCAAAGATCCTGGTAGCTTCACTATAACTTGTGCTATTGGAGAAAATTTTTTTGGAAGAGCCTTATATGATATAGGAGCTAATATTAATCTCATACCTTTATCAAATTTTAAAAGGTTGGGAATATGAGAAATTTTCCCTACTTTAGTAACTCTTTGGTTAGTTTAACATTCTATTACTTATCCTAAAGGAGTTATAGAAGACGTTTTGGTAAAGGTTGATAACTTTATCTTTCCTATGGATTTTATTGTTTTAGATATGGAGGAAGATAATGAAATTCCGCTATGATAAATGTTCAAAAAGGAGAGTTAACTATGAGAGTTAATGATCAAGAGGTGATATTTAATATACAAAAGCTACGAAATACCCTACAACATGAAATATGATGAATGCTTTCAAATGGACATTTGTGACTACTTAAATGATGACCATTCTAAGGAAAAGTTTGAAGAAAAAATGAACAAGAAGATTTAAAATGTGAGGATGAAAGTGAAATGGAAGATAAATATGATGAGATGATAATGAAGAATGGGATTATGTTCAAAAAATATTTGAGATGTTGGATATTACAGAAAATGATAATAAAAGTCTAATTTCATCTATCATAAAACCTTTTGAACTTGAGATGAAAATACTTCATAACCATTTGAAGTATGTATTCTTAGGAGAATTATCTACATTACCAATTATTGTATCCTCAGATTTAAATGATTTACAAGAGAATAAATTACTAGATACATTGAAAAGATACAAAAAAGCTTTTGGTTAGACTTTAGCTGATATTAAAAAAATTAGTCCTTCGATCTGTATGCATTGAATTCTATTCGATGAAAATTATAAACCTAAAGGGGATCCTCAAAGTATATTAATTCTATTGATGAAGGAAGTAGTAAAGAAAGAAATTTTAAAATGGTTGGATGTGGGATTATATATCCTATTTCAGATAGTGCATGGGTAAGTCCAATTCATTATGTTCCTAAGAAAGGAGGAGTGACAACTGAGATGAATGAAAGAAATAAATTAATAACAACGAGACAAGTCACTGGTTGACAAATTTATATTGATTATAGAAAGTTAAATGCCGCCACTAGGAAAGATCACTTTCCTTTACCTTTTCTAGACCAAATAGACTTGTTGGGCATAAATATTTTTTTTTAGATGGATATTCTTGTTATCATCAAATACCAATAGCTCTTGAGGATTAATAAAAGATCACATTTACTAATCTTTATGGAACATTTGCTTTTTGACAAATGCCCTTTAGATTATGTAACACCTCTGCAACATTTCAAAGATGTATTATATCAATTTTTAGTAATATGATTGATAGTCGAATAGAAATTTTTTATGGACAATTTTTCCATATTTGGAACTTCATTTGATGCTTGCTTAAATAATTTAGAAAAGGTTTTAGAGTCATGTGAAAAAATAAATTTAGTTCTAAATTAGGAGAAATGTCAATTTATAGTTGCAGTAGAAATTGTGCTTAAGCATAAAATTTATGAATATGACATGAAAGTAGACTCTGCAAAGATTAAAATCATTGTGAAACTACCACCTCCAACTACAATGAGAGGGATGAGAAGTTTTTTAGGACATGTTGGTTTCTACAGGCGTTATATTAAATATTTTAAAAAACTACTAAGCCTCTGTGTCAAATTTTAGAAAAGAACTTTAATTTTATTGAAGAATAATTAAATGCCTTCGAATTATTGAAAGAAAAATTAATCACTGCCCCTATAATAATTTCACATGATTTGGAGAAACCACTTGTACTAATGTGTGATGTCAGTGATTATCCAATTGAAGCTGTTTTAGGGCAAATGTATGATAAAATTTTCAAAAAATATATACTATGCTAGTAAAGCTCTTAATGAAGCTCAAATTAATTATACCACTAGTGATTTTACATGCTTTTAAAAAATTTAGGTCGTACTTAATTGGGACTAAATGTATAGTGCATACAGACTATTCTGCTATCAAGTACTTCATGCAAAAGAAGGATGCTAAACTAAGATTAATCTGATGGGTACTTCTAATGCAAGAATTTGACTTCATTAGACTGAATAGAAAAGTATCTGACAATCAAATAGTTGATCATTTATTTACGTTGGAATAACATGAATCATCTGATTTTAAAGATGAAATTACAGAAACTTTTCCTAATGAACAACTTTATAATATTAAGGAATGGAATTTACAGTGGAATGCTGATATTGTGAACTATATTGTAAGTGATATTTTACCACCTGAATTACCTAAGAAACAATAGAAAAATTTGTGTATGATGCCAAATTTTATTTTTGGGATGACCCATATTTATATAAAAAATGCAAGGATCTAGTTATTAGGAGATGTGTGCCTTATGAAGAAATTAAACCAATTGTTCAGAGATGCCATGATTCCGAATTTAAGGGATATTTTGGAACTGACAAAACTGCACATGAGATTTTACAATCTGGATTCTATCGGCCTACTCTTTTTAGGGATGTTAATAGATAAATTAAAACTTGTGATCGATGTCAGTGAGTTGGTAATATTTCTAGAAGAAATGAAATGCCCCTAAATTTTACATTGGAAGTTGAAATCTTTGATGTTTGGGGATTAGATTTTATGGGACCATTTATTCCTTCATTTGGGAATATATATATATATATATATATATATATATATATATATATATATATATATATATATATATTGATTGAAATGGATTATGTATCAAAATGGATTAAAGCCATAGCTTTACCTAAATGTGATACTCAATGTGTTTCAAAATTTTTATTGAAAAATTTTTTTACAAGATATGGAATGTCGAAAGTTATCATTACTGATGGTGGATCACATTTTAGAAATAATATGATTTAAAGGTTAACTGAAAAATATAATATTATGCATAGAATCTCAACTACTTATCATCCCTATACATGTGGTTTAGCTGAAGTATCTAATCACGAAATTAAATGAATTTTAAAGAAATCTGTAAATCCCCATAAATTAGATTGGTTTGCTAGATTAAATACTACATTATAGGCATATAGGACTACTTATAATACTCTTATTTGAACGTCTCTTTATAGACTGATTTTTGGAAAAACTTGTTATTTACTAATTGAATTGGAACATAAAGCATATTGGGTGATTAAAGAGTTCAATTTTAATTTAAAGGATGCTGATGAGAAAAGAATATTACAACTTAATGATTTGGAAGAAGTTAGAAATGAATCTTATGATAATGATTGAATTTATTTGGAGAAAATTAAGATATCGCATGATCAGAAGATTATGAGAAAGAGATTTGAACCTGGACAGGAAGTTTCGTTATATAATACAAGGTTGAAATTATTTCCTGGAAAACTAAGGTCTAGGTGGATAGGACCTTTAACTATTATAAATGTTTATCTATTTGGCATTGTTGATATTGAAGATCCTAAAACTGGAAGAATATTTAAAGTTAATGGACATCAATTAAAACTATATTTTGAGGGGTCATGACCAAATTTAAAAGAGATTTTAATGTTAAGTCATCCTAAATAAAACTAATGTTTCTCGGGTTGACGACGTTAAACTGAGCACTTTATGGGAGGCAAGCCAAAGTTATCTGTGTTGTTTAGTTTGTTTGATTTGGTTATAAGTGATATTGTTATTAGATAGTTGTATACTTGAGCCTTACCCACTCATAAATATCCTAAATGGTGATAATTATTGAATTGTATTGAAGATTCAGAGTTTATTTGGACGAAAATATTGTTGGAGTAAAAGTGTGCTCTGGTGCCGTCAGTGCCAGAATGGGCATTGACGGCGAGTTTTTCCAGAGAAGAATGCTAACTTTCAGAGCTTGGGTGCCGACGGGTCCTATCCAGTGCCGATGGCGCTGACACCCGAGTAACATTTTTTGGAGTTTTAAATAGCTGATTTTGGTAGTTTTGAGCGGGAGATTCACCCTTATAACTCCTAAAACTCATTTTAAAACTCATTAACTCAAGATAAAGAAAAGGGTAGTTCCAAAATTTGCATTCCATGGCTTCCAACTTCTTTGAATCTCTAAGATTTAGAGTTTTCAATAGGAGAAGGTTCGTCAGTTTTGAGGCACAACGACTTAGTGACAAAGTTCTTATAAATAGGAGGCTTATCAAGGAACGAGGCTTTGTCAATCGAGGTATGAATGTTCCTAGTACTCAAGTAGAAGAAATTATTATGCAGAAGAAATAGGAATTATTTTCTTATACTACGATCGTAGTAGTCATCCTGTGGTGAAGGCTTTTTATGCAAATCTTCATGGAATCAACCAAGGAGTTGTCTACGTGCGAGGTAGGTGGATATAATTCACTCCATCTAAGATTATTGAACTTTATATGATAGATAATATGCCAATCTGTCATTACACCAATTTTTTCCCTACGAGAGACAACATGAATGAAATCTATCGATATTTGATGGATGAAGGCGAAGATTGGGAAATAAGAGACAACGGGTATGTTAATTTTTCTAATACCATATTGAATTCTGTGTCAAAGCAATGGCATTTCTTTATATCTTTAAAATTACTCCCGACCATGAAAATTAGTAAAGTGATGAAGGAAAGTGCAATATTGAACTATTGCATTCAAACTGGAAGACCTATTAATATTGGCAGCATAATTGTGAAATATGTTTTGGGTTGATTATTCATGGATCATATTATGGTTTGAGACATCCTTCCACTATATTTCTTCTCTGCAGCCAGTCACAAATACCTTATGAAAGTTGAGAAAAAGGGCTTCTCACTTGGAAGCCCATGGACCCAACTAATATTTATGATTGTCCATCAACTGGGGATGAAAATGATCTGAGCATAATTGTAGACCAACCATCTCAGAGTTTACTACCAATTCAACCTCATTTTACTGAAAATGCTTAGTTGATTCTGAATAAGATCACGAAACTGGAGAAAGAGGTAAGAAATCTTATGGATGCAATTAACAATATATCTGAATTATTTAATCATTTGGATTGGAGGATGAAGGAATAGTTTAATCATACTGGGTGAATGGAAGAATTATTGATACGTTTGATGAAGAAAAAGGCTTGGATTGAAGAGGATTTGATTGATGAATTCTCATATCAACTGTTCTACAATTTGTTGGTGTACCACCAATGCATGGGTGAAATCAGAGAAGATAGCACTGACATTGTTGAGGAGTAGTGATTCTCTATTTTATTTAGTATATGGACTTTATATGCTTAGGTGTGTTTTGTATTTGGCTTGTTTATGGTGATTTCAGACTTATTATGCTTGGGATTTGAGTTATGTTATGTTTTCAGCATTAGAGTGTTGTGGTTTATTGCAATGCTGAATTATTGATGTGGTAGAATGATTTATATATGTAAGTTTGTAATTGTGGATTATTTATATATATATGTGTGTGTGTATATATATATATATATATATATATATATATATATATATATATATATATATATAAAAGTGATGTTTTGTGTTGTTTGTGTAGTATTTGTATTAGTTCATCATTTATGTATGAAAATCGATGCTTGAAAAGGATAATTAGATGTCATCATAACTTTGAAATGATCGAAATCGCAAAATATTTTTGGAACCCTGAAAATTGGTCTGGCACCGACGACCCCCAAAACCCGAAACTCTACCTGGACATTTTAAAGTCGTGATTTTGAGCCATTGACTGCATTTGACCACCTTCAACCACCAGCCAAGGCTGAAAAGCACTCCTAAGGCTTTCTAGCATTTGGATTTGAGGTGATTTTGAGGCTTTTTAAGGTTAGATATCATCTTCACTTAGTAAGAGCTCTACTTTAAACTAAAAGTTTTTTATTTTCACGTTGGAAATCTCTTACATTGGTGAAATAAAAAAATTTGGGGTTTTTGAAGAAAACTTTGAGATAATTCAAGGTGAAATGCTCTTACCTATTAGATTTAACTTTGGAGTATATTACATTGTAATTTTGGAATTTATTGTGATCTATTTACAAATTTTCTAGAAATTTTGAAATGGCTGGAAGGATGTTTAACAGAAAGAGAAAGGTGGATTTTAATGAAAGTAAATTTGTGAATATCAAAGCACAGTATTACATCAATTCTACATTCCGAGGTAAAAAGAATATATAGGATCGAGGAATTGAAAATCCGGACAGAGTTGTGGAGCAAGTGATTCCTGATCGGAACTGGGGAACCTTTTGTTATTTCTTTGTCGATGTGTTGCAGATTTAGTCCGTGAGTTTTATGCTAACTTACGGTGGACTGAAGAAGAATATATGCTGGTTCGAGGAAAAATGGTAGAATTCACTCCTACATGAATCGATGCTTTCTATCAGTAGAGAGATAATCCATTATGTGATTATAAATCTTTTGGTACTGTGGATGTTGCATTAAATGAGGTAATTACTTTTCTTACTAATGGAAAAGGTGAGTGGAAAATAAAGCAAAGCTAAAAGATAAATTTTCCTCCTTCCACTCTAAATGTTGCATCTAAAGACTGACATTATTTTATTTTTGCAAGTCTACTACCTACTTATCATCCTAGTCGAGTTTCAAGAGATAGAGCTATACTGAATTTTTGTATCCAAAACATGAGAATAATTGACATTGGTAATGTTATTCATAATAGTATTCAGACTATAGCTAAAGGCAAAACCACTAGAGGGTTGGCATATCCTGTACTGATTTACACATTATGTGTACAATCAGGAGTTGAACTTGATAGTAGCAAAGAGTTGGTTCATCCTTTAAAGCTTAATAGTAAGGCCAGCATTTGTACTTATGAATCTCATGTAGGATGGAGATCTGGAAGTAAGAGTAGTGAGATTACTTCTACTAGTTATGACATACCTTCTACATCCGGAACTCCTACTATTTCTAATGTTATGGAGCGGCTGGTGATACAACAAGGTGATATTACGAGGCTTCATAGTAGGATTGATGGATTGGAAGCAAGAAATAGCATTAATGATGATTATTAGAGGAGAAGAGTGGAATATGATATAGCTTATCATGATGCTTAGATGAGATTCATGAGGGGAGAAGCTGGTGTGATATTTCCTACTTGCCCTCGCTATATTCCATACCAGCCTGAAGAGGAAGAAGGAGCAGAAGAAGAAAGAGATGGTGATTGGTAGTGTAGTATTCTTTAGTTTGTTATTATTGTTTAGAATTTTATGTTTGTTATTTGCTTTTGTGTAGTTGATGTGTGTAGTAATTGTACTTTTTTAAGTAGTATTGAAACTTAAGCTGGTTTGTTTATCAGTTATATTAAAATTGTAATGGATGTTGTATTAAGTGTTTAAAGTTGTGTTTTAAATTTTCTTCACCTTGCAAATCTCTGATATATATGTGAACAATGCTTCTAACTATTTTATTCCTGTAGTTAAATTTTTTATTAATACCAGCATGCTTCAGAAGAATCAAAAGCTCGACAAAAAAGGTTAGTTTGTTTTTTGTTTTTCTCTCTCATTTATTAATTTGATATACACTGAAAAACTTAAGTTTGGGCGAGGAAAAATTAACTTTTACTTTGTTAGCATTTAAAATATATTTTCAAAATTATTTTAACTTGACTTAAAGTAGTTGAACTTAACTTTAGATAACTAAATTTTTGAATTTATTTAAATATCATAGCAGATTTGAATGAGAGTTTTTAGTAATAAAGGTTAACTTTATGGGGCTAAGTATTTAGTATAAGAGGATTAGACTATAGTTGACTATTTAAAGTAAAGAAAATTGTATTTTTGAAATTTTAAGAGTCTTAGAGGTTTATGTGAGGAGAAAAGATTGTGACTCTATGATGAATCATTTAAAAGCTAATATATATCTATAAAGTAAAGATATGTTTCAAGTTCCAACTTTAGGGAGAGGAGAGTGAAGTTCAAAATTATTAAAGGCTATCCACATACAGTAATCCTCATAAGAAAAGAAAAAGATAAAAAGAAACAAAAAAGAGAGGATTGAAGGCAATCACAAAAAGAAAAGAGAAAAGAAAGAAAAAGAAAATATATGTGAGGAGAAGCTTGAGGAGATGCCTAATAAAAAATTGGCTTCACTTGAATCAACTTAATGGAAGAGCTTAGTTAAATTTATGAATTTATATTTAAGTATTAGAATCCTTACTAGTAGAGTTCTCATGAGTTTCTTTTTCAAATGATCATTCAAAGCACCCTTAATGTGACAGATTATGGTTATTCTTGAAATGATAGGAGATTGAACTCTTTGACTTGATTACTAAATGTTTTTACACCTATATTTTTTACTTAAGTTACTGAAAATCTTTCTAAAATTCTTTCTATAATAATTATTTAAATCAAAGTCATAGTATCTAAAGTTCACTACTAAGAGCCATATTTTTATGTAGTAAAAGGATTAATTGAGGACAAGTAATAGTTAAGTTTGGGAGATTTTGATGCACCAAAAATATGTTGATTTTTCATATATATTTTCCACTCATTTTTGGTGATATTGCACTTTAAAGAAAGGTATTTTTCATGTTTTGTTACAGGCATGATGATTTTAGGCAATTGAAGCAAAAAGAAGTAAAAATAAACGAATTTGGAGTAAAAAGGGGAAAAAACCAAAAATTTAAAGTTCTGGTGCCGACGACGCCAGAATGGGCACCAACTGCGCATTTTTCCAGAGAGCCCCAAAATATTAAGCGTGATAGGGCAGCGACAGTGTCCAATGTCGATGGAGGCCAGATTCAATGTATTTGGACTACTTTTAGAGGGATTCTTGAAGCATCTCTTGGGGAAATCATCGCTATGCTATTTTAAAACAAATTATGTGCCAGAATTCAAGGAGAAGAAGTGGTGTGAGTGAAGTAAATTAGTGTGTGAGTTGAGAGGAAGTGTTTGTAAAGAGTTTAGAGTCTAGGGTTTGGTGTAAAAGTATTGTTTTGTGAGGGATTCTTCTTAAAAGAGTTGTAGGAGGGCAAAGAAAGTGAGAGATTGCTTCTTCCCTATTCTAAGTGAGAATTGTGTGTTGTTGTGAAGATAGATGGAGACTCAAAGGAACTTCAAGGGATTTTTATTGGGAAAGAAATTGAGATAAGTTGTATTTACTTATTATTATTTGTATGAATTTTATTTTATATAAAAAATCTTTATTTTGTCGTATCTTCCTCATTAATTTAGAGTAGATTTTTTTGTCTTTCTCCTTGCAATGATATATGGTAGTGTTGGTTTAGATTGGATGTACCATATAAATGTTAAGAAATTGTGATGATTTTTCACTTCGTACTTCATTTTCTTTTTAATTTGGCCAATTGAATTGTTAAAATATGTTGTGAAACATACAATCCGAAAGGACTACGCTTTCTACAATAGAAGTGAAGATTACATTCATTGTCCATGAATGAGTGATGTAGTTCATGGGGATTGGGTGTAAATAAATAGGAAAATATGGTTTATTTGGCGTAGATTTGGAGATTTTAGGGTGACAGACTAAAATACCCAATTTGGTTTTAGTGTTTGGAAAAAAAATCGAGACTTAGCCATCAGGCGAAGGGAAGTGGTAGCTCTGGAGTGAGAGCCAGTATCCTCCCAGCCTAACCACGAATTTAGGGACTAAACATAGGATTAGTCAATGTTCTTTATAGCACTCAGAAGAGGGTAATGAATAGGAATGCTCCTGTTTGTCACAATACAAGAATTTTATTAATCTTTATCATTCACTCACCATAACATCATTGTAAGGGGGAGGACACTTTCGCGACATTTGAACCATGTAATACAAAACTTATTGTAGTAGTGATTAAATTTAATTTGAAGTTTAGAAAGTACTTTAGTGATCTTAAAATCTCTAGCATTGTTAAACTTTAACAACTTTAGAATTTACTTTAAGTGCATTGCAAATTTGAATATTTAATTTCTATGCTACACTTTAAGGATTGCTTCCTCCCAGTGGGATCGGTAACCAAGACTCTGCTAGAGCCCTGAATTACTTGAGCATTACATATACTTGCATATTGATTGGCTGCTTTCTTATTAAACTGATTATACTTTGTGATTAAATTGAAAATAATTTTCAAAAACTTATTCTAAGGCAGCCCTCGATTAATTAACTAATCCACTATATCTTAGTTCTCAATTAAACTAAAGATAATTGTAGGCATAGGATAGGTCCATCTCAATTATATTACTTCCTTTATCTGACCTTGTATTTCATCAAGTGGGTCCACTAAATTAGCTAGTTGAAGAACATGAGGATGATCTTGACATTATTTTTATTTACAATCAGAGGTGCGTACATTAGGGATGAAGCAATACCTGAGATTGGCCATACATAAGTCAATGTATCAAGGACAATCCTGTCCATGGGTTTTACTCTATTAAGATATCTAAAAGTATCTAGTAGCTCTTTGAAAGGAGATTCTGTTAGAAATTAAAAGTAAAGTAGGGAGGTGTGATGACAAAGAGGAAGAGTTAACTTTAATTATCTATCATTTTTGTTTGTTTACAAGTGTTATTTATGACTTGGGGAGGATTATAATATTCAATTTAAATGAATAAAACTAGATTTGGATTATGCACTAAGGCCTAGGGACACCTAGCATCAAAATGCTAGGATATGTGAACTAGAGCTTAAGTGCCAATAATACAGTGCAAAGGTGTTGCACCTTAGGCCCTTAGAGCCCATATTGTGGTGCCTACGCACTGAACCTTTCTATTTGCACCAATCCTATTTGATATTCTCCAGGTCCATCCTTGAAAAATTTAAACATTGACAATTTTGAGAGCAAAACCACTAATATTTATCGAGAGTTTTATTGAGTGGCTTCGATCATTTAAGATGTAATTAACTATAAGGGTTTACTTTTATAGGGAACTTTAGAAACCAGATAATATAAACCTTGCCCAATTCTCTTGCATTAGGTAGGGGAACTTGTCATTCAACATAAAATTGGTTCAGAGACTAAACAGATTTCATAAATCTATTAGCTTATTTAATCGAGCCTCACTATTAGGTAATGTGTCTATCCTTTGGGATAGGTGCATGCATGCGGTGTATGATTCATTTATTTAAAATGTTAAGGATATGAGATCGGTTTGGTCTGATATTTTCAAAAAATCAAAACATTAACTATCATATATATATATATATATATATATATATATATATATATATAATGGAGGCCGGTTTGGAGGGAGGTGCTCGCTAGGGTTTGCTCTTGGCACTCGGAGTTTTGGATGGAGCCGGTAGGTTCTTCTCTTGGTTCTCGCTTCTTGGTGTGGCTTCCCCTCGGGTTTTTGGTCGGTTGGATGTGTTTTTTCCTTCCCGGCCGGAAGTTTTTCAAATTTTATCGTTACATTGGTTGGTTTTGTGTGGGGAGGGACTCTTTGCTCGTGGTTCGGTCGGGCTGCCGGTTTGGTTTTCTCTGGACTCTACTCTTTGGAGGCCGGTCTCGAGGTTCCGAATCTATGGCTAACACCTGCTCGGCCTTACCCTATCGATGCCGCTACTAATGCCTTGTGGGCTAAAGCCTCTTATGCGGGGGTTGTGGGTATGGGGAACACCGCCCACAAAACCTTCGATCATCCGGTTTTTCCCCAAGCATTGCATGATACCGTCGTCTGGTAGGGAAATGCCCCTTTCATTAATCCTCGTTGGAAACAAGGACGGCTTCGCTCGCCGTCTTGTTTTCCGTAAAAGACATGAAGTGTCCGAATGATGCCATTAAGTACCGTTTGATCGGGAAGTTTCGGATGGGTCAACCAAAAATGGAATATGTAAGGAAAAGCTTTGAGGATTTAAACCTTGCTGGCAGCTGGAAGCTTGGGTTGCTGGATGGTAGGCACTTGCTCATTAGACTCTCTAATGAGGAAGACTATGTAAGGTTTTTGGCAAACAATCTATCCTAATTGTTGGTACTTACATGAAGCTTTTAAAGTGGACTCCTGAATTTGATCCACTAAAGGAGCCACCTATTATTCCCATGTGGTATAAACTACCTAATCTACCTATCCAACTATATGATCATAACGCTCTCTTTAACATAAGTCAAGCCCTGGGAACCCCTCTAAAAACAGATACACACACTTTTGATCCGGCAAGACCAACATGCAACGAAGGGTTTTGGTGGAAAGGGACATTACACTCCCGTATATACATAAAGTATGGGTGAGAACCGATGAGGATATACCGGATGAGGGTTTCTGGCAGGAGGTGGAAGTAGAATTTAAACCATTTTACTGCAAGCATTGTAGAATGTTTGGCCATGAGATGGAAAATTGCTACAGGCTCCATCCTCCTAGCAGAAAGAAATCTTTTGGTAAGCAGAAGGTTAACTTGGCTCCAGGGGTTGAGCAGGAAAATCTGATTGCTGAAACTGTAACCAGGGAAGTTGTTAATCTTGATCCTCCTAGGGAAGCTAGAGGAAGTGCAGACTGTGAAGGGGAGAATGAGGAAGTGCTGACGAGTGAAGGAGCAGGAAGGTGCTCGTGGAGGGTGGTGTCTCTACACAAGTCATTAATACTATAGAAATTAATCCTCTCCCCGAGGAAATAAGGGAGGTGGAAAATAGAATGGATTTATCCGGGGAAGATTCAAGTGGTGAATGATGAAATGAAGTCCGGATGGCAAATTCGAAAAGCAAGAAAAGAAAGAAAAGTAAATCGGAGATTCAAAGTTCGCCGGAATCCCAGCCCTTAAGTGATCCTCCGGATAGCCTCTCCTCGCCCCTAGGACTAGGGGAAAAGGGAAAAATCTTTTATTATGATTAACTTTATGTGTTGGAATATTAGAGGGGCCGCTCATCCCCCTCTCTTAGAAGAACTAAATATATGGTTAAATATTATAAATTATGGTGTTTTGCTTTACTTGAACCCATGGTTAATAAAAACACTCACAGCATTATTAAAAAAATCCTCAATTTCCACTGTTGGATTAATTTGAGTAATAAGATTTGGGTATTTGCTAGAAAGGAGCTACATTGTTCTATTTTGGTGGACCATCAACAGTTTATGCATTTTCAAGTTTCTATTGGTGACCATTTTGGTTTTGTCACATTTATTTATGCTAGCTCAGCTCCTCGTTCATCGTCAGAATCTTTGGAATACCCCGGTTAACATCGCACCCAATATTAATTCCTTTTGGCTTGTTGGTGGGGATTTTAACTCGCCTTTCTTCTGCCGCAAAAGAAAGGTGGTACCTCTCCTAGCTTGGCTTCCATGAATAGGTTCAATCAATTTATTGCCGATGCTCGCTATCTTTGATCCGGCTTTTGTGGTCCAGCTTACACATGGAGAAGGGGAAGAACCCGGGAGAGACTCGACGTAATCGTCGGGAATTCCTCCCGGCTTCAACAATTTCCTTATACCATTGTTACTCATCTATCCATGGCCGGCTCGATCACGTACCATTGCTCATCTCTATTAACAACACGGATAATAATACTGGAGGTATGTTCAGCATTTCAAAACATGTGGACTAAGCACCCGCATTTTATGGCCGAACTCGAGAAGGTGTGGGTCTCTCCCATGGGAGGCTCCTCTTGGGGTAATCTCCGGAAATTGCATAAAACCACCGCTAAGCATTTCGAAATTGGAATTGGACGAGTATTTGGGAATGTACAGGATAATCTAAAGAAGGTCGAAGAGGATGTGGCTGCTGCCTGAAGCCGGTTTTCTTAATGGAGTGTGTAGTGAAGTCGCTCTTTATAGTGCTCATGATCGATTGCTCGGTCCGAGTCAAGTACCTGGAGGATTTTTATAAACGTAAAGCTACCGTCGCCAAGTTTATCGAAGGGGATAGAAACAATAACTACTATCATGCATTCATTAAGTATAAGAGGAAGTGTAACATGATTCTTTCCATCACCGATGAGGCCGGAACTTTGCTTCATAATGCCGAAGATATTGCTTTGGATGCGGTTAATCACTTTCGCTCAAATTTTCTCTCAAACCAATAGATGCTCTACCCCTATTTATAATAATTTGCTACGGAATCGGTGCCTTTATGTTCGAATCTTAATTTAGTGGACATCCCCGGGGAAGAGGAGATCAAAAATGCATTAGACTCCATTGATGGTGCCAAAGCCGCAGGACCGCATGGCTTTTCTTCCAATTTTTATAAAGCCGGTTGGACAGCTTGTCGGGAAGGAGGTAATTCAAGTCAGTACGAGATTTCTTCCGTGGTATAGATATTCCAAAGTATTTTTTCAGCCTCTACTATTGTTTTAATCCCAAAAATAAGTTGAGAAAATCTTGGGGAGACTACGTACCTATTAGCCTTACATCCGTAATGTCCAAAATTATCGAGAAAATCATTATGGCAAGACTCAGCAACCACATTTGAATATCCTAATCAGCTCTGACTAGCCGCATTTGTGAAAGGCAGATCAATTTAAGATAATATCTTGTCGGCCCAAGAGATGGTTTTGGATTTAGATAAGAAATGAAGAGGCAACAATGTTATACTCAAGCTCGGATATAAGAAAAGCATATGATACCATCAACTGGGGGTTCATCACTCAAACCCTATGTGCTAGGGCTTTCACCTGTGTTTTGTTCAACTTCATCCATAGGTGGCCGAGCAATAATGCTCATTCTGTTATGGTAAATGGTAGTTGCCATGGTTTCTTTAGTGCTTCTAGAGGTATCAGGCAAGGAGATCCTCTCTCCCCTACCATTTTTATCCTTGCATTTGATTATTTATCCAGATTATTGGATTTTTTGTTTACCCAACACCAAGCTCACTCTACCATCACGAGTCCAATTTTATTGTCGACCATTTATCTTATGCCGATGATATCATTATCTTTTGTAAAGCTTCTAAAGCCGCTATTAAAAATGTAATTAAAACACTAAGACACTTCAAGGAGGTTTCGGTTTGGAGCTTAATCTTCAAAAATGCCATTTCTACCCCAGCTCTAATGTTAGCCTTATGATGAGAACCCGGATTGCTGAATACACGAGTTTTCGTACCGCTAATTTGCCTATCGCCTACTCCGGGAGTCCATTTGATTAAGGGAAGATCTAGACAAACTCAATTTCAAGAAATTACCGAGAAAATCAAAGCTCAAATATCCGGGTGGTCTAATTCTTTTTCATCAAATGGGGGAAGGCTAACATTATTGAAGAGCATATTAGCTGCCCTCCCCTCCTATGCTCTACAGATGTTTATCATGAAAAAATGCACACAAACAAGCATTGGCAGAATTTTCAATAAATTTCTATGGGCTGGTCAACATAGGCAGATTCATTGGTTATCCTGGAAATAGCTTTGTAAACCCCTACAGTCGGAAGTCGGGGTTTAAAAGTTTTGAACGACCTTAGCTTCATAAATTTATGTAAACCGTGGATTAGATTCAGTGGCTAATGACACCATTTGGTCACGAGCACATGCATGGTAAATACCGTAGAAAGGACCATCCTTCTCCGGTGGTGCCCAAACCTGGGGACTCTAGATTATGGAAAGAATTGCCGAAGGTCAAAGATAAGGCCGAATCGTACCTTTATCCGGGAGCTCGGGTGAGGGCCAAGTCAATTTTTGGCTAGATAATTGGGTGTGGGGAGGGCAGAAACTCACTTTTCCTCACAATGTGGATGGACCTTCTATTTCTCAATGTTATGTTAATACCTTTTGGTCTGAGAACCAATGGAATTGCAGAGTTCTGAGGAACATCTTAACTTCGATCGCCTACAGCGAGGTTCTCTTGACTCCCTTTCATCCCGAGAAAAGAGACAAGCTTATCACCAAACAAAGAACACCTTCAAAAGCTCGGGGTCCTTTATTTTTCGTAAATTATATTCCCGGGATCACATTAGGTGGGGACCCGAGCCGTGGAGCAAGCCGCCGTCACCATCCATGTCCTTCTTTTGCCGGAGAGCAAGGCATTTGTTACTACCTACTGATGATATCCTTAAATTAAAGGGACTTAGAGGGCCTTCATGCTGTCAATTATGTATGCAGGAGGAAGAATCTGGGGATCATTTGTTCTTTAGGTGTTCTTTCTCTCAAGAGGTCTGGACTCATATTATTAGCAGGATTCAGGTGGATACTTTGAATTTAAGTTGGCTTGATCTTTTGATGTGCTCGGGGACCGGCATAAGGTGAATCTCCCGGTGGTTCCTTGTGTTGTGGCCCGGTTTATCCGGATGGGCGTAAATAAGGTAAGGTTTGATGGGTGTTCTGTCCCAGCTTCCCTTGTTGCTGCTCATTGTTTAACTTACTTTCAGAAACTAACCAAATACCACAAATTCAGTGATATCTACCAAGTTGGTTATGGAATTTCTCCCTCACCTTCCCTGGTGGCTGGTTGGTCCCCTCCCCCTTCCACTTGGATCAAAGTAAATACTGATGGTAGCTATAATGTTTAGCAGGCTGGGATTGGTGGTATTTTTAGAAATGGGGTGGGGAAATGTCTTTTGTTCTTCTATTCACCTATTGATGCTTGTGATGCTCTTGAGGCCGAAATGGTTGCCATCTATCGGGCTCTTAAAATTGCCGTGATCTCGTGATGTGAGGCTACCGATTGTGGAATCGCATTCTTCCAATTGCATTAGCTTCCTGTGGGACCGAAATTGCTCCATGGTACATTCGCGAGATGGCTGAATAGAGTGAAGGGTTTGATTGAGAGTAAAGATGTAATTTTTTCCTTTATACCTAGGAGGGTAATGCTCCCGCACATCGGCTTGCCTCTCGTGGTAATTTTAAAGGGGAAATTTTGGTAGAAACTACACCTCCCTCTCCCCTTGCTCGTTTTGATGCATGGGGATAGACTAGGCATTCCTTTTGTAAGAACTCACTCGTATCGATGAAAGAAATTAATATATTACTTGCTCATTAGGCAAGTCTTTTGAAATATATATATATATATATATATATATATATATATATATATATATATATATATATATATATATATATATATATATATATTAGGCAAGAAAGAAGAAATCACTGGAGTTAAAGAATCTTTCCGAAAGCAACATTATTCTCGCAAGACAGAAATTCTTCTTCTAGGATGACTAGAGGAGGAAAAATATTATTAATGATTAAATTCTTATGTTGGAATATTAGGGGTGGCTGATCCCGGCTCCCTTAATAGACTTCTAAATTTAAACGAGATTCATCATTTTTGGATTATTGTCATTCTAGAGCCTTTGGTGAAATCTAACTTTGATAGATTCACTAAAAATTTCCTGGTTATACTTTTCTAGCTAATTGTTCCAATAAAATTTGGTTACTCTATAGAAAAGAGCTCGAAAATTAATATCTTGTTTAATCACTCTCGATTGTTGCAGCTTCACTTTGAATTGGATCAGCTCAATGGCTTTGCTTCTTTTATATATGCTCGCTACTTCCGAATGCCGACGAGATTGATTTATGAATATTTTACATCATATTAGTAGTTCAATGATCGATGGCCGGATTGTTGGTGGAGATTTCAATTCCATCGCACACCCTAGTGAGAAAAGGGTGGGAGAAATCCTAATCTAAATGCAATGCCGAACTTCACTAATAATATTACTTCGACTAATCTTTTTGATATTGGATTCGAAGGATCACCTTTTACATGGAGGAGAGGTAATATTTATGAAAGAATTGACTGAATTCCGGTTAATCAACTTTGGTCGAACATGTTCCCTATTACTAAAGTTAAGCACCTTACAAGGCTAAACTCCGATCACTCTCCTTTACCGATTACATGTGCTCTTTCTCCAATCGTTAAGAATTTAGTTTTTAGATACCTTAATGTATGGTCTTCTCATCCCGATTATAATCAATTAATTGCTGATAATTGGAAAGCTCCTTTGCAAATATTTTATTCTGATCCTCTTTCTAAGCTTTGGCAATTACACAAAAGGATTGCTAATAAGCTCGAAACATCGGAATAGAGTCGTTTTTGGAAATGTACATCGAAAAGTTACCGAAGCCGAAGCTATGGTTACCGATTTAGAAAAGTCTGGTTGAGGATGGTTTAGATTCCGATTATAATCTAAATGAAGCATATAGTAGATTAAACTCAGCTATTATGAATGAAGAACTCTTCCTTCAAAGAAAAAGCAAATTGTCAATTGGTTTAAGCATGGAGACGAAACTCAAAATTTTTTCATGCAGCCATTAAGTTTAAAAGATCCGTTAATGTGATACCGAAGATTAAATCTGCCGATAATACATGGTTATTCAACTCTATGGATATTGCTAATGATGCTATTGCTTATTTTTCCAAACTATTCTCATATCAACCCGTGAATTCTCGTCGCTTATTCTCCTAATCTCATAAGATCCGATTTCGATAATATTAATATGGATTATTTGGTTCAACCTCCCGATGCTAATGAAGTTTTCGAGGCTCTTAAAACAATCGATGGAGATAAGACAAATCGGGCCGGATGGATTTACAGCTGACTTTTATAAAAAAAATTGGTTGATTATCAAATCCGATGTGGTCTTGGCAATACAAAGTTATTTTCCGGGAAATGATCTCCCTAAGTATTTTGCTTCCAATACTATTGTTTTAATCCCTAAGGATAAAAGAAAGTCCAACTGGCGAGATTTCGGACCCATTAGCCTATCTTCCACCTTCTCCAAAATCATAAGTAAAGTCTTAGTTGCACGGTTACATGACCTTTATCGGAGAATCTCATTTCGAAAATCAAGGTGCTTTCATAAAAGGAAGATGCATATGTGATAATATTCTTTTAGCACAAGAACTCGTTAACCGATATTGATAAATGCCGCAGAGGATCAAATATTGTTTTTAAATTGGATATTGCTAAGGCTTTTGATTCCATCAATTGGACTTTTATTCTTAATGTTCTTGCAGATAGAGGATTCAAATCTCTAACTTCGTAATCTCATTTATAGATGGTTAAACAATAATTATTACAGGTGTGCTTATAAATGGTTTTAGCCATGGATTCTTTAAATCTGGAAGGGGCATTAGACGTGGAGATCCACTGTCACCTTATATTTTCATCCTTGTTTTTGATTATCTCTCAAGAATGCTGAATCATATGCAGCTTACTCATCAAGACACTCAATATCAACATAGATCTACTCATTTAGTCGACCATTTAGCTCTATGCCGATGATGTAATAATTTTCTCTAATGGAAGTAAACAATCTATTAAATGTCTCATGAAAGTTTTGTCCGATTTTGAAGAAATTTCCGGAATGGTTTTTAACAAAGCTAAATGCCAATTTCTTACAAGTTCTAGAATTATCGCCGGATGAAAAATTGGATTTCGCATTTCACTAACTATAGAGAAACTCAATATCCTCTAAAGTATCTCGGGTTTCCCTCTAATCAAAGGAAGAAGGAAACTTTCTCACTATGATGATATCATTGCTAAAATATCTTCTCAACTTAATTGTTGGTCCAACTCTTTTTTATCCAATGGTGGAAGATTAACACTTTTAAAGAGTGTGTTAACTCGCATTTCCTCTTTATATAATGCGGATGATAAAAATGAAGAAGAGTACACGAGAAAATGCTTTCTATTATGTTTAATAAATTTGTTTGGGAAGGACAACATAAGCAAATGCATTGGACCAATTGGGAGAAGTTATGTAAGCCTCTCGATTGTGGTGGCTTAGGTTTTAAAAGCTTTCAAGCATCTCGGCTTTACATTCTACCGCAAGCAATGGATTAACTTCGGAGCACAAAAGTCATTGTGGGCAAGATTTATGCATGCTAAATATTGTCTTAACAATCATCCTTCTCAAGTCACCTTAAACCTGGAGATTCTAAAACTGGAAGGAGCTACTTAAAGTTAGATTTCATGCCGAAAAGATGTTCATATGGGAAATAGTAATGGTCAAATTAGCTTCGGTTTGATAATCGGCCGTTTAATGAGTCCTTTCAAGCACATTTTAATCCAAATTTTCCTATTCGACTCATCATTGATCGTTGGAGTGATGGCATTTGGAATTTGCATAAATTTCAAGAATATGTCCTCGCAGATTTTCATAATATGATTTTAAATACTCCTTTTCATATTGGTAAAAAGATAGATCGATCGTCAAAAAGCCTCATAATTATAGTTTATCTAAATTCATTTATCAAACCTCTTTTAATTGGCAAAAAAATGACTCGGAGTGCTAAACTTTGGAATAAATACATCACACCTTCTATGTCCTTTTTTGTTGGAAGTTGTTTAAAGAGATGCCGCCAACGAGATGATATTCTTAAACTTAAAGGACTTAGACTTCCATCCAGGTGTCATTTGTGTCATTGTGATGAAGAGACCATCGGGCATATCTTCTTACATTGCGAATCGGGCAAAAGAGGTATGGAAAGGTGTGTTAGTCGTTATGGGATTGCAAATTCAGTTATCTCCTTGGAATTCTATGTCGGCATTTTTTTTAGGTTGTGTGTTTTATTTTGAAAAGGGGTTCGCCTACAGAAATATGTCGGCGTATTTTAAATTTAATTTAAATATATATATGGTTTAGAAAGTACTATTTGATTTTGAAAATAATTTTAAATTTGAAAGTTTTAAGATATGAAATCAAACCGATCTCACATCCTGAATAGTTTACATGAACGAGCACCGCACCACAAACTGTGTATCTATCCCTAAGGATAGACACACCGCTCGATGGTGGGGCTCGGTTAAATAAACTAGAGGATTTGTGACATCCGTTTGGTCCGCGAACCAATTTTATAAGCCGACAAATTCCCTCGCTTAATATGAAAACATTAAACAGGGTTTATATTACTTGGGTTCTTAAAGTTCCCTATAAGGGCAAGCCCCTATAGTTAATTACATCTTAAGTGACGGGAATCACCTAAGAAAACTCTCGATAATAATCAATAATTCTGCTCTCAAGAATTTCAAAGTTTAAGGTTTTCAAAGGATTGGATTTTGGAATTTCAATAGGGAATGGATCAAATTTGGAACATTTTATTTTGGGAATCCAAGGGAGAAAAGTAGGAGAAATTACGGATTCGAAGCGAACTTCGGTAATTTCCCGACTATCCTATTGTTTGGCTTCGGATTTAGGAAAGTCCTAATGTTTATTTAATGTTTTAATCTTGCCAATTTTAGTTGATTAGGGCTTATATTTATATGATCGAATCATACAAATTGCCTAGAAGATATGAGGGTTTATGTCGTATCGGACGACTACCTCGGAATCCTAAGACCGGTTAGGGCTTAATTTGCAATGCAAATGCCTAACGAAGAGTTGAGGATTTATGTTGCACTAGGCAAACTACCTCGAAGTCCTATGGCTTTGTTATTTAATTCTAAGAAAGTTTTGCTCGAAGTAGGTTCAAGTTTTGCTCGACGACGATGGCCGTGCTGCCCACCATGCTCCGAGCTCCTTGTTGTTGCAGAGGTTTAGTTTTAGAAATCATAAATCAAGAGATGAGAGAAGTGTCTTTGGTTTAGAGAAGTCTTAATTTCCACGTGTTTTTTGTGTTTTAATTAAAACGGATCTTAAAGTTGATTAAACGAACCGATTAAGATCCCACGGTTCCGTCATCCCGGCACCGTTATTTTCATCGAATTCACTTAGTCCAGATGAATTTGCTAAACTCAACCAAATGAGTTCCGCACTTTCATTTAGACCATGGGAAATCCCGTTAGCAACACGTGGGTTACATCATCCGAGGTATTCCCGATCATTCAATGAGACGTTTTAATTTAGTTGTAGTTGTAGTTTTGTTGTTCGTTTGTGATTAAATTTTGAGTTGTCTTATATTTTGGAATGTCGTGGAGGTGAATTTTATCTTGTAATGTCTTTTAATTTAGTTATGGGTTTCAGCTTTGGTTTCTCGTCCTAAAGGTGTCGGTTTTCATGCAACTCGTTGTTTATCATGCAAGAAAAATAAAGTGCATTTGCAATAAAATAAACCGCAATAAAATAAAAGCGTACCCGGAGGGTCTTCCCGTCATCCCAAGCCGCACTTAAAACACGCTTAGAATATTTAAGCAAGTTCCTGAGTAAAGCTAAGGGAAAGGTTTTGGTTTTCTACCAAATTCCTAATCCTATAGCTAGTCATTTCCTATGACGTCTAGGTTCTCTGTGTTTTTAGTTTGAAGACGATTTTCTTCATCAAAGAACAATTTAGTTCAATTGTTCTTGTAAATATCCTATCATATTGAGTAAGTGCTTAAGAAAAATCTTAAACATCTTTTCAATATTTCTAGGATTGTTTCAAGTCCAAATGAATTTAATTGTGTAAATGAATCAATCGTCCGAGGTTTTCAAGTTTTGTTAACTTGCTCGATGAACTAGTGACATTTGAATGTCCTATAAGTGAAGTAACATTTCATTTTAATGTTCTACTTAGGAGTTATGATAACTAAGGCTCCTAAGGGCAAATGCTATTTAATGATTTGTGATCCAAATTTAAGTTCAAATTAATGATTTAAGTTTGGAATAGTTGTTCAAGTTATTTTAGATTTATTTCTTCATGTCTTAAGTGAGGTTATTTAATTTAACTTAATTTAATTTAATTTATTTTATTTTAATTTAATTTATTTAATTTAATTTGATTTGATTTAATTTAATTCAATTTAATTTATTTGATTTAATTTCTTAATTTAATTTAATTTAATTTTAGTTTAATTTAATTTAATTTTAATTTAATTTAATTTGTTTATTTAATTTTATTTAACTTAATTTAATTTTATTTATTTATTTAATTTAATGTATTTAATTCATTTAATTTGATTTAATTTGTTTATTTAATTTAACTTAATTTAATTTTATTTAATTCAACTTTTAATCTTAATTTAATTTAATTTAGTTGAAAATTTTTAAAAAAAAGTTTAATGATTTAATTTAATTTAATGATTAAGTCTTTTAATATTTTAAATTTGAGTTATCATTTTAATTAAGAGTAGAGTATTAATGAGATGATTAATTTAGGGATTTTTTTAAATTAAAGGATAAATCTCTTCCTAATAATATCCCTATTTTAATAATTCCAAATTTATTATTCTTCCAAATTCAATTAATTATTTAATTAAAGTTTAATCATTTTAAATTGCTTAATGGGTTTCTACCCTTTAATTATTTAAATTTCAATCATCCAAATCAGATTAGGATCAAATATTTTACTTGTTAATTTTTATGAGACCTAAAATTTTAATTAAGGGTTAAAATTTTAATTACCATTTTGCCCTTTAAGCCTAATAATTTCATAACTCACTAAGTTGAACTCAAATGAACTTGAAATTTTTATGAGACTTCACTCATATGTCAATAAAGACATGAGAGGAGAAAATGTGATTTTTCTGCATTTAATTTATTTATATAATTATTTTTAGTAGAAAATAGAAATTTTCAAGGAAAATTCAATGACATGACCAAGGGAAAGTTTCTGTCCTTAAGAAAATTAGGGGACATTCCTAATGACCAGAGGACCACTTGGACCAAATTTTGTAATTTTTTGAATTATATTTTATTTATTAGAATTATTTTAAGTTCTGGAGTATTAATTAATTTAAAAATAAAATAAATGTTGAAAAATAAGTTTTATAATTTTTAAAATTCTCTCTGATATCAAGGATTCCAGAGAACCAAACTTTGCAATTTTCTGATTTTTCTTTGATTTATTATAATTATTTTGGTGAAAATGCTAGAAAATACATTTTTTTAATTTTAAAATTACCCTAGAGCTTTAAAAATTAATATCTCACTAAATAGACCTAGGAAAAATATGGGACTTGTTCCTAAGTGATTAGAATTCAAAATATGACATTTTGGTGAATTTTATTATTTTTGTGATTTTTATTATTTTTTAATTATTAAAAATATTAAAATAATATTAAAAATCAACTTTTTTAGAAAATTGAAATTTTAATTTTCTTAAACTCCCCGATATCAGAGAGACTCCAAAACCAATTTGGTGAATTTTTGAAAGATATTTTGAAAGTTATGAATTTTTAAAGTTTAAAATGGCTAAGTGGCTTAATTAACCCAATTAGTGGGGCTAACCAAGTCCAATTGACCTCAAATTTTTATGATGGATTCCTCTGATCCTAAAGGTCAGTGGAGAATTGATTTCAAGTCAATTTGATCTATGGTTAACTCTAATTAATTAGAGACCTATTTTGGGTGTTTAAGCCAATTAGGGTTAAGCTAAGTGAATTAACTCAAATCCTATTTTTCCTAGGGTTCTCTGGTCATAAGGAACATCACCAAATTTTCCTAGAATTTATTTCACAACATGCTAATTTTTGAAATTAAAATACTTAAATCAGCAACATGCATTTGAAAAAATCAATAACTTTTCACAGAGATGGCCTCTGACCTTGGAAAATTCAGGGAATGTTCCCAAGTTCAGAGGCTTCAAAAGCCCTATGGTCTCATGCCATGGTGAATTGTGTACATGCATGAAGAATTAAAACAATGCAGGGAGTAAATAATTAATTAAAAATAAAATACTTGATGAAATTAAATGATTTCTCTTCCACATTATTCTCCTCTCGTTCACTCGAGCAAGAGGGTATTTTTATTTTATTTTTATGATTTTCCTACACAAAGATATGAATTTTCAAAGTTCGGGAATTAAATAAATAGAAAATACCCTATTTTTCTATTTATCCACGCGGCGCCGCGTCAACCTCGGCAGCCTCCGAAATGCCGCGTGGCGCGCTCCCATTCGACGCCGCCATCCGAGTCGCGCAGCCCGGGCCCCGCAGTTCTCGTACCGTCTCCCGGTCCGACGCCCTCCGAGCCGTCCGTCCGCGCGTGTATTAAATGGACGGCATCCGTTCATCGTCCCCAAGTGTCCTCACCCGAGAGCCGTCCACACTAAATCCTTAAGATCTCACTCGATACTCAACGGATTTTTATGTTCTTATGCTCTATGGATTCGTCTCGAAGAGACGAACACATCCATACGGTAAACATGCATCGCAATTAAGGCATTTGAAATGGAGAATCTCCGAAGCTCGGGATGAAGAATTAATTCATACCTTAGCTCGAGAGGTGAAGCCTCGATCGGAGATGCTTGGCACGTTCGTTGGAGCTGCAGGAGGCTAGGGATGAAGTCTCCCGGTCCAGTGAATTGTCTAGGTTGAACTTCGACCACGGCCGATCACAAAGCTTGGAGTCCGAGCAACCGGGTGGCCCGGAGATGGGGCTTTTATCGGTGGACACCTTCCCTCGGTCCGGTGAAGGTGTAGAGACAATCAATTTGGGGATTGGCTCACCGCGGAGGAGTGTCCCGGTTTTGGGCTTGGATTTCAACTCGAAATCGAGCTCGCAGAGAAGAAATGGCAGGGGGATCTCACCTGGGGATCAAGTGCTCTGTGTATGAGGAGGGGTCCGGAACAATTTTGGCGCAGTTTTGGCAAGGTTTTTTGCAACTCTCCTCTCATGGCCGAGAGGGGGTGGTGTTTAAATAGCATGGCCGGAGGCTCTCTCGTGGGTGGCCAAGGGTCGGGATCAGCTGCTTTGGTCATGGGAAGAACGACCATGGTGGCCATTGGGCATGGGGCGGCTCAAGCAAGGTGGAATTCCAAAGTTGGCTCACTCCCAAGGTCTCGGGCATGGCGTTTTCCGAGCGATCGGGTGGCCGGCCGGCCGGCATGGGTCACCCTCAAGGTCGGGTGGGCCGGGGTCGGGTGTTTGTGCAAGCAATCGGCAATGGCCAAGTGTAAAGGCTTTGATCCAAAGTAGAATGGGGCATGGCTAGTTTTGGGTCTAAATGGGTCAACTCACCCATTTGGGCTTGGTGCACCCTTCAAGGTGGCCTTGGGTGCTGTGGGGGATCAAATGGATCGACTTGGTTTGGCATGGAGAAGTCTCCATCCAAATATATTTGGATTAAATTTAGGTTTAGGTGAATCATGATTAAGGCTAATGAGCTTTAGGGATTAAGGAAAGGGGCCCTCCTTCCTACCCAATATGGCATGGTGGAGTGTCCAAGGCTCTCATGGCTCACATGTGGCTCATGCATGGCTTCATGGCTCACTTTTGGCTTGTGGAAAGCTTCAGTCAATTTCATGAAAATGGATTTTAGGAATTTTTTGGTAATTTGATGGAAATTTGTATGGAACTTGATTTGGAATGATTTGATGATGGATTTAGGACTTAGGTAATGGCTTTGATTAAGTGGATGGCAAATGGAAATGTCATGTGGGCTTTAGGGTAGATTTTGGGCTCATTGAAATGGTTTTAGATGGGCTTTTAAATGGTTTAGGAAAGTGGGCTTTTGAATTTTAAAATGGATTTTGGGATGAAATTTTGGTAAAGGCTTGGGCCAAATAATTGTTGAGTTTAGTTTAGGGATGTGTCATGAGTGGTTCGAAACAAATTTGAGGTGATTTGGGTTTGAATTGGATTGGATATGGGCTTTTCGGTAAAGAGGCTAAGGTGGGCCAAAATAGGCTAGCATGGGCCAATGTTGGGCTAGGGTTGAAATTGATGTAAAATTAATGTTGGGAAATGTTTATGGGAGTGTTTCAAAGAGGTTTTGGCTTTGGTTGGGTTTTGATTTTGGGATTCGGGCTCATTTGGGCTAGGTTCGGGTTTAGGTCAAAATTGGGCCTTTTAGCTTTGGGTTGAACTTGAGTAGGGTTTGGATCAAAGTTTTGGGCAAATCATGTTAGTGTTTTGTTTATGGGGATGTTAAGAAAGGTTTAGAAAAGATTTGGGGTTAATTGGAGTTGAATTGGGTGAATTTGGGTTAGGTTTGGGTCATAGGTCCAAATCGGGCTTTAAGGCCAAAAGTGAAATTGGACCCAAATTTCAATCAAATTAAGCTTGTCTTTGGTCTAGATTGGTGTTGGGGATGTTGAATTGAAGTTTAGAATTGAATTGGACCAGAATTGGGATCAATTGGGTAGATTTGGTTTGACATTGGGTTTACTTTGGGTTAAAATGGGTCAAATTGGGGGTTTTGACAAAAGTGGGGTAAATTGACAAAATTGGCCCATGGTGTAGTTGGACAAAATGAAATTGGGAATATTTGGGATTTTCTGGAATTTTCTGGGAATTTTCTGAATTTTTGGATTTTTGGGTCAAAAGGGGTATTTTGGGTATTTGGAAGGTATTGGGGGGTATTTTGGGATTTTTGATATTTTTGGATATGGATGATCAGTTTGAGTGATGTGGGAATGTTTGGGATTGATTTTGGAGAATTTTGGGTAATTTGGGAATTTTTGAGAAATTTGGGTAGTTTCAAGTGCATTTGGTAGAGTTGGTGGGTGTAGGGTCCCGGGGGTCAAAAATCGAAAATTTGGAAAATTGAAGATTGGGTGGATGTAAGTGGAATGAAATCATTTTTGTTGAGCCATGAAGCCATATCAAGCCCACATGAGCCATGAAGGGACTCATTTGAGGCATTCACCATGTTGTTCCTAACCCTCTTAGCCAGAGGCTTAGGGTTAAGGACCATCCATGTGAATCACCTACATGAGTCGGAAGTCAAGTTAGGTAAGGGTGTGTTTTAGGAGGTGTGTGAAAGTGTAGTGCACAGGTGTAGTGTATGTGTAAGTCAGCCCTTTCACTGCACTGTGCCACCTGTAAGCGGTCCTAAGGCCAAAGAGTCCTATAGGAACTCATCCTTTAAACTTCCACATTCGATTTCAACCCTCTAGGTGATTAGGGGTCTATAGTCAAGTTTGTGGAGTTTGCAGGGAGTTAAGAAGTGGTTTGAATTTCTAAAAGGTGGATCCCAATTCTAGTCCTCTAAGATAGTCAAAGGAAAAGCCTAAGGCTAGATCCTAAGTACTAAAGAGAAGAAGAGAAGACCTCATCAAAAATGAGGTCAACATTCTATTAAGGCTTGCTGGGCAAATTGGAAAACTTCTCCTTATTATTTCATCCCTTTTGTGATTTTCTGGTTTTTATGGCTAGCCAGGAATGATTTAATTTTCAATAATAAGGTGTTCTCTTTTGATCTTGTCATCGAAATTGTATTACTTTTCTTAGTAAGATTCGAATTCTGTTCTTTCTTCAACTCAAGGCATCAAAAACAAAGTTATGCTTGTTATATGGAGACCACCTAAGAATCCATGGCTTAAAATTAATATTGATGGGAGCTTTAAAACTTCTTCAGCTGGTATTGGAGGTCTATGCAGAAATTATAAAGGACATCGTATATGGTTTTTCTCAAGCACCTATTATTGCATTTAATGCTTTGGAAGCCGAAGCAATTGCTGCCTTTGGGGTTTAAAAATTGCTATTATGCAACATCATCATTTTGTACACTTGGAAATGGATTCTCTGTATTTATTGCAAATCATATTGTCTCAAGTTGATGTACCTTGGTTTCTTCGATTTGGTCGAACAAAATTAACCTTCTCTCTTCATCTATCACAATTCTATGGAGCCATACTTATAGGGAGGGAAATCAACCTCGCTAATCGGCTAGCAACCAAGGCTTCTTCTTCTCATGATGTTATTTATAGTGCCAATTACTCTTCCTTTCCTTTATTTAGTTCTCTTTTGCATGGGGATTTAATTGCAATCCCACATGTTAGATGTAAGACAGCTTTCTTAAATAATATATATATATATTTTTTTTAAAAATATATATATATATATATATATATATATATATATATATATATATATATATATATATATATATATATATATATATATATATATATTAAATCTATTTTAAAAATTGAGCGACGTAATTTCTATTCCGGCAACCAACAATTTCTAATTTGGCGACTGACAATTTCTGGCGACTCCATTGGAGAATTATTCCTCTCTCCTTCCATGATCAGATGGTTTTAATTTCATAAAATGGTAGTGAGTCCATGTCCCTAGTTTTCTTCCGTTGGCATACCTCGCTCATTTCCACCTTGAACGGGTATAGTCAACTCTTCTAAGATTCTGGAACCACTTTTAGACATCCTTGGACAGAGATGTTCCAGGACACGTTGACTTTAATTTAATATATTTATATGTAAGAATTTGTTACCACTGTAAGAAGATTTTAAGCTTCAGTAACGGCACCAAAAACTTGATCGTAAGGGGCTTATATATATGTAATAATTTATGAACTCAAATTTATATTTTTATAATGATTTTGTAAAGTCCGCGTACTCAACGCAAGTATAGGTATCGTATCAAGTAATACAGGGCTCTAATGGAGTCCTGGTTATCGATCCCACATAGAGGTTTTAAGTTGAAGTAAAGTAAAAAGTTTCACAAGTTATAATAAAACACCTAAATCTTATACTCTAATTACGATTAAAGTTCAATTCTTACTTCTACTACTACTATGCAGAAAACAGTAACAACTAACTAAACTATAATTACGTCTAATTACTTGAAGACAGAGTTATCTAACAGACACACTAAACTAAGTATTTGAAAGGTTTTTGATATATATGAGATAAGTATCTTTCTTCTAGCAATGAGAATATGATGTGTGGATTGATATGGATCAGTTATCTAATTTATTGTGCCAAAAAGGAGCATAGATGATTCTTTACCTTTAGAAGAGTACCCCCTCCTCTAAATAAGAAAAGAACATTGACATATTCTAAGTTTAGTCATTAACTCTAAGGCTAAGCTGGGAGGATACCGGATCTCACTTTAGAGCTCCCACTCACCCTTCACTAAAAGGTTAACCTTTGATATTAATTACTAATCTTAGAACGAATTTGGGGATTTTAGCCTGTCACCCTGAAATCTCTACATTGAAGTCCTTCAAAACACATTTCCCTATTTATTTGCATGCAATTCCCATGAACTACATAATTCATCCATGGAAATTGAATGGATCTTTCATCAATGTTGTAAGACATTAAATCCTTTTAAACTTAATGTTAAACAACATATCTTAACATTTCAATTGGCTAAATCGAAAGTAAATTAAGTTCTAAATGAAAAACCATCACAATCTATTCAATACATTAAAAGAACATCAATTCCGCATCAAACCATCATCACATCTCTAAGCAAGAAGAAAGACAAAGAAGACTACTCAGAATTCATGAAGAAGATATAATAAAACATGGATTTTATATATAAAAGAAAAGTCATACAAACCACAAAAGAAAATACAACTTATCTCTTTCTCTTCCCCAATGCAATCCATTTGATGTTTCTTTGAATCCTCTTCTCTCTTCTTTACAACACTTGATTCTCTCTTTAGAATGGAAAGGAAGAAGCAATCTCTCACTTTACTTCTTCTCCTTCACTCCTTAGAGAAGAATTCCTCTCAAATCCTCTCTTCTACACACTACTCTACTAAACCCTAACACTTAACACACACTAAATCACTAAGAGAGAGAAATAGAATGCAAGAGAGCTCCCTTCTGTCGTCCAAAATTAGTTATTTAAGAGTTAGGGATGAAATCCCAAGAGATTCCATAGGCATCCCTTCAAATTTTTGCCAAAACTCTCAAATTTTGAATTCCACCGACTTTGGGCGCCAACAACGCCAGATAGGGCGCCGGCGGCGCTCTATCGTGCCAATTAATTTTGGAGTCTCTGGATTTGGCCGGCGGCGGCATCATAACACTTTTTCATCATTTTTCTCCTTTTTGCTCCGAATTTGTTCCTTTTTGCATATTTTCGTTCCAATCACCTAAAATCATCATACCTGCGACAAATCATGAAAAAACATTTCTTTAAAGTGCAATATCACCAAAAATGGGTAAAATTAGATTACTGAAAAAGTTGTCCAAACGACCCTGAACAACCCTGAACGACAAAACGGATCACACGTATGCTTTTGAAACGTCAATTTTAGCCAGGAAGGGCATCTACTTCACTGCGACGACTTGCACGGGTTAAAAATACACTGTATTATTATACTATATAATATATGTATATATAATATATTATATAATATTCCCATATAAATCTCACGCAGCTCCTTCTCTCAAAAAAAAAATTTGAAGTGTGCATCTCTCTCCAGGTTAATATTCGCATGCACATATTAAAAAAAATAGAAAAAATGAAAAAGATAATGAATATATATATAACTGATGAAGGGATTCTAGATTCTTCTGATAATGTTAATACTGATCATTATTTATCTAAAGAAGTTTTACCCCTAGCTATGAACTATCCAATTTTCAATCTTAAACCACAGGAGAATCCTAACATCAATAATAATATGGTTATTGTTAATAATGAACTCAATGATGGTTGGGTGGTGAAAAAAGTAAGAAGAAGAAGTCTGCTGATCATTTATCTGCTGAGAACATTATTCCATCTAGTCCTTCTGTATCTTCCTTCTCTAGGCTGACTAGAGGAGGCAGATCTACCCACCATGCTTAATTTTCTCTGTTGGAATATTAGGGGAGTTGCAAACCTTGGCTCCCTTAATAGATTATTAAGACTAAACAGTGTTTACAAATGTTGGGTGGTGATTCTTCTTGAACCAATGGTTAAATCTAATTTAGACAGATTTATTAGAAAATTTTCTAGTTACAATCTTGTTTTTAATTCTTCCAATAAAATCTGGCTTTTTTATAGAAAAGAGTTAAAAGTTGATATCCTGGTGGATCATTCTCAATTTCTACATGTTCATTTTGAACTTGATCTTATTAAAGGTTATGCTTCTTTTGTCTATGCTTCATCTTCTAAAGCTGATAGGGAAGATCTTTGGTCTCATTTACAAATTATTGGGCAAAATATCAATGAGGGATGGATGGTTGGAGGTGATTTTAATGGTATTACTCATCCTAGTGAAAAGAAGGGAGGTAGGAATCCTAATCTTAATGATATGCTTGTCTTTTTTGATCAAATTAAAGATGCTAGTCTATTTGATATTGGCTTTGAAGGATCTCCCTTTACTTGGAAAAGAGGATGCATCTATGAAAGATTGGATGGAATTCTTGTTAACAAGGTCTGGCTTGATTTGTTTCTTATTTCCAAAGTACAATATCTTGTTAGATTGGGGTCTTATCATTCCCCTTTGCTTATTAAACTTACTATTACAAATACTGTTCATAAAGCCAGCTTCAGATACTTAAATGTATGTGTGGTCTTCTCATCCTAATTGCAGTAAATTAATTGAACATAATTGGTGCATTCCACAGGATTACTTAAATGCAAATCCTCTTATTCAATTATGGCAAATTCAGAAAAAGCTGGCTCAGGCTTTGACTAGCTGGAATTGGAATGAATTTGGTAATATTTATTCTAATATCCGATATGCTGAAGATTTGGTTTCTAAGCTTGAAAAGGATGTTGAAAATGGTATTTGTCCTGGACAAGATTTATTGGTGGCAAATGAAAGGTTGAATTATGCTATTCTTCAGGAGGAATTATTCCTTCAACAAAAAGCTTCAGCTAATCATTTTTTATTTGGGGATAGGAATTCTAAGTTTTTTCACGCTGTTATCAAATATAGGAGATCTCTTAACACTATTCTAAAAATTAATTCCTCTACTAAAGGATGATTATATGATTTCCAAGAAATTGTTGAGGATGCTGTTATGTATTTCCAGAATCTGTTTTCTTTTTAGCCTTCTAATTCTTCCTTATTTTCTGCTCATCTACTGCAAAATGGATTGTTCAAAGGAAATGGTGATCTATTAACCAATGTACCTACTGAAGATGAAGTTCTTTCTGCTATTAACTCAATGGATGGTAATAAAACAGCTGGGCCAGATGGTTTCTTTTCTGATTTCTACAAACAGTTTTGGAACATTATTAAGCAGAATGTTATTGTTGTTATGCATGCTTTCTTTCAAGGATTTAATCTGCCTAAATATTTTGCATCTTCTTCCATTATAGTTATACCTAAAGATAGGAATAAGAATTGCTGGAATGATTTTGAACCAATTAGTATTACTTCTACTTTCTCTAAGATCATAAGTAAGGTTCTTGTGGACAAGCTTCAACCCTTCTTGGTGGATTTGATTTCAGAGAATCAATCTGCATTTATTAAAGGTAGATGCATTAGTGAGAATATTCTTCTTGCCCAAGAGCTTCTTGTTGACATTGATAAGCCATGTAGAGGATCAAATATTATTCTAAAGTTGGATCTTTCTAAAGCTTTTAATTATTCTATTAATTGGTCTTTTATACTTGATGTCTTCGCTGCTATAGGCTTCAATTCTGAATTTTGCAATTTAATCTCTAGATGGCTGGAAAATAACTTTTATAGTATCTTGATTAATGGAAGTACTCATGGATTTTTCCAAGATGGTAGGGGAATCAAACAGGGAGACCCCTTATCTCCTTATATTTTCATTTTGGCTTTTGACTACCTCTCTAACTTGTTAAATCAAGTTCAACAGGATAATCCTTATGTCCAATATCAGCACAAATCCAATTTATTAATTAGTCATCTTGCTTATGCAGATGATGTTATTGTCTTTTGTAATGGCAGTAAGAACTCTATTAAATGCACAATGAAATCCTTATCTTGTTTTGAATTTGTTTCTAGGATGACATTTAATAAGGCCAAATGTCTGTTTCTTGCTAGTTCATTGATTAAAGTTCAGATTAAAAATTGGATTACTGATTATACTGGATTCAAAGAAGCTACTTATCCTCTTATTTACTTGGGTTTCCCCTTATTAAAAGGAAGAATAAGGTTATCTCATTATGATGAAGTGGTTATTAAACTTTCTTCAAGGATTCAATGTTGGACAAATTCTTTTCTGTCAAATGGTGGTAGAGTCACTCTTTTGAGGAGTATTTTAAAAAACCTTCCCATTATACATTCTTCAAATGATTAATATGAAGAGAAGTACTCAAAAGCTTTTATCCATTATTTTTAATAAATTTCTTTGGGATGGACAACATAAACAAATGCATTGGTCAAATTGGGATAAGTTGTGTAAAACTATTGCTAGTGGTGGGCTTGGGTTTAAAAGTTTTCAACATCTCAGTTTTTCTTATTATTGTAAGCAATGGATTAAGTTTAGAGCAAAGTCTTCCCTTTGGTCTAAATTTCTACATGGAAAGTATTGCAAAACAGTTCATCCTTCTCAGGTTCAAGCCAAGCTGGGAGATTCAAAAACTTGGAAGAAGCTCTTGAAAGTAAGAGAGTTTGTTGAAAAATTATTTATTTGGGAAATTGGAGATGGCCAGATTGATTTTTGGCTAGACAACTGGTTATTTAATGATTATCTAAAGGATCAACAGGCTATGTCTTCTGCTATACATAAAGTCTCTAATTGTTGGACTAATCTCAATTGGGATGTATCCAAACCTAGTACTGCTGTCAACAAAGATCCTATAAATAAGATTCTCTCAGTTCCATTACAGCCCAATCAAAAAGATAGATTGATCACTAAAAATCCTTCTACTCAAAGCCTTTCCAAGTTCATTTATCTTTCAAGTATTAATTGGACTTATAATGATTGTGGGAAACTTCTTTGGAACAAATTTATATCTCCTTCTATGTCATTTTTTTGCTGGAAACATTTTAGAAAGTTTCTCCCAACAAATGATATTTTGAAATTAAAGGGAATTCATGGACCTTCTTTATGTCATTTTTGTCACTCCAATGAAGAATCAATTAATCATTTATTTCTCAATTGCACTGTTGTACAGGAAGTATGGAAGACTATTCTAAGGCACAAGGGTATTCTTTCTAAGTATCAATTATGGATTAATATAAATGCTTGCTGGCAGGATTGAAAGGGGACAGCAGAATTTTATCTCCCTCTTATTATTTTTTGGTTCACATGGATGGCAAGGAATGATATTATTTACAACAATAAGGCATTCTCAGCCCAGATTATCATTAAAAATTGTTTGAATTATCTTCAAAATATAAGCACTCTTTTTAAATTAAGTGACAAATCCTCTTATGTCAAGGCTCAACTGATCATTTGGAGAACTCCAAATTTTCCATGGGTGAAAATAAATACTGATGGTAGTTTTAAAATTTCCACTGCTAGTATTGGTGCTCTTTGTAGAAATCATATGGGTATATGTTTATGGATTCTATCTACTCCTATTATTGTTGTTAATGCACTTGAAGCAGAGGCTATTGCTGTTTTTGGGGTCTTAAAACAGCCATCTTGAATCATCATTGTCTTATTCATATTGAGATGGACTCTTTGCTATTACTTCATATTCTTCAGCATAAAGCAGCTGCACCTTGGTACCTTCAAATATGGATCAACAAAATATCCCTACCGTCTATTAATAAAGCTATAGTTTGGAGCCATATTTATAGAGAGGGAAATCATCCAGCAAACTGGCTTGCTACTAGAGCTTCTTGTTCTAATGACACTTTATGTTGTTCTTATTCTTCTATGGATCCTAGATCTCCTTTATTTAAGGATTTTAGACTTCTTTTGCATGGGGATTTGCTTTTAATTCCTCATATCGGATGTACTAGACTCTCTAAATATGAATAAATTAGTTTTATATATATATATATATTAAGTAGCATGCTTGAACATGATAGGGAAAAGAGGGATGTTCGAGGTCCTTTTTTGATAGGATAAGATAAGTTATAATATATATATATATATATATACATACATATATATATACATACATATATATATACATACATATATATATATATATCCTATTAAAAGCTATACACATGCCTCCTTTTCTCTATCCTGCTCACGCAAGGCTCCCTCTCTCCCACGCCATCCTCTCTCTCTCCCCCATGGCCATTGAAAGGTGGTCAAAATGAAAGAAAAAAAAAGAGAAGAGAGGAGAGGAGGAGAAGAACTAACTTTCCATAGAGCCTCCCAAAACACCTGCATCCTTAAGCAAGGTTGTGCCCCTTGACCTAAGGAACACAACCACACCATCACCACCGTCGGATACCACTACCACCGTCGAAAAAGCCCCTTAAAGCTCACGGCCACCTTTCAATTTTGCACCAAAAAACTCTTCCAAAACTCACCCAAATTCTTAGATTAGCCCTTTTAGGTCCTTAGGAGACCAAAAAATCAGTTTCCATATTTCTCGCAGCTATTAACTCCTCCTCTTTGTGAAGCCGAGCCAACTACGACAAACTTCCAACCCGACAAAAAAATCACTTCAAATTGACATCGTAAAGACTTAGATACGTTTAAGGAAGCCTACTTATTTAAATTTAATTGAGGACAAACCTCTTGGGCTTAGGTATATATATAAAATCAAACGATAATTCTGAACTTTCCTCTATTCCAGATCAAAAAATAGATCACAAAGCACCCAAGTATCTGTATGGATGTGATCTACTCTTCGAGCTGAACAAGATGAGCCTAAGAATTTGAAATTTGGTTGAGAATCAGAAGAGAATGATGCATGGAAATTTTCGGCCGTCGATTTTTCCTCTGTGTGCGTAAGAAGAATACTATAGCTTTTTTTTAATTTTGTTTTTTTAAATCGAGAAAATTTAACTTAAATTCAAAATTATATAACTTTTTGTAGAAACTCTAAAAAATAAATTTAAAGATGAACTTAGGAAAGTGAGAACAATTTTTTAAACTTAATATAACGATTTTTCACCAAGTAAATGTTTTTAAATTAATTTTTGAAATTCTCGAGTATTTAAATCATAAAAATTAAAATAAAAATGGAAAAATTATGAAATTTGGTAGTAATATTAAATGTACTTGGGGAAATCTTCTCTAATTTTTTCAAGCTATTTTAATGTCTCTGTCTATGTATTTTTATTTTTTGAATGAAATAAACTATTTATTTAAATTAAGAATTAAAAAATTATGGAAATTACAAAAAGTCTTCTTGATTGTATTTTTTACCATAAAAAGGCACCTAAACATTTTAAAGCTCTGTTTAAAAAAATTTTTATAATTAAAACACGTTAATTAGGGTTTATGTTTAATTTAGGCTAGGTTAGCCTGGCTCAAGCTCAACCCAAGTCTAACCTGGCCAATTCTCTTTAGGTTCAGTTCAACCGAACTGGTCAGCCAACCCAAGGATTAAGTCAATCCAGTAAGTTCAAGTTTAGTCATTTAGGGCTTTAGACTAGCCTGTCTTTAGCCCGAGTCTAGCCTGGGTAAACCTAACCTTTAGGTGAGTCCAATTTAAATAGTTGGATTATTTTAAACTTGAGATTTAAGTCATCATATCATATAATTCAGGCTGAACTTCTTGGAGTTTAGGGTTCAGTTTAGTTCAACCTACACATTAGTTTCATCATAAAAAAAAACTTAATCATTTAGATTAGTCATCCTAATCACTAAGATTAGTTAACTTAAACCTTAGGTTGGTTAACCCTAAAATAATAGGATTAGTTAGCCTAAACCTTAGGTTTGTTAACCCTAAACCAAAAGGATTAGTTTTACTTAACCCTAAATCAATAGGATTTATTAACCTAAACCTTAGGTTAGTTAATCCTAAACCATAGGTTAATTAACCCTAAACCAATAGGATTAGTTAACCTAAACCCTAGGTTAGTTAACCCTAAACCAATAGGATTAGTTAACCTAAACCCGGGGTTTGTTAAACCTAAATCAATATGATTAGTTAACCTAAAACTTAGGTTAGTTAATCTTAAACCAATAAGATTAGTTAACCTAAATCTTAGGTTAGTTAACCTTAAATCAATTGAATTAGTTAACATAAACTTAGGTTAGTTAACCCTAAACTAAAAGGATTAGTTATCCTAAACCTTAGGTTAGTTAACCTGAAACGAATGGGATTAGTTAACCTAAACCTTAGGTTAGTTAACCCAAAACCAAAAGGATTGGCTAACCTAAACCTTAGATTAGTTAACCCTAATACATACGATTAGCTAAGCTTAAGCCTAGGTTAGTTAACCCTAATTTATAGGATTATCTAAGCCTAAACCTTAGGTTACTTATCCCTAAACCAATAGAATTAGTTAAAATAAGTTTTAGGTTAGCTAACCCTAAACCAATAGGATTAGTTAACCTAAATCTTAGGTTAGTTAACCCTAATCCATAGGATTAGCTAAGCTTAAGCCTTAGGTTTGTTAAACCTAATCCATTGGATTAGCTAAGCCTAAACCATAGATTAGTTAACTATAAACCAATATGATTAGTTAACCTAAACCTTAGGCTAGTTAACCCTAATCCAACCCTAATCTTTAGGTAAAACAAACTTAAATCATAGTTTTATCTTAAGTTAAACCAATTTTAAACCTTGTGTTAGAACTTAAACCATAGGTTAAACATAGGAGAACCTTTGAGATATAATCTTAAACCAAAATTTAAACATAAACCTCTCAACCTGAACAACAATTAAGAAATAAAATAAAACACATTGGGATGAGTAAAATTTACATAAAAATTATTAAAACTTAAACTTCAAACCAAATCAAATGTAACAAAGCTTTAAAACATGGATTTGAGGTTAACTCAGCTTCAAGGTTGTCAAACTTACATAAGTAATAACAAATGAACAAGAATAACTAAAATAAACACTTAAAATCCGACAACAAGATGTAAACAACTTAAAATTTGTTAAACTTAAAGTCGATAAAATAACTCAAGGATTAATGAAACCTTAATAACAAAGATCACATAACGCAATTTAAACCCCTTTTTGTTCAAGTTTATGAAGATTTCTTGGACGATGCATTCTATGGATGTCGACTAGAATCTTCCAGTCCTGGTGGGCAACCACCTTTCAGACTAAGAAAACAAGGGAACCCGGCTACCTTGGATAACAGAGCCATATACATCTTGACCAGATTACCACTAATTAAATAATGAAAATTTAATAAAGATTTGATAAAATATTGGTTCTTTATTTGCTGTACTTATTGCTTTATGTATCTCAATGTATGCTTTTATTGCTTTTATCAAACATAAAATGCATGTGTTAAGGACAAATAATGAAAGAATAAAAGTTGTTTAGATTAGGGAGAGCTTAGAAATCATAACACTAGGGAATTACTTAGCTTAAGTGAACTTAGCCTTGGCCTAGGTTTGAATTATACCTCCACTGCTCTCTAATTAATTCATTATAAAATTATCGAAACAAATAAAACTTTTTATAATAAGATTGGAGGACCTGAAGACTTGAAGACATTTCAACAAGGAACCTGGAGCAGACTTCGTGGGCGATGTCGGCATATTTTTAGGTTATGTGTTTTGAAAAGGGGTCTCCTATAGAAGTTGTTGGCGAATTTTTTAGATTTTAAATTTAATTTAAATATATATATATAATTTAGAAAGTAGTATTTGATTTTGAAAATAATTTTGAGTTAGAAAATTTTAAGATATGAAATCAAACTGATCTCACATCCCAAATAGTTTATATAAACGAGCACCGCACAACAAACCGTATATTTATCCCAAAGAATGAGACACCGTTGCTTGATGATGGGGCTCGGTTAAACAAACTAGAAGATTTGTGACATCCGTTTGGTCCGCGAACCAATTTTATAAGCCGACAAGTTCCCTCGTTTAATATAAAAGAATTAAACAGGGTTTATATTACCTAGGTTCTTAAAGTTCCCTATAAGGGCAAGCCCCTATAGTTAATTACATCTTAAATGACGGGAATCATTTAAGAAAACTCTCGATAATGATCAGTGGTTTTGCTCCCAATAATTTCAAAGTTTAAGGTTTTCAAAGGATTAAATTTTGAAAATTTCAATTGGGAATGGATCAAATTTGTAACAGTTATTTTACGTGTCCAAAAAAGAGAAGTAGGAGAAGCTGAGAATCCAAGAAGAATCTTGGCAACTTCCTAAACTATCCTATTGTTTGGCTTCAATTTGGGAGTTTTTTTAATTTTGCAATCCTGCCAATTTTAATTAATTAGGACTTATACTTGTATGATATGATCATACAAATAGACTCGAAGATGTGAGGGCTTATGTCGTACCAAACGACTACCTCGGAGTCCTATGGCCGGTTAGGGCTTAATTTAAATGACATGATCATGCAAATTCCTAATGAAGAGTTGAGGATTTATGTTACACTAGGAAAACTACCTCGAAGTCCTATGGCTTGGTTAATTAATTCTAAGAAAGGTTTAGCTGGTGTAGATCCAAGTTTTGCTGAAGTAGATGGCTGTGCTGCCCACTATGCTCCGAGCTCCTTGTTGTTGCAGAGGCTTAGTTTTAGAAGGTGAAAATCAGGAGATGAGAAAAGTATTTTGGTTTAGAAAAATTCTTAAGGTTCAAATGTCTTTAATGTTATATTAGGGGAATCTTAAAGTTGATTATAACAACACCGGTTAAGATCCCACGGTTCCATCATTCCAGCACTGTTATTTTTATCGGATTCACTTAGTCCAGATGAATTTGCTAAACTTAACTGAATGAGTTCCACACTTTCATTTAGACCATGGGTATTCCCGTTAGCAACACGTAGGTTACATCATCCGAGGTATTCCCGATCATCTAACAAGACGTTTTAATTTAGTTATAATTGCAGTTTTGTTGTTCTGTTTGTGATTAAGTTTTGAGTTTTTTTATATTTTGAATGTTGTGGCGGTGAGTTTTATCTTTTTGTGACTTTTAATTTAGTTTTGGTTTAAGTTTTGTGTCTATCCTAAAGGTTTCAGTTTTCATGCAACTATCTTGTTTAACATGCAAGAAAAAGTAAAGTGCAGTGCATGTAAGTAAATTGCAATAAAGTAAATTGCAATAAAATAAAAGCGTACTCGAAGGGTCTTCCCGTCATCCCAAGCTGCACTTAAAACACATGTTAAGGCATTTAAATATTTCAACAAGTACCTGAGTAAAGCTAAGGGAAGGTTCTGGTTGTCTACCAAGATCATAATTCTATAACTAGTAATTTCCTATGACGTCTAGGTTCTTGTGTTTTGTTTATGGATGATTTTCTTCACCAAAGAACAATTAAGTTCAATTGTTCTTCTAAAACATCTCATCATATTGAGAAAGTGCTTAGGACGAGTCCTAAACATCTTTTCAATACTTCCGAGATTATTTTGAGTCCAAGTAAATTTAGTTGCACGGGTGAATTAATCATCCAGGAGTTTAGTTAAGCTTTGTCTCTTGCTCAATGAACTTAGGCATTTGATTACCTGATGAATGGAGTGACATCTCACTTAATACTCCATTTAAGAGTTATAATAATTAAAGCCTTTAGGGGTAAGTTGGTTTATTAAGAATTTTAATCATTCTTAATTTGAAGTTTGAGTTAATGGTTTAATTTCCCAAAGTTTCAATCATCCAAGAAAGATAAAATCAAATATTTTACCCTCCATTTTAATTAAACCTAAAATTTTAATAAAGGGGTTTAAGTTCTTTAATTACCTTTATGCCCTTTTAGGCTTATTTATTTCATAACTCACTAAATTGAGTTCAAATGAACTTAAAATTTTTATGTCACCTCACTCACATGTTGATTAAGACATTAGAGGAGAAAATGTGATTTTTCTGAATTTAATTTATTTGTATAATTATTTTTATTAAAAAATAAGGGATTTCAAGGAAAATTCAACAACATGACTAAAGTAAGGTTTCTATCCTTAAGAAAATTATGGGATGTTTTTAATGAATAGAGGACCACTTGGACCAATTTTGGTGATTTTGTAAATTATATTTTATTTATTATAATTATTTTGAGTTTTGGAGTGTTAATTAATTATAAAATAAAATTAAAGTTGAAAAATGGATTTCATATTTTTCTTAAATCTCTCTAACCTCAAGGAGTTCAGAGAAACAAATTTTAAAATTTTTTTATTTTTCTTTGATTTATTGGAATTAATTTAGTAAAAATGTTGGAAAATACAATTTTAATATTAAAAATTGTTTTGAGCCTTTAAAATTCAATATCTTAACTTAGAGACTTAGGAAAAATATTTGGTTGGTTTCTAAGTGATTAGGAGTCAAAATGTGACATTTTAATGATTTTTATTATTTTTGTGATTTTTATTATTTTTTAATTATTTAAATATAAAAAATATCATTAAAAATGAAAAATTTTAGAAAATTACAATATTAATTTTTATAGACTTCTCTGATATCATAGAGCCCACAAAACCAATTTGGTGAATTTTTTAAATGTATTTTTGGAGTTATGAATTTTTAAAGTTTAATTTTGATCATGTGGCTTAATTAATTCATTTAGTGGAGCTAATCATTTCCAATTGACTTAAAATTTTTATGCAAGGTTCTCTATATAAAGATCAATGGAGAATTAATTTCAAGTTATTTTGATGTGTGGTTAACCCAAATTAACTAAAATTCAATTTTGAGTATTTAGGCTAATTAGTGTTATTCTTAATGAATTAAGCCTAACCAGAATTATCTTAGGGTCCTCTGGTCCTAAGAAACTTCCTCAAATTTTTCTAGAATTTATTGAGCAATATGCTAATTATTGGAATTAAAATACCAAAACAGTGACATAAAGTTGAAAAATACATAACTTGCCATATAGATAGCCTCTATCCATGAAAAATTCAGGGAATGTCCCCAAGATCAGAGGATTCAAAAGCCCTATGGTCTCATGTCATGGTGAATTGTGTATGCAAATGGAGAATCAAAATACTCAAAATAGTAAATAATTAATTAAAATTAAAATACTCTTCAAATTAACCCAATTCTTTTTCCACATTTTCTCCTTTATTCACTGAGTAAGAGGGTATTTTTATTTTATTTTTGTGATTTTTTTATGAAAAGTTATGATTTTTTGAAGTTTATGTTCAAAAATAAATCAAAAAAATCCAATTTCCCTCTCAAACTATCGCTATCAAGGGGGACCACGTGTCGCTCCTTGATTTTCCTGACACGTTTCTGCTTATGGGTGAAGCTCCCATCCGATCGCATCTCGGCCGTCCGTGCGATACACTTGTGATCGGACGGCCATTGCTCCTCTCTCCTAGTTTTATTCACCCAAAACCGTCTACCTTCAAATCTAGATATCTCACTCATTTCTCAACAAAATTGAGTGAAATTTTTTTTACAATGATCGTCTAATTGAGTAGCACACATCTATATGGTGATGATATACCCAAAGCATGTGAATATTTACAGAAATTTAAAATAAGCTCGGTTGGAGGAGAAAAAATTTGATACCTTTGTCCAAGAGGTGAGGCCTCAATTGGAAATGGTTGGATTGAGCTTAGGAGTGCTTGAAGAGGCTTTGGGAACAATTTGGCAAAGTTTCCCCAAGGTAAACTTTTTGCCTCTTCTCTTTGGCCATGAATGGAGCTTAAATAGAGGAATTTAAGTTCAAATTGGTCAAAGCATGAGGTTGGGCTTGGTTCACCTTTCCATGGTCTGATTTGGACTGAGAAAAGCTCCCTTGATTCAGCTTGATTAGTGGGGAGAAATCACAATCCAAGTACAATTAGGCTTAAGCATGGGTTAGGAGAGACATGGGAGTGCTTAATTACTTTAAGGGAATCAAGAAAGCGGCTCCTCCTCTTGCCCAATATGGTATGGTCATATGAACACCACTCACATGGCTTGCATGGGGCTTAAGGATGGCTTCATGGCTAGCCTATGGCTTGTCCATGGCTTGGTCAATTTGCATGAAAAAAGGTTATTTAGAATTTTTTGAAAACTTTGGATTTTTTGATTGGTTTTGTCATGATGCTATTTTGGTTTAATCAAAATGATGGGTTTTGGACTTAGGGGTGGTTTAAATCATAAGGAATGATGAGGGAAAATTTCATGTGGGCTTTGGAATGAAATTTGGGCTTTTGAATTTGTTGGAAGTGGGCTTTTAAAAAGGTTTAAGGAGGTGGGCTTTTAGCTTTGAAAACAAATTGGTAGATGGAAATGTTTTAAAGATTTGGTCAAACAAATGTTGGGTTTGGTTTAGGGATGTGTCATGAATATTTTAGAAAAGATTTGGTGTCATTTAGAGTGCAATTGGTTTAATTTGGGCTTTTTTGGTAAAGGGGCCAAAGTATGTCAAATTCGGCTAACTTGGGCTAAGGTCGGGCTAAGGTTAGATTTGATGTAAAATTAATGTTGAGAAATGTTTATGGGAGTGTCACAAAGAGTTTTCAACCTTGGTTGGGCTTTAATTTTTGGATTTAGGCCTATTTGGGTTAGGTTTGGGTTTAGGCCAATTTAGGGGATTTTGACTTTGGGTTAGGTTTGGGTGGAGTTTAGGTTCAAATTTGGGGCAAATCTAGTTAGTGTTTTGTTTGTGGGGGTATTGGGAAGGTTTAGGAAAATATTTGGGGTTAATTGGAGTTGAATTGGGTTGGTTTGGGCTAAGTTTAGGTCATGGGCCAAAATTGGGTCTTAGACTTCAAATTGGAATTGGATCCAAATGTTAAGCAAATTGGGCTTGTATTTGGTCTAAATTGATATTGAGGATATTGAATTGAAGTTTAGAATTGGATTGGATCATCATTGAGGTTAATTGGAGTGGTTTAGGGGGACATTGGGTCCATTTGGGTTAAAACTGGGTCAAATTGGGGGTTTTGGTAAAAGTGGGTTAAATTGACATTATTGGCTTATGGTGTAATTGAAAAAAATGGAATTAGTAATATTTGGGATTTTTTGAATTTTTTGGGAATTTTTGGAATTTATGGAATTTTTGGTTAAGAAGGGCATTTTGGGTATTTGGTGGGTATTGGGGAGTATTTTTGGAAATTTTGGTATATTTGGCTAAGGATGATCAATTTGAATGGTGGGAAATGTTTAGGATTGGTTTTGAGGAATTTTTAGTAATTTAGGCAATTTTGCAAATTTTGGGTAGTTTCAAGGGCATTTGGTAGGTTTGGTAGGTGTAGGGCCTCGGGGGTCAAAAATTGAAATTTTGGGCAAATGAAGATTGATCAAGTTTGAGTGGAATGGAATCACTTTGGTTGAGCCATGAAGTCATATCAAGCCCATAAGAGCCATAAGAGGACTCATTTGATGTATTCATTATGTTGTTTCTAACCCTCTTAGCCAAGGGCCTAGGGGTTAAGGTCCATCCATATGAATTACCTACATGAGTCAGGGAGTCAAGCTAGGTATGAATGGTTTTAGGATTTGGAATGTGTGTGAAAGTGCAATGTGTGCGAGTCAACCCTCACTGCACCGGGCCACCCAGGGTAGTCCTAAGGCCAAAGAGTCCTATAGGGATCTCATCCTTTAAACCTCCACATTTGATCTTAACCCTCCAAGTGACTTTGGGGTTTACAATCAAACTTATGGGGTTTGCAGGGAGTTAAGAGGTGTTTAAATTTCTAAGTGGTGGGTGCCATCTCTAATCCTCTGAGATAGTCAAAGGGAAAGCTTAAGGCTAAATCCTAAGTACTAAGGAGAGAGAAGAGAAAAGACCTCATAAAAAATGAGGTCAACAAATGGACCCTCAATAGGTGTGTTGTGCTAACCAAGCACACCGCGCGTATTGGCGTTGACTGAAGAGATTAACAAAACCAACACAGAATTCTAAGTGACACACTTAGAACAGAGTAGGAACAAATTTCCGTTGGGGAGTATCGAGTATATCTCCAAGACTGGAGATCCCTGAACTCTCGCTGGGGAAAAGAGAAGGAGGTGAATTCCAGAACATAAGATCTGGGGAAATTTGATTTAGATTTCATTTCATTTTCTATTCAGAGTTTTCTTTTTTTTTGTGTGAGTTTAGATTTCGATTTGTTCTGAGTTTCAATTTCAATTGATGTTTAATTTAAAATCAATTCAAGGAAATCTGGATTTGAAATGAGAATTGGAACCTAGGTTCCAACCTCGGATTGCGAAGAGAACTGGAATTTAGGTACCAGCCTCGGAGTGAGAATCGGAGTTTAAGTATCGATTGAAAAGGATGAGAATCAGAATTTAGGTACTGATCTCGAAAGTTTAAAGAGAACTGGAATCGGGTTCCAATCTCGAAGGTTTAAAGAAAAATGGAAACTGGTTCCAGTCTCAAAGGTTTAAAGAGAACTGGAATCTGGTTCCAATCTCAAAGGTCTAAAGAGAATTGGAAACTGGTTCCAATCTCGAAGGTCTAAAGAGAAATGGAAACTGGACTGGTTCCAATCTCGAAGGTCTAAAGAGAAATGGAAACTGGTTCCAATCTCGAAGGTCTAAAGAGAAATGGAAACTGGTTCCAATCTCGAAGGTCTAATGAGAAATGGAAACTGGTTCCAATCTCAAAGGTCTAAAGAGAAATGGAAGCGGTTCCAATCTCGAAGGTCTAAAGAGAAATGGAAACTGGTTCCAATCTCGAAGGTTTAAAGAGAAATGGAAACTGGTTCCAATCTCGAAGGTGTAAAGAGAAATGGAAACTGGTTCCAATATCAGAGGTTTAAATAGAAATGGAAACTGGTTCCAATCTCGAAGGTCTAAAGAGAAATGGAAACTGGTTCCAATATCGGAGGTTTAAAGAGAAATGGAAACTGGTTCCAATCTCGAAGGTCTAAAGAGAAATGGAAACTGGTTCCAATCTCGAAGGTCTAAAGAGAAATGGAAACTGGTTCCAATCTCGAAGGTTTAAAGAGAATTGGAAACTGGTTCCAATTTCGAAGGTTTAAAGGGTTGAAATTGGCTGTGGAGACTTGAGTTTAGCGGAAGATTTGGAATGAGACGTGAAAGTGTTTCACGTCTCACGAGGATCGATCAAAGTCTGATAATTTGGTGAAGGATATGAATTCATGCCATCAGAACCAAATAAAAAATTTTTGTGGTTCTGTGTCAGTAAACTCAGTTGACCTTCTCAAAAGAGGGAAGGAAATATGGAGAGTTAAAAAGAAATTTGAGGATAGCCGAAGGCCAGGGATTTCAGATTCGGGAATTTGTTTTCGTCGTTTGTTGTGATTTGATTTTAGCTTGATTTTCAAGTTAGGGTTCACATTTATTTGGGGTTAGTGTTTATTCGTAGTTTATTTTGACATTCAATTTTTTTTAGAGAGTTTTCATTTTTTTTATTCTCCCTTTGTTCTTTGTTCGAAGTTCATTTAATCAGAACCAACTGCCCGTTCGACATTTCCCTGCGAAAAATAAGGAAAAGATCAGGGGCTGTACTAAGAACAAGAACAGTAGAAAAATAATTTGTTTATTAATGAAGAGCTTTTTATTCGTTTATTTTGAATTTAAATAGGAGTAGGAAAAGATGAAGAAAGATCAAGAGTGAGACTCGAATTGAAAGGAAGGATAAAGACTTTATTATCATGATTTCACATGTTTTCTTTTTAACATTTTTTTTAAACAATTTTCTTTATCACCCACTTTTTTTATTTATATTTTTGGGTTCGGACCCAGTCATAAGTAATTACTGTGTCCGTGCTTCTAGGAATGAGGATTCATCCTTCGAAACATCAGGTTGCGTAATACTTCTTTAGATATCGTCCATTAATTGGAAGCATAGGTCGCTCTCCACGGCAATTTACAAGCTGTTAGGAACCTCTTAAGTAGACTGTCTCGACCACGAATGGCCCTTCCCAAGTCAGTTCAAATTTACCACCTATCTTGCGATGTGCAAGAATAGGTCTTCTGAGAACCAAAACCAAGTCACCGACTCATGAATGTCCTTGGACGGACTAATTTATCATGGGCCTGGATCATCTTGGCTTGATACAGTTCCAAGTTCTGCTGTGCTGAAAGTCTTTTCCCTTCCAAGCTTTCCAACTCTTCTAGTCGTAGTATGGCATTTTCTTCTGTAGTGATCTTGTTTGCAACTGCAATTCTGAGTGAGGGAAACTGAACCTCTAAGGGTAGAACGACCTCGGACCCGTACACTAAGGCGTAAGGCGTAGACTGAGTGGGAGTTCTGAAAGTCGTCCTGTAGGCCCATAAGGCTACTAACAACTTCTCGTGCCAATTTCTCATATTGTCGTCCAAAGTTTTCTTTAGGATTTGGACGAGAGTTTTTTTAAAAGCCTCGGCCAAGCCGTTCGCTCTTGGATAGTAGATTATTGAATAGGGCCAGTCGATTCCGTGTCTTCTGACAAAATTGTTGATCTTCTTGCTTCTGAAAGCGGTCCCGTTATCAGAGATAATTCTGCGCGGTACCCCAAAATGGTAGATGACTTGATTCTTGAAGAATTGTAACACTTGATGTGCTTTCGCTTCTCTGAGTGGTATGGCTTGTGCCCACTTAGAAAAGTAATCTGTAGCTGCAAGAATGAAGCGATGTCCTCTTGAACAAGGCGGTTCTATCAGACCCACTATATCTGTGCCCCAACACTCAAACGGCCACGACGCGATTGTCGGATGTAGCACATTTGGAGGTTGATGTAGAACCACTCCATGCACTTGGCACTGGTGACAACTTTTGGCAATTTTCATGCAATCGGTCATCATTGAGGGCTAGTAGTACCCTAGTTTTTTAATCTTCATTTTCATCTTCGGACCCGACTGATGAGCGTCACAGAGTCCTGAGTGTACTTCTTTGATAATTTCACGAGCCTCGAACCCGCTTAGGCATCTTAGCCATATTTGATCAAAGGATCTTCTGTATAACGTGTTGTTTATTAATGCATAAGACAGAGTTCTTTTCTTGATTTGATGGGCTATAGACTTAAAATCCGGTAGGTTTCCTGTTTGCAAGTAGTCTATTAGTGGCTGCCGCCAATCTTCTGTATTTTCTGTCACTGCTGCAACCGATTCTTTTTATTTTCCTTCTGATTTGTGTATTGTATCCATGTCGAGCTGTGAAAGGACCGGTCATCCTTGAACTGTCATTTCAACTGTCTCATCCTGTAGGCTGGCAAATTCTTTTGCAAGGCGGGCTTTTCTCTTCTGGGAATCTTGTAGATTGTTACATTTGGAATTTGCTTCAACAATTTCATTGCGTACTAGAAGTATTGCTCAAGTCTTGGTTTTAAAATCCTGTACTGTCCCGCAACTTGTTGAATGATCAACTGTGAATCTCCGTAGATATTGATGTCTGTTATCCCCATCTGAATGGTTAATTCCAATCCTGTTATGAGGGCTTCGTATTCTGCTTCGTTATTTGTACACGGTTCTGTTAAGTGGTAGGAGTATCTTAACATTCCCCACTCCGGTGTTATAAAGATTAGTCCGATTCCTGCCTTACCGGGCACTATCGTTTGCGATTCTTTATCTTTCTGTGCTGAGGATGCTCCATTGAAGTAGAGTTCCCAACGCTGACCATTGGGGTCTTCTAGGCACATTATCTGTTTGTCTGGCAAGTCGTCGTTGAGAGGCGATTCTGCCGGTAAAGGGTGTGCTGTGAGGAAGTCTGCTAGGACTTGTCCCTTTACGGCACGAAGTGGCACGAAAGTTATATAGAATTGTAATAGTATCATCGACCACCTAGAAAGTCTGCCAGAAAGCGTCGGTCGGGTCATCAAAAATTGCAACGGATTAAACTTCGAAATAAGGTTGACCTTATGAGAAAGCATGTAGTGCCTGAGCTTCTATGCGGCGAAGATCGGGGCCAAACAATGCTTCTCAATAGGAGGATACTTTACTTCTATCAAAATTAGACGACGGCTTAGGTAGTAGAGAGCATTTTCTTTTCCCTCGTCATTGACCTGGGCTAGCAGGGCTCCGAGAGAGTCGTCTAAAGCCGCGGTATAAAGTATTAACGGTCTACCCGAGACTGGGGCTGCTAAAACAGGAGGTGTCATTAAATACTGTTTAATGTCATCGAAGGCATGTTGACATTTGGAGTCCCAAGTAAACTTGGCATCCTTCTTAACTAAAGCAGAAAAAAGCTGACACCTTGACAAATTCGAGATAAAGCGTCGAAAATATGTCAATTTCCCTTGAAAGGATGGTAATTGTCTCAAGGTTTTAGGAGGTGGCATTTCTAAGATAGCTTTAATCTTCTCCGGATCAATTTCAATTCCATGATGTAGAACAAAAAATCCTAAGAATTTCCCAGAGGTGACGCCGAAGGCGCATTTCAGGGGATTCATCTTAAGGTTAAATTGTCTTAATCGCTCGAAAACAATTCTCAAATCATACAAGTGATTTTCTTTTAGTTTGCTTTTGATGACCACATCATCCATGTAACAATCGACTTGGTTGTGAATGAGATCATCAAAAATCCTTATCATTACTCTTTGATAGGTTGCTCCTGCGTTCTTTAATCCAAATGGCATCACTGTGTAGCAGTACACTCCAATCGGCGTTCTAAAGGCTGTAAGCTTTTCATCTTCTGGTGCCATCTTTATCTGGTTGTATCCTGATGATCCATCCATGAATGAGAAGACTTCATGTGTTGAAGCAATGTCGATCATCAATTCTGGAATGGGTAGCGGGAATTCATCCTTTGGACATGCTTTATTCAAATCTCTGAAAATCACGCAAATTCTGATCTGACCATTCTTCTTTCAGACTGGTACCACATTGGCTAACCAAGTTGGATATTTTTCTTCACGAACAAATTTAGCATCTATTAGCTTCTTAACTTCAGCTATAACTTGTTGTTCATTCTCCAGACGCATTCTTCTCGGAGCTTGTCTGACTGGAACAGCAGTGTGATCCACTCCTAGCCTGTGAACTGATACTTCTGGAGCTAATCCTGGCATTTCATCATAACTCCAAGCAAAACTGTCCTTAAATTCCATCAATAGCTTGATTATCTCTTCGGTGTCTTCTTTATTGAGTAAGGAGCTAACAAAGGTCGGCCTAGGCTCTTCGCTAGTACCTAAGTTAACTTTCATTAACTCGTCTATTGTAGATTTAATTTCTTCTTCGAATTCTGGCGGAGCATCTCTGATTTGCAGATCTTCAAGATCTTCTTAGGCTTCCAAGCAGTCTTCATTAGGCTCACAAGTGACAACCAAGCAAAATTCCGTATCGTCAACTGATCCTACCGTGCCGAATCCGAGACCATGTTTTGAATTGGGAGGCTGACTGGCATTATTCCATAATTTTTCAAAGTGTTGTGATTGACCTTTTATCCATCATCGAGGTAAGACACCACGTTGAATTAAATTTTGAACACAGGGAGAATACCACTCAAAAGGTGTTCCATTAATTCAGAAGAAGTGACATCTTCGAATTATACATCTTTTTCAGTATTGGAAGAAGAAGCACCACGGTAAAACTTGATTGGTTTAGTACCACCACCATGCACTTCCTTGACCACCATACCCTCGATCTTATTAGAATGGATCGGGGTTAGGGTCATAGTATGCACATAATGGTTAATCTTTTCGTACATTGATTTGTACTCTTCATTCTTTTCATCTTCGAGAGAGATCTTGAACTGGGGTTTCTTTTGTTTTACTGTTGCTGCTTCTTTCTTAATTTCTTCTTCTTCGGAACTGGTCTCCCAATCAACGTCGTTGACTGGTTTCTTCTGTCCAACTATTCTAACGTCTCTTCCACGACCTCGTCCTCGGCCTCGACCTCGGGTGCGAGTTCTGGAGAAATTCACCATCTCGCCGTAAGGGAGTGGTGAGTACTTGTTGGACTAGAATTTCCAGCTCTTTATCGTCTTGCACTTCTTTTGCTTCATTTGGTACAATGTTTCTGGAAAAGATTATTTTCTTCGGAGGCGCATAGTAGGCTGCATCTTCGTGAATTCCGATTTCATGCATGGAGAATGGTTGCAAATCACCTTTGATACATTGTTCTCCTCCTTCATAATATTTTATGCACTGGTGCAGAGACGACGGTACCATCCGGTTTTCATGGATCCATGGCCGATCCAGTAGAGCGTTGAATGATGTCTCGAAATCAATTATATGGAATTTTGCGGTTGTCTTTGCTAAGTCACCGGTTTTCATTAATAGTGTAATCGATCCGAGATCTCTTTCTCCTTTCTGATTGAACCCTCTTAATAACATCTTGTCTGCTTCGAGGTCGCGAGCATCGATTTCTAAATATGCTAACGTTCGAAGGCTCATTATGTTGATTGATGCTCCTGGATCAACCAACACTCTGGAGAGCGTAAAATTTCCAATAGTGACTGAAATGTACAACGGTCGGTTGTGATCAGCCTTTCCGACTAGTAGATCATTGTCCGTGAAGGTAACACCTTGTTGTTCTTTTAACGAGCAAACCTCGTCTAAGGAATTACCGGCCATTTGAGTTAAACAAATCTCTGGATCAAGTAGGGCCTTGATCAGAGGTTCCCTCATCTCCTTTGACAGGATCAGAGCGTCGTATATGCTTAGTTTGGTTGGTAGCTTCCTAAGATGGGCTAGCACGTTATAGTCCACTTTATTACCATGTTCTTCAATTTCTTCCCGAATGGGCAGTTCCTCTGCTGGGGTTGGCTCTTCCTGAGCAACAACCTACTTTTCTTTATCCTTTGGACCTATTCTCAGAGGTAGAAATTTTCCACTTCTTTAATTGACTTCAGTTATTTCTTCTGAATCTGGTGTTGAATCTGCCGGTGTCTCCTCTTGAATTGGAATGACAGGCTCTTCTGGCGTTGCTTCGGAATCTGATGACTCTAATTCTATTACAATCGGAGCTCCTCGAAATTCATAAATGGACTCGTTGCTTGTTGAGCTTTCGTAGACATCCTTGTGAACGTCTTCTCCTTCGTCGTGGTCATTGAGGTTTAGTATGATTTGAGAATCGTTATTTATATCGGAATCGAGATCTGGATTAGCTTGGTTTTCGTTAGCTACGTAATCGTTAAAAACAGTCAAAACATAGCCAACACCAAAACTCTTATCATTATAAGATCCCGCTGAGACGAGCAAATAATCATACAGAGTCAGAAGTTCGAGGGATTTCTCCCCCGAATCGGAAACAACTATCCTAGGATAAGCAGCCCCTAGTGTACCCTTTTGAGCCTCGGTCTTCTTTTCTTCCACAATCTTCTTCTCCTTCTGAGGCGGTTCTTCGATTGCAAGCGATAGTGCCGGCTCGGCAGGTTTTAAACTTTGAGTTGAAGCGTGCACCGAAGGGTTCTGGATATGATCTAAGATTTTCTTTGAAGACTTTGTCCAGACGGTACTCCATCCATCATAAGCCGGGGTAGGTGCAGAGATGACTAGACCGGTGGGGGTAGAGACAACAGTCCTCCTATGAATAAAAATACTTCTTTCAGCTGGAACCCTTTGCAGGGGAGGGAATTCTTGAGTCAACTTCAGGTTGAACTCAATCAGGGGTTTCTCAGTTTCTGGCACTTTGTCCATTAGTGCAAAGAGAGTGACGTCAGCGAACTTGATTTCTGTATTGTCGAATCCTTGTCCAAAATGAATGATTCCATTGTCGGGCAGTTCATCCTTATAGACGGCGAAGTCCATTCCATTGGTGAAGGAGAAAATTAACTTTGGGGCAGTCATTTTCTGCAGGGTAGATTCTGAGTATTAGTCCTGAATTATGCTTCCTTTCGTCACAAACTTAGGATGAAAAAGAAAGAGTCCGAACACATTTTCATTTATCTTAATGTATTTATGATTTAAAAGAGTTTGTTTTTTAAAGGGTTGTTTATTAGAGGATTTATTTATTAGGAACGAAATCTTTAAAGGATGGAGGTTTATAGAAAAAGGAAGGGATCCGGTTCGGAATTGGAAAGGAAGAGAAAGTCTCGCAAAACTTCTCAACCCGAGGGACCACTCCTAATCTAACACCTATTTGGGGTCCACCCCACCTCAGAAAAGAGGTAAAAAAGGATTTCAGAACCTCTCTGTTTAGGGGTGTCTAAACAGTGGCTCCTAAATCTGCGAGAAGTTGACTATACTTGTTCAAGATAGAAATGAACGTGGTATGTCAACGGAAGAATGATAGTTTTGGTCCACTAGAGATATGGACTCACTATCGACTTATGAAAGCAAAACCATCTGATTAAGATGGAGAGAGGAACTAGTCCCCAGCGGAGTCGCCAGAAGCTATCCGGCTTATTTTTAGGTTATGTGTTTTGAAAAGGGGTCGCCTACAGAAGTTGTCGGCGAATTTTTTTAGATTTTAAATTTAATTTAAATATATATATAATTTAGAAATTAGTATTCGATTTTGAAAATAATTTTGAGTTTGAAAATTTTAAGATATGAAATCAAACAGATCTCACATCCCAAATAGTTTATATAAACGAGCACTACACCACAAACCGTATATCTATCTCGAAGAATAGACACACTGCTTGATGATGGGACTCGGTTAAATAAACTAGAAGATTTGTGACATCCGTTTGGTCTGTGAACCAATTTTATAAGCCGACAAGTTCCCCTATTTAATATAAAGGAATTAAACAGGGTTTATATTACATGGGTTCTTAAAGTTCCCTATAAGAGCAAGCCCCTATAGTTAAATACATCTTAAATGACTGGAATTATTTAAGAAAACTCTCAATAATGATCAGTGGTTTTGCTCCCAAGAATTTCAAAGTTTAAGGTTTTCAAAGGATTGAATTTTGGAAATTTCAATTGCGAATGGATCGAATTTGTAACAGTTATTTTAGGAGTCCAAAGGAAGAGAAGTAGGAGAAGCTGAGGATCCAAGAAGAATCTTGGCAACTTCTCAAACTATCCTATTGTTTGGCTTCAATTTGGGAGTTTATTTAATATTGCAATCCTGCCAATTTTAATTAATCAAGACTTATACTTGTATGATATGATCATACAAATAGCCTCGAAGATGTGAGGGCTTATGTCGTACCAAACGACTACCTCAGAGTCCTAAGACCGGTTAGGGCTTAATTTAAATCACATGATCATGCAAATGCCTAACGAAGAGTTGAGGATTTATGTTACACTAGGCAAACTACCTCAAAGTCCTATGGCTTGGTTATTTAATTCTAAGAAAGGTTTAGCTGGTGTAGATCCGAGTTTTGCTGAAGTAGATGGCCGTGCTGCCCACTATGCTCCGAGCTCCTTGTTGTTGCAGAGGTTTAGTTTTAGAAGGTGAAAATCAGGGGATGAGAAAAGTGTTTTGATTTATAAAAAGTCTTAAGGTACAAATGTCTTTAATGTTTTATTAAGGGAATCTTAAAGTTGATTATAACAACTCCGGTTAAGATCCCACGGTTCCATCATTCTGGCACCGTTATTTTTATCGGATTCACTTAGTCTATATGAATTTGCTAAACTCAACTGAATGAGTTCCACACTTTCATTTAGACTGTGGGAAATCCCGTTAGCAACACGTAGGTTACATCATCCGAGGTATTCCCGATCATCCAACAAGACGTTTTAATTTAGTTATAATTGTAGTTTTATTATTCTGTTTGTGATTAAGTTTTGAGTTGTTTTATATTTTGAATGTTGTGGCGGTGAATTTTATCTTGTTGTGACTTTTAATTTAGTTTTGGTTTCAGTTTCGTGTCTATCCTAAAGGTTTCAATTTTCATGCAACTATCTTGTTTAACATGCAAGAAAAAGTAAAGTGCAGTGCATGTAAGTAAATTGCAATAAAGTAAATTGCAATAAAATAAAAGCGTACCTGGAGGGTCTTCCCGTCATCCCAAGCTGCACTTAAAACACATGTTAAGACATTTAAATATTTCAACAAGTACCTAGGTAAAGCTAAGGGAAGGTTATGGTTGTCTACCAAGATCATAATCCTATAACTAGTCATTTCCTATGACGTCTAGGTTCTTGTGTTTTGTTTATGGATGATTTTCTTCACCAAAGAACAATTAAGTTCAATTTTTCTTCTAAAACATCTCATCATATTGAGAAGTGCTTAGGACGAGTCCTAAACATCTTTTCAATACTTCTGAGATTATTTTGAGTCCAAGTAAATTTAGTTACACAGGTGAATTAATCATCCAGAAGTTTAGTTAAGCTTTGTCTCTTGCTCAGTGAACTTGGGCATTTGATTACCTGATGAATGGAGTGACATCTCACTTAATACTCCATTTAAGAGTTATAATAATTAAAGCCTTTAGGGGCAAGTTGGTTTATTGAGAATTTTAATAATTCTTAATTTGAAGTTTGAGTTAATGGTTTTAAAGTGATTTAGTTTAATTATGAGGTTTTAATTAATAATTTTAAGTTTGGAATAGTGTTCAAATTATTTTTGGTTTAAATCTTTATACTTTAAATGATCATAATATTTTAAATTAATCTTTGGTGTTTCAAATTCACTTAGATTATTCATATATCTTAATGATTTGGTTTAGGTTAACTATGATATTTTAGGTTAATCTTGATTAGTTTGATTTTTTATATTCTTAATTATGAATTTTCTTAATATTCCAAATTTGTTTTACTTTTATTATTGAGTGATGTTAATTTAATATAATTTAAATTTAATTTAATTGAGTTTAACTTAATTTAATTTAATTTAATTTCAATATTTTAAATTTAATTGTTAAAATTTTAATTTAATTTTAATTTAATTTTTACTTAATTTAATTTAATTTAATTTAATTGTTAAACCACTTAATATTTTGAGCTTTCCTTTAATTTAAGGGTTATTTATTTTTAATTTTTAATTTACTTAGTTTGGATTATCATTTTAATCTTAATTAAGAGTTAAATATTATTGAAGTTATTTATTTAGGGATTTTTTTTATTAAAGAATTAATATCCTCTCAAGTTATATCCATATTTTTAATAATTCAAATTTTCGTTAATCTTCTAAAATTTAAATTGTTTAAATAATTAAAGTTTCATTTTTGGTTTATTAAAAGTGATTAATGGGTTCCTACCCTCTTAATTTCCCAAAGTTTCAATCATCCAAGAAAGATAAAATCAAATATTTTACCCTCCATTTTAATTAAACCTAAAATTTTAATAAAGGGGTTTAAATTCTTTAATTACCTTTATGCCCTTTTAGGCTTATTTATTTCATAACTTACTAAATTGAGTTCAAATGAACTTAAAAATTTTTATGTCACCTCACCCACATGTCAATTAAGACATTAGAGGAGAAAATGTAATTTTTCTGAATTTAATTTATTTATATAATTATTTTTAGTGAAAAATAAGGGATTTCAAGGAAAATTCAACAGCATGATTAAAGAAAGGTTTCTATTCTTAAGAAAATTATGGAATGTTCCTAATGAACAGAGGACCACTTGAAACAATTTTGGTAATTTTTAAATTATATTTTATTTATTATATATATTTTGAGTTTTGGAGTGTTAATTAATTATAAAATAAAATTAAAGTTGAAAAATGGATTTTATATTTTTATTAAATCTCTCTGACCTCAAGTTCGGAGAAACAAATTTTACAATTTTCTGATTTTTCTTTGATTTATTGGAATTAATTTAGTGAAAGGTTGGAAAATATATTTTTTAATATTAAAAATTGTTTTGAGCCTTTAAAATTCAATATCTTAACTTAGAGACTTAGGAAAAATATTTGGTTGGTTTCTAAGTGATTAGGAGTCAAAATATGACATTTTTAATTTTTTATTATTTTTGTGATTTTTATTATTTTTTAATTATTTAAATATAAAAAATATCATTAAAAATAAAAAAATTTTAGAAAATTCCAATTTTAATTTTTATAGACTCCTCCGATATCGTAGAGCCCAAAAAACCAATTTGGTGAATTTTTGAAATGTTTTTTGGAAGTTATGAATTTTTAAAGTTTAATTTTAATCATGTGGCTTAATTAATTCATTTAGTGGGGCTAATCATTTCCAATTGACTTCAATTTTTTATGCAAGGTTCTCTGTATCCTAAAGATCAATGGAGAATTGATTTCAAGTTATTTTGATGTGTGGTTAACCCTAATTAATTAAAATTCAATTTTGAGTATTTAGGCTAATTAGGGTTATTCTTAATGAATTAAGTCTAAGCATAGTTATGTTAGGGTCCTCTGGTCCTAAGAAACTTCACCAAATTTTTCTAGAATTTATTGAGCAATATGCTAATTATTGGAATTAAAATACCAAAACAATGACATAAACTTGAAAAATACATAACTTGCCATAGAGATAGCCTTTGACCTTTAAAATTCAGGGAATGTCCCCAAGATCAGAGGCTTCAAAAGCCTTATGGTCTCATGTCATGGTGAATTGTGTATGCAAATGGAGAATCAAAACACTCAAAACAGTAAATAATTATTTAAAAATAAAATACTCATCAAATTAACCCAATTCTTTTTCCACATTGTTTTCCTCTGTTCACTGAGCAAAATGGGTATTTTTATTTTATTTTTGTAATTTTTCTATGAAAAGTTATGATTTTTTGAAGTTTATGTTCAAAAATAAATCAAAAAAAATCCAATTTCCCTCTCAAACTATCGCTATCAAGGGGGACCACGTGTCGCTCCTTGATTTTCCTGACACGTTTCTGCTTATGGGTGAAGCTCCCATCCGACTGCATCTCGGCCGTCCGTGCGATACACTTGTGATCGGACGGCTACTGCTCCTCTCTCCTAGTTTTATTCACCCAAAACCGTCTACCTTCAAATCTAGATATCTCACTCATTTCTCAACAAAATTGAGTGAAATTTTTTTTACAATGATCGTCTAATTGAGTAGCACACATCTATATGGTGATGATATACCCAAAGCATGTGAATATTTACAGAAATTTAAAATAAGCTCGGTTGGAGGAGAAAAAATTTGATACCTTTGTCCAAGAGGTGAGGCCTCAATTGGAAATGGTTGGATTGAGCTTAGGAGTGCTTGGAGAAGCTTTGGAAACAATTTGACAGAGTTTCCCCAAGGTAATCTTTTTGCCTCTTCTCTTTGGCCATGAATGGAGCTTAAATAGAAGAGTTTAAGTTCAAATTGGTCAAAGCATGAGGTTGGGCTTGGTTCACCTTTCCATGGTCTGATTTGGGTGAGAAAAGCTCCCTTGATTCGAACTTGATTAGTGGGGAGAAGTCACAATCCAAGTACAATTAGGCTTAAGCATGGGTTAGGGGAGACATGAGAGTGCTTAATTACTTTAAGGGAATCAAGAAAGAGGCTCCTCCTCTGCCCAATATGGTATGGTCACATGAACACCACTCACATGACTTGCATGGGGCTTAAGGATGGCTTCATGGCTAGCCTATGGCTTGGTTAATTTTCATGAAAAAAGGTTATTTTGAATTTTTTGAAAACTTTGGATTTTTTAATTGGTTTTGTCATGATGCTATTTTGGTTTAATAAAAATGATGGGTTTTTGACTTAGGGGTGATTTAAATCATAGGGAATGATGAGGGAAAATTTCATGTGGGCTGTGGAATGAAATTTGGGCTTTTGAATTTGTTGGAAGTGGGCTTTTAAAAAGGTTCAAGGAGGTGGGATTTAGGTTTGAAAACAAATTGTTAGTTGGAAATTTTGTAAAATATTTGGTCAAACAAATGTTGGGTATAGTTTAGGGATGTGTCATGAATATTTTAGAAAAGATTTGGTGTCATTTAGAGTGGAATTGGATTTAATTTTGGCTTTTTTTGGTAAAGGGGCCAAAGTGGGTCAAATTGGGCTAACTTGGGCTAATTTTGGGATAAGATTAGATTTGATGTAAAATTAATGTTGAGAAATGTTTATGGGAGTGTCATAAAGAGTTTTCAACCTTGGTTGGGCTTTAATTTTGGGATTTGGGCCTATTTGGGTTAGGTTTGGGTTTAGGCCAATTTAGGGGATTTTGACTTAGGGTTAGCTTTGAGTGGAGTTTAGGTTCAAATTTGGGGCAAATCTAGTTAGTGTTTTGTTTGTAGGGATATTGGGAAGGTTTAGGAAAATATTTGGGGTTAATTGGAGTTGAATTGGGTTGGTTTGGGCTAAGTTTAAGTCATGGGCCAAAATTGGGCCTTATGCTTCAAATTGGATTTGGATCCAAATGTTATTCAAATTAGGCTTGGATTTGGTCTAAATTAATATTGGGGATATTGAATTGAAGTTTATAATTGTATTGGATCAACATTGAGGTAATTGGAGTGGTTTAGTGGGACATTGGGTCCATTTAGGTTAAAATTGGGTCAAATTGGGGGTTTTGGTAAAAGTGGGTTAAATTGACAAATTTGGCTTATGGTGTAGTTGAATAAAATGAAATTGGGAATATTTGGGATTTTTTGGTATTTTTTTGGGAATTTTTGGAATTTATGGAATTTTTGGTTAAGAAGGGCATTTTGGTTATTTGGAGGGTATTGGGGGGTATTTTTGGAAATTTTGGTATATTTGGCTAAGGATGATCAATTTGAATGGTGGGAAATTTTTAGGATTGGTTTTGAGGAATTTTGAGTAATTTAGGCAATTTTGCAAATTTTGGGTAGTTTCAAGGGCATTTGGTAGGTTTGGTGGGTGCAGGGCCCCGGGGGTCAAAAATTGAAATTTTGGGCAAATGAAGATTGATCAATTTTGAGTAGAAGGGAATCACTTTGGTTGAGCCATGAAGCCATATCAAGCCCATAAGAGCCATAAGAGGACTCATTTGATGCATTCATTATGTTATTCCTAACCCTCTTAGCCAAGGGCCTAGGGGTTAAGGTCCATCCATATGAATTACCTACATGAGTCAGGGAGTCAAGCTATGTATGAATGGTTTTAGGATTTGGAATGTGTGTGAAAGTGTAATGTGTGCAGGTCAACCCTCACCAGACCAGGCCACCCAGGGTAGTCCTAAGGCCAAAGAGTCCTATAGGGATCTCATCCTTTAAACCTCCACATTTGATCTTAACCCTCCAATTGACTTGGGGTTTACAATCAAACTTATGGGGTTTGCAGGGAGTTAAGAGGTGTTTAAATTTCTAAGTGGTGGGTGCCATCTCTAATCCTCTAAGATAGTTAAAGGGAAAGCCTAAGGCTAGATCCTAAGTACTAAGGAGAGAAAAGAGAAAAGACCTCATAAAAAATGAGGTCAACAGGCAGCTCATACAAGACCTTTCTTTAGTTGAAATAACAGTACTTAGGATTCTGAGGCTGTGGTTTATGACATAAAACCTCTCTTTTGTTAGGCTCCTATATAGTCCCGATTTGCAGCATGTCCTAACTTGTTTTGAGTTATGAGATAGTCTCTCGAAGTAAAACCTCCTGTCTTTTTAGGCTTTTTGTGTAAATCATCATTACACAAATCTAAGCCCTAATTAATAAAACTGACAAGAGTAAACTTAAATTATGCCAAACATTATGAAATTTTGGGGGATTGCCAAGAACATATTCTGGACCTTTATTCTCCCCTACTTTTCTTTCTTTGATTCTTAAAATAAAAATCTTTCACCTTTGAACCAATCCCTATTAGAAATTTCACAATCATGTTCGTTGAAAACCCTTCCTTTTGAATTTATGAGAACAAAAGATTCCTGATTTTTATCGAGAGTTTTCTTAAGTGATCTGTTCGCTTAAGATGTAAGTAACTATAGGGGCTTACCCTTATAGGGAACTTAAAAGAACCCATACTTAAAATAAACTTTATTTGACTCCCATATTGAATAGGGGAATCTGTCGGTCATCATGTAAACTTACAGATCAAATGAAAGTCATTTATTTCTATAGTTTATTTAATTGAGCTTATCATCAAGTAGTGTATTACCTTTCAGATGTTACATTACTCATAGTTAGCTCGATTATCAAACTATAGGAATAAATGGGACCAGTTTGACCCCATTTTCTTCAAATTAAAATACCTAATTTTCTAAACACTATACATTATAGTAAATTAAGCTACATCTAGTTGCATGGAGACTAACAAATTCTGGCGACTCTACTGGGGAATAGTTCTTCTCTCCATATTAATCAGGAATAATTGTTTTCATACATCGGTAATATTTCCATTTCCCTCTTAAACAGATTACCCTTCTTTTCTGTTGGTTTACTTTGTCTATTTCTTTCTTAGATGAGTATAACCAACTATTTTGGATTCCAGAACTTTTTATTTAAACATCATAAACAAAGAGTTCAGGAATCCTTTAGGTTTTCATTTTCTTTTGTGGGATCGGACCCCGATATTGTGTTAGTGAATTATATTCACCAAAATGATATTTCATATCTTCAATTTTGGATTGGATCTGAATATTACACTACATCTCATCACTTTAGGGTTAATCTGCTTTTAACTAGATTAAACCCAATTCTTCACACTTATTTTATCAGTTTGTTTTTTTCACACTAATTACAATTTGAAATACACTTCAATTCACTTTAATTATAAATTATGCCAAGTATTAGTCTGTTTTTGACGTTCCAACCTTCAATTGGCAGTGACAATGTCGACTCCAATGTTATTGTTCAGCTTTGCAAATAATTCACCCTTACGACCAGGCTACACTTAGCCAAGGATCCATGATTAGGTTTGGGTCTAGATTTGATGAAGTTGAGGTGTTCCTAGAAAGGGTTCACGTGTTGCTTTCAAGTCGACCCCTTCTGAAATAGTTGAGCCTAATACCCAATTCGACTTGAACTGCCAGCAAGACTTTCATCCCATCAAAAGATGAAGTCGGCTAAGGCTCATGTGCCTGTTCAAATATTTGCTCTACCAACCATCAAAATAGTTGCTCTGCCAACCATCAAAATAGTTGCTCTGTCCATCATTAGACTATCCACTCTGGACAAGGGAAAGTGAGCAGTTCAGGAGCCAGAACCTGAAATTTTTGTTGCTCCGTTTGTGTTTAAGGTTGGATCTAGTTCACGATCCATACCTCTAACACAGTCACAAAGAAGGAATAGATCGAGAAAACTTTGTAAGACAGCTAAAGCTAAAGCTGCAAAGGTTACCTCTGACAACGATCTCTCCAACCAGAAGAGGTGGAAGTGTTTGAAACCTCTCCTCTTATTTAAGGGAGTAGATTTCACCCACTTTCAGCTACTCCCACTGAAAAAAGCCCTTACAGAATTGCTACTACATTGCCACTACATCACAAACAGAGTAAGGTGCGAGAGAGAACATCCCCCCCTAACTCGAGTCTGATTGGTATTTGAAAAGCTAGCAAGGGAGGAACTGTGCAGTGTGGCTGAATTAGTAAAGAGGATGGGATTTATAATCTCATTAAAAGTGAAAACTGAGATCCTGAGATGCCCGCAGAGGTTTTAGAAATTCCAGAAGACATTTATGCCCCGTGTATCTACTAAATTCCATTTAGGACCTCGGGTTGACATGGTTTCAGTTCTCGTTACCACTAATGAACCACTTAAGAGCAGAATACTGGTCAAATCTCGGTTTGGTCCAAGAATTCAGCCTTTCATAATAGAAAAGAAGTCCTTTAGAGATTCTTACGATAAGGAGGCTTCTACTATGAGGCCTAGATTACTCTATGGGGGAACATTCCTCTTCCCATAACTCTGATGATGTTGGTGGGATACCTAATCCCCGAATATTTATGCTTACGTTTTATATATAAAATTACACTTTATATTTCTTCTCAACAATAATATCTCTTTCTTTACAACAATGCAAAAAACTTGATTATGAAGCAAATAAGAGATCAACTTTAATTATTTACAATATGAGATTATATGTAAGTATACGTATCGTTTATCAAGTAATATAGAACTTTCTGATTAAGCCCCGAGATATCGAACCCACAGGGAAATGTTCTAAAAATTTAAAGAAAGTAGAAAAATAACTTTTTTCTTTTCAAAATAATTTTGTAAGTTATGTTTTATAAATAGAAAATTTAAATTCATTTTGATAATTTTTTAAGAAAAAAGTAAAGTAAGCAACTAAAATTATCAAGACTATTAAATGATATGAAAGCAAATGGGAATAAAATATCTTTTTCCTCTTCATGAATCATTAATAATTATGGAATTTCATTGTGGAAGTATCTAAATGTATTGTGCCAAATAGGAGCAGTTATATTCTTTACACTTACTTGGTTCTATAAAAAACATAGGTTAATCTAATTTTTTGAAATCTTTGAAGATGGGTTTGGCAGGAAAGATACTAGCTCTCACTCTAGAGTTCCCTCTTCTCCCTCCACCCGTGGGTTAACATCTTATAACAAAACTTAAAACATCCAACTAAATTGTGGGCTTTAGCATGTCACTCTAAAGTCCTCTAATTCTACACCCAATCAAAAGCATATCTCCCTATTTATCTGCACTCATCTATATGGAATACAATTCTCACCCATATAATTTCATGTGATTCTCTTAAATTGTTGATTAAGACAATACGGCATTGGTTCTAACATGTTCTCAAAACAAATTTTAACATCTCAATTGGCCAAATCAAGAGGTAAATGAAGTGTAAGGTAGTTGAATCATCACAACTTCGTCCAACATTAAATATCTATAATTCACACAAATTCAATCCATAATTTCATTACTTCATCATTTAAAAGGAAAAAGATAAAGAAAACTACTCAGAACTCATGGAGAAAACACAAATACAATTTGATTTGAAAGTAGAGATCATAGTGAAAACATAACAAGTCTTACTTTAAAACTAAATGTAAAAACAAAGATAAAAAATTATCTGAAAATCCACTCCACAAGACTCTTGAAGTTCCTTTAAAATTTTGCTTTCTCTTACAAACTCCTTAGGGGGTGATACACTAAAAATATGTTAGGTTTTTGCTATATAATTTGTACTCATTTTTTGTGATACTGCACTTTAAAGGAAGGTATTTTTCATTTTTTGCTGCAGGTATGATGATTTTAGGTTATTAGAGTAAAAGAATGTGAAAAGGAATGAATTTGGAGCAAAAAGAGGCAAAATGGAGGAAAAGGCTTCTGGTACCCTATCCAGCGTCGCTGGAACCCAAAGTCAGTGGAACTCGAAATTCAATGAATTTGGACGCTTTTTGAAGGGGTGCTTGAGGAAACTCTTGGAGAATTCATTTCAAAACTATTTTAGGCAGTTATGGATGCCTCTTTTGATATGGATGTGTGAGTGGAGAGTGTGAGAGAAGTGAAGAGGAGTGAAGAGAGTGTGTTAGGGTTTGTAGAAAGTGTGAGTTAAGTGTTGTTTTTGAGGGATTCTTCTCTAAGGAGTGTAGGAGAAAGAATAAAGTGAGAGTTTGCTTCTTCCTTACTATTCTAAAGAGAGAATTAAGTGTTGAAGAGAAGAGGGAAAAGAATTCAAAGGAACTTCAAGGGATTTGCTTGGGGAAGAAATTGGGGAAGAAATTGAGATAAGTTGTATATACTTTTGTAGTTTGTATGACTTTGCTTTTATATATAAAATCCATGTTATGTTGTGTCTTTCTCATGAATTTTGAGTAGATTTCTTTGTCTTTCTTCTTGCAATTGTGATGTGATGAAGTGTTGATGTAGATTTGATGTGCCATGAATATGTTAAGAAATTGTGATGGTTTTCCACTTTGAATTTCATTTACTTTTTGATCTGACCAATTGAATTGTTAAAATTTGTTGTGAAACATCTAATTCAAAAGGAATAAGTGTTATAAAATAATAGTGGAGAATCCATTCAATGTCCATGAATAAAGTGTGTAGTTTATGGGAATTGAGTGCAAATTAATAGGGAAATATGGTTTCATGAGCATCGAATTGGAGGTTTTAGAGTGACAGGCTAAAATCCCTAATTTGGTCTTAAAGTTTGGTAACTAAAGATAGGGTTAGCCTTCAGGTGAAGGGAAGTGGGAGCTCTGAAGTGAGAGCCAGTATCCTCTTAGCCTATCCTTAGATTTAGTGACTAAGCTTAGGATTTGCCAATGTTTTTTTCATACTTGGAAGAGGGGGTACTCTGATGATGGTAAAGAATTTTAATTCTTCTATTTGGCACAATACAAAATTACTATCAATCTATATCAATCACTTATCATATACACATTGCAAGAGGAAATATGCTTTTCCAAATTTGAACCTTTCAATACAAAACTTAGTGTGTGTTAATTAGTCTTGCTTAGAAGTTTGAAGGTAATTGTAGTTAACTTAGTTTAATCATATTTGCACTGGCAACTTAAATAGAACTTGATTTGCATTGTGAATTTAGTATTGAATCTCAGATATTTGTTATAATTTGATAAGTTACAACCTTCCTCGTGGGATCGATAACTAGGACTCCACTAAAGTCATGTATTACTTGAGCGATATGTATACTTGCGTATACGGCGGTGACTGCGTATTTATTAAAATTAATCTTATTGTGAAACTAAACTGAAACTATCATATGAATATTACTTTAGAGGCATCATATCTAGTAGCATTGAACATCCCAGTCAAGTTTTTGGTGTCGTTGCTGGGGAAGGTATAAAATGGTAATTGTTGAAGTTATAATATTTTAAATCCTTTACTCTGTAATTTGCAATTGTGTGTGTGCTTTCTTACTTTTTAGTGTGTGTTTTGTGTAACTTTATATGCATAGTAGTGGATCTATAGGTTTAGTGCCTCACAATTTAGAGTTAGAGCTTACTGTTAGAAATATTCAAAAACAACAAAAAAATTTAAAAATCCTCACAAAATGGCAAAAAAATCAAAATATACCAAGACCTTTAAGGGATTATGCTAACCCAACATCAGATGAAATTCACTTAACTATCCAAATCCTGATGTTGCTGCTAATTCATTTGAGCTTAAACTTGTTATTATCCAAATTGTATAAAATAATCAATTTGGAGGAACACCTAATGAAGATCCTAATTTGCATATCACTAGGTTTCTAGAACTGCATGTTACTTTTAAATATGATGGAGTGTCGAACAATGCCGTTAGACTTAGACTTTTTCCATTTTCATTAAGGGATAAAGTTAAGGCATGGTTAAATTCATTAGCACCTGGATCTATTAGAACTTGGGAAGAACTTTCACAAAAGTTTCTGTCAAAATATTTCCCTCCATCAAAAACTGCTAAGCTAAGAAATGATATTACATCTTTTGGTCAGTTTGAAGGGGAATCAATATATGAAGCTTGGGAAAGATTTAAAGACCTTCTTAGGAAGTGCCCACATCATGCTTTACCTGATTGGTTAATAATTCAAACATTTTACAATGGATTAGTGGGATCTCTGAAATCAATTATAGATGCTGTTGCTGGTGGATCATTAATGTCAAAACCTTTTGATGAGGCATATTCTCTAATAGAAGAAATGACTACCAACAATTTTCAATGGCCTTATGAATAGGTATATCTAAAATAGTAGCTAGTATTCTTGATTATGATACTACAACTATGATAGTCTCTCAAATTGCAGCTCTTTCAAAGAAAATAGATCAATATGGAATGAATTATTCTCAAACACCACCAGTGTTAGAGGAAAATTCATTAGGACAGATGATAGAGTCTCAAACGCCCTATGAGACTTTAAGTGTTGTAAGTGATAGACCCAACAAACCTTATTCAAATTATTATAATCCTAGTTGGAAGAATCACCTAAATGTTAACTGGAATAATAATAATGTTGTTAACCCGCCATGGGGTAACAATTCTATGAATCCAGTAGGAAATTTGAACAACCAAAGAAACACAAAATTTAGACCGTCTTGTTCTCTAGGATTTAATAGTAACCCGCAATTTAAGGAAAAGAAGTTGTCTACTGAAGAATTAATTTTGAATATAGGTAATCAATTACAAACTCAGGGTGTTGCAATTAAGAACATTAAAAATCAATTAGGACATATTTTCACTACGCTTAATAACAAACCTTCAAGAACTCTTCCCATTAATGTTGAAATCAATCCAAAAGATCAAAACAAAGAGCAAATTAAGGCTATTCAATTAAGTAGTGGAAAAGAGTTCGAAACAAGAGTGCAAAAAGAAGTTGAAAATGAAAAAGAGAAGGTGGAAACTGAAAAAGTAACTAATAAATATATCCAGACTTAGAATATCTGCTTGAACCAATGAAAATTACTGTAGAAAAATCACCACCACCTTTTCCTCAAAGATTAAGAAAACAAAATAGGGATATCTGATTTATGAAATTTTTAGAATACCTTAAGGAATTAATGGTAAATATTCCGTTTGTTGAAGCATTAGAACAGATGCATGATTATGTGAAGTTTATGAAGGATATACTTAAAAGGAAAAAGAAAGTTCACAGATCATTAGAGTGTTGCACTTAGCGGCGAGTGTAGTGTAATTATTCAGAAAAAGCTTCCTGAAAAACCTAAAGACCCTGGCAGTTTCACTATTCTGTGTTATAAGTGAAAATTTTTTAGAAGAGCTTTATGAGATCTAGGAGTTAGTATTAACCTTATGCCTTTATCAACTTTCAAAAGACTGGGAATAGGAGAAATTTCACCTACATCTGTGACTCTTCAGTTGGTTGATCGTTCCATTACTTATCCTAAAGGAGTGGTGGAAGATGTATTAGTGAAGGTGGATAAATTTATCTTTCCTCTGGACTTTATTGAATTAGATATATAGGAAGATAAAGAAATTCCAATTATTTCAGGAAGACTATTCCTCGCTACTAGCAGAGCTATGATTGATGCTCAAAAAGGAGAATTAACTATGAGAGTTAATGATCAAGTGGTGACATTTAATATTCTAAAATCTATGACATATCCCTCAACAGAAAAAAATGATGAATGCTTTAAAATGGAAATTTATGACTATTTGAGAGACGATCATTTTAAATAAATATTTGATTAGAAAATAGAAGATGAAGATTTGGAATGTAAGGATGATAAGGAAAATGAAGATGATTTCGAAGATATGAAAAATGAAGATTTAGACTATGTTCAGGAAAAATTTGAAATGTTGGATATTATAAAAAGTGATGATAAAAGTTTAATTACATCTATCATAAAACCTCCTGAACTTGAAATGAAAATTCTCCTAATCATTTGAAATTTATGTTTTTAAGAGAATCATCTACTTTACCAGTTATTTTATCTTCGAATCTGAACGAATATCAAGAACAAGAATTATTGAATGAACAATGTAAACCTAGAGCTGATCCGCAAAGGAGGTTGAACCCTATTATGAAAGTAGTAGTAAAGAAGGAAATTTTAAAATGGCTTGATGCTGGAATTAATTATGCAATTTCGGATGGTGTTTGGGTAAGTCCAATTCATTGCGTCCTTAAGAAAGGAGGAGTAACTGTTGATGTGAATGAATGAAATGAGATTATACCAACAAGAAAAGTTAATGAATGGTGAATTTGAGTCTATTATAGGAAATTAAATGCTACCACCAAGAAAGATCATTTTCCTCTTCCTTTTCTAGATCAAATGTTGGATAAACTTACCGTACAAAAGTACGGTATGGAACTTTTGCTTTTGGATGGATATAATGGTTATCATCAAATACCTATTGCTTCTGAGGATCAAGAAAAGACTACATTTACTAGCCCTTATGGGACTTTTGCTTTTAGAAGAATGCCTTTTGGATTATGTAATGCACCTGCAACATTTCAAAGATGTATGATGTCTATTTTTAGTAATCTGATTGATAATAGAATAGAAGTATTTATGGATGATTTTTCTATATTTAGAACTTCATTTAACATATGTTTGAAAAACTTAGAAAAAGTTTTGAAGCTTTGCGAGAAAACAAATTTAGTTCTGAATTGGGAAAAATGTCAATTTATGTTTGCAGAAGGAATTGTACTTGGACATAAAATTTTTGAACTTGGAATGGAGGTTAACCTTGCAAAAGTTCAGGTTATTGAGGAATTACCACCTTCTACTACTGTATGAGGGGTAAGAAGTTTCTTAGGACATGTTGGATTTTATAGGCGATATATTAAAGATTATTCAAAAATTACTAAACCTCTGTGCCCACTTTTAGAAAAAGATAAGAAATTTGATTTAATGAAAAATGTTTGAATGCCTTTGAACTATTAAAAGAAAAACTAATCACAACCCCATAACTGTTTCACTTGATTGGGAGAAACCATTTGAACATATGTGTGATACTAGTGATTTTGCGATTGGATGTGTTTTAGGGCAAAGGTATGATAATATATTCAAGGTTATTTATTATGCTACTAAAACTCTTAATGAAGCTCAGATTAATTATACAACAACATAAATAGAATTATTAGCTATTATGTATGGGTTTGAAAACTTTTGACCTTATCTGATTGGAACTAAATGTATAATGCATACAAAACATTCAGCTATCAAATATTTAATGCAAAAGAAGGATGCCCAACCCAGATTAATTAGATGGATACTTCTAATGCAAGAATTTTACTATGTGATAGTTGATAGGCAAGGGACTGATAATCAAATTGTTGACCATCTGTATTGAAAGGAGTATTATAAACTATATGAACTCGAGAATAAAATTACATAAACTTTCCCTGATGAGCAACTATATAATATTAAGGAAAGAAATTTGTCTTGGTATGCTGATATTGTGAATTATTTAGTATGTGATATTTTATCACCTGATTTAACAAGGCAATAACAAAAGAAATTTATATATGATGCAAAATTTAACTTTTAGGATGAGCCCTACTTATATAAACAGTGTAAGGATCTTATTATTAGAAGATGTGTGCAATATGAAGAAATTGAACAAATTAATCAGAGTTGTCATGATTCAGAATTTGGAGGCAATTTTAGAGCTGATAAAACTACTTATAAGATTTTACAATCTGGATTTTATTGGCCTACTCTATTTAGAGATGTATACAGATATATAAAATCATGTGATCGGTGTCAAAGAGTAGGTAATATTTCTAGAAGAAATGAAATGCCTCTAAATTTCACATTAGAAGTTGAGATCTTTGATGTGTGGGGATTGGATTTTATGGGACCATTTACTCCTTCATTTGGAAATTTATATATATTGGTCATTGTTGATTATGTCTAAAAATGTATCAAAGTCATTGCTTTACTTAGATGTGATGCTCGGAGTGCTTCAAGATTTTTAATGAAAAATATTTTTACAAGATATGGAATGCCGAGAGTGATCATAACTGATGGTGGATCTCATTTTAGGAATAATCTGATTCAGAGATTGGTTAAAAAATATAATGTTATTTATAGAATCTCTACTGCTTATCATCCCAAACTAGTAGTTTAACTGAAGTGTCTAATCGTGAAATTAAAAGAATTTTGGAGAAAACTATGGATCTTCACAAATTAGACTGGTCTGTGAGATTAGATACTGCATTATGGGCGTATAGAACTACTTATAAGACCCCTATTGAAATGTCTCCTTATAAACTAGTGTTTGGAAAGACTTGTCATTTACCTTTAGAATTGGAGCATAAAGCATATTGGGCAATAAAAGAACTGAATTTTAATTTAAAGGATGCAGGTGAAAAGAGATTTGTGCAATTGAATGAGTTGGAAGAAATCAGAAATGAATTTTATCATAATGACAAGATTTATAAGGAGAAAATGAAATTAAGGCATGATTGGAAGATATTAAGAAAGAAATTTGAACCTGGATAGAAAGTTTTGCTATACAATACAAGATTGAAACTATCTCCTTGAAAACTAAAGTCTAGGTGATTAGGACCTCTTACAGTTATAAAAGTTTCTTCTTTTGGAGTTGTTGATATTGAGGATCCTAAAACTGGAAAGATATTTAAAGTTAATGAGCATAGATTAATACCATATTATGAAGGGTATCGACTTGATTTTAAAGAGGTTTTATGTTAAGTCATCCTGAATAACTGAATGTTTGTCGGGCTGACGACGTTAAACCAAGTGCTTTGTAGGAGGCAACCCATATGTATCTTCGTTATGTTTGTTTATATGTTTGTGTGTTGGTTTTAAGTAGTTGTACTTGTAGTTAGTAATATTTGAGTCCCACTCATTCATTAATATCATAAAATATGAGAATTTTTTGATCGTATCGAAGATATGGAATATTTCGGACCAAAAGAAAGTTCCATGCAGTTTTTGAACACTGGCGCCATCGGCGCCAAATTCCAAAAAGATGCACAGTTTATTTTGATAGAGCGAAGCCAGCGCCGAGAACCAGTTGGCTGTTCCTAAAGTTTAAAAATTCAATTTTTGATGGTTTTGGGCGGGAATTAATCCTAATAACTCCCCAAAACGTGTTTTAAATTCCTTAAACTTCATAAAAACGAAAAATTTCATTCCCAAATCACTTCCAAAGGATTCCAACTCCGTAGAAACCATAAGATTCAGATTTTTCAACCGAAGAAAATTCATCAGCTTGGAGGCACAGCGTTTATTCGACAAAGTGATGATGAAGAGGTGGATTATCAAAGAAAGAGGTTTTGTAAATTGAGGTACAGATACTCCAAATACTCAAGTAGAAGAAATTATAATGCAGAGATGTTGGCAAGTGTTATATTACACTACAGCCACTGTAGTCGTTCCGGTTGTGAAAGAGTTTTATTCAAATCTTCATGGAATCAACCAAGGATTTTTCTATGTGCGAGGTAGGTTCATACCATTCACTCCTTCAAAGATTAATGATTTGTTTATGATTGAGAACGTGTATATCTATCATTATACAAATTTTGATGCAACAAGAGACAATATGAATGAAATTTATCACTATTTGACGGATAAAAATGAATATTGGGAGATAAGAGACAATAGATTAGTAAGTTTCTCTACTGCACCTTTAAATCCTGTGTTGAAGCAATAGCATTACTTTATTTCTGCGAAGTTACTTCCTACTATGAAAATTAGTAAAGTAACTAAGGAAAGTGCTATTAATTTACTGTATTCTAACTGGGAAGCCGATAGATATTGGAACTATAATTGTGAAATCTGTATTGGGATTAATCGTTCATGGATCAAAATATGGGCTTTGACATCCCTCCACCATATTTCTTCTTTGCAGCTAGTCATAAGTTCCTTATTAAAATTGGGAAAAACTATTTTTTCCTTGGAGGCCTATTGACCCAACTAATCTTTATGACTGTCAGGCAATAGGAGATAAGAATGATATGAGCCTCATTATAGATCAACCATCTCAAATTTTATGACCTATTCAGCCTTACTTTCCTGAAAGTTCCTAAGTGATTCTGAGGAAAATAAAGAAGTTGGAAAAAGAGGATTGGAAGATGAAAGAACAGTTTGATCACGCAGGTAGAATTGAAGTTTGATAAATCTGATAAAAAGGAATTTTGTTATTGTTGAGGATTCGACTGATGAATTCCCGTATTGTTTCTTCTACAATCTTTCTGTGCACCATCAATCTATTGGAGATATCAGAGGAGAAGATAGTACTGAGACTGACAATGAGTAGTGACTCTGTTATATGTTTAGTATTTCATATCTTTATTATGCTTTAGTGTGCTTAGTTTGGCTTAATTTACTTTGTAGTTTGTATTTGGACTTATTATGCTTGGATTCTGTGTTTGTGTGCAGTTTCAGCGTTAGAGTATCATAGTGTTTGTGAAGTTGAATTGATATGTTTGATGAACTTATTTAATGAATGTTTAAGTGTGCATGTTGTGACATGGATTTTATATATTAAAGAGATGTTTTGTGTTGTTTCTGTATATTTGTTGTTAGTTAGTACTTGATTAATGAAATAGATGCTTAAAGAGGATAATTATGTGATGGCATAGCGTTGAAACGATCAAAATTGCAAAAATTTTATGACAAAGAAAAAAATCTAAACTGGCGCCTCCGGTGCGAAAATCAGAGATTTTGGCTATTTAAATTTAATGGAGCATCGCCGGTGCCCGAATACAAAAAATGCATTAAACCCTCTTTATTTCACGATTTTTTCCCTAGGACCCGCATATTTTGCCATTTCCTTTGTCTTCAACCTCCAGCCATCTCACTTTTGAGACATAGGGCTTACTAGATCAAAGAATACAAGCAATTTCAAGGCCTTAAAAGTGTGGATATTAACTTCTCTTGGTAAGAGCTTTACCCTAAACTAAAAAATTTCTGATTTTCACCATGGAAATTTTTCACATTGCTTTGATCAAAAAATTGGAATTTTCAATGAAGTTTTGAGATTTTCCATAGTGATTTAAGCTCTTATTACTTAGATTTGCTTTAGAAGTCACCTACATCATAAGTTTGAAATTTGTTGGATTTTATTGCAAATTTTTAGAATTTCATATGGCTCTTAGAACAAAGAAAGGCAAGAGAAAGTTGGATTTTGATGAAGATAAATTTGTTAATGTTAAAGCACAGTTTCATTTCAATTCAGTCCTGCATAATAAAAAAGTGTATACAAGATTGGGCTTTTGAAAATCGGGGTGGATCTGTAGAGCAATTGATTTCTGATAGGAACTGGGAAAGATATTGTTATTTCACTACTAATGCTATTATTTGTACTGTGCGAGAATTTTACGCAAATCTGCCTTGGATCGAAACAGAATATGTGCTTGTTCAAGGAAAAATGGCAGAATTCACCCCTCAACGTATTAATGATTTTTATCAGTTACAAGGGGTGAGATTTTATGAGTATGAGAACTTTGATATGAGAGAACCTAATATGAAAGAAGTAATTGCTTTTCTTACGAGCAAAAGAGGGAATGGATAACAAAGCAAAAACATATGATTAATTTCCCTGCTTCCAAGTTAAATGTATCTTCTAAAGCATGGCACTATTTCATTGCTGCAAGACTACTACCATCTTATCATCACAGTGAAGTAACTAGAGACAGAGCAATTCTTAACTATTGTATTTATACTACGAAATAGATTGATATTGGATCGATTCTTTTCAAGAATATTCAGACCATTACTAGAGGAGAAACCACAGGTGGATTAGGACATTCTGCCCTGATTCATTCACTATGTGTACAGTCTGGAGTTAACTTCGATGTTTCTGATGAATTAGCCATATCACTGGGACCTAATACTAAGACTATTATTCGTACTTATGAGTCTCATGTGGTAGGGAGAGGAGAAAGTACGAGTATTGATATTCCTACTACTAGCCAGGATATACCATCTACTTGTGAGCCACCTAAATTATCTGATGTTATGGAGCAGTTGAGGATTCAGAGTGTTAGTCTAGATAGACTCCATAGCAGGATGGATGACTTTAAGGCTAAAAGTGATATGAATGAAGATTATATGAGGAAGAGAGCTGAGTATGATATAGCCTACCATGATGCTCAGGTCAAATTTACGAGGGGAGACATTGGAGTGATATTTCCTACCTTCCCCAACTATGTTCCATACCTACCTGCAGAAGAGGCTGAAGAAGCTCGTGATTGATCCGCCTTAAAATTACATAGAATTTTATATCAGAATTTTATTAATATTTTAAGGATATTACACTTTAATGAAAGGTATTTCTTATCTTTTAGTTACAGGTACAACATAATGAGTTTATGAAGAAAAAGAGTTAAAAAGGAGCAAAAAGGAGCCAAAAAGAGTAAATATGCATAGGGGCTAATTTTGGCGCCTAGGCGCCAGACACAACTGGTTGATTCTAGAGTTTTTTTGACGGTTATTGGATGGTTATTGATGCTTTCGAACCAATCTAGAAGCCTCTAGACAAATTACCACATGTTATGAACAAGATACAATGAATATAGAAACAGTAGAGCAGTTATTAAACAAAGAGGAGCGACCTAAATGTGAAGGGATGCGTCCATTCGCGCAGAGATCCTGGCGCCTAGGCGCTAGAACTGGCGTCTAGGCTCCACAGTTAAATTATAGAACATTCCATGAATGTGGACCAATTTTGAAGAGGTTTCATAAGCAACTCTTGGTCATTTTCTGGAGATCTATAAATAGAGGACCATTTCTACAGCAAGAGGGGAGGAATAATTAATTAGCAAATAATTAATTAAGAGTTGTTATGTGTCTTCTTCTTTTCTTCTTCTTTATTTTAGTGAGAGTTTAATGTGAACTCGAGAGTCAAAGTCCTGTTAGAGTCCGTGGAGTCAGAGAAACTTCAAAGGAATGCCTGGATTACATTCCAGATAAGTATTTATATCTTGTTTCTTAAATTAAGTACTTTAGATTTGAGTTATACGAATATGATTTGTGGTGTAATTTATATGCTTTTTGAGTGGTCTTCTTTTCTTTCTCCCTACAAATATGAAATGATTTAATAATAGAATTAAATCAGCTTTGAGAATTTAATTTCTTATTTTTCTAAAAATTTGTGATGATACTATACCTAATCTTAATTTACTTTACAAATTGGCCTCTTGTATTGTTAAAAATTATGGAGAATTCTTAAGATATGACCATGGGCTAAGAATTCTTAAGTTGTATGTATCACATTTCTCTTAAAGGGGAGGTGCAAATAAATAGAGATAATCTTTAATGGGCGTAGAATTGATTTTTGTTTAGTGTGACAGGCTAAATTCAATGAATTTGGTTTTACAAAGGAGGTGACGGGTCACTAGTAGGCCAGACCATAGGCAACCATTTGGGGGGAACCTAGAAGTGAGTCTAGAAATTTTTCCCTTTCTACTAATAATACATCCTAATCCAATCTTTAAAAACTAGCTAATGTTCTTTATGACCTGGACCAAAGGGTAAAGGATATATATGCTCCTATTTGTCACAATACCACATTTTTAAAGTTCTCAACCAATTTTAACTGCTTATTAATCATGGAATATTTCGTATGGGGAAAGAATCTTTGTTTATTATTTTATCACTTGCCAATTTTAGTATTCTACATATTTTAATTAGTTTTGAATTAAATATTTTAATTAATAGTTTTCTTTCTTTTAACTTTATTAATCCTCATGGGATCGATATCTGGGGTTTTAAAAAGAAAACTCTATATTACTTGAAATGATACATATACTTGCGTAGTACTCCTAGTGTGCGATTTATATTTATCAAAACTTTAATATTTAATTATCGTACATTAGCCGCTTAATCAGATTTAGGGTCAAGTTTGGTCATAATTTTATAAGCTATTTTACTTACGTAATTACGGTTGGGTCAAGTTTTTGGCGCCGTTGCCGGGGATTACAACTAATTAAAGAAAGCAAATTATTATATAAATATATATAAAAAAACAAAAACAAACAAACAAAAATATATATTTAAATAAATTAAATATCTTTCTCATATTTTATGCGAAGTTCAGGAATTGAAGGATTAATACCTTATAATTCTGAATTAGAGCGTACTATAAGAAAAATTAGAAAGGAGAATAGATTTCATAATTTGCAAGAAATGGCTAATATACCTCAAAATAATATTAATCAAAATATTGAAAATGAAAATCAAAATCAGCAAAGACCTTTAAGAGAATATGCTAAACCTACAGCTAATGAAATTCATCTAAGCATTCAATTACCTGCTGTAGCTGCAAATTTTTTTGATTTAAAACCTGCAATTATACAAATGGTTCAAAATAATCAGTTTGGAGGGTCTCCTAATGAATATCCTAATTTACACCTAACTAGTTTTCTAGAACTTTGTGCCACCTTTAAATGTGATCTTGTTTCTGATGATGCTATTAGACTTAGGCTTTTTCCTTTTCTTTAAGAGATAAGGCTAAGCTTTATTTAAATTTGTTAGCAACAGGATCTATTAAAACATGGGGAGAAATGGCTAAAAAAATTTTAGCTAAATATTTTCCTATTGAAAACTACAAAACTTAGAAATGATATAACTTTATTTACTCAACTTGGTGGGGAAACTATTTATGAAGCATGGGAACAATTCAAAGAACTTCTTAGAAAATGCCCACATCGCTCTTTACCAAACTAGTTAATTATGCAAACATTTTACAATGGATTAATAGGTTCTCTTAAATCTATTATTGATGCTGCTGCTGGTAGTTTTTTAATATCTAAATCATTTGATGAAGCTTATTCTTTAATTGAAGAAATGGCAAGTAATAATTTCCAATTGCCTTCTGATAGGATTTATCCTAAAAGAGTGGCTAGTATTCAAGAAAATGAAGCCTTTTCGATTTTAGTTTCTTAAGTTGTTGCTATATCAAAGAAATTGGATAACTTGTCTCATTTATCACACTTAAATGATAATTTAGGAAATGCTGATGAATATCAAACCTTAGAAACATTGCAAGCTATTGCTAGCAAAACTAATAACCCATATTCTAATTATTATAATCTAGGTTAGAAGAACCACCCTAATTTTAATTGGAATAATGCAAATCCTCAATGGGGTAACAACCAACCTATCACAACTGGAAATTGAAATAATCAAAATAATTTTAATTATCGACCTTCTTATCCTCCTGGCTTTAATAATAAACAATTTAAAAAAAGAAGTTGTCAGTAGAAGAATTAATTTTACAAATGGGGAGTCAATTGCAAAGTCAAAATGCTGCAATAAGAAATATTGAAAATCAAATGGGGCAATTTGTAAATGCTATAAATAATAGACCACAAGGAACACTACCTAGCACTGTTGAATTAAATCTAAGAGAAAATGGAAAAGATCCTGAGCAAATTAAAGTTGTGTTGCTTAGAAGTGGAAAAGAACTAAGGGACGGAAAAGAGAGTAAGATTCAGAAAGAAACTGAAGTGGTAGAAGTTGAGAAATCTAAAGAACAACTACCTGAAACAGAGAAAGGATCTCCGATAGATATAAGTGCAACGGCGCCAAAAACTTGGTACCGTTAGATATAAGTGCGCTGATGATTTTAGATATGAAAATTATGATTTTATAATATGGGATACTACGCAAGTATACGTATCGTTTATGAAGTAATATAGGACTTTCTGATTAAGCCTTGAGATATTGAACCCACAGGGAAAATGTGAAATCTTTAAAGGAATCAGAGAAATTATCTTTTTACTTTCTTTAATTGTTTTCGAAAAAGTATGTCTTGATTTTGAAAAGTTTTGAAGGTTGATATGTCTTTTGAACTTTCCTTAATAAAATGTTAAGCAAGAAATTAAAATTATAATAACTAATAACACTGGATGTAAAATACTATTAACTAGAATATCTTTTTCTTTCCTTTCATGAAGTAGTAATAATTCTTAAAGTATTGTTGTGGGAGTATTCAAATTTTTGTTGTGACAGATAGAAGAAAATGTGTTCTTTACCCTTACTTGGTTCTATAAAGAACATAGGTTAATTTGAAATTCATATTATTTTAAACATGGTTAGGCAGGGAAGATACCATTCTCTCACTCTAGAGTTCCCTCGATTCCCCCCACCTGGGGGCTAACTTCTCATAACAAAACTCAAAACTTCAAACTAAATTAGAGGGTTTTAGCTTGTCACTCTAAAATCCTCTAATTTTACTCCCTTTTATAAAAAATATCTTCTAATATTACATTCAATTATATGGACTACAGTTCCCACCCATATAATTTCATGTGATTCTTACTAACTTTTATTAGACAATACCGCATTGGATCTTACATAATTTCAAGAAATTTTACAACTTAACAGGCCAAATTAAGAAGTAAACAAAGTTTTTAGAATCAATCTTCACAACTTCTTCAAACTTTTAAACACTTATACTTTCCACAACAATTCTCTTTAAATTAATTACTTCTCCATTTAAGAAAGAAAAAGATAAAGTAAACTACTCAGAATGCATTGAGAAAATATAAAAACACATTGATTTAAAATTAAAAACAACGATAAGAAAAATAATAAACGAAAACAAGTATTAATAAACTAAATAAAAGTAAACACTTATCTGAAAATCCTCTCCACAAGACTAAGGAAGTTCCTCTGAAACTTTGACTCTTCGCTAAACTACTTCTCAGAGCAAGTCTCCCAACTCCATTGACTCAGAATACAAACTTCAAACTTCAATAAAAACTAATCTAAAAGAAAGAAAAGAAGTGGGAATAAGAATACTTCATTCCGACCCTTTTCTCCTTTCTACTCTCTACTCCTACCCTGAATAAAAACTTTTAAAATGCAGTGGAAGAATAATGGAAGTACTCTTCAAAATGCAGTGGAAGAGTCTCCTCAAATTGCTCCTCTAAATCTTTCCTAAGACTCTCTTTAAATAGTAAATCAATAGGTGTCTTGGTGTCTCTTCAAAATGTGTCCAGCTTCGATGTATCTACCAAGGAACGCACCCCTTCATTCAAACTTGCCGCCCAAAGGAAGTTATGGACGTTACCACCAAGAGTTGCATCCCATCCACTTTGAAATTGGCGCCAAATCCATTTGAATCTCGATTTTTAACTTTGGCGGCTAAGCGCCGGCCCAGCGGCGCTTAGCCGCTAGTGCCAAATTTTTTATTTTTCATTTTATTCCACAAAATTTGATCCAATTTTGCTCCTTTCATCATGACCATCCATTTTCATCATACCTGCAAGAAAAACACAAAACGTCTTCCATTAAAGTATAATATCATTAAGAATAGGTATAAAAATGTGCATAAAATACTATATATTTTAGGTGTATCAAAATCCCCCAAACTTAAAATGTTACTTGTCCTCAAGTGACAGTTAATCTCATAGAACATTTTAGCATGCAAATTATGCAATGAGTTTCTTAGGAAGATAACAAAATTTTGATCTAGAAATGGAATAGTCCAATTTACAAAAAATTTCAGTAATTAAAACCAACTTAAAGTTTAGAAAGTTCTTAAGTAAAATAAAATGATTAATATAAGTCTCTATCTATTTCAGAAATATTTGTAGATTTTTCAAAATATAGGATTCTAACATTTATTTTTCTCACTTAATAATCTTTATTTGAAAAATAATTTTACTTACTATATTACAACTTTAAGCTTTAGATTTTCTTTGAACTTATATCTTAAACTTTAGGTATGAAACCAATTTTTGATTAGGCCCTTAAATCCTCGAAGCTTCTCCTCCCTTTTCATATACTTATATTTTTCACTTTTTTTATAAGGCAAGGATTACTATATCTGGATAGAACTTTAATGATTTTGAATTCCATCCTTCCATTTAAAATAAAGATCAGATATGCATCTTTCACTTAAAAATCATAATAATAGTATCTAAAAATTACTCTTCAATAAAAGAAATTTAAGCTTTGAAGAATAAAAGTCAAATCTTCTATTTATCCAAAAATACAAAACTTCTTACTAAAGATAGTTTAACTTTATTTAACACCTCTTCATTAAGAAAATTTTAACTTTAAGTTTTTCATGATTACTATAAATTTTAACTAAATTTTTTTATTCATTTCTATATTCAAAATTTTGTTCCCCTAATATAACTTTATGTACATAATTGTTCTCAATCAAAAATAAGATTTATTTTTGAGTATTCTTGACAATCAAATAAAATTATAGGTTTTTGAAAATCTTTGTTTTTTAAAATCCCCCCCAAACGTTAAATTTTTAATTAAGATAAAACATTTAAGCATAAGAAATGATACATGGGTGAGAAATAAAAACTGACATATCATGCTTGCAGGAACTTTTAATATCCTAATATGCAAGTATAACAATTTAAATACAGTAGTAAAATGAAATCAAATTTAGTTTTTCAAAACAATTTTTTAATAATAATAAGAAAAGTAAAAATTTCAAGACTTCTACAATAGTGGAGGTTTTCAAAGTAAATACACACCAACTAAAATAACACACTGATACAGATAACAGATGATAGTGGAATTTGAAGAATTTTAAACTTATAGTTTTCCTAAGTAGAAGTTCCTAATAGAGGTTTATAATTTCCTAACAGTTTTTGGAATTAAAGTACACACAACTAAAAACTCTGACATAACATACACATAAAAACATTTACTATTACACACTACCACACAGCAACATATAAATCAACAATAAAACAACAATAATACCTGAATATGCATAACAGATAAACAATACAACTACAAAGCATACTATCAAGGTTCACATCACAGCACAATCATCAAACAAAATACTAGATAAAGTACACAGTGACACAACACATCAATACAACAACTAAAACAAACAACATACATCTACTCTTCATCCTCATCATCATCATCATCTTGCTCGTTCCAATCTCTGGATGCCACATAAGGTATATAGAATGGATGAGGTGGCATCTCGAGCACTACGATCTCCTCTAATCGGTCTATCCAAATATTTTTGATAATTCTCCTCATATTCATCATGTTTTACAATATATCTCTCGACATTATCCGGCTTACCATCCATATCTCTCACATGCTCTCGAGTAAGACTCACTTTTTTCAAAATCTTTCTTAATAAACCAGTCTGTGAATCAGTAGATGACAAAGCACGTGAAGTAGTAGCACGAGAAGCAGAAGCAGCAGAAGTAGAAGCAGAAGAAGCCCTACCAAATCCTCCTCTCCAACCAAACTCTGAATGTACAGTGTAAGCACCAACGTTTACAATAGTAATTGGTCTCAATGGCTAAAGTACCTCTTCCTAGGATTCAAATTTCACTCCAGATCTTTCACAAAGTGAATGAATCAAGGAAGGAAATTCCATACCTGTAGTCGTGGTTGATCTATCATAGTTCAAAACATAATAAAAAATTATGCTTCCAATATCAATAGGCTTCCCATGCTGAATACAATGGTTCAACACCGCTCTTTCTCTCGTCTCTTCACTGGTATGACTTGAAGGTAACAACTTAGATGAGATAAAATAATGCCATGCCTTAGAAATGGCATTCAATTTGGAAGCAGGAAAGTTCACTCTTCTATCATTTGTAATTTTCCATAATCCTCTTCCACCAGTCAAAAACTCCATAATCTCATCTAATTCTCCTTTCGAAGGATGATAGTTAGAATAAAAATAGAACATGTCAGGAGGTAGTCCATAAAAGGTATTGATTGCACCCGAGAAAAGTTTGCTTCATGCCTCCTAACCATCACCTGATTTTCCTCTACAACATGTAAATTTGCATAAACTTCTCTTACCACAGAAACAACAGCAACAACGGAGAAGCAACAGTAATTCTGCCAGTTTTGTCTTGCAATCATATCTTCAATCACCTCTCCTGGCTTACTAAACAGTCACTCAGGAATCAACTTACGTGATTGCAATGCATCGACGTATCGTCCCTTAGCCCTCAAACTAACAAATTTGTCAGAATCAAACTTCGTCTTTTCTCGTGCACGCTTTGACTTTGGAGCCATCTCTAAAAATTCACGAAAAATTCACCATAAATTCCAAAATCAAACTAAACTTACTAAATTATCTTCCATAAGATATTTTCACTAAATCCAAGCAATTTATCAAGCTTTTCCTCAAATTTTCACCATGAATAGTGATTTTAAGATCTTCCAAAATGTACTCAAAATTCATGGTGAAAATAAAAAATTTTTACTTAGGAGTAGTACTCTTACCTCAAGGAATCCAAATCTAACAATTTTTGTTGAGATCGGCTCTTAAATGATCCACAATATGATACCATAGGCTCCTCTTTCGCGGCAAAGCAAAGGTTGAAGACGATGGGGCGGTTAAAAATGGAAATTTCTGGTTTTAAACTTTCGAGAATCAATTTTCGCAAACTGGCGCCTAAGCGCGAACTACCGGCGCTTAGCCTCAAAATCTGGCGTGTAAGCGCCGGCACTTTGGCACTTAGCCAGCAATACCCAAATTTTTATAATTAAGGTATATGCACTAAACCACTTTGTTAATTACCCTTAATTAGTCCACAATAATTAATTCTCCCCACAAATCTTCCAATACTCCAAATCAAAATTTAATAACCATTGATTCCACACAAATTTCATAAAAACAAACTTATATTAAAATAAATGTAACACTTAATACAATACTAGAAATTTTATCCAAACATAAAGGATAAAATTCTCAAAATATAAGACACTATAATCTTAAACTGATAAGTGTATGTCTCTAGATGTACCCATCACATCATCAGGCATATATAAAAACATTAAACACACCAAACATGAACTCACAAGAACACTAACATAACACATAAGACACTAATCAAATAGAAATAAAACACTTTTAATTCCACTCTCCATTAGGCGGAATATAACCACGACCACTATTATTCTCATTTGACCCTTCAGGAATATAAATTTGATAGAAAGACGATCATTGTTCATTCTTATATCATCTTCTTTAATCCATTTGTTCTTCACAAACATCAGCTTATCTATTTCTTCCACATACCTTGAATGATTGAATTGCATCATGAGTTGCCAACCCATGTGATCCAGATGTAATGTAATATCATTGATCTTTGCTTCCATTGAAGTCACTCGGGCTTCAATTTTTGCAATCATCTCTGCAATACCTTGAATGCTAATAGCCAGATATCCATTAAATAACTCCTTAGCACTACCACTAATGAACTTACTTTTATCAGAATCTTGCTTCTTCTTCATCTCATTCTCCCAGGAAGACGTGGTGCTCAAAATTCTCTTCTTAGACTTCAGAAATGAAAATAGGACTTGGGGCAAGTGTTTTACTTAAGTCAGGACCTTTTTATACACATGGGAGATGCTAGAATATTCTCCAACACGTTTAGAATCTCCTAAATAACTCCCACAACTTCTCCCCACGATCTAGGCTCTAAATTCACATTTTTCACATTTTTTATAACTGTGGCGCCTAAGCGCCAACTAGTCGGCGCTTAGCCGCCAGTGCACAATTTAGCACAGGTTTGCTAAGTGTCCAAATTCTCATTTTGACTTTTCCAAATCATCAATTAAGGTCAAATAAACTCCACTTAAGTTTAAAAACTCCAAATTACTAACACTAAAAACATAAAAACAAACCAAACAAACCAAACAAAACACACAAAACAAACATAAAGCGAACACACCGATAAATATGGGTTGCCTCCCACGAAGCGCTTATTTTAACGTCTTTAGCCAGACATACCCAGAACTCATTCTGAGTGACCCAACATTAAATTCTCATCAGATTTAGATTTATTAACTGAAAAATATGGTTTAAGTCTATGTCTGTTAACTTTAAATATTTTTCCGAGTCTCGGGATCTTGAATATCTACGGCTCCATAAGAATAAACTTGTATCACAATGAATGGACCCATCCACCTGGACTTAAGTTTTCCGGAAAATATTCTCGATCTAGCATTATACAACAAAACTTGTTGTCACGGTACAAGATTTTTGGTAAGAATCTTCCGATCATGCCATAACTTCATCTTTTCCTTATAAATCATAGCATTTTCATAAGATTCATTCCCTTATTTCTTCAAGCTTATTCAATTGCAATAATCTTTTTTCAGCAGCATCTCTCAAACTATAATTGAACTCTTTAATAGCCCAATAAGCCTTGTGCTCAAGTTCAAAAGGTAAATGACAAGGTTTTCCAAAAATCAGCCTATAGGGGGGACATTCCTATAGATGTTCTTGCAAAAGAAGAATCCATCTTATAAGTCTCGGTTTTGCATCATTTTTTTTCATTAAAGATTTGATAGTAGAATGATCAGTATGCACAACACATTTAGTTTCAATTAAATATGATATAAATTTATCAAAGGAAAATACTATAGCTAATAACTCTTTCTCAGTAGTGGTAAAATTAATTTGAGCTTCATTAAGAGTTTTACTAGCATAATAAATTACTTTGAAAATTTTATCATATTTTTGACCCAAAACAGCACCAATAGCATAATCACTTCAAAAGGTTTTTCCTAATTTGGTGAAATTATTACAGGTGCAGTGACTAATTTTTCTTTTAATGTTTCAAAGGCTTTAGGCAATCATCATCAAAATTAAAAATTGCATCTTTTTTCAGTAAACGGCATAAAGTTTTTGTAATCTTTGAAAAATCTTTGATGTAACACCTGTAGAATCCAGCATGTCCTAAAAAACATCTAATTCCCCTTACATTGGTTGGGCAAGGTAAATTAGATATAACTTGAATTTTTGTTGGATCTACCTCTAAACCTTTTTCTGAAATCCGATGTCCCAAAACAATTCCTCCTGCTACCATAAATTGGCATTTTTCCCAATTAAGGACCAAATTAGTTTCTTCACAGCGTTTTAGAACTTTAGATAGATGTTCTAAACATGATTCAAATGAAATTCCAAACACGGAAAAGTTATCCATAAAAACTTCAATCCCTTTTTCAATTAAATCACAAAAAATAGCCATCATACATCTACGAAATGTAGCAGGGGCATTACATAAACTAAAGGGCATTCTTCTAAAAGCAAACGTACCATAAAGACTGGTAAATATAGTTTTCTCTTGATCCTCAGGAGCAATTTGAATTTTGTGGTAACCAGTATATCCATCCAGAAAATAAAAGTATTTAGGCCCAGCCAGTCTATCCAACATTTGATCTAGAAAAGGGAGTGGAAAATGATCTTTCCTTGTGGCAAGGTTTAATTTTTTATAATATATGCATATTCGCCACCCTGTAACTTGTCTTGTTGGTATCATTTCATTCTTTTCATTAACAATCACAGTTACTCCTCCTTTTTTTGGAACACGGTGAATAGGACTAACCCATGCACTATCTGAAATAAGGTAGATAATTCCAGCATCCATCCAGTTTAAAATTTCTTTCTTAAATACTTCTTTCATAATAGGATTTAATCTCCTTTGGGGATCAGCCCGCGATTTGCTATTATCTTCCATAAGAATTCTGTGCATACAAATTGAAGGACTGATTCCTTTAATATCAGCAATTGTCCATCCAAAGGCTTTCTTGTGCTTCTTCAGAATTTCAAGCAAACTCTCTTCTTCTTTTTTAGTTAATTGAGAGGAATATATAACATGCAAGGTTGAGGATTCACCTAGAAAAACATACTTCAAATGATCAGGAAGAATTTTTAACTCAAGTTCAAGAGGTTTTTCAATTGATGGACCATAGGATTCATCTTTTTCAATCATATCCAACAATTCAAAACTTTCATGAACATACTTTAAATCTTCTTCTTGAAAATCTTCAGAATCAAATAACTCCTCTTCTTGCTTATATTCAAATTCTTCTCTTTCAGCTTTCTCTTCATAAGTTGATTTGAAATTACATTCACTTAAATATTCAATAACATCCATCCTAAAACACTCATCTTCTTTACCTCTTGCAGGATATTTCATCAATTTTGAAATATTAAATGTAACAGTCTAATCATTAACCCTCATCATTAATTCCCCTTTTTGCACATCTATCATCGCTCTGCCTGTAGCTAGAAAAGGTCTCCCTAAAATTATGGGTATCTCTTTATCTTCCTCCATATCTAACACAATGAAATCCACAGGAAAAATAAATTGATCCACTTTTACTAAAACATCTTCTATAACTCCTTTAGGATATGTGATCGAACAATCTGCTAATTGCAGAGTTACAGTAGTCGGGGTTATTTCTCCTAGTCCCAGTCTTTTAAATATTGATAGAGGCATAAGGTTAATGCATGCACCCAAATCACATAAAGCTTTTCCACAAAATCTTTCTCCAATTGCACATGGAATTGTGAAACTACCAGGATCTTTAAGTTTTTCAAGAAGCTTTTTCTGAATTATCGCACTGCACTCCTCACTAAGTGAAACAGTCTCATTTTCTTCAAACTTCCTCTTTTTATTAAGAATATCCTTTATAAATTTAGCATAGCTTGGCATTTGTTCTAGGGCTTCATCAAATAGAATATTAATGGTAAGCTTCTTTAATATCTTCAAGAATTTTGAAAATTGCTTATCCAACTTTTGTTGACGAAGTCTCTGAGGAAATGGAGGTGGTGGTTTTTCTAAATCAACCTTAGGTGGAGAAATAGGTCTTTCAAAACCTTTTGGAGCGTCCTCTTTAGGTCTTTCTTTCTCTTCTTTCTCTACTTCAGTTTCTTTTTGAACTCTACCTTCCAATTCTTTTCCACTTCTCAGTTGAATTGCTTTCACTTATTCTTTATTCTTTTCTCTTGGATTCACTTCAGTATTACTTGGAAGCATTCCTTGGGATCTATTACTTAAGGCATTTGCAATTTGTCCCAATTGATTTTCAATATTTCTGATAGTTGCTCCTTGAATTTGTAATTGATTTCCCATATGTGATACTACTTCTTCCATAGACAACTTCTTCTCCTTATTTTCTAAAGTATTGTTATAACCTGAAGGATTAGTTAATCTATTATTATTATTACCTTGGTTTTTCCAATTCCCCAATGAGTTTACTTGGTTGTTCCCCCATTGTTGATTAACACCACCCTGATTATTGTTATTCCAGTTAAAATTTGGATGATTCTTCCAACCTGGGTTATAATAATTGGATTATGGGTTGTTAGGTTTGATTATAGCATTCACAGTTTCTGGTGAAGAATAAGAATCAACCATTTGGCCTAATGAATTTTCTTCAATCATGAGATTTGGCTGAGAAAAATTCATCCTAAATTGGTCTATCTTCCTTGATACAGCAGCAACTTGATTTGTTAACATTGTGAAAGCATCATTTTCATAAACACTGGCTACCTTTTAGGATTTAACCTTTCAGAAGGCCATTAAAATTTATTAGTAGCCATTTCTTCAATTAAAGCATAAGCATCAAAAAATGGTTTAGACATTAATGATCCACCAGCAGCAGCATTGATGATTGATCTAAGAGATCCAACTAATCCATTATAAAAAGTTTGAATTATTAACCAATCTGGTATCTCATGATGTGGACATTTCCTGAGGAGATCTTTAAATCTTTCTTGGGCTTCATATATTGATTCTCCTTCAAACTGACAAAAAGATGTTATATCATTTCTCAACTTAGCAGTCTTAGATGGTGTAAAATATTTAGCAAGTAATTTGTATGACGGTTCACCCCAAGTTCTTATTGATCCAGGTGCTAACGAATGTAACCACATTTTAGCTTTATCCCATAGTGAGAAAGGAAAAAGTCCAAGTCTAATAGCATCATCCAAAACACCATCATATTTAAAAGTAGCACACAACTCTAGAAAATTAGCAAGATGCAAATTAGGATCTTAGTTGTTGCTCCCCCAAACTGATTATTTGACACCACTTGGATAATAGCAGGTTTAAGCTCAAAAGAATTAGCAGCTACAACAGGGTTTTGAATACTACCATGAAGTTCATCTACTGTAGGGTTAACATAATCTCTTAAAGGTCTTAATTCTTGATGGATGCCAACATTTTGTTTTTGATGATTTGCCATTTCTTGAATATTTTTTTCTTTTTATGTATTTTTAATTTTTTTGATTTTTCTGATAGTTCTTTCTATTTCAGAATCGTAAGGCACAAGTCCTTCAAAACTTGAACTATGCATACAATAATAAAACAAAACAAAATACAACACACTAACAAAAACTAAGAAAACTAAAAATTTATACTTTCTTAATTCTCTTTAAAATGCAATTTAAATTAATTTTCCCCGATAATGGCTGTCGAAAACTTGATCCACGATAGATATAAGTGCAATGGCGCCAAAAACTTGGTACCGTCAGATATATGTTCACTGATGATTTTAGATATGAAAATTTTGATTTTATAATATGGGATACTACGTAAGTATACGTATCGTTTATCAAGTAATATAGGACTTTCTGATTAAGCCCCGAGATATCGAACCCACAGGGAAAATGTGAAATCTTTAAAGGAATCAGAGAAATTATCTTTTTACTTTCTTTAATTGTTTTCGAAAAAGTATGTCTTGATTTTGAAAAGTTTTGAAGGTTGATATGTCTTTTGAAATTTCCTTAATAAAATGTTAAGCAAGAAATTAAAATTATAATAACTAATAACGCTGGATGTAAAATATTATTAACTAGAATATCTTTTTCTTTCCTTTCATGAAGTAGTAATAATTCTTAAAGTACTGTTGTGGGAGTATTCAAATTTTTGTTGTGACAGATACAAGCAAATGTCTTCTTTAACCTTACTTGGTTCTATAAAGAACATATGTTAATTTGAATTTTATATTATTTTGAACATGGTTAGGCAGGGAAGATACCAGTCTCTCACTCTAGAGTTCCCTCGATTCTCGCCACCTGGGGGCTAACTTCTCATAACAAAACTCAAAACTTCAAACCAAATTAGGGGGTTTTAGCTTGTCACTCTAAAATCCTCTAATTTTACTCCCTTTTATAAAAATATCTTCTAACATTACATTCAATTATATGGACTACAGTTCTCACCCATATAATTTCATGTGATTCTTACTAACTTTTATGAGATAATACCGCATTGGATCTTACATAATCTCAAGAAATTTTACAACTTAACAGGCCAAATTAAGAAGTAAACAAAGTTTTTAAAATCAATCTTCACAACTTCTTCCAACTTTTAAATACTTATACTTTCCACAACAATTCTCTTTAAATTAATTACTTCTCCATTTAAGAAAGAAAAAGATAAAGTAAACTACTCATAATGTATTGAGAAAATATAAAAACACATTGATTTGAAATTAAAAACAACGATAAGAAAAATAATAAATGAAAACAAGTATTATTAAACTAAATTAAAGTAAACACTTATCTGAAAATCCTCTCCACAAGACTAAGGAAGTTCCTCTGAAACTTTCAATCTTCGCTAAACTACTTCTCAGAGCAAGTCTCCCAACTCCATTGACTCAAAATACAGACTTCAGACTTCAATAAAAACTAATCTAAAATAAAGAAAAGAAGTGGAAAGAAGAATACTTCACTCCGACCCTGTTCTCCTTTCTACTCTCTACTCCTACTCTGAATAAAAACTTTTAAAATGTAGTGGAAGAACAATGGAAGTACTCTTCAAAATGCAGTGGAAGAGTCTCCTCAAATTGCCTCCTCTAAATCTTTCCTAAGACTCTCTTTAAATAGTAAACCAAAAGGTGCCTTGGTGTCTCTTCAAAATGTGTCTAGATTCGATGTATCTACCAAGGAAAGCACCCCTTCATTCAAACTTGCCGCCCAAAGGAAGTTATGGACATTAACACCAAGAGTTGCATATCATCCCCTTTAAAATTGGCACCAAATCCATTTGAATCTCGATTTTTAACTGTAGCGGCTAAGCGCCGGCCCAGCGGCGCTTAGCCGCCTGTGCCAAATTTTTTATTTTTCATTTTTTTGCTCCAAATTTGATCTAATTGTTCTCCTTTCATCATGACCATCCATTTTCATCATACCTGCAAGAAAAACATAAAATATCATCCATTAAAGTGCAATATCATTAAAAATAGGTATAAAAATGTGCATAAAAATACTATATATTTTAGGTGTATCAAGAAACAGCTGTCATCTCAAGATGAATATGAAAAATTTCCACCTCCATTTCCACAACGACTTAAGAAGCAAAAACTGGATCAAAAATTTTCTAAATTTTTTTTAGGTATTCAAAAAGCTTACTATTAATATCACATTCGCAGAAGCTTTGGAACAAATGCCTAAGTATGCAAAATTTATGAAAGACATTCTTAACAAGAAAAGAAAATTTTAATCTTTTGAAACTGTAGCACTAAGTGAAGAATGCAGTGCAATTATTCAGAAAAAACTTCAATAAAAACTAAAAGATCCTGGAAGTTTTACAATACCTTTTGCTATAAGAGATAGATTTCAAGGAAAAGCCTTATGTGATATAGGAGCGAGTATTAATCTCATGCCTATATCCATCTATAAGAGATTTGATCCAGGAGAAATTTCTCCTAAAAGTGTAACCTTGCAATTAGCAGACTGATCTATTACTCACCCTAGAGGAGTAATAGAAGATGTTTTGGTAAAGGTGGATAAATTTATTTTCCCTGTTGACTTTATAATTCTAGATATGGAAGAAGATAAAGAGATTCCTATTATTCTAGGAAGACCTTTTCTTGCTACCGGACATTCTATGATTGATGTACAAAAAGGGGAGTTAACCATGCGAGTTAATGATCAAGAAGTAACATTTAATGTTCTTAAATCAATGGGGTATCCTAACAAGGAAAAATGTTATAGAGTGGAAATTTTGTATTACATTATTGAACAACATTTTCAAGAAAAATGTCAAATTCATTTTAAAGAAGAAGAATTTATAGACCCTGAAAATTTAATTGAAGAAAGTGATTCTGAAGAAACAGAAGTAAGAGAATTTCATTACATTAATGAAAATTGGGAGATATTAGATACTACAGAAAATAATGAATTTAAAACGTCTATTGAAAAGGCCCCTGAATTGGAATTAAAAGAATTACGCTCTCATTTGAAATATGTCTTTTTTAAGAAATTTATTAACTTTACCTGTTATTATATCTTTTGAATTGACTGCTGATCAAGAAGTAAAACTGCTTGAAGTATTAAGAGAATATAAAAGAGCTTTTGGGTGGACTATAGTAGATATTAAAGGAATCAGTCCTTCAATTTGTATGCACAGAATATTACTAGAAGATGATAGCCCAGACTTGATCCTCAAAAAAGATTAAATCCAGTTATAAAAGAAGTTGTTAAGAAGGAAATGCTTAAATGGTTGGATGCTGGTATTATAAATCCAATATTAGATAGTCCTTGGGTAAGTCTTATTCACTGTGTTCCAAAGAAAGGAGGATTAACTATTGTTAAAAATGAGAATAATGAATTAATACCTACTAGACAAGTTACTGCTTGGAGGATTTGTATTGATTATAGAAAACTAAATGATGCCACCAGGAAAGATCATTTTCCTCTTCCATTCTTAGATCAAATGCTGGATAGATTAGCTAGACATTCTTATTTTTGTTTTCTGGATAGATATTCTGGGTATCATCAAATTCATATTGCTGCTGAAGATCAAAAAAAGACTACATATACAAGTCCTTATGAAACTTTTGCTTTCCGAAGAATGCCTTTTGGATTATGCAATGCACCAGCTACTTTTCAAAGTTGTACGATGGCTATTTTTTTTACTTAATTGAATGAGGAATTGAAATTTTTATGGATGATTTCTCGGTATTTGGAACTTCTTTTGATTCTTGCTTATACAATTTGTCAAAAGTGTTGAAACGCTGTCAAGAAACAAATTTAGTTTTGAATTGGGAGAAGTGCTAATTTATGGTCACAGAAGGAATTTTACTAGGTCATAAGGTTTTAAAAAATGATATGGATGTTGATCAAGCAAAAATTCAAGTTATTGCTGGATTACAAACCCCAACTTCTGTTACTGGTATAAAAAGATTTCTTGGACATGCCGGATTTTATAGGAGATATATTAAAGACTTTTCCAAGATTACAAAACCTCTATGTCATCTTTTAGTGAAAGATACTAAATTCGAATTTGAAGAAATTTGCCTAAAAGCCTTTAATTTGTTAAAAGAGAAATTAATTACTGCACTGATCATTATTGCGCCTAATTGAGAAAAACCATTTGAATTAATTTGTGATGCAAGTGATTATGCTATTGGGGCCGCTTTAGGACAACAGTATGATAAGATGTTTAAAGTTATATATTATGCCACTAAAACTCTTAATCAAGCTCAAATTAATTACACTACAACTGAGAAAAAGCTGTTGGTCATAGTATATGCTTTTGACATATTTCGAACATATTTACTTAGGAATAAATGAATAGTACATACAGATCACTCTGCTATTAACTATCTAATGACTAAAAAATAAGTTAAACCAAGATTGATTAGATGGATTCTTCTGTTGCAAGAATTTGACTTTCAAATAATCGATAGAAAAGGGTCTGATAATCAAATTTTCAATCATTTATCTAGAATTGAAAATAATGAAATGAATGATAAGGAAGAAATAAATGAATGTTTTCCTGATGAATAACTTTATGTTGTTTCTGCCGGATTAATCCCATGGTATGTTGATATAGTTAATTATTTAGCTAGTAGCATTATGTCGTATGGATTAGATCAGTATCAGAAAAAGAAATTCTTAGATGATGTTAAATTTTATTTTTGGGATAATCTCTATCTTTTTAAACAATGTATTGATTCTATTATACGAAGATATGTTCCTTATGAAGAAACTTATGAGATCATTCAAAAATGTCACAACTCTGAATTTGGTGGACACTTTGGAATTGATAAAACTACTTTCAAAATTTTACAATCTGGATTTTATTGGCCTACATTATTTAGGAATGTTAACAATTTTGTTAAATCATGTGATCAATGTCAACGTATAGGCAATATTTCTAAAAGAAACGAAATACCACTAAATTTCACTTTGGAAGTGAAAATTTTTTATGTCTGGGGTTTAGATTTCATGGGACCGTTTGTGCCTTCTTCAGGAAAAATGTATATTTTATTAGCTATTGATTATGTTTTGAAATGTATTGAAGTAATTGCTTTACCTCAATGTGATGCTAAAAGTGTGGAAAAATTTTTAACTAAAAATATTTTCACTATATTTGGAATGCCACGGATAATCATCATTGATGGAAGAAGTCACTTTAAGAATTTTTTGATTTAAAGATTAGTGAGAAAATTTGGAATCAAGCATAAAATTTCAACAACCTATCATCCCCAAATTAGTGAATTATCGAAAATATCAAATCGGGAGATTAAAAGAATTTTAGAAAAAACAGTTAATCCAAAGCGAACTAATTGGGCTGATAGACTTGATGATGTGTTATAGGCTTATAGGACTGCTTATAAAACTCATATTGTAATGTCACCTTATAGGCACATTTATGGAAAACCTTGTCATTTGCCTGTTGAACTAGAACATAAAGCTTATTGGGCAATTAAAGAGTTTAATTATAATTTAAGAGATGCTCGAGATAAAAGATTATTTCAATTAAATGAATTGGATGAAATGTGAAATGATTCTTATGAAAGTGCTCGAATTTATAAAGAGAAAATGAAGATTATGCACGATAAAAGAATATTAAGAAAGAATTTTGAGCCTAGAAAACATGTTTTATTATACATTTCAAGATTAATATTATTTCCAGGAAATTTAAAATCCAAATGGATAGGGTCGTATGTGGTTGAGAAAGTTTACCCTTATGGAGTTGTGGACATTAAAGATTTAAAAACTGATTCAGTAATTAAGGTGAACGGACATAGATTGAAGCCCTATTATGAAGAAAGCGTGCCATCTTTTAAAGATGTGCTATTTTTAACCCACTCGGAGTAAAATGTTGTTTATGTCGGGCTGACGACGTTAAACCAAGCGCTTTATGGGAGGCAACCCATAGTATGATTTTATTTCATGTTTGATGGTGTGTTGTATGTGACTACACTTATTTGCATACCTTCGATCTACCTTTTTAAACATTAATTGAGTATGGAACTTATGAGAATTCGACAAATGGCGAACCAGTGATTTTTAGGATTATGGCGCCTAGGCGTCATAACTGGCGCCTAAGCGCCAGATACTTGTGATTCTGGCGCCTAAGCGCCCAAATTGGCGCCTAGGCGCCACAGTTTCTGGATCGTGGAAAAACCGCCCCAAAGCAATTTTTGCACATTCTAATCCATTTAAACCACCATACCTTCATCCTAAACTTTCAAGCCATCAAAATTTTCAACTGAAACATTCCTTTATAGAGAAGAAAGATTTTTGATTGCTTCCATGAAGAGATTAAACATTAGAATTAATGGGAAGGAGAAGTTTGTGCACAAGGATTCACAAACTTATTTTAATGGCTATCTAGCCATGACTCTGGAGAAGTTATGCAATCGACTTGAGAAGATTGAAGAAGAGTTAATTCTAGTTGGAGGGAGATTGCATGAGATGTTCCACCAAATTGAGCACATTGAATGACAAATGAAAGTTCAATCAGATCATTTGCCATGCTTTGAAGATTATCAGGTAACAATGTACGCTAAGAATAAATGGATTGATGAAAAGACGGCTTTGGAATTTCCTCGAGTCCTTTTCTTCCATTTCTTTGTTCGTAGTGAATTACCTTGTGAAATTAATGAAATTTCTGATGTAAATCTATGAAATTAAGGAGAAATAGATGGAGAGATTGAATGTGATTGTTAAGTGCGTTGTGATTTAAAATTGTTTTATGTGGAGATGTTTATGAGTGCTTTATGTGTTTGTTAGATATGAGAAAATGTTGATGTGTATTTTCTGTATTTTGTTTAGTCTTATCTTGAAGATCTGGAATGAAATGAAATGAAGTAAAATTTGGATTGTTATTTGTTAGATATTTGGAATGTTATCTTTAAATTTGGAACCTTTTGGATTTTTTTTAAATATTATTTTCTGGAAGATGTTTGATGAAGATTAACAGTTTATTTAGGCTTACAAATGTTAAAATCACCTAAATTAAAAAATATAAAAATCTAAAATTTTTTCGGAATGTTTGGTGATTCTGGCGCCTAGGCTCCAGATCTGGCGCCTAAGTGCCGGTTCACTTAGACTAAATTTTGGCCTTTAAAACTGACCCAACTCCATTTTTAGGCCAAAGCTTCATCTTCTTCCTCCATTTTCACAAAAATCAGATCTAGGGTTCCATTTTGAGCAAGATTTGAAGAATTTTGACGCGTATTAACTTCGGATTTCAACTTCTCGAGGTTAGATCTACATTTTAATTTAATTTTCACCATAGATTTTTCTACTTTTGCATAGTGCCAAAATTTTGGAAGAAAAAATTTGATTTTTGGGAGGAAAATCCATGGATTTAAGTTTTATTTAGTGAGGTGAGCTTTTAATTAGTGTGATTTTATATTTCTTGAGATTTATTTGGAATTATTTTAAAATTTTAGTAATGGCACCTAAATCAAAGCGGGGTAAGGAGCATAGCGAATTTGATCAGGTTTGCTAGTGCGAGTGCGTAAGTTCGGTACAACGAATTTACTACTTTTGGCAAGTTCATAGTTGAAAGATGTTTTTATCATCTCGGTGGATTGATCAAGCATATTATTACTGCCAGACAGTGGGAGCAGTTCTACTATTTTTCTGCGGTAGCGGTTATTTCTTTAGTTTGGGAGTTCTATGCAACTTTTCCCAAAATGACCAATTTTGAAGTTTATGTGAGGGGGACAACAGTTGAATTCACTCTGGAAGTGATCAACAAGTTTTATGGCCTGCCCTCAGTGACAGACTGTTTTTATGATATTTTTACTCCTTCTGAGGGATAACTTGATGAGATTCTGGCTTCTTTGACTGCTGGAAGAGGAGCCTGGAAAATAAGAAACAATAAACGGGTAAATTTCTCCTCTTCGATGCTTAATGCTACTTTTAAAGCCTGACATTATTTTATTTATGCTCGTCTCCTTCCATCAAATTACTTGAGTGAAGCGACGAAAGAGAGAGCTATTTTGAACTACTACATTCAAGAAATGAAGCTAATAGACGTGGGAGCCATTATTTATGATGTGATCAGTACTTCTGCTAGAGGAAGTGTTATTTCTGGTTTAGGCTTTCCAGCTCTCATTTTCTCAATTTGCAAGAATGCTGGTATTTCTTATTCTATTTTTGAATAGCAGCTTAAGCCGCTAAAGCCGATAGGGAAATCTCATGTTGATATTTATGGGAAGACTAAGAGTCAAAGTACTGGAGCATATCCTTCTTTTGTGCCTTCTACTTTTGCTTTTATGCCATCTACTTCTGTATCTGAGCCTCCACCAGATGTGTGGAACAATGTTTGTCAGAGATATTTGGAGCAACAAAGTGATCTATTCTTGATGCAATGCAGAGTAGATGAGATGGATAGCAACTTTGATCATGTATCAGACTATATACAGAGGAAGAGTGACTATGATGGGGGAGTATAATGAAGCACTGGTAAAAATTTTGAAGGGTGATAGAAATATTGAATTTCCTACATGTCCTAAATTCACCACATGAATCAACCCCAGAAGTCTTATTCCTGATGATTCTTCTGACGATGAGGAGGCGATTGAGGATGTTAGACTTTATATTTGCTTTGCTTTGCTGATGTGCCTGCTATGTATGTTTATTGCTTTTCCTGTATTATTGTACTGATTAAGAACTTATAGTAACTTTATTTTATGTTTTCAGTTGTTCGATTGCTTAGACTTAGTCCTTTTTCATGCTCATGTTATTTTTAATTTAGCACATTTGTTTTTTCTTAAATATTAAATGTTTCATGTGTTACTTATTTAGCTACTCTTTTATATATCTATTCCTGCTTATACCAGCACTGATTTAAATACCTTTAAATGTTATACTTCATTCTTCCTGCTTAGTTTAAATTTCATATTACAAAAATATTTAAACCTAATTTAAAGAACTAAGTTTGGGGGAGGGAAATGAACTTAAATTTAAACTTTACTTGTCCTTAGTTAACAATATTTTCAAAATTAATAATATAACTTATGGAAGAAAAGTTAATTAAGATAGATATACTATTGTTTTCATGAATTTTATAATAAACTTATAAAAGTTTTTTTAAATAACAAGGGATAATTCTAAAAATTGTAATAATTTAATAAAATAGGTTTTAGAATTTTGATTCAAATATATAAATTAAAGAAATGTTGTATTATTTAAAGTATTAAGAAATCTAGATGTCTACTTGAAAAGATGGAATTAAAACTCTATGAAAAATATTTTTGCAAAACACATATTCATTAAGTGAAAAATGTATGAAGTCTTTAAATATAAGTTAAGGATAGTGAAGTTCAAAATCATTAACAAGCTATCTAGATATAGTAATCCTCATTTAAAAAAAAAAGAAAAAGAAAAAAATAAAAAGGATTGTAAACAATCCCTGAAAAATAAAATAAAAATATATAGGATTGGAAAGCAATCCAAATATGAAAAGAAAAAGAAAAAGAAAAGTGAGGGGAAGCTTGAGGAAAAGCCTAAATTTAAATTTGGCTTCACTTGAATTATCTTATAGGAAGAGACCTAATGCAAATTTTTACTTAAAGTCTTACGTATAAGCATCCTTACTAGTAGAGTTATCATGAAAATATTTTTCCTATAAATTATCTACATGTTCTTAATATTAAAAATTGCAATTATTTTTTGAAATAGATAGGAGAAGAAAGTTCTTAACACTTGTATATTAAATATTTTACATATTTTGGTTTTAGCCTAAGTTATTTAAAAAAGGTTTTTAAGTTTCATTATATTATTTATAAAACAACGAGTTATAGAATTCTTAATGAAAATTTTCTCCATAGATTATATTTTTAGTAGTAAAAGGTTACTTGAGGATAAGTAACATTTAAGTTTAGGGGAATTGATCTGCCTTAAAATTACTTAGAATTTTATATTAAAATTTTCTTAATATTTTAAGGATATTACGATAAAAGGTATTTCTTATGTTTTGGTCGCATGTACAACAGAATGAGTTTATGAAGAAAAATAGTAAAAAATGAGCAAAAATGAGCAAAAAAGAGTAAAAGTGCAAAGAGGCTGATTTTGGCACCTAGGCGCCAGACACAACAGATTGATTCTAGAGATTTCTTGACAGTTATTGGATGGTTATTGACGCTTCTGAACCAATCTAGAAGCCTCTGGACAATTACCACATGTTTGAACAAGATACAATGAATATAGACACGGGAGAGCATTTATTAAATGAAGAGGTGCGACCTAAATGTGAAGGGATGCGTCCATTAGCGCAGAGATCTTAGCACCTAGGCGCCAGAACTGGCGTCTAGGCACAACAGTTAAATTCTAGAACATTCAATGAATGTGGATGAATTTTGAAGAGTTGTCTTAAGCAACACTTGGTCATTTCTGGAGATCTATAAATAGAGGACCATTTTTACAGCAAGGGGGAGGAACAATTAATTAGCAAATAATTAATTAAGAGTTGTTAAGTTAAGTGTCTTCTTCTTTTCTTCTTCTTTATTTTAGTGAGAGTTTAGTGTGAATTCGAGAGTCAAAGTCCTATTACAGTCTGTGGAGTCAGAGAAACTTCAAAGGATTGCTTGGATTACATTCCAGATAAGTATTTTCCATCTTGTTTCTTAAGTTTAGTACTTTGGATTTGAGTTATATGAATATGATTTGTGGTGTAATTTCTATGCTTTCTGAGTAGTCTTCTTTTCTTTCTCCCTACGAATATGAAACGATTTAATAATAGATTTAAATCAGATTTGAGAACTTAATTTCTTATTTTCTAAAAATTTGTGATGATACTATACCAAATCTTAATTTACTTTACAAATTGGTCTCTTATATTGTTAAAAACTATGGAAAATTTTTAAGATCTAACTGTGGGCTAAGAATTCTTAACTTGTATGTATCACATTTCTCTTAAAGGGGAGGTGCAAGTAAATAAGGAGATAATCTTTACTTGGCTTAGAATTGATTTTTGTTTTCAGTGTGACAGGCTAAATTCAATCAATTTGGTTTTACAAAAGAGGTGACGGGTCATTAGTAGGCCAGACCATAGGCAACCATTTGGGGGGAACCTATAAGTGAGAGTTTAGAAATTTGTCCTTTTCTACTAATAATACATCCTAATCCAATCTTTAAAAACTAGCTAATGTTCTTTATGATCTGGACCAAAAGGTAAAGGATATATATGCTCCTATTTTTCACAATACCGCATTTTTAAAGTTCTCAACTAATATTAACTGCTTATTAATCATGGAATATTTTGTATGGGGAAAGAATCTTTGTTTATTGTTTTATCACTTGTCAATTTTAGTATTCTGCATATTTTAATTAGTTTTAAATTAAAAGATTTTAATTAATAGTTTTCTTTCTTTTAACTTTATTAATCCTCATGGGATCGATATCTGGGGTTTTAAAAAGAAAACTCTATATTACTTGAAACGATACGTATACTTGCATAGTACCCCTAGTGTGTGATTTTTATTTATCAAAACTTTAATCTTTAATTATCATACATTAGCCGCTTAATCAAATTTAGGGTCAAGTTTGGCCTTAATTTTATAAGCTATTTTACTTACATAACTGTGGTTGAGTCAGTGATGATGATTGGTAGTGTAGTGTGTTTTTATGATTTTTTGTATTATTTCTGTGTTGTATTACTTTATGTGTTGTTGCTTGATGTTCTGTGAATTATGTAGTTTGTTGATGTATTTATGTTAAAAAGAAAAAAAAGAAAGAAAATGTAATGAACTTTGTGTTAGTTGTTTAGTAGTTTGTATTGAGATTATGATGTTATGTTGGATATTTGATGTTTAAGTGTTCAATATTTTTTCACCCTAGCAAACTTTTTAAGATATATATGTCACTGCTTCTAAATGTTTCATGCTTTCTAGCTTAATTTACTAATTAATACCAGCATAGCTTCAGAAGATTTCAAAATCCAAGCACGAAAACGTTAGTTTTCTTTTACTCTCTACCTTTGCAAATTTATATGTGATGAAAAGCATAAGTTTGGAGGAAAGTAAAAATATTAACTCTTATTTGTTATCAATTAATACAATTTCAAAAATTATTAGAATGACTTTTAGTAGTTGAACCTAACTTGAGATAACTAAATTTTTGATTTCATCTAAATATTATGGTGGATTTAAATGAAAGTGTTTAGTAATGAAGGTTAATTTTATAGGGTTAAGGTATTTAGTATAAGAGAATTGGACTATAGTTGACTATTTAAAGTAAAGAAAATAGTATTTTTGAAATGTTAAGAGACTTAAAGAACTATGTGTGAAGAAAGGATTGTGACTTTATGATAAATTACAAAGTTAATATATATTTGTAAAGTAAAGAGGTGTTTCACGTTTCAACTTTAAAAAGAGGAGAGGGAAGTTCAAAACTATTAAAGGCTATCTAGATATAGTAATTCTCATAAGAAAAAAAAAAGAGAAGAAAAGAAAAAAAGAAAGAAGAAAAACGATAAGAAAATAGATGTGGGAGAAGCTTGAGAAGATGTCTAATCAAAAATTGGCTTCACTTGAATCAACATAAAGGGAGAACTTTGTTACATTTCTGAATTTATATTTAATGTATTAGCCTATTTTCTAATAGAGTTTTCATGAATTTCTCTTTCATATAAGTCTTTCAAGGAACTCTTAATGTGGCAAATTATAGTTCATATTGAAATAAATAGAAAACTAGAACTCCTAGACTTGACTACTGAATGTTCTTATACCTATAATTTTAACTTGAGTTACTGAATTTCTTTCTAAGAATCTTACTATTATATTCAAGTGAATCAAAAATCATAGTATTCTATAAGTGAAAAGTTCACTACTTTGAGTTACACTTTTATGTAGTAAAGAGATTACTTGAGGACCAGTAATAAATAAGTTTGGGAGATTTTGATAAATTAAAAATATGTTACATTTTTGTTATACAATTTGTACTCATTTTTTGGGATATTGCACTTTAAAGGAAGGTATTTTTCATGTTTTGCTGCAGGTATGATGATTTTAGGTGATCAAAAGAAAGTGAAAAGTAACTAATTTGGAGCAAAAAGAGGCAAAATGGAGAAAAGGCTCTCTGGTGCCGCCGGCACCTAATTCCGGAGAACATTGTAATTAAATGACAGTTCAACGCCGCCGGCGCCCAAAGTCGGTGGAACTCAAAATTCAATGTATTTGGATGCTTTTTGAAGGGATGCTTGAGGAAACTCTTGGGGAATTCATTTCTTGACTATTTTAGACAGTTATGGATGTCACTTTTGATATGGGTGTGTGAGTGGAGAGTGTAAGAGAAGTGAAGAGGAGTGAAGAGAGTGTGTTAGGGTTTGTAGAAAGTATGAGTTAAGTGTTGTTTGTGAGGGATTCTTCTCTAAGGAGTGTAGAATAAGGAGGAAAGTGATAGTTTGATTCTTCCTTACTATTCTAAAGATAGAATTGAGTGTTGAAGAGAAGAGAGAAAATTAATTAAAGGAACTTCAAGGGATTTTCTTGGGGAAGAAATTGAGATAAGTTGTATTTACTTTTGTAGTTTGTATGACTTTGCTTTTATATATATAATCCGTGTTATGTTGTGTCTTCCTCATTAATTCTGAGCAGATTTCTTTGTCTTTCTTCTTGCAATTGTGATGTGGTGAAGTGTTGATGTACATTTGATGTGCCATAAATATGTTAAGAAATTGTGATGGTTTTCCACTTTGAATTTCATTTACTTATTGAACTGACCAATTGAATTGTTAAAATTTTTTGTGAAACATCCAATCCGAAAGGACTAAGTGTTCTACAACAATAGTGAAGAATCCATTCAATATCCATGAATGAAGTGCGTAGTTCATAGGGAATTGAGTGCAAATAAATAAGGAAATATGGTTTCATGGGCGTCGAATTGGAGATTTTAGAGTGACAGGCTGAAATCACCAATTTAGTCCTAAAGTTTGGTAACTAAAGTTAAGGTTAGCCTTCAGGAGAAGGGAAGTGGGAGCTCTGAAGTGGGAGCTCTGAAGTGAGAGCTAGTATCCTCCCATCCTAACCTTAGATTTAATGATTAAGCATAGGATTTATGAATGTTCTTTTCATACTTAGAAGAGGGGGTACTCTGACAAGGGTAAAGAATGTTAATGCTCCTATTTGGCACAATACAAAATTAATATCGATCTATATTAATCACTCATCATATACACAGTGCAAGAGGAAAGATACTTTTCTATATTTAAACCTTTCAATACAAAACTTAGTGTGTGTTAATTAGTCATGCTTAGAAGTTAGAAGGTAATTGTAGTTAACTTAGTTTAATCATATTTGCACTAGAAACTTAAATAGCACTTGATTTGCAATGTGAATTTAGTACTAAATTTCAAATATTTGCTATAATTTGATAAGTTACGACCTTCCTCGTGGGATTGATAACCAGGACTCCACTAGAGCCCTATATTACTTGAGAGATGCATATACTTATGTATACGGGGGTGACTACGTATTTATTAAAATTAATCTTATTGTGAAACTAAACCGAAACTATCTTTTGAATATTACTTTAAAGGCATCATAATTGGCATTACTGAACAGCCTGGTCAGGGGGTGGCGCCCAACTCTAAGGATTCACTCTCCTAAATTCTAATAAAAACTATGATAAAGTATAATTGAAAAGTAAGGGGGTGGCACCCAACTCTAAGGATTCACTCTCCTAAATTCTAATACAAACTATGATAAAGTAAAATTGAAAAGTAAAGAAAGTATGGCAAGACGAAGACTCTCTTTCTTCCTCTCTCCCTTCAACCACTTCAAGCTTTTCTCCAACTTCTCCCACCAATACTTCCTTTCAAAACTTTTCTCTTTCTTCTGATCTTCAAGTCTTCTTTTAATAATTTTCCAAAGGGTGCCTTGGTGTCTCTTCAAATCATGTCCAGATTCAATGAATCTACCAAGAGATGCATCCATCCAATCTAATTTTAAATGAATTTTGACGCTAATGAGAAGTTAAGGAATTTTAATTCAAATTGCATAGGTTAACTGTCGCGGCTATGTGCCAAAATTAATTCAAATTGCATCGGTTAACTACCGAGACTATGCGACAGCCCTTGGGGCTTAGCCGCCAGAGGCTAATTTTGCACACTTTTCATTATTGCTCTAAATTTAATCTTTTTTTCTCCTTTCGTCACAATCATTCATTTTAATCATACCTGCACAAAAAACATGAAAATACCTTCTCTTAAAGTGAAAAATCATAAAAAATAGGTATTAAATGGGCATAAAACCACTATATATTTTATGTGTATCAATACCTCATCCCCATACATCTTTAAGGAAGAAGGTTTGGATTCCCAAAGTCTCTAGACTGGTTTCTTTCGTAGAAATGGAGAACCGTTCTATAAGAGAGAGGGACGAGTCTGATAGCTCAATCGATTCCCCTATAGTTCCCCCGACTGCAAAGATAGAGGGGAGATAATTGTAGCAGACTTCGTCATATATCAAAGAAGCTGAAGAATAATTAAACAAGGCTAGATTGGATAAGTTATGAACTGACTTGAACCAGCTTGCTGAAGAGCGAGGATTCAGTGGTGCTGATACAAATTCTGATGAACAATTCATGTAAATTAACATGGTTAACACTAGAGCCCAAGAAGCCTCACGAGAAATTTAACTTTCTGCTGAAGGGGATACTGAGACAAACTCTCATATAGCAGTTCAGAGTCAGGATGAGCAGATCACCAGATTAGAGAAAAGAATGGAAGTCGTGCTTGCTGCATCGCTGTGATGTCTGCACAATCTCCGACTCTAGTAGCTATAGAGGTGTATCCACCAGAAATAAAACATAACAAGGATGACATAAGGGATGTTACGTCTGCCAATAAAGAAGAAGAGCCTAAAAGGAATTCTATTCAGAGCTCGGTACCTGAAAAGGATATTAAGCAGATGGTGGAGCAGAAGGTTAGGGAGGCCTTAGCCCAACTCAAGGAAGGATCATTGATCAACCTAAAAATATACCATTTTTCATGCTATATTTTATAATGATATTGCACTTTAAAGGTATTTTTCTTGTGTTTTTGGTTGTAGGTACATCAAATTGAAGAATTTGGAGTGATTGGAGCAATAGGAACAAAAATGGAACAAAATGGAGCATAATGAAGCAAAACGGATCGAACCAGAGCAAAACGGGTCGAACTGGACACATTTGTACCTGTATCGGCAGCCTAGGAGCCACCAGTTGGTGGATAGCTGCCAGGCAGTGGCGCCTATGTGCCAAACAGTTAGCGCATAGCCGCTAGTTACGGTTTTTGGCATAACTTCTAGTAGATACATCTGATTTGGATGATTTTCAAAGCGTTGTGAAGTGTGTCTCGTGGGGAATTAGTTGGAAATGACAAAAGAGACTTTTTAAAAGAATTTGAGCATTTTTAGAGGAGGAGAAGAAGGCTCGGAGAAGAAGAAGATCACTTGGGCGTGAGCCCCAAGTGGGGCGACAAGGTGAGAGAGAAAGAGAAAGTGTGAGAATTTCTTTTTTTTTCTTTTCACTTTGTTCTTGGAGAGGAATACAAGGAGATTGCTTTTGTTATACAAGGAGAGTTTGATTTCCATCAAAGATAAGTATTTTCAATGTATTTTTGTTTGAATTTGGTACTTTGTGTGGATTCAAAGTGTTGTTCAATGCAAAGTTGTTGTTATTTCTCCATATGTAGTGAGTAGTTTTCTTTACACTTCCATCTTACACTAAATTAGTATGCATGTGTAGGATATAGAATTGAGTAGAGTGAGAATATATTGTGATGATTTTACTTTTATCTTTATTTACATGTAAACTTGATCAACTTGCATGTTAAAATCTGTTGTGAGAACATATAAGAACCAATGCGGTATTGTCTCAGTCAACTATTGGTAAAAATCACCTGAGATTATATGGGTGAGAATGTAGTCCATATGTTTGAGTGCAAATAAATAGGGAGATATCATGTTTAAGAGGTGTAGAATTAGAGGATTTTAGGGTGACAGACTAAAGCCCCTAGTTTGGTTTGATATGAAAAGTTTTGTTATGAGATGTTAGCCCTAGGTGGAGGGAGAAGAGAAACTCTAGAGTGAGAGCTAGTATCTTTCCTGCCTAACCCATCTACAAGCTTTCAAATCATCAAATTAACCTATGTTTTTTATAGAACTAAGTAAGGGTAAAGAATATAATCGCTCCTATTTATCACAATCTCTCTCACAACTTGTTTTACTTTCACACATGTCACTAATTTCATTGCATGAGGAAGAGTACTTTTAATATATATTAAACCCCACTTTCTTATTTTCACTAATTATTTTAGTTTAGAAATATTATTGTAGTAATAATTGTAGTATTTAATCAAAACCAAACTTTTATCGACCTTCCAAGCTAGGGTGTGATATTGTAGACTAGAACTTCTCTTGAAAGCCGCTGTGATTTACCGCGATCTTTGTGGGATCGATATTCGCGGCATAATCAAAAAGCTCTATATTACTTGATATCGATACGTATACTTACGTAAAATCCCTATTATTTAAGGATATAATTGAAATCTTACTTTTCTTTGGAGTCAAGTTTTTAGCACCATTGTAAAAGAAGAAATTTATACAAGGAAATTAAAGGATTAAACTTGTGTATATTGTAATCAGGGATCAAGTTTTTGGCACAGTTGATGGGGATCGCAACTGTTGAACTTGACTTTTAGGAGGATTTTAGTTGAAGTACTTAGTCTTAGACTTGGAAAATTGTAGTGTCGTAAAAACTATTTTTGTGTGAAAAGTTCATTTTTGTATGAAAAAGTGTTGTGAAGAAATGGTTTGTGTGAAAAACAAGGTGTTTGTGAAAATTTTTTTTTGCGTTGAAAATAATTTTTGTTTAATTGTTAATGCATTGTATGTTATGTTATGTATGTGAACTAAAGGATCTACAGGACTTGTGCCTTATGATCTTGAGTTAGAAAAAAAATTAAAAAAACAAAAAGGATTTGAAAAACTAGAAATGGAAATGGAAAACATTCAAAATAATAACTTGGAAAATCATCATAAATCATTGAGGGATTATGTAAATCCTACGATAGGTAAAATTCACTCAAGTATACAAATCCTTGTCGTAGAAGGTGACTCGTTTGAACTTAATCCAGAGATGATCCAAATGGTATAGAACAACCAGGTTGGGGGAACACCTTCAGTGATCCCTATTTACACTTATCATGTTTTCTAGAACTTTCTGTTACATTTCTTCATAACAGAAAGTCAGACGATGCTGTTAGACTAAGGCTTTTTTCCTTTCTCACTAAGGGATAAGGCTAAAATGTGGTTATACTCATTAGCACCCAGCTCTATTAAAAATTGGGAGGAGTTAACTCAGAAATTCCTAAATAAGTATTTTCCACGTTCAAGGACTACTAAACTTAGAAATGATAATATCTAATTTTTTCAGTATGAAGGGGAATCAATATACGAAGCCTGGGAAAGATTTAAGGAAATCCTAAAAAAGTGTCCACACCATGCTTTGCCTGATTGGTTAATCATTTAAACTTTTTACAATGGGTTAGTAGGATCGCTTAGGTCTATACTTGACGCTGCTACTGGAGGTTCATTAATGTTAAAATCATTTGATGAAACGTATACATTAATTGAAAATATGGCTACAAATGAATTTCAATGGTCCTCTACAAGTGTAAATCCTAAAAAGGTAGATAGTGTTCATGATACAGATGCGATTTCAATTTGTGCATCTCAGGTTGTTAGAACATCAAGGAAGTTGGACCAATTTGGAATGAAGAAGCCTCAATTTACTCCACTAAGTGAGGAAAGTTCATTAGGGCATATGATTGATTCTAACTTATCATATGAGACTTTAAATACCATAATAACCCGTATTCTAACTTTACAACCCTGGTTGGAAGAACCATCCTAATTTTAACTAGAATTATATTATTGGGGGTGGAAACCAACAATGGAAAAATAATCATGCAAATCCTAATGAAAGTTGGAATAATCAGGAGAACACAAACTATAAACCTTCATATCCACTGGACTTTAATAATGATCATCAATTTGAGGATAAAAATATGTCTATAGAAGAAGTAGTATTACAAATGAGAATCCAGTTGCAAAGTCAAAATGCTGCAATTAGAAACATAGAGCATCAACTGGGAAAAATTGCTAATTCACTTAGCAATAGACCCCAAGGAACACTTCCTAGCAACATTGAGATCAATCCTAAAGAGAACACTAATGAACAAGTAGAAGCTGTCTGATTAAGAAGTGGAAGAGAGATAGAGGATGTGGTTAGAAAAGAGAAAGAAGTTGTGAGAGAAATAAAAGAAACTAAAAGACCTAAAGAAAATGATGCTAAATATCTGGAAAAATTAATTTCTCAAACTAAAATCAATTTAGAAAGACCACCACCTCCATTTCCTCAAAGACTTAGACAGCATGAGTTGGATAAATAATTTTCAAAATTTTTGAATGTACTTAAGAAGTTAACTATCAATATTCCTTTCCCTGAAGCTTTGGAACATATGTCAAGTTATACAAAGTTATGAAGGAGATATTAAATATGAAAAGGAAACTTAGGGATTACGAGACAGTTGCACTAAGTGAGGAGTGCAGCGTTATACTTCAGAAAAAGCTTCCTCAGAAACTTAAAGATCTTTGTAGCTTTACAATTCCTTGTGCAATTGAAGAAAAATTATATGGAAAAACTTTATGTGATTTAGGAGTGAGCATTAATGTGATGCCTCTATCTATATTTAAAAGGTTAGGTTTAATTGATATTTCTCCCACTACTTTAACCTTTCAGTTAGCTGATCGATCTATCATTTATCCAAAAGGGGTTATAGAAGATGTGCTTGTTAAAGAGGATAAATTTATCTTTCCTTTGGACTTTATTGTATTAGATATGGAGGAAGATATAGATAATCCAATTATTTTGGGGAGAGCTTTCCTTGTTACTGGACAAGCTACGATAGTTATGCAAAAAGGAGAGTTGACTATGAATATTAATGGTTAGGAAATAACTTTTGATGTATTAAAGACTATGAAATATCCAACTGAGAGAAAAGATGATTATTGTTTTTGGATGGATGAAATTGATTATCTAAGTAAAGACCATTTCCAAGAAAGTTTTGAGAGTAAGTTAACAGATGAGATCGAAATGGACTTTCATGATGAGTTAAAAATGTTGTTTAAAGAAGACTGTATGTATGTTCAGGAGAGATGTGAATTGATGGATGTTACCAAAACTAGTAAACTTTTAATTCTATATTTTGAAAATTGTCATGAACTTAAGATGAATGTACCCCCATACAATTTTAAAGCCTATCTATTTAGGGAATTCATCCATATCTCCAGTCTTTACATCTTCAGATTCGACTCAATCACAAGAAGAACATGAATTGAATGATGATATCAGTAAAAGATCTCATAAGAAAGAGTTATTTAAAATCATTGAATGGCATATTACGTGGTATACAGACAAAATGAATGAGATTCAGATGCTGGGGCAACCAGAGTAAACATTGGATACATCAGGTCATTGATGTTAGACCAAGCACTTCGAGGGAGTGAACTCATGGTTATCTTTGTTATCTGTTTAGTGTGATTATTTTTATGTTAGATTGGATAATAGTGAGATGTTGGATTTTGATCCTTGTTTAATTTGTAAGAGTAATTTGGGTTAATGTTGTGAGCTTATTCCTTGGTTTTGACTAAATTCGTATATGACTTCTGGTAGTAGCAGTTTGACGAGTCTGTTACAACTTAGTTCTCAACCGGAGCTAAGCATTACCTTGAAGCATGTAGAGCTTGGACTTGGACCACTCCATGTCAACAATATTACTTCCTTTATCTAACTTTGTCTTTACTAAGTAAGGTCATGAACTTACTTAGTGAACAACATCTAGATCAACTGCACTACTTTTATTTACCAGATTGTGTATACCTTAGATTTAGAGTAAACCTGAAATTAGAAATACATGAGTTTTTATAATAGGGAATTCTGGTCAAACGGTGATTACCATATAAAAAAAAATTATAATACACCCATGTTATTAGTGTAGTTTCTTCCGTTGGAAATTGAAAGTAAGAAGGGGAAATGTGAGTAGAAAGGAGATCAAATTAACCTCAATTTTTGTTTGTTTATGAAATTTGTGAGTCTATGTATTAGAGTTTATGTGTCTATGTTTCTGATTCAAGTAAAATGAGTCATTGGAGACAACATAACTTATCTTAATATTTTAAACTTGTTAGCATCCAACAATTCCTTTATAAAGTTTAAAATATGTTCTTGTTTAATCTTCATTTTGTACCTATTATACTATTTAAAATTCATTTATAGTGCTATGTCAAGCATGTTTAGGTAATATTTACTTTCTACTGCAATGTTCTACTAAGTGCTATTTGTTCATATTTTTGTAGGATGTGTAGTAAATTGTAAATGTGATCTTTCCTTGTCGCATATTTTTGTACTTCATTGTTACACATGTTTGAGCTTAAGTTTGGGGGGGTGGAATGTTTCAAATTTAAACATTACTTGTTTTCAAAACTACTACAAATAAATTTATATTTTATTTCTAATGATTATTGTTATGTGGAGTCATCTAAAGGATGTTTGAATTTTAAGTATAGAAATGGAGTAGGAAAACTTAGTTGATATTTTTAGTGAAAAGGGTGAACCTAGAGTTAAGGATATTTAGTGGAGAACATGGGAAAATGAATAAATATCTTTAGTAGGAAGAAAAATATTCTTGGAAAACTAAAGATTCTTATAATTTTTATTTTCAAACATTTAAATCTCTTTTAGAAAGTATTTTAAAAAAAACACATCTTTTCAGGTGAAGGAAAGTAATACGTTTTAACTTTAGAAGAGGATAGTTGAATTCAAAATCATTTAAGGACTTCACCAGATATAGTTATCCTTACATATATAAAGAAAAGAAAAAAAAGCAGAAAAAATTGGATCAAAAAGATCCTGAAAAATTGGTTTCACTTGAGTCTTTCTAGAGTAAGAAACTTAGAACAATCCTAAGCTTGCTTTTTATACTTCTATTAGTAAAAATATTTTTAAGAAAGTTCTTAAGTCTAGAAAGTAAAGTTCATAGGATCCGATGTTTGAAAAATCTGCATATCTTTCTGAATTAGATAAGAAAACAAATTCCCATGTTTGATGATAAATATCTTAGACCCTAGGCTAGTCTGATTCCCTGGAAGCTCTTCTAGGTTGAACTATCCATTTTTAGAACAAAATTTTAGCAATTATAAAGGACAACCCACTAACTTTAATCTACATAAATTATTTTAAAAGTGTAGTATTACTTGAGGACAAGTAATGTTTAAGTTTGGGGGATTTTAATCAACCTAAAAATATACTATTTTTATGCTATATTTTATAATGATATTGCACTTTAAAGGTAATTTTTCTTGTGTTTTTGGTTTTAGGTATATCAAATTGAAGAATTTAGAGTAATTGGAGCAAAAGGAACAAAAATGGACCATAATGGAGCATACTAGAGCAAAACGGGTCGAACCGGAGCATAGCGGAACAAAACGGGTCGAACCAGATACTTTTGTACCTGTGTATGGCACCTAGGCACCACTAGTTGGTGCATAGCTATTAGACAGTGGCACCTATGCTCCAAACAGTCGGTGCATAGTCGCCAGTTATTGGTATTGGCATAATTTCTAGTAGATACATCAGATTTGGACAATTTTCAAAGCTTTGTGATGTGTGTCTCCTAGGGAATTAGTTGGAAATGATAAAAGAGACTTTCTAAAAGGATTTGGAAATTTTTAGAGGAGGAGAAGAAGGCCTGGAGAAGAAGAAGATCATTTTGGCATGAGTTCAAGTGGGGCGACAAGGTGAGAGAGAAAGAGAGAGTGTGAGAATTTCTTCTTTTCTTTTCACTTTGTTCTTGGAGAGGATTACAAGGAGATTGCTTTTGCTATACAAGGAGAGTTTGATTTCCATCAAAGATAAGTATTTTCATTGTATTTTGGTTTGAATTTGGTACTTTATTTTTATGGATTTAAAGTGTTGTTTGATGAAAAGTTGTTGTTGTTTCTCCATGTGCAGTGAATAGTTTTCTTTACTCTTCCCTCTTACAATGAATTAGTATGCATGTGTAAGATATAGAATTGAGTAGAGTGAGAATAAGTTGTGATGATTTTACTTTTATCTTTATTTACATGTAAACTTAATCAACTTGCATGTTAAAATTTGTTGTGAGAACATGTAAGAACCAATGCGGTATTCTCTTAGTCAACTAGCGGTAAAAATCACATGAGATTATGAGGGTGAGAATGTAGTCCATATAGTTGAGTGCAAATAAATAAAGAGATATGCATGTTTCAGAGGTGTAGAATTAGAGGACTTTAGGGTGACAGACTAAAGCCCCTAATTTGGTTTGATGTGAAAAGTTTTGTTATGAGATGTTAGCCCCAGGTGGAGGGAGAAGAGGAAACTCTGGAGTGAGAGCTAGTATCTTCACTGCCTAACCCATCTACAAGATTTCAAATCATCAAATTAAGATATATTCTTTATAGAACCAAGTAAGAGTAAAGAATAAAATTGCTCCTATTTTTCACAATCTCTCTCACTACTTGATTTACTTTTACACATGTCACTAATTTCATTACATGAGGAAGAGTACTTTTAATATATATTAAACCCCACTTTCTAATTTTCCCTATGTATTTTAGTTTGGAAGTAGTAATGTAGTAATAATTGTAGGATTTAATCAAAAACAAACTTTTATCGACCTTCCATGCTAGGGCATGATATTGTAGACTAGAACTTCTCTTGAAAGCCGCTTTGATTTACCGTGATCTCCGTGGGATCGATATTCGGGGCTTTATCAGAAAGATTTGTATTACTTGATAACGATACGTATACTTGTGTAAAATCCCTACTATTTAAGGATATAATTGAAATCTTATTTTGCTTTGGAATCAAGTTTTTGGCACCATTGTAAAGGAAGAAATTTATACAACAAAATTAAAGGATTAAACTCATTTATATTGTAATCGGGGATCAATCATTGATTCCAAAGGGTAGGCCCTACCCTGAGGAGTTTGATTTTGTCCCTTACCATAAGGGATTTATGCCTCCTACCTTCAAGGCTTTTGATGGAACAGGAAACCCGAGGCAGCATAAAGTGCACTTCAGAGCCAGTTGTTGCAATGTAAATGGGAAAGACGCTCTTTTGTTCAGACTATTTGTTAGCAGTTTATCGGAGATGGCCTTTTGAGTGATATGCTGATCTTCCTAACGGAACAGTAAAAACATTTACTGAGTTGTAAATTCTGTTCGTGCAAAGATTCGCTGGGACACAGTGCCGAGTGACTATAGGAGATCTCATTAGGGAACAGCAGAAGCCTAATGAGACACTTGTGGATTACCTCTTAAGGTGGGGAAACCTAAGCATGAAATGCGAACCGTAAATTGATGAGAAGTACGCAATTGAAATATTACTTGAAAATATTCATGGAAAGATCAGTTCCATGCTTAAGGGACTCACCATCAAGACTTTTGAGAAGCTCATTACTAAGGCTGCTAGACTATAGGAGGAGCTTAAATATGAAAATGAAGAGGAGTCAGAAAGACTGAAGTCAGCAAGGATACCAGAGAGGAAGTCTGGTACAGTGGCAGCGGTAGACAAAGGTAAACAACTGATGCATATTCGGATAAAACAACCTTGTCATCATACAGTGCAGTATGGTCGGCAACACAGCTCACGACTCAGTCAAACCAATCAGCAGACATTCCAGCAAAAGCCATACCGAGCAGATGGAGGACAAGATTCATCTATAGCCGAGTAGCAGAACAGATTGTACTCTTTCAGAAATTAAGCAGTAGCAGTAATATTCCATAACCTGGTCAAGAAGCCAAAATTTAGATTACCAGAATCAAAGAAGCCGGAAGAAGTTTGTAGGAAGAATCACCCAAGATATTGTCCATATCGCAGATTCCTTGGGCACACCATTGAAGGATGTATCAGCTTCAAGGAGTGGCTCAAAAAGAAGTTCAGGAATGGTAACATAGCAATCCTGAAAGAATATTTGAAAGAACCTGAAAGATAGTTCGATCAATATAATTTTGGTTGATCATTTTGTTCCAGATGACTCTGCCACGACCATACCATTTCTCAGCGAAGGTAATGATGCTCATCAAAAACTTCTGATTAACCTTATGGAAATCAGAGGAGAATCGATCGAGGCTGCCTTGGGGAAACTTAGAGCTCATTTCGCATAGTCGTACAAAGAGCGGAAAAGAGCTACAATTGATACAAACCATGATTTGTCAGACTACATGAAGGAAGAGTTTGGAGAGATCCTCGTTGTTGAAGCAAGGCCCTCATCTTCTTTGAGAGATACTCAACTACCCATCAGGAAGGATATCGTGGATGAATTACAAAGGGTTTCTCTACAGCAAGATCAACAAATTAACTGAGTAGAGAAGAAGATAGAGGAATTGTTGGCCGCTATGAATATGATTCAAAGGCAGCAACAATCATTACAGATGACATCCCAAAAGGTAAACCAGTCAAAAATGGTTCACATTGAAGATGAAAAAGAATTCGATTTTGTCAAGACGGTTACTGCTACCACTGATGGGTTTGTTGGGACAACCCACCTTCATCAAGAGGCAAAGAAATTTTATATGACAAAAGGTCAGTTGAAGCTTTTGCCTCAACGACATCAGTGTTCGAAGTTGGGTCAAGCTCAAAGTCTGCATCACTCGATAAAGCATAAAGAAGAAAACAAGACCAGACCTTTAAAGGGAATAAGCAGGAATGCCCGAGATTATTTGATCGTTTAAACAAGATGTATCCTTTTAAAGATGAGGCTGTGAAAAGGATATTCGGTAATTTGATAAAAAATCCTGAATTTAAGTTGCCTGAACCAAAGAGACCGGACAATGTCGACAGAAAATTCGAGATATTGTCTGTATCACAGATGCGTCGGACACACTAAAGAGGAATGCTTCTGTTTCAAAGACTTGCTTGAGGAGAACTTTAAGAATGGTAACATATTGATCTTGGAAGAATGTTTGAAGAAAACTTGCAAAGGGTTCTATCAATAAGATTTCAGTCGATCCAGTACAAAGTTTCATTCTACTCCTACTCTATTGACGACAGATCAAGCACATAGTTCCAGAATTCTCCTTGTAAGAGGGGGGAAATGAAATTAATCTCCCAATAGCATAGCATGTCACTTTAGTGGATTTGGACTGGGTCCTAAAAATTTTCAAAAAATATTAAAGTGTGATTAAAATATGAGTAATTAATTGGGGATATCATGGGCCTTTTAATCTTTTGCCATGTGATTGGGTCCTTGTAATATTCAAGACTTTGTATTAAGAAAAATGTGAGAATTGTTAATCAGAGGAGTTCAAACATTCAAAACTATTATCATATGTTCTGCCAGATGTAGTAATTCTAAAAAAAAATGGTGAGGAACAAAAAATGAAACTTGAATGTGCAATCATCCCTCTAAGGAGAAGCTTGAGGTAAGCATACAATCAAAAATTGATATCTAAGTATAAACATTCAAAGTCATTAACATATGCTTCACCAGATACAGTAATCCTCGAAAAAAAAGAGGAGAAAAAAGGAGATAAAAATGGCTCCCTAGAAAAAAACTTGAGGTGGATGTACAGTCAAGAATTGGTGTCTGAGTCCCCTCCTCGTTAATGAAACTTGAAATGTCATCTTAAGAAAAGTCTTTGATATTATGTTCAGAAGAATGTTAAGTGATCTTAAGTCTTTTGGTTGATTATTAACGGGCCTTGAAATATCTTTGGGAGATAAAAATGTTTTGATCACATAGTCTTAAGCTTTAAAACCCATTTAGGCCCAGAAAGGGGGAAGCTTAAGGTGGAAGGCTACGCTATTAGTAGTTAATGGAAATTCAACTCTGAAGACATATTCTACAGTGTCAAGAAGAAGTCAACTCCAAGAACAATTCAAAGAATGTCAAAGTGTTTCTCAAATATAGTGCAAACAACATCTACGAAGTCAGATCAATAATAAGGAAGTCAACGACATCAAGAGCATGGCCACATTATCCTTGTGTGAAGCTCAACACTCTGGTGAAGAGAACACCGTGAATGAAATTAGAAATACCATTTAATGAAGTCAGTAGTAATAAATAAACAACTACTATAGTGATAATTACTACAACAACAATAAAACTACAATGTTGCAACCTTTTCAGCCAATGCAGTCCTGAAAGCAGCATACCTTTGTGTATAGTCAAAGGGAATATTTTTGATAATACCTAGGAAGAGGAGCTACTCTTAACGGTACTTTGTGAGGTGGCATACATCATGACGTCTTGAAAACAAGAGCTTGTTTCATAGAAAAGTGAATACGGTCGTTGTCTGTGATTGGGTCCAAAACATAAAAATTATAATAAACCTTCAAAAAAATCATCAACAATAAAATTGACACATCACATTTTTCTACACTTTCACTAATGTTTTGAAAATCCAAATACTTACAATAAAAGTGAAATCCTTCAAAATGCTTGAAAAACGCTCTAAGCATAAAACAAACTGGTAAAACCACAGTTTTCTACAAATTGTTTCTCTATCGGTTTCTGGTCTTTTGTCACCATAAACTGTTCACATTTACATATATATCACATTTGTTAAAAATCTCCGCTCTTTCATAAACTTCTACAAATTTCTTAAGCTCTCTGCAAAAGCTCACAATCACTACAAATTCCACATCAATCTCAGAAATCTTAGCAATCTCAACACTTATCAACTTGGGATAGGCTCCATAGCCTCATCCTTTCTGAGCACCTAGGATAGGCTTCATTGTCTTATCCATCCTCAGCATCTGGGATAGGCTCCATAACCTTATCCTTCCTCAGCACCTGGATAGGCTCCATAGCCTCATCCATTCTGAGCACCTGGGATAGGCTTCATAGCCTTTTCCATCCTCAGCACCTGGGATAGGCTTCATAGCCTTATCCTTCCTCAGCACATGGGATTGGCTTCATAGCCTCATCCTTTCTCAGCACCTAAGATAGGATTCATATCCTCATCCTTTCTCAGCACCTGGGGTAGGCTTCATAGCCTCATCCTTTCTCAGCTCCGGGGATAGGCTTCATATCCTTATCTTTCTCAGCATTTGGGATAGGCTTCATAGCCTCATCCCTTCTCAGCACCTGGGATATGCTTTATATCCTTATCTTTTCTCAGCTCTTTGGATAGGCTTTATATCCTCATCCTTTCTCAGCACCTAGAGTAGGCTTCATAGCCTCATCCTTTCTCAGCACCTGGGTTAGGCTTCATAGCCTTATCGATCCTCAGCACCTGGGATAGGCTTCATAGCCCCATCCTTTCTCAGCACCTGAGATAGGCTTCATAGCCTCATCCTTTCTCAGCACCTCAAATAGGCTTCATAGCCTCATCCTTTCTCAGCACCTGGGATAGGCTCCATAGCTTATCCTTTCTCAGCACCTAGGATAGGCTCTATAGCCTTATCCTTCATCAGCACCTACAATGGGCTTCATAGCCTCATCATTTCTCAACAACTTAGGGTAGGCTTCATAGCCCATTCTTCCTTAGCACCTAGGATAAGATTCATAGCTTTATCCTTCCTCCTCAGCACATGGGATAAGCTTCATAGCCCCATCCTTCCTCAGCGCCTGGATAAGCTTCATTGCCTCATCCTTTCTCAGCACCTAGGATATGCTTCATAGCTTCATCCTTTCTCAGCACCTGGGATAGGCTCCATAGCCTCATCCTTTCTCAGCACATGCGATAGGCTTTATAGCCTCATCCTTTTTAGCAACATTAGGTAGGCTTCACAGCCTCATCCTTTCTCAACACCTGATATAGGCTTCATAGCCCCATTCTTTCTCAGCACCTGGGATAGGCTTCAAAGCCTCATCCTTTCTCAGCAACCTGTGGTAGGCTTCATAGCCTCATCCTTTCTTAGCACCTGGGATAGGATTCAAAGGCCCATCCTTTCTCAGCACCTGGGATAGGTTTTTCATAGCCTCAACTTTTCTCAGCAACCTAGAATAGGCTTCATAGCCTTGTCCTTCCTCATCACCTGTGATAGAGTTCATATCCCTATCCTTCCTCAGCAGCCTAGGGTAGGCTTCATAGCCTCATCTTGTCTCAGCACCTGGGAGAGGCTTCATAGCCTCATGCTTTCTCAGCACCTGAGATAGGCTTCATAGCCCCATCCTTTCCAGCACCTGGGATAGGCTTCATAGCCTCATCCATTCTAAGCAACCTAGGGTAGGATTCACAGTCTCATCCTTTCTCATCACATACGATGGGCTTCATAGCCTTATCCTTCCTCAACAACCCGGGGTAAACTTCTGTCGGCATATTTTTTATATTTTAATTTAAATATATATATAATTTAGAAAGTAGCATTTGATTTTGAAAATAATTTTAATTTTGAAAAATTTAAGATATGAAATTAAACCTATCTCACATCTCAAATAGTTTGTATAAACGAGCACCACACCACAAACCGTGTAACTATCCCGAAGAATAGACACATTGCTTGATGATGAGGCTCGATTAAATAAACTAGAAGATTTGCGACATCCGTTTAGTTACGCGAACCAGTTTTATAGGTCGACAAGTTCCCCTGCTTAATATAAAGGAATTAAGCAGGGTTTATATTACATGGGTTCATAAAGTTCCCTATAAGGGCAAGCTCCTATAGTTAATTACATCCTAAGTGACGGGAATCACTTAAGAAAACTCTCGATAATGATCAATGGTTTTGCTCTCAAGAATTTCAAAGTTCAAGTTTTTAAAGGATCAGATTTTGGAAATTTCAATAGGGAATAGCTCAAATTCGGAACAGATTGTTTTAAGAGTCCAAAGGAAGAGAAGTAGGAGAAGCTGAGGATCCAGGACGAATCTTAGCAACATCCCAAACTATCATATGGTTTGGTTTCAATTTGAGAATTTATTTAATGTTTTAATTCTGCCAATTTTAATTAATTAGGACTTATATTTGTATGATATAATCACACAAACAGCCTCGAAGATATGAGGGTTTATGTCGTATCGAACGACTACATCGGAGTCCTAAGACTGGTTAGGGTTTAATTTACATGACATGATCATGCAAATGCGTAACGAAGAGTTGAGGATTTATGTTGCACCAGGCAAACTACCTCGAAGTCCTATGGCTTGGTTATTTAATTCTAAGAAAGTTTTGCTGAAGTAGATCCGAGTTTTGATGATGACGATGGCCGTGCTACCCACCATGCTCTGAGCTCCTTGTTGTTGCAGAGGTTTAGTTTTAGAAGGTGAAAATCAGGAGATGAGAGAAGTGTTTTGGTTTAAAAATCTTAAAATCCGAATATTTTTAATATTTTAATTAAAACAAATCTTAAAGTTGTTTAAATAGAACCGATTAAGATCCCACGGTTCCGTCATCCCGACACCATTATTTTCATCGAATTCACTTAGTCCAAATGAATTTGCTAAGCTCAACTGAATGAGTTCCACACTTTCATTTAGACCGTGGGAAATCCCGTTAGCAACACGTGGGTTACATCATCCGAGGTATTCCCGATCATTCAACGAGACATTTTAATTTAGTTATAATTGTAGTTTTATTGTTATGTTTGTGATTAAATTTTGAGTTGTTTTATATTTTAAAATGTTGTGGCGGCGAATTTTATCTTGTGGTGACGTTTAATTTAGTTTTGGTTTCAGTTTTGTGGCTATCCTAAAGGTTTTAGTTTTCATGCAACAATCTTGTTTAACATGCAAGAAAAAGTAAATTCAGTGCATGTAAGTAAATTGCAATAATGTAAATTGCAATAAAATAAAAGCGTACCTGGAGTGTCTTCCCGTCATCCCAAGCTGCACTTAAAACACATATTAAGGCATTTAAATATTTATAACAAGTACCTAGGTAAAGCTAAGGGACAGGTTTTGGTTGTCTACCAAGATCCTAGTCTATTGCTTTAGTCATCTCCTATGACGTCTAGGTTCTTGTATTTTGTTTATGGATGATTTTCTTCATCAAAGAACAATTAAATTCAAATGTTCTTCTAAAACATCCTGTCATATTGAGGAAGAGCTTAGGACAAGTCCTAAACATCTTTTCAATACTTCCGAGATTATTTTGAGTCCAAGTAAATTTAGTTGAACAGGTGAATTAATCATCTAGGAGTTTAGTTAAGCTTTGTCTCTTGCTCAGTGAACTTGGGTATTTGATTACCTGATGAATGAAGTGACATCTCACTTAATACTCTATTTAAGAGTTATAATAATTAAAGCCTTTAAGGGCAAGTTGGTTTATTGAGAATTTTAATCATTCTTAATTTGAAGTTTGAGTTAATGGTTTAAAGTGATTTAGTTTAATTATGAGGTTTTAATTAATAATTTTAAGTTAGGAATAGTGTTCAAATTATTTTTGGTTTAAATCTTTATACTTTAGGTGATCTTAATATTTTAAATTTGTTTTACTTTTATTATTGAATGATGTTAACTTAATTTAATTTAAATTTGATTTATTTAATTTAATTTAATTTAATTTAATTTTTTTTTTAATTTAGCTTAACTTAATTGTTAAAATGTTAATTTAATTTAATTTTAATTTTAATTTAATTTTACTTAATTTAATTTAATATAATTTAATTTTATTATTTTTATTAAACTATTAAAAATTTTGAACTTTTTCTTTAATTTAAGGGTTATTCATTTTTTAAAATTTTTAATTTACTTTGTTTGGATAATCATTTTAATCTTAATTAAAATTTAAATATTATTGAAGTGATTTATTTAGGGATTTTTTTTATTAAAAGATTAATATCCTCTCAAATTATATCCTTATTTTTAATAATTCAAATTTTTATTAATCTTCCAAAAATTTAAATTATTTAAATAATTAAAGTTTCATTTTGGTTCATTAAAAGTGATTAATGGGTTCCTACCCTCTTAATTTCCCAAAGTTTCAATCATCCAAGAAAGATAAAATCAAATATTTTACTCTCCATTTTAATTAAACCTAAAATTTTAAAGGGTTTAAAATCTTTAATTACCTTTTATGCCCTTTTAGGCTTATTTATTTCATAATTCACTAAATAAGCTCAAATGAATTTGAAATTTTTATGTCACTTCACTCACATGTCAATTAAGACATTAGAGGAGAAAATGTGATTCTTCTGAATTTAATTTATTTATATAATTATTTTTAATGAAAAATAGGGATTTTCAAGGAAAATTCAACAACATGACAAAGGAAAGGTTTCTATCCTTAATAAAATTATGGGATATTTCTAATGACCAGAGGACCACTTGGACCAATTTTTGTGATTTTTTGAATTATATTTTATTTATTATAATTATTTTGATTTTTGGAGTGTTAATTAATTATAAAATAAAATTAAAGTTGAAAAATGGATTTTATATTTTTTTAAAATCTCTCCGGCCTCAAGGAGTTTAGAGAAATAAATTTTACAATTTTCTAATTTTTCTTTAATTTATTGTAATTAATTTAGTGAAAACGTTGGAAAATACATTTTTTAATATTAAAAATTGTTTTAAGCATTTAAAATTCAATATCTTTACTTTGAGACTTGGGAAAAATATTTGGTTTATTCCTAAGTGATTAGGAGTCAAAATATGACATTTTTATGATTTTTAATATTTTTATGATTTTTATTATTTTTTAATTATTTAAAATATTAAAATATGATTAAAAATAAAAAATTTTAGAAAATTCCAATTTTAATTTTTATAGACTTCTCTGATATCAGAGAGCCCAGCAAACCAATTTAGTAAATTTTTTAAATGTATTTTTAGAGTTATGAATTTTTAAAGTTTAATTTTGGTTATGTGAATTAATTAATTCATTTAGTGGGTTTAATCATTTCAAACTGATTTCAAATTTTTATGATAGGTTCTCTGTATCCTAAAGATTAGTGGAGAGTTGATTTCAAGTTATTTTGATGTGTGGTTAATCCTAATTAATTAAAATTCCATTTTCAGTTTTTGGCCAAATTAGAGTTTGTTTGATTGAAATAAATCATGAGATAATTTTCTAATGTTTCTCTCATCAAAGTGAACATATTCTAATTTTTCTAGATTTTTCTAAGTAACATGGTAATTTTTATAATTATTATAGGAAAACCGAAGCATAATATTGAAAAATAGATATCTCATTATGGAAATCTTTCCCGACTTTGGAAAAATCAGGAAAGATCAACCATTATGCATAGAATAACATATAAAAATTTCAAGTTATGGTGAAGCTCCTACATGCTTGAAGAATTAAAATATTGAAAACACTATTTAATTAATTAAAAATAAAATATGCATTAAATAAAAATAAAATTACTTTCAATTATTCTACTCATTTTCATGAGCAAGATAGTATTTTTATTTTATTTTTTGGAATTTTCTAGGCAAAGTTATGATTTTTTGAAGTTTTGTGTCAAAAATAAATCCAAAAAAAAATCCATTTCCCACTAAATCCACGTGTCGCTCTCCTATTGGCCAGCGTGGTTCTGTATGGTGCCTGTTCATGGATGAAGATCCGTCTGACAACATCAGGGTCGTCCGTCAGATACACGCCTGATCGGACGGCGGCTGCTCCTCTCTCCTAGTGCTATTCACACAAAACCGTCCACCTTCAAACCTTGATATCTCACTCGTTTCTCAACGAAATTGAATGAATTTTTTTTTAAAATGATCATCTAATCGAGTAGCACACATCTATATGGTGATGATATACTTAAAGCATGTAAATATTTACAGAAAATTAAAACATGCTCGGTTGGAGGAGAAAAAATTTGATACCTTCATCCAAGAGGTGAGGCCTCAATTAGAAATGGTTTGATTGAGCTTAGGAATGCTTGGAAAAGCTTTGGGAATAATTTGGCAGGGTCTCCCTAAGGTTAATCTTGCATCTCCTCCTCTTGGCCATGGAGGTGGGTTTAAATAAGGAAGGTTATGGTGGAGCTTTGGGTGGCCATGGGGGTTGATTAGTGGGTTCAAAATATGTGTTTAGGTGGAGGAGTGGTCAAAGTTTGATTTTGGTGCAATAAATTTGGGATTGCCATGTGTAAAGTCAAGGATTTAAATGGCATGTGTGTAAGGAGCATTTTTGGTCCAATTTGGGTCAATTCATGGTTTTGGCTTGGTTCGCTCACCAAGGCTTGATTTGGGCTGATGTGAGATCATTTGGGTCAGCCTCACATGTGTGGTGAAGTCCCCATTCAAGGTGAGGTGCCCAATTTTGGTTAAAGTGTATCATTGATGGGGTTAAAAAAGGTTTAGTGAAGGCTTAGGAAAGGCTCCTCTCTTCTTGCCATAAGTGGCATGGTGAGGTGGAAAGGGCTCCCCATGGCTTGCATATGGCTTATGCATGGCTCTATGGCTTCATTTGGCTTGCTCATGGCTTGGGAAAAGGTTGGCTCACTTGCATGGAAAAGGGTTATTTGGAATTTTGAAAACATTGGATTCCTTTGATGGGATTTGTCATGATGCTACAAATGGGTTGGTTTCATGTTGGTTTAAGACTTTAGTCAAATAGGATTATCAAAGGAATGATGAATAAAAGGTTTCATGTGGGCTTGGGGATGGATTTTGGGCTTTTGAATTTGATGGAAAGTGAGCTTTCAAAGGCTTTATGGAAATGGGCTTTTAAGTTTGAAAACAAATTGGTGGATGGAGATTTTGTGAAAGATTAGGCTAAACAAATGTTGGGTTTAGTTTAGGAGTGTGGCATGAGTGATTTGGAGAAGGTTTGGTGTCATTTGGAATTGCAATAGGTTTAATTTGGGCCTTTTTGGTAATGGGGCCCAAAATGGGTCAAATTGAGCTAACTTTGGCTATCTTGGGTTAATGTTGGTTTAAGGTTGGATTTGATGTAAAATTAATATTTAGAAATGTTTAGGGGAGTGTTATAAAGAGTTTTCAACTTTGGTTGGGCTATGATTTTGGGATATGGGCCTATTTGGGTTAGGTTTGGGTTTAGGCCAATTTAGGGGATTTAGGCTTCAAATTGAAATTGGATCCAAATGTTAATCAATTTGGGCTTGTATTTGGTCTAGATTGATATTAGGGATATGGAATTGAAGTTTAGAATTGAATTGGACCAAAATTGAGGTCAATTGGGGTGGTTTGGTTTGACATTGGGCTCACTTTAGGTTTAAAATGAATCCAATTAGGGGTTTTGGTAAAAGTGAATTAAATTGACAAAATTGACTTATGGTGTAGTTGAACAAAATGAAATTGGGAATATTTGGGATTTTTTGAATTTTTTTGGGAATTTTCTGAATTTTTGGATTTTTGGGCTAAGAAGGGTATTTTGGGTATTTTTGGAAATTTGGGGGTATTTTTGGAAACTTTGGTATGTTTGGCTAAGGGTGATCAATTTGAATGGTGAGGAAATGTTTAGGATTGGTTTTGAGGAATTTTGGGTAATTTGAGAAATTTTGGAAATTTTGGATATTTTCAAGGGCATTTGGTAGGTTTAGTATGTGTAGGGCCCCTGGGGTCAAAAATTGAAATTTTGGAAAGATGAAGATTGATTGAATGTGAGTAGAATGGAATCATTTTGGTTAAGCCATGAAGCCATATCAAGCCCATAAGATCCATGAGAGGACTCATTTGAGATATTCACTATGTTGTTCCTAACCCTCTTAGCCAAGGGCCTAGCGGTTAAGGTTCATCCATATGAATTACCTACATGAGTCAGGAAGTCAAATTAGGTATGAATGGTTTTAGGATTTGGAATGTGTGTGAAAGTGTAATTTGTGTAGGTCAACCCTCACCAGACCAGGCCACCCAGGGTAGTCCTAAGGCCAAAGAGTCCTATAGGGAACTCATCCTTTAAACCTCCACATTTGATTTTAACCCTCCAAGTGGCTTGGGGGTTTACAATCAAACTTATGGGGTTTACAAAGAGTTAAGAGGTGTTTGACTTTCTAAGTGGTGGGTCCCATTTCTAGTCCTCTAAGATAGTCAAAGGGAATGCTTAAGGATAGACCCTAAGTACTAAGGAGAGAGAAGAGAAAAGACCTCATCAAAAATGAGGTCAACAAATGGACCCCCAATAGGTGTCACATGCTAACCAAGCACACCGCGCGTATTGGCGTTGACCGAGGAGATCAACAAAACCAACACAGACGCCTAAGTGTCACACTTAGAACAGAGTAGAAACAAATTTTCGCTGGGGAGTATCAGGTAATTCTCCAAGACTGAAGATCCCTGAACTCTCGTTGGGGAAACGAAAAGGAGGTGAATTCCAGATCATAAGATCTGGAGAAATTTGATTTAGATTTCATTTCATTTTCTATTTCAAGTTTTAATTTGTGAGTTTAAATTTTGATTTGTTCTGAGTATCAATTTCGATTGAGGTTTAATATAAAATCAATTCAAGGAAATCTGGATTTGAAATGAGAATTGGAACCTAGGTTCCAACCTCGGGACTGCAAAGAGAACTAGAATTTAGGTACCAGCCTCGGAGTGAGAATCGGAGTTTAAATATCGATTGAAAAGGATGAGAATCAGAATTTAGGTACTGATCTCGAAATTTTAAAGAGAACTGGAATCGGGTTCCAGCCTCGAAGGTTTAAAGAGAAATGGAATGCGGTTCCGAGTCTCGAAGGTTTAATGAGAAATGGAAACCGGTTCCAATCTCGAAGATTTAATGAGAAAAGGAAACTGGTTCCAATTCTCGAGGATTTAATGAGAAATGGAAACTGGTTCCAATCTCGAAGATTTAATGAGAAATGGAAACTGGTTCCAATCTCGAGGATTTAATGAGAAATGGAAGCTGGTTCCAATCTCGAAGATTTAATGAGAATTGGAAACTCGAGGATTTAATGAGAATTGGAAACTGGTTCCAATCTCGAAGATTTAATGAGAATTGGAAACTGGTTTCAATCTTGAAGATTTAATGAGAAATGGAAACTGGTTCCAATCTCAAAGATTTAATGAGAATTGGAAACTGGTTCCAATCTCGAGGATTTAATGAGAAATAGAAACTGGTTCCAATCTCGAAGATTTATCTGTATGAAGAGGGACCCAATCCCATGCCATCATAACCAAATCGAACAAAGTTCGTGGCTCCGTGTCAATAGAACTAGTCGATCCTCTAACACGCAGAGAAAAGATTTAAAAAGAACTAGTAAGTGTACCAAGTTGAAAAGACTCGACCTGGTGACAAGTCGAGGAAAAGATTTGAATTTCAGAAGAGTTCAAACAGATTTCATTTTGAAGAATAATTGAAGGATTCAGATCGAAGAATTCAGATTGAGATTTAGATTCATTTCATTCGTTTTGGTGATTCAATTTCAAAAATATTTAGAGTTCGTGTCATTTTAGAATTCATTTTGACATGAAAAACAAGGAAATGATCAGGGGCTGTACTAAGAACAAGAACAGTAGAAAAATAATATATTTATTAATGAAGAGCTTTTATTTGTTTATTTTAAATTTAAATAGGAGTAGGAAAAGATCAAGAGTGAGACTCGATTTGAAAGGAAGGATAAAACTTTCTTATCGGGATTTCACATGTTTTCTTTTTTTTAACATTTTTTTTTAAACGATTTTCTTTATCATCCACTTTTTTTTTTATATTTTTGGGTTCAGACCTAGTCATAAGTGATTACTGTGCCCGTGCTTCTAGGAATGAGGATTCATCCTTTGAAACATCAGGTTGTGTAATACTTCTTTAGATATCATCCATTAATTGGAAGCATAGGTTGTTCTCCACGGCAATTTACAAGCTGGTAGGAACCTCCTAAGTAAACTGTCTTGACCACGAATGACCCTTTCCAAGTCGGTTCAAATTTACCACCTATCTTGCGATGTGCAAGAATAGGTCTTCTGAGAACTAAAACCAAGTCACCGACTTTGAATGTCCTGGGACGAACTAATTTATCATGGGCTTGGATCATCTTGGCCTGATACAGTTCCAAATTCTGTTGCGCTGAAAGTCATTTCAATTTCAAGCTTACTAACTCCTCTAGTCATAGTTTGGCATTCTTTTCTGTAGTCATCTTATTTGCAACTGCAATTCTGAGAGAAGGAAGCTGAACCTCTAAGGGTAGAACGGCCTCGGACCTGTACACTAAGGCGTAAGGCGTAGACTGGGTGGGCGTTCTGAAAGTCATCCTGTAGGCCCATAAGACTTCTAACAACTTCTCGTGCCAATTTCTTTTGTTGTCGTCCAAAGTTTTCTTTAGGATTTGGACGAGAGTTTTATTAAAAGCCTCGGCCAAGCCGTTTGCTCTTGGGTAGTAGATTGTTGAATAGCGCCAATCAATCCCGTGTCTTCTGACAAAATTGTTGATCTTCGTACTCTTGAATGCGGACCCGTTATCTGAAATGATTCTGCGTGGTACCCCAAAACGGTAGACAACTTGATTCTTGAAGAATTGTAGCATGTGATGTGCTTTCACTTCTTTGAGTGGTACTGCTTTTGCCCACTTAGAAAAGTAATCTATAGCTGCAAGAATGAAGCGATGTCCTCTTGAAGAAGGCGGCTCTATCGGACCCACAATATCTGTGCCCCAACACTCAAATGGCCACGACGCGATTTTTTCGGATGTAGCACATTTGGAGGTTGATGTAGAACCACTCCATGCACTTGGCACTGGTGACAACTTTTGGCAATCTTCATGCAATCGGTCATCATCGAGGGCCAGTAGTACCCTAGTCTTTTAATCTTCATTTTCATTTTTGGACCTGACTGATGAGCGCCACAAAGTCCAGAGTGTACTTCTTTAACAATATCATGAGCCTCGGACCCACTCAGGCATCTTAGCCACATCTGTTCAAAAGACCTTCTGTATAATGTATTGTTTATTAACGCGTAAGACAGAGTTCTTTTCTTGATTTGATGAGCTAAGGACTTATCGTCCGGTAGGCTTCCTGTTTACAAGTAATCTATTAGTGGCTGTCGCCAATCTTCTCTATTTTCTGTCACTGCTGCAATCGTTTCTTCTGCTTTTCTTTCTGATTTATGTATTGTATCCATGTCGAGTCGCGAGAGAATCTGACGTCCCTGAGCCGACACTTCAGCCGACTCATCCTGTAGCGAGGCAAATTCTTTTGCAAGGCGAGCTAACGCATCTGTGAGAGCATTTTCTCTCCTGAGAATCTTGTAGATCGTTACATTTGGAATTTGCTCCAACAGTTTCATGGCGTACTGAAAGTACTGCTCGAGTCTTGGCTTCAGAATTATGTACTGTCCCGCAACTTGCTGAATGATCAACTGTGAATCTCCGTAGATATTGATATCCGTTATCCCCATCTGAATGGTTAATTCCAATCCGGTTATAAGGGCTTCGTATTCTGCCTCGTTGTTTATACACTGTTCTGTTAAGTGGTAGGAGTACCTTAACATTCCCCGCTCCTGCGTTATAAAGATTAGTCTGATTCTTGCCTTACCGGGAACTATCGTTTGCGATTATTTATCTTTTTGCACTGAGGATGCTCCATCGAAGTACAGTTCCCAACGCTGATCATCGGGGTCTTCTAGGCTCATTATCTGCTCGTCTGGCAAGTCGTCGTTGAGAGGCGATTCTGCCGGTAAAGGGTGTGCTGCAAGGAAGTCTGCTAGGACTTGCCCCTTTACGGCACGAAGAGGAATGAAAGTTATATCGAATTGCAATAGTATCATTGACCACCTGGCAAGTCTGCCGGAAAGCGTCGGTCGGGTCATCAAATATTGCAATGGATTGAACTTCGAAATAAGGTTGACCTTATGGGAAAGCATGTAGTGCCTGAGCTTCTGTGCGGCGAAGATCAGGGCCAAATAGTGCTTCTCAGTAGGAGGATACTTTATTTCCGTCGGAATTAGACGACGGCTTAAGTAGTAGAGAGCATTTTCTTTTCCCTCATCATTGACACAGGCTAGCGGAGGCTCACGAGAGAGTCATCTAAAGCTGCGGTATAAAGTATCGACGGTCTACCCGAGATCGGGGGTCGCTAAGACGGGAGGTGTCATTAGATATTGCTTAATGTCCTCGAAGGCCCGTTGACATTTCTCTTCCCAAAGGAATTTGGCGTCCTTTTTAACCAATGCCGAGAAGGGCTAACACCTACCTGACAAGTTCGAGATAAAGCGTCAAAGATATGCCAATTTTCCTTGAAAGGATCGTAGTTGTTTCAAGGTTTTGGGAGGCAGCATTTCTAAGATAGATTAAATCTTTTCCGGATCGATTTCAATTCCACGATTTCGAACAACAAAGCCTAAGAATTTCCCAGAGGTGACGCTGAATGCGCATTTCAAGAGATTCATCTTAAGGTTATATTGTCTTAATCGCTCGAAAACAATTCTCAAATCATACAAGTGATCTTCTTTTAGTTTTCTTTTGATAACCACATTATCTACATAGAACTCAACTTGGTTGTAAATGAGATCATAAAAAATCCTCGTCATTTTTCTTTGATAAGTTGCTCCTGCGTTCTTTAATCCAAACGGCATCACTGTGTAGCAGTATACCCCGATCGGCGTTCTGAAGGCTGTAAGCTTTTCATCTTCGGGTGCCATCTTTATCTGGTTGTATCTCGAAGATCCATCCATGAAAGAAAAGATTTCATGTGTTGAAGCGATGTCGATCATCAATTCTGGAATTGGTAGCAGGAATTCGTCCTTTGGACATGCTTAGTTCAAATCCCTGAAATCCACGCAGATTCTGATCTGACCCTTCTTCTTTCTGACTGGTACCACATTGGTTAACCAAGTTGGATATTGTTCTTCGGACAAATTTAGCGTCTATTAGCTTTTTAACTTCAGTTATCACTTGTTGTTCAATCTCTAGACGCATTCTTCTCGGAGCTTGTCTAACTAAAACGGCAGTGGGATCCACTCCTAATTTGTGAACTGCGACTTTTGGAGCTAATCTTGGCATTTCATCATAACTCTAAGCAAAACAGTCTTTGAATTCCATTAGTATCTTGATTATCTCTTCGGAGTCTTCTTTATTGAGTAAGGAGCTAACAAAGGTCGGCCTAGGCTCTTCGCTAGTACCTAAGTTAACTTCCATTAACTCGTCTATTGTAGATTTAATTTCTTCTTCGAATTCTAGCGGAGCATCTCAGATTGGTAGATCTTCGAGATCTTCTGAGGCTTCCAAGCAGTCTTCATTAGGCTCGCAAGTGACAACCAAGCAAAATCCTGTATCGACGACAGACCCTATCTTGCCAAATGAGAGACCATGTTTTGAATTGGGAGGCCGACTGGCATTATTCCATAATTTTTTAAAATTTTGTGATTGACTTTTTGTCCATCGTCGAGGTAAGACTCCACGTTGAAATAAATTTTGAACACAGGGAGAGTACCACTCAAAAGGCAGTTCCATTAATTCGGAAGAGGTAACATCTTCAAATTGTACATCTTTTTCAGTATTGGAAGAAGAACCACCGCGGTAGAACTTGATTGGCATAGCACCACCATCATGCACTTCCTTGACCACCATACCCTCGATCTTATTAGAATGGATCGGGGTCAGGGTCATAGTATGTACATAATGGTTAATCTTCTCGTACATTGATTTGTATTCTTCATTCCTTTCATCTTCGAGAGAGATCTTGAACTGGGGTTTCTTTTGATTTACTGTTGCTGCCTCTTTCTTGATTTCCTCTTCTTCGGAACTGGTCTCCCAATCAACGTTGATGACTGGTTTCTTCTGTCCAACTGTTCCAACGTCTCTTCCACGACCTCGTCCCCGGCCTCGACCTCAGGTGCGAGTTCTGGACAAAACCTTCACCATCTCGCCGTAAGGGAGTGGTGAGTAACTGTTGGACTAGAATTTCATGCTCTTTATCGTCTTGCACTTCTTTTGCTTCATTTGGTACGGCGTTTCTGGAAAAGATTGTTTTCTTCGGAGGCGCGTAGTAGGCTGAATCTTCATGAATTCCGATCTCGTGCACGGAAAATGGTTGCAAGTCACCTTTGATACACTGTTCTCCTCCATCGTAATACTTTATGCACTGGTGCAGAGATGACGATACCATCCAGTTTTCATGGATCCATGGCCGACCCAGTAGAGCGTTGAACGATGTCTCAGAATCAATTATGTGGAATTTTGCGGTTGTTTTGGTTAAATCACCGGTCTTCATCAGTAATGTTATCGATTCGAGAGCTCTTTCTCCTTTCTGATTGAACCCTCTTAATAACATCTTGTCCGCTTCTAGGTCGCGAGCATCAATTTCCAAATATGCTAACGTTCGAAGGCTCATTATGTTAATTGATGCTCCTGGATCAACCAACACTCTGGAGAGCGTAAACTTTCCGATAGTGACTCAAATGACAATGGTCGATTGTGATCAACCGTTCCAAGTAGTAAATCATTGTCCGTGAAGGTAACACTTCGCTGTTCTTTTAACGAGCAAACCTCATCGAAGGAATTGCCGGTCATTTGAGCTAAACAAATCTCTGGATCAAGTAGAGCCTTGATCATAGCTTCTCTCACTCCTCTGACAGGATCAGAGCGTCGTATATGCTTAGTTTGGCCGGTAGCTTCCAAAGATGGGCTAGCACGTTATAGTCCACTTTATTATCATGTTCCTTGGTTTCTTCCCGAATGGGCAGTTCCTCTGCTGGGGTTGGCTCCTCCTGAGCAACCACCTGCTTTACTTTATACTTTGGACCCATTCTCGGAGGTAGAACTTTTCCACTTCTTAAATTTACTTCAGTTATTTCTTTTGAATCTGGTGTTGAATCTGCCGGTGTATCCTCTTGAATTAGAATGTTTGGCTCTTCTAGCATTGCTTCGAAATCTGATAACTCCAATTCTATCGCGATTGGAGCTCCTCGAAATTCGCAAATAGACTCGTTGCTTGTTGAGCTCTCGTAGCCTCATTTGTGAGCATCTTCTTCGTCGTGGTCATCGAGGTTTAGTATGATTTAAGAATCATTATTTATATCAGAATCGAGGTCCGGATTAGGTTGGTCTTCGTTAGTTATGTAATCGTTAGAAACAGTCAAAACGTAGCCAACGCCAAAACTCTTATCATTATAAGATCCCGCCGGGGCGAGCAAATAATCATACGGAGTCGGAGGTTCGAGGATTTCTCCCCGAATCGGAAACAACCATCCTAGGATAAGCAGCCCCTAGTGTACTCTTTGGAGCCTCGATTTTCTTTTCTTCTACGATCTTCTCTTCCTTCTGGGGTGGTTCTTCAATCGCAAGTGATAGTGTCGGCTCGGCAAGTTTGAAACTTCGAGTTGAAGCACGCACCGAAGCGGTTTGGATGTGATCTAAGATTTTCTTTGAAGACTTTGTCCAGACGGTACTCCATCCATCTTGGGTTGTGTAAGGGTCTATCGGAACAATGGGATCCGTTGAAATAACGTTGACGGAACCTCCCTTTTGGGGTTCCTTCATGTATTCCTTCGGGATCGTTACGTTCCCTTTCCGGAGATTGTTGTCAAGTCAACTCTTGAAAGTGATGCAATCCTCTATCTTATGCCCGAGCATCGGTGGTAAGGGCAATAGTTTGGATGATCTTTCTTTTTGACTTCTTCCGGCCTTTTGGGCTACAGTAGCTGAAAATCCGGTGTCTTCATTAAATCTGCGGAACATTTTTGCTATTGCTTCGGTTTTGCATGGATATTCCTTGTTCGGAAAATCTTTCGGGGTATGCTTGTGGATGAGGCGGTTGTTCATAATCGTTGAGGCGACTGATAGCTCGGTCGAGGCTGTTGATAACCCTGCTGAGGTTGTTGGTAAGTACGCTGCGGTGGTTGATAGCTAGGCTGTGGCCGCTCTGGCTATATCTGCACTGGCTGCTTGCCCTTATCGACTGCCGCGGCGATTCTGGATTTCTTTTTGAATGTTTTCACGGGCATCTACTTATCGTTCTTATCCACAAAACTTAGCTGCTTTGCTTCCTCTTGCAAGCTCCCGGCCTTGCTAAGCAGCTTCTCGAAAGTCTTGATTGTAAATCCTTTAAGGAGAAGTGCTATCAGGCCATGGATACTTTTAAGCGAGATGTCGATCGCATGTTGTTCCTAAAGTCGTGGTTCACACTTCATGCTTAAGTTCCTCCATCGAAGTATGTAATCCACTAAATTTTCGTTCGGTTTCTGGTGTTCCACCACTAGATCACCGATGGTGATGTGGTGCCGAGCCCCGGCAAACCGCTTAACGAAAAGGTTTTCTAACTCTACAAAGGTCTTAACTGAACCATTTAGCAATTTTGCGTACCAGTCGAAGGCGATCCCTGACAAACTGCTGACGAACTGACGAAAGAGTAAGGCGTCACTCCACCGGCATTGCAGCAACTAGCATGAAAATGTGCGACATGCTGCCGGGGGTTTCCCGTTCTATCAAAAGTCTTAAACAGAGGTGGTACGAAGCCTTTCGGGTATTGGACTACATCGAACTCTTCGTGGTAAGGTCTACCCATCTGAATAGATGCTCCACTCTTAGATTGTGCTAGGGCTTCTCGCACCTGCTGTTCTACCATGTTTTTAATGTCCTTTTCGGGAATCATGCTCTGTGCAGAATCCTTCTTTGGTGGCTTGTCTCCGTTGATGGATGTGATTTCTTTTCCTCCATCTGCAATATGGATGATCTCTGGGGGTGTTTCTTTCTGAGGTTGTACCTGACTCTGGAGAGTGGCTAAGGCAGCAGCCATCTCTTCCATCCTTTTTGCCCTCTAGGAAATTGTGTCATCTCTTTCCTGAAGCTGTGCTCTCATCACTTCCAGTTCATCTCTTTCCGCAGCTGCCGGAGCACCTTGCGAAGCTGACAATGCTCGTGTCTCAACCATGTCGATCTCGGCATACTCCTCATCCATGAACTTTGATGAGTCAACTTCATTTTCCAACTTTTCTCCTCTTTCTTTTGCCAACCGGCGGATATCCGTCCTTAGCTTTCCTATAGCATCCTCTAGGGGTCACTTCCAGACGGTCTCGCGGTTGTCGTGCGATGGCTGTTGAACTTCTTTTTCGGGAGTTTCTTTTATCGCAGTAGCACTTCCTTCTAATTCAGGCTCTTTGTGTTAGTCTTGGCTCGATAATAATAGGTCACCACACCATCCTTCTTGTAGCAGATGGCCTAGGACCGGACGGTCTGCCGGTTGTATGCTGGTAGGTGGTGTCCTCCCTAATATGATGGCCCGATACAACAACAGGTGAACTAGCTCTCATTTTCTTCCTTGGTTTCTCTATGGCAGTGACAGGCTCTACTCGCGGTCCGAGGCGGGATCTAGCTGGCACTCGTCCCATTCTTCTTAGGATTTCTGACACGGGGCATCTTTCTTTCTTTGCCAATTTTTCTATCACAGCTTGTAGCCGAGAAAATGGCGCAGTCTTAACCCTTTTTCTTTTGTAGTTACTATAGTATGCTGGTCGGGGTAGTGTAGCGGCAATCCTTCGGACATCTTCTTCATTCGATGCAGCAGAGAGGGGGTGAAACCTACTCCCTTCCAACATAGGTATATACTCAGGCAGTTCTTCTCTTTCCTCAGGAATTTCTTCTAGAAAAGCAACTTCGGCAGCTTTGGCTTTCTCGATCTTGGCGATCTTTCTGCTTCTATTTCTCCTTTGAGTCCGAGTTAGGGGTGCAACTCTTGAACTGGACCCAATCTCGAAAATAGATGGTATTGTAGCAAAATCCGTACCCTCCACGATGACGGGCTCATCACGGACTTGGATTTCCTTCCCTTCAGTTTTGCGGAAGCTGGGGTAGGTGCAGAGATGACTAGACTGGTGGGGGTAGAGACAACAGTCCTCCTACGAATAGCAGTACTTCTTTCGGCTGGAACCCTTTGTAGGGGAATTCTCGAGCCGACTTCAAGTTGAACTCAATTACGGGCTCTTCAATTTCTGGCACTTTGTCCATTAGTGCAAAGAGAGTGACTTCAGCGAACTTGATATCTGTATTGACGAATCCTTATCCAAAACGGATGATCCCATTGTCAGGCAGCTCGTCCTTATAGACGGTGAAGTCCATTCCATTGGTGAAGAAGAAAATTAACTTTGGCACAGTCATTTTCTGCAGTGGTAGATTATGAGCATTAGTCCAGAATTACGCTTCCTTTTATCGCAAAACTTAGGACGAAAAAGAAAGAGTCTGAACACATTTTCGTTTATGTATTTATTTTTTTTAAAAGATTTGTTTATTAAAAGAGTCATTTATTAGAGGATTTGTTTATTAGGAACAGAATGTTTAAAGGTATAGAAAAGGTAAAGGATTTGATTCAGAATTGGAAAGGAAGAGAAAGTCTCGTAAGACTTCTCAATCCGAAGGTCTGCTCCTAAGCTAACACCTATTGGGGGTCCACCCCACCTCAGAAAAGAGGTAAAAGGATTTTGGAACCTCTCTGTTTAGGGGTGTTTGAACAGTGGCTCCTAAATCCGAGAGAAGTTGACCATACCCATTCAAGATAGAAATGAACATAGTATGCCAACAGAAGAATGATAGTTTTGGTCCACTTGGGATATGGACTCACTATCGATTTATAAAAGCAAAACCATCTAATCAAAATGGAGAGAGGAACTAGTCCTCGAGTCGGAAGTCGCTCGGAAAGTGTCGATCGTCATATTTTATTATATTTTAATTTAAATATATATATAATTTAGAAAGTAGCATTTGATTTTGAAAATAATATTAAGTTTGAAAAATTTAAGATATGAAATTAAACCGATCTCACATCCCAAATAGTTTGTATAAACGAGCACCACACTACAAACGTGTATCTATCCCGAAGAATAGACACACTGCTTGATGATGAGGCTCGATTAAATAAACTAGAATATTTGTGGCATCTGTTTGGTATGTGAACCAATTTTATAGGCCGACAAGTTCCCCTGCTTAATATAAAGGAATTAAGCAGGGTTTATATTACCTGGGTTCTAAAAGTTCCCTATAAGGGCAAGTGCCTATAGTTAATTATATCCTAAGTGACGGGAACACTTAAGAAAACTCTCGATAATGATCAGTGGTTTTGCTCTTAATAATTTCAAAGTTCAAGTTTTAAAAGGATCAGATTTTGGAAATTTCAATAGGGAGTAGCTCAAATTCGGAATAGTTTGTTTTAAGAGTCCAAAGGAAGAGAAGTAGGAGAAGCTGAGGATCCAGGACGAATCTTAGCAACTTTCCAAACTATCCTATGGTTTGGTTTCAATTTAAGAATTTATTTAATCTTTTAATCCTGCCAATTTTAATTAATTGGGACTTATATTTGTAGGATATAATCACACAAACAGCCTCGAAGATATGAGGGTTTATGTTGTACCAAACGACTACCTCGGAGTCCTAAGACCGGTTAGGGTTTAATTTACATGACATGATCATGCAAATGCTTAACGAAGAGTTGAGGATTTATGTTGCACTAGGAAAACTACTTCGAAGTCCTATGGCTTGGTTATTTAATTCTAAGAAAGTTTTGCTGGAGTAGATCCGAGTTTTGCTGAAGTAGATCCGAGTTTTGCTGATGACGATGGTCGTGCTACCCACCATGCTCCGAGCTCCTTGTTGTTGCAGAGGTTTAGTTTTAGAAGGTGAAAATCAGGAGATGAGAGAAGTGTTTTGGTTTAGAAATCTTAAAATCTGAATATTTTTAATATTTTAATTAAAACAAATCTTAAAGTTGTTTAAATATAATCGATTAAGATCCCACGGTTCCGTCATCCCGGCACCGTTATTTTCATCGAATTCACTTAGTCCAAATGAATTTGCTAAACTCAACTGAATGAGTTCCACACTTTCATTTAGACCGTAGGAAATCTCGTTAGCAACACGTGGGTTACATCATCCGAGGTATTTCCGATCATTCAACGAGATGTTTTAATTTAGTTATAATTGTAGTTTTGTTGTTCTTTTTGTTATTAAATTTTGAGTTGTTTTATATTTTGGAATGTTGTGGCGGTGAATTTTATCTTGTGGTGACTTTTAATTTAGTTTTGGTTTCAGTTTTGTGGCTATCCTAAAGGTTTTAGTTTTCATGCAACAATCTTGTTTAACATGCAAGAAAAAGCAAAGTGCAGTGCATGTAAGTAAATTGCAATAAAGTAAATTGCAATAAAATAAAAGCGTACCTGGAGGGTCTTCCCATCATCCCAAGCTGCACTTAAAACACATATTAAGGCATTTAAATATTTATAACAAGTACCTAGGTAAAGTTAAGGGACAGGTTTTGGTTGTCTACCAAGATCCTAGTCCTATTGCTAGTCATCTCCTATAACGTCTAGGTTCTTGTATTTTGTTTATGGATGATTTTCTTCATCAAAGAACAATTAAATTCAATTGTTCTTCTAAAACATCCCGTCATATTGAGGAAGTGCTTAGGACGAGTCCTAAACATCTTTTCAATACTTCCGAGATTATTTTGAGTCCAAGTAAATTTAGTTGCACGGAGTGAATTAATCATCCGGGAGTTTAGTTAAGCTTTGTCTCTTGCTCGAGTGAACTTGGGTATTTGATTACCTGATGAATGAAGTGACATCTCACTTAATACTCTATTTAAGAGTTATAATAATTAAAGCCTTTAAGGGCAAGTTGGTTTATTGAGAATTTTAATCATTCTTTATTTGATGTTTGAGTTAATGGTTTAAAGTGATTTAGTTTAATTATGAGGTTTTAATTAATAATTTTAAGTTTAGAATAGTGTTCAAATTATTTTTGGTTTAAATCTTTATACTTTAGGTGATCTTAATATTTTAAATTTGTTTTACTTTTATTATTGAATGATGTTAACTTATTTTAATTTAAATTTGATTTAATTTAATTTAATTTAATTTAATTTAATTTAATTTAATTTAATTTAATTTAAATGTTTTTTTTTATTTAGCTTAACTTAATTGTTCAAATGTTAATTTAATTTAATTTTAGTTTAATTTAATTTTACTTAATTTAATTTAATATAATTTAATTTAATTATTTTTATTAAACTATTTAATATTTTGAACTTTTTCTTTAATTTAAGGGTTGTTCATTTTTTTTAATTTTTAATTTACTTAGTTTGGATTATCATTTTAATCTTAAATAAAAGTTAAATATTATTAAAGTGATTTATTTAGGGATTTTTTATTAAAGGATTAATATCCTCTCAAATTATATCCTTATTTTTAATAATTCAAATTTTTATTAATCTTCCAAAAATTTAAATTGTTTAAATAATTAAAGTTTCATTTTGGTTCTTTAAAAGCGATTAATGGGTTCCTACCCTCTTAATTTCCCAAAGTTTCAATCATCCAAGAAAGTTAAAACCAAATATTTTACTCTCCATTTTAATTAAACCTAAAATTTTAATAAAGGGGTTTAAATTCTTTAATTACCTTTATACCCTTTTAGGCTTATTTATTTCATAATTCACTAAATTGAGCTCAAATGAATTTGAAATTTTTATGTCACTTCACTCACATGTCAATTAAGACATTAGAGGAGAAAATGTGATTCTTCTGAATTTAATTTATTTATATAATTATTTTTAATGAAAAATGAAAATTCAACAACATGACCAAGGAAAGGTTTCTGTCCTTAAGAAAATTATGGGATGTTCCTAATGACCAGAGGACCACTTGGACCAATTTTTGGTGATTTTTTTAATTATATTTTATTTATTATAATTATTTTGATTTTTGGAGTGTTAATTAATTATAAAATAAATTTAAATTTGAAAAATGGATTTTATATTTTTCTTAAATCTCTCTGACCTCAAGGAGTTTAGAGAAACAAATTTTACAATTTTCTGATTTTTCTTTGATTTATTGGAATTAACTTAGTGAAAAGGTTGGAAAATACATTTTTTAATATTAAAAATTGTTTTAAGCATTTAAAATTCAATATCTTTACTTTGAGACTTGGGAAAAATATTTGGTTTGTTTCTAAGTGATTAGGAGTCAAAATATGACATTTTTATGATTTTTAATATTTTTATGATTTTTATTATTTTTTAATTATTTAAAATATTAAAATATGATTAAAAATAAAAAATTTTAGAAAATTACAATTTTTTATAGACTTCTCTGATATCAGAGAGCCCACAAAACCAATTTGGTGAATTTTTGAAATGTATTTTTAGAGTTATGAATTTTTAAATTTTAATTTTGGTTATGTGACTTAATTAATTCATTTAGTGGGGTTAATCATTTCAAACTGATTTCAAATTTTTATGATAGGTTCTCTGTATCCTAAAGATCAGTGGAGAGTTGATTTCAAGTTATTTTGATGTGTGGTTAATCCTAATTAATTAAAATTCCATTTAAAGTTTTTGGCAAATTAGAGTTTATTTGATTGAAATAAATCATGAGAAAATTTTTAATGTTTCTTTGGTCAAAGGGAACATACTCTAATTTTTCTAGATTTTTATAAATAACATGGTAATTTTTATAATTATTATAGGAAAACTGAAACATAATATTGAAAAATAGATATCTCATCATAGAAATCTTTCCTGACTTTGGAAAAATCAAGAAAGATCAACCATTATGCATAGATTAACATATAAAACTTTCAAGTTATGGTGAAGCTCCTACATGCATGAAGAATTAAAATATTGAAAACACTATTTAATTAATTGAAAATAAAATATGCATTAAATAAAAATAAAATTACTTTCACATTATCCTCCTCATTTTCATGAGCAAGAGGGTATTTTTATTTTATTTTTTGGAGTTTTCTAGGCAAAGTTATGATTTTTTGAAGTTTTGTGTCAAAACTAATTCCAAAAAAATCCATTTCCCGCTCAATCCACGTGTCGCTCTCCTATTGGCCAGCATGGTTCTGCATGGCGCCTGTTCACGGATGAAGATCCGCCCGACTGCATCTGGGCCGTCCGTCAGATACACGCCTGATCGGACGGCTGCTGCTCCTCTCTCCTAGTGCTATTCACCCAAAATCGTCCACCTTCAAACCTTGATATCTCACTCGTTTCTCAACGAAATTGAATGAATTTTTTTTTTAAATGATCGTCTAATTGAGTAGCACACATCTATACAGTGATGATATACTTAAAGCATGTAAATATTTACAGAAAATTAAAACATGCTCGGTTGGAGGAGAAAAATTTTGATACCTTCGTCCAAGAGGTGAGGCCTCAATTGGAAATGGTTTGATTGAGCTTAGGAATGCTTGGAAAAGCTTTGGGTACAATTTGGCAGGGTTTCCCTAAGGTAAATCTTGCATCTCCTCCTCTTGGCCATGGAGGTGTGGTTTAAATAAGGAAGGATATGGTGGAGCTTTGGGTGGCCATGGAGGTTAATTAGTGGGTTCAAAATATGTGTTTAGGTGGAGGGGAGGTCAGAGTTTGATTTTGGTGCAATCAATTTGGGATTGCCATGTGTAAAGTTAAGGATTTAAATGGCATGGGTGTAAGGAGCATTTTTGGTCCAATTTGGCTCAATTCATGGTTTTTGCTTGGTTCACTCACCAAGGCTTGATTTGGGCTGTTGTGAGATCATTTGGGTCAGCCTCACATGTGTGGTGAAGTCCCCATCCAAGGTGAGGTGCCCAATTTTGGTTAAAGTGTATCATTGATGGGGTTAAAAAAGGTTTAGTGAAGGCTTAGGAAAGGCTCCCTCTTCTTGCCATAAGTGGCGTGGTGAGGTGGAAAGGGCTCCCCATGGCTTGCATATGGCTTATGCATGGCTCCATGGCTTCATTTGGCTTGCTCATGGCTTGGGAAAAGGTTGACTCACTTGCATGGAAAAGGGTTATTTGGAATTTTGAAAACTTTGGATTCCTTTGATGGGATTTGTCATGATGCGACAAATGGGTTAATTTCATGATGATTTAAGACTTTGGTCAAATAAGATTATCAAAGGAATGATGAAGAAAAGGTTTCATGTGGGCTTGGGGATGGATTTTGGGCTTTTGAATTTGATGGAAAGTGGGCTTTTAAAGGCTTTATGGAAGTGGGCTTTTAAGTTTGAAAACAAATTGGTGGATGGAGATTTTGTGAAATATTAGGCTAAACAAATGTTGGGTTTAGTTTAGGAGTGTGGCATGAGTGATTTGGAGAAGGTTTGGTGTCATTTGGAATTGAAATAGGTTTAATTTGGGCCTTTATGGTAATGGGGCCCAAAATGAGTCAAATTGGGCTAACTTTGACAATCTTGCGTTAATGTTGGTTTAAGGTTGGATTTGGTGTAAATTTAGTATTTAGAAATGTTTAGGGGAGTGTTATAAAGAGTTTTCAACTTTGGTTGGGCTTTGATTTTGGGATATGGGCATATTTGGGTTAGGTTTGGGTTTAGGCCAATTTAGGGGATTTAGGCTTCAAATTGAAATTGGATCCAAATGTTAATCAAGTTGGGCTTGGATTTGGTCTAGATTGATATTAGGGATATGGAATTGAAGTTTAGAATTGAATTGGACCAAAATTGAGGTCAATTGGGGTGGTTTGGTTTGACATTGGGCTCACTTTAGGTTTAAAATGGATCCAATTGGGGGTTTTGGTAAAAGTGGATTAAATTGACAAAATTGGCTTATGGTGTAGTTGAACAAAATGAAATTTGGAATATTTGGGATTTTCTAAAATTTTTTAAGAATTTTCTGAATTTTTGGATTTTTGGGCTAAGAAGGGCATTTTGGGTATTTTTGGAAATTTGGGGGTATTTTTGGAAACTTTGGTATATTTGGCTAAGGGTGATCAATTTGAATGGTGAGGAAATTTTTAGGATTGGTTTTGAGGAATTTTTGGGTAATTTGGGAAATTTTGGAAATTTTAGATATTTTCAAGAGCATTTGGTAGGTTTAGTGGGTGTAGGGCCCCGGGGGTCAAAAATTGAAATTTTGGAAAATTGAAGATTGATTGAATGTGAGTAGAATGGAATCATTTTGGTTAAGCCATGAAGCCATATCAAGCCCATAAGAGCCATGAGAGGACTCATTTGAGGCATTCACTATGTTGTTCCTAACCCTCTTAGCCAAGGGCCTAGGGGTTAAGGTTCATCCATATGAATTACCTACATGAGTCAGGAAGTCAAATTAGGTATGAATGGTTTTAGGATTTGGAATGTGTGTGAAAGTGTAATGTGTGCGAGTCAACCCTCACCAGACCAGGGCCACCCAGGGTAGTCCTAAGGCCAAAGAGTCCTATAGGGAACTCATCCTTTAAACCTCCACATTTGATTTTAACCCTCCAAGTGGCTCGGGGGTTTACAATCAAACTTATGGGGTTTACAGGGAGTTAAGAGGTGTTTAAATTTCTAAGTGGTGGGTCCCATTTCTAGTCCTCTAAGATAGTCAAAGGGAAATCCTAAGACTAGCCCTAAGTACTAAGGAGAGAGAAGAGAAAAGACCTCATCAAAAATGAGGTCAACAGCTTCATAGCCTCATCCTTTCTCAGCACTTGGGGTAGGCTTCATAGCCTCATCCATTCTCAACACCTGGGATAGGCTTCAAAGCCCCATCCTTTCTCAGCACCTGGGATAGGCTACATAGCTTCATCCTTTCTCAGCATCCTGAAGTAGGCTTCGCAGCTTCATCCTTTCTTAGCACATATGATGGGCTTCATAGCCTAATCCTTACTCAGCAGTCTGGGGTAGGCTTCATAGCCTCATCCTTTCTCAACACCTGAGGTAGGCTTCATAGCCTCATCCTTTCTCAACACTTAGGATAGGCTTCATAGCCTTATCCTTTCTCAGCAACCTGCGGTAGGCTCTACAGCCTCATCCTTTCTCAGCGCATACGATGGGCTTCATAGCCTCATCCTTTCTCAGCAACCTGGGGCAGGCTTTATAGCCTCATCCTTTCTCAGCGCATACGGTGAGCTTTATAACGTCATCCTTTCTCAGCTCCTGGGATAGGCTCCATAGCCTCATCCTTTCTCAACACATATGATAGGCTTCACAACATCATACTTTTCTCAGTAACCTGTGGTAGGTTTCACAGCTTCATTCTTTCTCAGCACCTATGATGGGCTTCATAGCCTCATCCTTTCTCAGTACTTGGGATAGGCTTCGTCCTTATTCTTTCTCAGCACCTGGGACAAGCTTTGTCCTCATCCTTTCTCGGCATTTAGGACAGCTTTGTCTCATCCATTATCGGCACTTGTTATTTATTAGGTTGGATATTTGTCTTAATGCATTCCTTCTTAATGTGATTAAATTAGAACAGTAAATAAGACCTCACAGCACATTTGGGACACCTGTTCCACCCACACCATATGAAAAGTTCACTCACGCTACGTCGGCACATACTATGCGTACACCAAATGAAAATTACACACTTATTATGCCCACCTATGGTTATGCTAATTTCTTTGCCAAATCACAACAATCCTTCGCCAAGTTACGACAACCTCAGTCAGGTCATGGCCACCTTTTTGTTGAGTTATGACAATACCTCAAGATTCATACCTTCCTTCCCCTGATTGATATAGGTTGAATATATATATATATATATAGTATAAGACTTATTTAAATGTACACGGCATCGTAGATTCTCCTTCTTTGGCACTTGATACCACTGAGACCATATACCTCAAGTGGTGCAATAGTTTATTTGACTAACTCTTAACTTGAAAATAGGTCCCTGTGCTTTCCTTCCTGATCTAGTCTTTCTATGATATTACACATATTTTCTTTGATTTGATAATTCGAAATCTTAATAACAAATCAAAATTTCTGCCTACTAACTCCCAGCAATGATGTTAGCAATCTAAATTCATAGCTTCTAAAAAACACACACACATCAACCTTTGATAAAAATACTTTTTGCTCATCTCCAGCGGATATCAACTTCTATATCCCCAATGGGTGTTCAGTAAGCTACCTGTCGGCATATTTTTAGGTTATGTGTTTTATTTTGAAAAGGGGTCGCCTAACAGAAATTGTCGGCGAATTTTAGATTTTAAATTTAATTTAAATATATATATAGTTTAAAAGATAACATTTGATTTTTTGAAAGTAATTTTAAGTTTAAAAGTTTTAAGATATGAAATCAAACCGATCTCACATCCCAAATAGTTTATATAAACGAGCACCGCACCACAAACTTAGTGTATCTATTCCGAAGAATAGACACCTTGCTTGATGATGGGGCTCGATTAAATAAATTAGGAGATTTATGACATCTGTTTGGTGCACGAACCAATTTTATAAGCCGACAAGTTCCCTCGCTTAATATAAATGAATTAAACGGGGTTTATATTACACAGGTTCTTAAAATTCTCTATAAGGGCAAGCCCCTATAGTTAATTACATCTTAAGTGACGGGAATCACCTAAGAAAACTCTCGATAATAATCGATAGTTACGCTCTCAAGAATTTCAAAGTTTAAGTTTTCAAGGGATTGAATTTTGGAATTTCAATAGGGAATGGATCAAATTTGGAACATTTTATTTTTGGGAATTCAAAGGAAGAAAGGTAGGAGAAATCACAGATTCGAAGCGAACTTCGGTAATTTCCCGTCTATCCTATTGTTTGGCTTGAATTTAGGAATGCCCTAGTGTTTATTTAGTGTTTCAATCTTGCCAATTTTTAATTAATTAGGACTTATATTCGTATGATGCGATCACACAAATATCCTTGAAGATGTGAGGGTTTATGTCGTACCAAACGACTACCTCGGAGTCCTAAGACCGGTTAGGGCTTAATTTACATGACATGATCATGCAAATGCCTAACAAAGAGTTGAGGATTTATGTTGCACTAGGCGAACTACCTCGAAATCCTATGGCTTGGTTATTTAATTCTAAGAAAGTTTTGTTGATGTAGATTCCAGTTTTGCTGATAACGATGGCCGTGCTGCCCACCATGCTCCGAGCTCCTTGTTGCAGAGGTTTAGTTTTAGAAGTCATAAATCAGAAGATGAGAGAAGTGTTCTGGTTTAGAGAAACTCTTAGTTTCCAAGTGTTTTTATGTTTTAATTAAAACAAATCTTAAAGTTGATTATAACAACACCGGTTAAGATCCCACGGTTCCATCCTTCAGGCATCGTTATTTTTATCGGATTCACTTAGTCCAGATGAATTTGCTAAACTCAACTAAATGAGTTCCACACTTTCATTTGGACCGTGGGAAATCCCGTTAGCAACACGTAGGTTACATCATCCGAGGTATTCCCGATCATCCAACAAGACGTTTTAATTCAGTTGTAGTTGTAGTTTTGTTGTTTTGTTTGTGATTAAATTTTGAGTTGTTTTATATTACGAAATGTTGTGGCGGTGAATTTTATCTTGTAATGACTTTTAATTTAGTTTTGTTTTCGGTTTTAGGGATTATCCTAAAGGTGTGGGTTTTCATGCAACAGTTGTTTATCATGCAAGAAAAGTAAGTGCAATGCGATTAAGTAAATTACAATAAGTAAATTACAATAAAGTAAAAGCGTACCTGGAGGGTCTTCCCGTCATCCCATGCTGCACTTAAACACAATTTAGAATATTTAAGCATTTAAAGCAAGTTCCTAGGTAAAGCTAAGGAAGGGTTATGGTTTTCTACAAAGTTCCTAATCCTATAGCTAGTCACCTCCTATGACGTTTAGGTTCTTGTATTTTGGTTTAAGGACGATTTTCTTCATCGAAAGAACAATTAAGTTCAATTGTTCTTATAAACATCCTATCATATCGAGGAAGTGCTTAAGACGAATCTTAAACATCTTTTCAATATTTCTAGGATTATTTTAAGTCCAAGAGAATTTAATTATACAAATGAATTAATCGTCCAGGAGTTCAAGTTTTGTTATCTTGCTCAGTGAACTAGAACATCTGAATATCCTATAAGTGAAGTAACACTTCACTTAATACTCCGTTTAAGAGTTATGACAACAAGAGCTTTTGAGGGCAGGCTAATGTTCAAGTGATTTGTGATTTGATTTAATTTCAATTAATGGGTTTAAGTTTGGAATAGTGTTCAAGTTGTTTTAGATTTATTTTTGAATTCTTTATGTCTTAGATGATGTTATTTTTTAATTCAATTTAATTTAATTTAACTTTAATTCAATTTAATTTGGTTTAGTTTTAATTTTAATTTAATTCATTTAATTTAATTTAATTTTAATTTTAACTTGATTTTATTTTAATTTAATTTAATATGTTTTAATTTGATTTAATTTAATTTAATTTAATTTAATTTAATTTAATTTAATTTAATATGTTTTAATTTAATTTAATTTAATTTAATTTAATTTAATTTAATTTAATTTAATTTAATTTAAATTTAAATTTAACTTTATTTTAATTTTAATTTAATATTTTATTATTATTAATTTTATTTATGTTTTAAAGATGATTTAATTTAATTGTTAAAGTATTAATTTAATTGAAATTTTAAAAGGATTTAATTTAAATAATTTAACTTTAATTTAATTTAATGATTAAGTCTCTTAGCATTTTAAATTTTAAATTTGGATTATCATTTTAATTAAGAATTAAATATTGTTGAGGTGATTAATTTAGGGATTCTTAAATTAAAGAACAAATCTCTTCCTAATAATATCCACTATTTTAATAATTCCGATTTTATTATTCTTCCAAATTTAATTAATTACTTAATTAAGGTTTATCTTAATTATTTTCAAATTGTTTAGTAGGTTTCTACCCTTTAATTATTTAAATTTCAATCATTCAAATCAGATTAGGATCAAACATTTTACTCTTTCATTTTATTAAGCCTAAAGTTTTAATTAAGGGTTAAAATTTTAATTACCATTTTGCCCTTCAAGCTTAATAATTTCATAACTCACTAAATTGAGTTCAAATGAATTTGAAATTTTTATGTGACTTCACTCATATGTCAATAAAGACATTAGAGGAGAAAATGTGATTTTTCTGTATTTAATTTATTTATGTAATTATTTTTGGTGGAAAATAGGGATTTCCAAGGAAAATTTAATAATATGACCAAGAGAAAGTTTCTATCCTTAAGAAAATTATGGGACATTTCTAATGACCAGAGAACCACTTGGACCAATTTTGGTGATTTTTTGAATTATATCCTTTTTATTATAAATATTTTGAGTTTTCGAGTATTAATTAATTTAAAAATAAAATAAAGGTTGAAAAATGAATTTTATATTTTTCAAAAATCTCTCTGATATCAAGGAAATCAGAGAACCAATTTTTATAATTTTCTAATTTTTCTTTGATTTATTAGAATTATTTTAGTGGAAATGCTAGAAAATACATTTTTTTAATTTTAAAATTACCATAGGGCTTTAAAATTTAATATCTCATCATAGAGACTTAAGAAAAATATGGGGTTTGTTCCTAAGTGATTAAAATTCAAAATGTGACATTTTGGTGAATTTTATTATTTTTGTGATTTTTATTATTTTTTAATTATTAAAAATATTAAAATAATGCAAAAAATCAACTTTTTTAGAAAATTACAATTTTAATTTTCTTAAATTCCCCTGATATCAGAGAGGCTCCAAAACTAATTTAGTGAATTTTTGAAAATTATTTTGAAAGTTATGGATTTTTTAAGTTTAATTTTGGCTAAATGGCTTAATCAACCCATTTAATAAGGCTAACCAAGTCTAATTGACTTCAAACTTTTATGGTGGGTTCCTCTGATCCTAAAGGTCAGTGGAGAATTGATTTCAAGTCAATTTGATGTATGATTAGCTCTAATTAATTAAAGCTCCATTTTGGGTGTTTAAGCCAATTAGGGTTACTACAAATGAGTTAACTCAAAAACCATTTTTCCTAAGGTCCTTTAGTCATAAGAAACATCACCAAATTTTTCTAGAATTTATTTCACAATATGCTAATTATTGGAATAAAAATACTCAGAATAGTGACCTAGAATTGAAAAATCAATAACTCATCATAGGGATGGCCTCTGACTTTGGAAAATTCGGGGAATGTTCCCAAATTCAGAGGCTTCAAAAGCCCTATGGTCTCATGTCATGGTGAATTGTATACATGCATGGAGAATTAAAAATGTGCGAAGAGTAAATAAATTATTAAAAATCAAATACTCAATGAAATTAAATGATTTCTTTTCCACATTATTCTCCTCTGTTCACTGAGCAAGAGGGTATTTTTATTTTATTTTTCTGATTTTCTTACACAATGTTATGTATTTTTGAAGTTTAGGGAATTAAATAAATCAAAAAATACCCTAATTTCCTACTTATCCACGCAGCGCCGCGTCAACCTCGGCAGCTCCGAAGCTCCACGCGTCGTCTCCCGATTCGGCGCCGCCATCCGACTCGGCGCTCCGGGGCCCCGCGGTTCACGTACCAACGCGGCTGTCCGGCTCGATCCGGACCGTCCACTCGATACACGCTCGATCCGAGCGGCTCCCGAGTCATCATCTACGGCCGGTGTGCACCCGTGACCGTCAACCTTCTAACCCTAATTTCTCACTCGATTCTCAACGGATTTTCGTGTTCTTATGCTATATGGATTCATCTGGAGGAGACGAACACATCCATACGGTAAACTTGTATTGAAATTGACTCAAATTAAATAGAGAATTTCTGTAAGCTCGGGAAGAAGAGTGAGTCCATACCTTTGCTCGGAGAAGTGAAGCTTCGATCCGAGAGTTGTGTCACCTTCGATTGGGTCCGAGCGAGCTCCAAATGAAGTCCCTTGGCACGGTGAATTGTCTAGGTATGATTTCGACCAAGCCCGATCACAAAGCTTGGAGAGCTGAAAGCAATGGCTGGCCCAGTGAGGGGCTTTTGCTGGTAAACTTCTTCCCTTGGTCGAGTGAAGGTGTAGGACCAATCAATTTGGGAATTGGCCCACTGTGAAGAAGTGTCCTGGTTTTTATGCTTAAATTTGAACTCAAAATTGAGCTCAATTGGAGGAATTGGGTGGAATTCGAGTGGGAATCAAATGCTCTATGTGTGGAGAGTGGTCCGGAATGATTTTGGCGGAGTTTCCTTAAGGTTGGTTCGAGCACCTCTTCCATGGCCGAGAGAGGTGGTGTTTAAATAGGAGAGGCTGGAGGGCCTCCCGGGAGAGTTAGGGCCGGGATCAGTTGCTCTTGGCGAGGGAAGAACAGCTGCAATGGCCACTTGGGCATGGGGCAACTCAGCGAGGAGAATTTCAATGTTGGCTCACATGTGAGCTCTCGGGTGTGGTGTTTTACGGCGATCCGGGCGGGCCGGCGTGCAGGCATGGGTCACCCTCAGGTCCAGGTGGGTCAGGGCTGGAGGTTTGTGCAGTCAATTAGCCATGGACATGTGTAAAGGGCTTGGATTAAAATGGTATGGGGGAGAGACTCATTTTGGGTTGATTTTGGTCAACTCATGTAATTGGGCTTGGTGCACCCACCAGGGACTGATTTGGGCTGAGGGAGGTCGGATGAGTCGGCTAGGAAAGGGTAGTGAAGTCACCATCCATGAATATTTGGATTAATCATGGATTAAGGTGAAGCATTAAAAGGGTTAAAACCTTTTTAAGGGGGTTTAAAAAGAGGCTCCTCCTTTTGCAATTAATGGTATGATGATGTGTAAAGTGAATCCCATGGCTTCATGTGGCTTGTGCATGGCTTGAGGCTTGCTTCGTAGCTTAGGAATGGCTTGGCTTACTTGCATGAGAAAGGGATTTTGGGATTTTTGGCATTTAGGGGTGATTTGTCATGAGGCTTGATTTGGAATCATTTGATGATTGATTTGGGACTTAAGGGATGATATCAATTAATGGGGTGATAAAAAGAATGTCATATGGGCTTTAGCATGAAGTTTGGGCCTTTGAAATTTAGTGAAGATGGGCTTTTAAAATGGTTTAGGGAAGTGGGCTTTTGGATTTTAAAATGGATTTTAGGATGAAAGTTTGGTAAAGGCTTGGGCCAAATAATTGTTGGGTTTGGTTTAGGGGTATGTCATGAATGATTTGAAATGAGTTTGCAATGATTTGGGTTTGGATTGGGTTGAATTTGGACCTCTTTGGTAAATGGGCCAATGTAGGTCAAATTGGGCTAACTTGGGCCAATGTTGGGCTAAGGTTGAAATTGATGTAAAATTAATGTTGGGAAATGTTTATGGGAATGTTTCAAAGAGGTTTTGGCTTTGGTTGGGTTTTGATTTTGGGGTTTGAGCTTATTTGGGTTAGGTTTGGGTTTAGGTCAAAATTGGGTCTTTTGGTTTTGGGTTGAATTTGAGTGGGGTTTGGGTCCAAATTTTGGGCAAATTATGTTAGTTTTTTGTTTGTAGGGATGTTAGGGAAGGTTTAGAAAAGATTTGGGGTTAATTGGAGTTGAATTGGGTTAGTTTGGGCTAAGTTTTGGGTCATGGGTCCAAATTGGGCTTTAAGGTCAAAAGTGAAATTGGATTCAAATGCCAACCAAATTGGGCTTAGATTTGGTCTAGATTGGTGTTGGGGATGTTTAATTGAAGTTTAGAATTGAATTGGACCAGAATTTGGGTCAATTGGATAGGTTTGGTTTGACATTGGGTTCACTTTGGGTTAAAATGGGTCAAATTGGGGATTTTGACAAAAGTGGGGTAAATTGACAAAATTGGCCAATGGTGTAATTGGACAAAATGAAATTGGGATTATTTGGGATTTTCTAGAATTTTCTGGGAATTTTCTGATTTTTTTAGATTTTTGGTTAAGAGGGGCATTTTGGGTATTTGGAGGGTATTGGGGGGTATTTTTGGAATTTTTGGTATTTCTGGCTATGGATGATCAATTTGATTGGTGGGGAAATGTTCGGGATTGGTTTTGAGGATTTTGGGTGATTTTGGAAAATTTTGAAAATTTTGGGTAATTTCAAGGGTTTTGGGTAGGCTAGGCGGGTGTAGGGTCCCCGGGGTCAAAAATTAAAAATTTGGAAAATTGAAGATTGGGTAAATGTAAGTGGAATGAAATCATTTTGGTTGAGCCATGAAGCCATTTTAAGCCTATATGAGCCATGAGAGGACTCATTTGAGGCATTCATTATGTTGTTCCTAACCCTCTTGCTCGAGGTCTTAGGGGTTAAGGACCATCCATGTGAATCACCTTCATGAGTCGAGGAGGTCAAGTTGGGTATGGGTGTGGTTTTAGGAGGTGTGTGAAAGTGTAGTGTATAAGTGTAGTGTGTGTGTAAGTCGGCCCCTTCACCGAGACCGGGACCGCGGGGGAGTCCTAAGGCGAAGAGTCTTATAGGATCACATTCTTTAAACTTCCACATTTGATTTCAACCCTCTAGGTGATTAGGGGTCTACAATCAAGTTTATGGAGTTTGCAGAGGGAGTTAAGAAGTGGTTTGAATTTCTAAGTGGTGGGTCCCGATTCTAATCCTCTAGGATAGTCAAAGGAAAAGCCTAAGGCTAGATCCTAAGTACTAAAAAAGAAGGAGAGAAGACCTCATCAAAAATGAGGTCAACAAATGGACCCCCAATAGGTGTGGTGTGCTAACCAAGCACACCGCGCGTATTAGCGTTGTCCGAAAAGCTCAACAAAACCAACACAGATGTCCAAGTGACAAACTTAGGACGAAGTAGAAGAATTTCCGTTGGGGAGTGTCACGTATATCTCTGAGACTGGAGATTCCTGAACTCTCGCTGGGGAATGGAAAAGGAGGTGAATCCCAAATCACATGATCTGGGGGAATTTCGATTTAGATTTCGTTTTGTTTCAGTTTAAGTTTTGATATGTGAGCTTAGATTTTGAGTTTTAATTTAGATTGAAGTTTTGTTAAAATTAATTTGAAGGGATTTGAACTTGAAATGAAAATTGGAATTTTGTGGTTTTAGATGTAACATCTTGACCTCGAAAGAAAAATTGAATTGATTGGATTGAATCATTACAATGAGGAGAGATCTCGGAGCAATGCGGTATCGGATGTAAAATCCTTAACCCAAGAGTTTGATTTGGTGTGCTTCATTGCAATAGGGAGAGAACCTAAAGCAATGCGGTATCGGATGTAAAATCCTTAACCTCAAAAGTTTGATTTGGTGTGCTTCATTGTAATAGGGAGAGAACCTAAAGCAATGCGGTATCGGATGTAAAATCCTTAACCTCAAAAGTTTGATTTTGATGTATTTCATTGCGATATGGAAAGAACCTAAAGCAATGCAGTCTCGGATGTAAAATCCTCAACCCCAAGAATTTGATTTTGATGTATTTCATTGCGATAGGGAAAGAACCTAAAGCAATGCGATCTCGAATGTAAAATCCTCGACCCTAGGAATTTGATTTTGATGTATTTCATTGCGATAGGGAAAGAACCTAAAGCAATGCGGTATCGGATGTAAAATCCTCGGCCCCAAGAATTTGATTTTGATGTATTTCATTGCGATAAGGAAAGAACCTAAAGCGATGCGGTCTCGGATGTAAAATCCTCGACCCCGAGAATTTGATTTTGTTGTATTTCATTGCGATAAGGAAAGAACCTAAAGCGATGCGGTATCGGATGTAAAATCCTCGACCCCGAGAATTCGATTTTTATGTATTTCATTGCGATAGGGAAAGAACCTAAAGCAATGCGGTATCGAATGTAAAATCCTCGGCCACGAAAGTTTGATTTTGATGTATTTCATTGCGATAGGGAAAGAACCTAAAGCGATGCGGTATCGGATATAAAATCCTCGACCCCAAAAGTTTGATTTTGATGTATTTCATTGCGATAGGGAAAGAACCTCAAAACGATGCGGTATCGGATGTAAAATCCTCGACCCCGAGAATTTGATTTTGATGTATTTCATTGCGATAGGGAAAGAACCTAAAGCAATGCGGTATCGGATGTAAAATCCTCGGCCCCGAAAGTTTGATTTTGATGTATTTCATTGCGATAGGGAAAGAACCTAAAGCAATGCGGTATCGGATGTAAAATCCTCGACCCCAAAATTTGATTTTGATGTATTTCATTGCGATAGGGAAAGAACCTAAAGCGATGCGGTATCGGATGTAAAATCCTCGACCCCGAAATTTGATTTTGATGTATTTCATTGCGATAGGGAAAGAACCTAAAGCAATGCAGTATCAGATGTAAAATCCTCAACCCCAAGAATTTGATTTTTTAAATGGTAATTAATTTTGCAAAGATTTGTAGTGTTGATTTGAAAAGTGTGGAATTTTGGTGTTTCCAGAATTTCATGAAAGTTGTAAAAGATTTTTTGTGGAAAGAAATAGATTATGAGGGAATATGTAGATGCTACATATCCCATTCAAAAGAGTTGATCGAAAGTTGCTGGTTTGGATTGGATACAATTCCTCGCCACTAGATCCGAATCGAAAATCTCGTGGCTCCGTGTCAATGGAATCGACCGCTTCCATCCCAGATAAGGGAGAGAGTAGAACGGATTGGATTTCAGATTTGGAAGGTTGAGTTTGAATTTGATTGAGATTTGATTTAAAATTCGTGTTCATTTTGTTTTTCCTTTAACGATTCAAATTTGCTTTATCGTTCATTTAATGTTCATGTGAATTTGGCGTTCATAATTTTTTTAGATTTTTAAGGAAATTTTTCTTTTAATCTTTTTGGTTCTTTTCTGTTCTTTGTTCGAAGTTCATTTAACTTTAATGGCGTTTCCCAGTCAACTTGCACAAAAGAGGTGAAGGCCAAAAATGTGACATGGTCACTTTCATTCCAATCATGTTGAAGATACATCATACAACTCGATGCGGAATACATCTCATACAATCCATGTAGACTCGAAACGGACTATGTATGATCTTTGTCGATCCATCCAAAAAGGCATACGTCAAAAATCCATGTACGAATAGTGAGGTACATGGTCGATAACATCACCTTCCAAGCCATCCTTGGCAAGGATGTCGTATGGATGTACGTTGGAGGTGTGATATTTTCCATGTAACTCGCGGCTCGTAAGGCCGGAGGCTCTCTGGCTACGGGTACGGTTGGAAGTGGTACGGTGCTTTCTGTCATCCATCCTTACGAAAGTAGCGAGATTCGCTTCATTGGTACTCCCGGTATGCAATGTTTAGCGACATGCTGCTCCGTTTCCCTTTAGTATCATGACGGAACCTACCGGTAAGGGTATCTTTCTTGGCCCTCGGAACTCACATGGGCTGCTATCCGGAGGTCGGATCCGAACATAATATTACACTCGTTCGGAAAAGAAGCGTGCGAGAAGGTCGACAAAGTCGTGGTGGTCATGTGCGGGGTATGCGGTCACCCTTCTTGTAAATGTTAATGATGCGAGCGTTGGGTATGCAATCTGCTGGCAGTACTCTCCATGTTATCATTCTCTTTACCATCCTTTTGATGACTAATGGCATTGGATCTACCTTGCCATGACGGAGTATCCCCGGTGGGTTTCCCTTCCTATCTTCTGCGAAGTTGTAACAGCATCCACATTATATTGTAATTCTCCCTTTCCCTGGCATCCATCTCCGGGGTTCCGAGTAAGTGTTTTCTCTTAGGCGGCCTGCTCGACCCATCCTTTTCAAATCCCGGATGCAGTCCACGATTTGTTATTGTTCGTATTCTGAGAACACGTCTGTATGTAGCTCGAGGCCTTCTAGTATATTGATCCTCCTGCCTCTCATTCTTTCGAAGTATTCAAAAGTTTGCTTCTTGACATTCTGCATTCTTTCTAGCTCTTATTCTAGAATAATCTGCAAATGGCGAGGCCTGGTGACGTACTGTGGGATATATGGCTCAATCCCTTCGCGTTCTCCTGCATACCTCGGCTCCTCGGGGATGGTCTCCGTTGGGACATCCTCCGGGGTTGCTTCTGCAACAAGGTTATGCATTGCGGTGGCTTTATATGGTGGTGTGGTAGCCTTCCTTCTTCGATCTTCTTGAGATTTCCCTGGTCTCTTCGTTATCCTCGGAGCTGGCCTCCTTTCTTCGAGTTCCTGGCGAACCGGTATCCTTGAAGTATATGCACCTGGTAGTAGCTGGTTGCCTCGTCGCGCTCGGTCCGTTGCTAGTTTAGTTAACATCTTGCGGATACGGTGATTTTTATTTCTTCGTCGAGTTCTTTGTGAGAGTAGCTCTTCGTACTTCCGAATTTCTATGGGTGTGGCGGCGACAAGCTTGCCCTCTCGTGTAGCGACTACGGACTTGATTCTCTTGTCCTCCTTAGTGTTTGTTTTCCTTTTCTTCTTCTTTGGGTTCGTGGCTTGGGCCACCCACTTTCATTCTTGTCGGTCGGGCGAGTTCCTCTCGATCAGCTGGGACTCGATCACCTACCTTGTATTGCGGGCTGTCGGTGCGAAGTCGAGTCAATCTCTATTATCACTCCATCTTTCACCCTCTTTTCGTCGAGTGCAAGGCTTACGCCATTTCTAAAGTTCAGGACCAACTGCCCGTTCGACATTTCCCTGCGAAAAGACAAGGAAAAGGATCAGGGGCTTTACTAAGAACAAGAACATTAAGAAAATGTTTATTAGAGACAGAGTTTACTTTTTTTTTCTCTTTTTTTTTTATTATTCCTTTTGTATTTTTAAATTCAACAGGAATGAAGTGGGAAAAGATCGTGAAAAAGATTTTGATTTGGAAGAGAGAACAAGGAAAGCTTTATTATCATGATTTTATTTATTTTAGCACATTTTTTATTATTTTTGGGTTCGGACCCAGTCATAAGTAATTACTTCACCCGTGCTTCTAGGGATGAAAAATCCATTCCTTCGAAACATCAGGTAGCGTAATATTTCTTCAAGTATCGTCCGGTTGATCGGAAGCATATGTCGTTCTCCTTGGCAATTCACTAGGCGATAGGAGCCTCACGAGTAGGCTGCCTCGACCATAAACGGCCCTTCCCGAGTGGGTTCAAATTTTCCTCCTATCTTGCGGTGTGCGAGGATAGGTCTCTTGAACGAGAACTAAGTCACCAACTTTGAAGGTTCTTGGGCGGACCGGTCTGTCATGGGCTTGAACCATCCTAGCTTGGTATAGTTCTAAATTCGCATTGCTTGCTGTAAGTCTTTTCCCTTCCGGGCTTTCCAATTCTTCTAGTCGTAATTTGGCATTCTCTTCGTCGTGATTTTGTTTGCAGCTGCGATTCGAGTGAAGGAAGTTGGACCTCTGAGGGTAACATTGCTTCGGACCCATACACCGGAGCGTAAGGTGTAGCTTGAGTAGGAGTTACGAAGGTTGTCCGGTAGGCCCATAAGGCTTCTAATAACTTCTCGTGCCAATTTCTCTTATTATCGTCCAAAGTTTTCTTTAAAATTTGAACGAGAGTTTTATTAAAAGCCTCGACGAGGCCGTTTGCTCTTGGGTAGTAAATTGTTGAATACCGCGGTCGATTTCGTGTCTCTGACAAAATTGTTGATTTGCGTGCTTCGAATGCGACCCATTATCCGAGATGATCTGCGCGGCACTCCGAAACGGTAGACAACTTGGTTCTTGAAAAACTATAGCACGTGGTGTGCTTTCACTTCTACGAGTGGGACTGCCTGCGCCACTTGGAAAAGTAATGCGTAGCCGCAAGAATGAAGCGGTGTCCTTTTGAAGATGGTGGTTCTATTGGACCCACTATATACGTGCCCTGACATTCAAATGGCCACGACGCAATTGTCGTATGTAGCACATTTGGAGGTTGGTGTAGAACCACTCCGTGCACTTGGCATTGGTGACGGCTCTTGGCGATTTTCATGCGATCGGTCATCATCGAGGGCCGGTAGTACCCTAGTCTTTTAATTTTCATTTTCATCTTCGGACCCGGTGGTGAGCGCCACGGAGTCCTGAATGCACCTCTTTAACAATTTCACGGGCCTCGGACCCGCTTAGGCACATTAGCCACATTTGATCGAAAGACCTTCCGTATAACGTGTTATTTATTAATGCGTAGGACGGCGTTCTTTTCTTGATACGATGGGCTAACGACCTATCGTACGGTAGTTTTCATGTTTGTAGGTAGTTTATTAATGGTTGTCGCTGACCTTACGTGTTTTCTACATCCATTGTTGCAACTAATTCTTCTTCTTTTTCTGATTTATGTATTGTGTACATGTCGGTTGTGATAGGACCTGACGTCCAGTGAGCCGACACTTCCATCGATTCATCTTGCAAGCGAGGCAAATTCTTTTGCGAGCGGGCTAACGCATCTGCTAAAGCGTTTTCTTTTACGAGAATTTTGTAGATCGTCACATTCGGAATCGTTCCAACAAGCTTGTATGGCATCTTGGAAGTATTGCTCGAGTCTTGGCTTTAAAATTCGTATCGTTCGGCGATCTATTGAATTATTAACTGCGAATCCCGTAGATGTTGATGTTTGTTATCCCCATTTGAATAGTTAATTCCATTCATGTTACGAGAGCTTCGTATTACGCTTCGTTGTTTGTACACGGCTACGGTAAGTGGTAGGAGTATCTTAACATCCCCCGCTCACGGTGTTATAAAGATTAGTCGATTCATGCCTTACAGGGCACTATCACTTGCGATTCTTCGTCTTTGTGTGTTGAAGATGCTCCGTCGAAATATAATTCCCAACGTCGATCATCGGGGTCTTCTAAGTTCATTATTTGTTCATCCGGCAAGTCGTCATTGAGAGGAGATTCTGCCGGCAAAGGGTGTCTTTGCGAGAAGTCTGCTAGAACTTGTCCCTTTACGGCACGAAGAGGCACGAAAGTTATATCGAATTGCGATAATATCATTGACCACTGCAAGTACGCGAGAAGCGTTGGACGGGTCATCAAGTATTGCAATGGATTAAATTTCGAGATCAAGTTGACCTTATGAGAAAGCATGTAGTGCCTGAGCTTTTGAGTGGCGAAGATCAGGGCCAAACAATGCTTTTCAATTGTGGGGTACTTTACTTCCGTCGGAAGTAAACGACGGCTTAGGTAGTAAAGAGCATTTTCTTTACCCTCATCATTGACACAGGCTAACGGGGCTCGAGAGAGTCGTCTAAAGCCGCGGTATAAAGTATCAACGGTCTACACGAGGCCGAGGTGCTAAGACGGGAGGTGTCATTAAATATTGTTTAATGTCCTCGAAGGCCCTACGACATTTCTCTTCCCAAATAAATTTGGCGTCCTTTTTAACTAATGCGAGAAAGGCTGACACCTACACGACAAGTTCGAGATAAAGCGTCGAAGATATGCCAACTTCCCTTGAAAAGATCGTAGTTGTTTTAAGGTTACGGGAGGTGGCATTTCTAAGATAGCTTTAATCTTTTCGGGTCGATTTCAATTCCACGATGTCGGACAACGAATCCTAAGAATTTCTCGGAGGTAACGTCGAAGGCGCATTTAAGGGATTCATCTTAAGGTTAAATTGTCTTAATCGTTCGAAAACAATTCTCAAATCATACGAGTGGTTTTCCTTTACTTTGCTTTTGATGACCACATCATCCATGTAGCATTCGACTTGATTGTGGATGAGATCATAAAAAATTCTTGTCATCGCTCTACGGTAGGTTGCTCCTGCGTTCTTCGATCCGAATGGCATCATCTGTGTAGCAATATACTCCGATCGGCGTTCTAAATGTTGTAAGTTTTCATCTTCAGGAGCCATTTTTATCCGGTTGTATCTCGAAGATCCATCCATGAATGAGAATATTTCTTGTGTTGAAGCAATGTCGATCATTAATTCTGGGATTGGTAGAGGGAATTCATCTTTCGGACATGCCTTGTTTAAATCTCTGAAATCCACACAAATTCTGATCTTACCATTTTTATTCCTGACTTGTACCACATTGGCTAACCAAGTCGGGTATTGTTCTTCACGGACAAATTTAGCGTCTATTAGCTTTTTAATTTCAGCTATGACTTGTTGTTCGATTTCTAGACGCATTCTTCCGGAACCTTGTACGTTGGAGCGAAGTAGGATCCACTCTAGCTTATGGTTGCGACCTCTGGAGCTAATCCTGGCATCCCATCGTAGCTCCAAGCAAAACAATCTTTAAATTCCATTAATAACTTGATTATTTCTTCGGAGTCTTCTTTATTGAGTAAGGAGCTAACAAAGGTAGGTCTAGGCTCTTCGCTAGTACCTAAGTTAACTTCTGTTAACTCATCTATTGTAGATTTGATTTCTTCTTCGAACTCTCGTGGAGCGTTTCCAATTTGTAAATCTTCAAGTTCTTCTGTAGCTTCCATGCAGTTTTCATTAGAATCGCAAGTGACAACCAAGCAAAATTCAGTATCGTCAACTGATCCTACTCTGCCGAATCCGAGACCATGCTTTGAATTGGGTGGACGACCGGAGTTATTCCATAATTTTTCAAAATGTTGTGATTGACCTTTTGTCCATTGTCGAGGTAATAAACCACACTGAATTAAATTTTGAACACAGTGAGAGTACCACTCAACAGGTAATTCCATTAATTCTGATGAAGTAGCATCTTGAGTGTACATTATTTTCGGTTTTGGAGGAAGGAGCACCACGGTAGAATTTGATGGGCTTTGCACCGCCGCTACGTACCTCTTTGACCACCATACCCTCGATCTTATTAGAATGGATCGGGGTCAGGGTCATAGTATGTACATAGTGGTTAATCTTCTCGTACATCGATTTATATTCCTCGTTCTTTTCATCTTCGAGAGAGATCCTGAATTGTGGCTTCTTCCGACTTATTGTTCGTTGCTTCTTGCTTGATTTCTTTTTCTTCTTCGAGCTTGTCTTCCCGATCAACATTGATGGGTGGTTTCCTCTGTCCAGCTGTCCCTAACGTCTACTGCCACGACCTCGTCCCGGCCTCGACCTCGGATGTGAGTTGTGGAGAAACCTTCACCATCTCGTCGTAAGGGAGCGGTGAGTGAGCTGTTGGACTAGAACTTCGGGTTCTTCGTCGTCCAGAACTTCCTTTGCTTCATTCGTTATGGTATCTGCTGGAGAAGATTGTTTTCTTCGGAGGTGCGTAATAAGCTGCATCTTCATGGATTCCAATTTCATGTACGGAGAATGGTTGTAAGTCACCTTTGATGCCTTTGTTCCCCTCCATCGTAGTATTTGATGCAGCGATGTAGAGATGATGGTACCATCCGGTTTTCATGTATCCATGGTCGGCCCGGTAGAGCGTTGAATGACGTTTACGAATCAATTATGTGAAATTTCGCGGTTGTCTTTGCTAAGTCACCGGTCTTCATTAAGCGGTGTTATTGATCCGAGGGCTCTTTCTCCTTTACGGTTGAATCCTCTTAATAACATTTTGTTCGCTTCGAGCTCGCGAGCATTAATTTCCAAGTATGCTAGCGTTCGAAGATTCATTATATTGATTGATGCTCCTGGATCCACCAATACTGCGGAGAGTGTAAACTTCCCGATTATAACGCGAAATGTACAACGGTCGGTTGTGGTCTGTCGTCCCAAGTAGTAGGTCATTGTACGTGAAGGTAACACCTCGTTGTTCCTTTAATGAGCAAACCTCATCTAAGGAATCTCCGGTCATTTGAGCTAAGCAAATTTACTGGATCAAGTAAGGCCTTGATCAGAGCTTCTCTCATCTCCTTTGATAAGATGAGAGCGTCGTAGATGCTCAGTTTGGTTGGTAGTTTCCTAAGATGGGCTAGCATGTTGTAGTCCACTTTATTTTCATGTGTCTCGATTTCTTCCCGAATGGGTATTTCTTCTGCCGGGGTTGGTTCTTCTCGAACAACCACACCTTTCCTTTGTCCTTTGAACCCATTCTCGGAGGTAGAACTCTTCCACTTCCTAAGTTGACTTCGTGATTTCTTCCGAATCTAGTATTGAGTTTCTTGGTGTCTCCTTCGAATCGGAATGACGGGTTCTTCGGATTAGCTTCGGAGTGCGAAGGTTCTAACTCTATTGTAGTTGGAGCTCCTCGAAACTCGCAAATAGATTCGTTGCTTGTTGAACTCTCGTAGCCTCCTTGGTGGATGTCTTCTTTGTCATTGTGATCGTCAAGATTGTGTATGATTTGAGAATTGTTATTTGTATCGGAATCGACGTCCGTATTAGGTTGGTTGTCGCTAGTCACGTAATCATTAGAAACAGTCAAAACGTAGCCAACGCCATAACCCTTATCATTATAAGATCCCACCGGAGTGAGCGAATAATCATACGAGTCGAGAGGTTCGAGGGATTTCTCCCCAGAATCGGAAACAACTATCCTAGGATAAGCGGCCCCTAGTCCAGCCTCGGGAGCCTCAGTCTTTTCTTCTTCATCAATTTTCTTCTTTTCTTCAATCGTCTCTTGTTGAGGTGGTTCTTCTATCGCAAGTGATAGTGCCGACTTGACAGGTTTCAAACTCTGAATTGAGGCTCGCACCGAAGTGGTTTGGATGCGATCTAAAATCTTCTTCGAAGACTTCGTCCAAGCGGTAGTCCATCCATCATCACTCGCATAGGGATCTATCGAAACAATGAGATCCGTCGAGATAACATTGACAGAACCTCCTTTCTGGGGTTCCTTCATGTATTCCTTCGGGATTGTTATGTTCCCTTTTCGAAGATTTTCGTTGAGCCAACTTTTGAAGGTAATACAATCTTCTATCTTGTGTCCAAGCATCCAGTGGTAGGGCAAAAGTTGGGATCACCTTTCTTGTCGACTTCTTCTGGTTTCTTAAGCTCTAGCAGTTGGAAATCCGGAGTCTTCATCGAGCTTGCGGAACATTTTCGACAGCTTGCCTCATTCTTGAATGGATACTCCTACTCGAAGCTCCCTTAACGTACGTTGTGGACGAGGCGGTTGTTCATCTTGTTGAGATGAGCGATAGTCTAGGTCGGGGTTGTTGGTAATTCTGTTGAGGTTGTTGATAAATTTGTTGCGGCCGTTCTGGCGGTATTTATATTGGCTGCTTGCCTTTATCGACTGCTGCGATGATCCCGGACTTCTTTTCAAAAGTTTTCACGGGCTTCTGTTTATCTGTTTTGTCGGTGAAACTTAATTGCTTCGCCTCCTCTTGCAAGCTTCCGGCCTTACTTAACAACTTCTCGAAAGTCTTAATAGTAAATCCCTTGAGGAGAAGTGCTATCGGGCCATGAATGCTCTTAAGTAAAATGCCGACTGCATGTTGTTCTTGTAGCTGTGGCTCACACTTCATACTTAGATTCCTCCATCGAAGTATGTAGTCCACCAAAGTTTCGTTCGGCTTCTGCTTCTCTACCACTAAATCACATATAATGATGTGGTGCTGAGCTCCGACAAATTGCTTGATGAAGAGGTTCTCTAATTCTGAAAATGTCTTCACCGAACCGTTCAGTAATTCCGCATACCAATCAAAGGCGATCCACGACGAATGCTCGACAAATTGTCGGAAGAGTAAAGCATCACTTCCGCCGGCATTGCAACAATCGGCACGAAAATGTGCAACATCTTCGCTGAGGGTTCCGGTTCCATCAAAGGTCTTGAACAGAGGTGGTACGAAGCCTTTCGGATATTGGACAGCGTTGAATTCTTCGGGGTAAGGTCTACCCATCCGAATGGATGTCCCGCTCTTTGATTGTGCCAAGGCTTCTCGCACCTGCTGTTCCACCATGCTCTTGATATCCTTTTCCAGAATCATGCTTTGTATTGCATCCTTTTTTAATTGATCATCCCCGTTGATGGATGTAATCTCCTTTCCTCTCGTCTACAATGTGAATAACTTCGGGGTGTTTCTCTTTGGGGTTGAACTCGACTGCGGAGAGTGGCTAGAGGCTGCAGCCATCTCTTCCATTCTTTTTGCCAATTGAGAGATTGTATCGTCTTTTTCTCGAATTTGTGCTCTTAACGCTTCGGTTCATCTCTTTCCGCGTACTGCAGAAGCACCTTGCGAAGGCGACGATGCTCGTGTCTCAACCATGTTGATCTCCACATATTCGTCATCCATGAACTCGGACGAGTCAACTTCATCTCCAAACTTTTCTTCTCTTTCTCTTGCTAATCGTTGAATGTCGGTTCTTAGCTTTTCCATAGCGTCTTCCAATGGTCTTTTTAGTGCGTTTTCACAGTTATCATGCGATGGCTGTCGGGTTTCCTTTTTGGGAGTCCCCTTCATTGCAGTGGCGCTTTCTTTGGACTCAAGTCTCCTGACAAGACTTTCCTTCTCAGGTCGCTGTTTCGGTCGTAATTGGCCGGTAGTGGGACGCCATACCATCCTTCTAGCGACGGAAGGCCTAGGACCGGATGGTCCGTCGGTCGAATCTTTGGAAGGTCGTATCCTCCCGATCCGTAAACCTGAAACAACAACGGGTGGACTAGCCTTCATCTTCTTATTCGGCTTTTCGCGGCGATAGCGGAGTTCTACTCGCGGCCCGAGACGGGATTTGGCCGGCACCCGCCCTATCCTTCTTAAAATCTCTGATACAGGGAAATTTTCTTTCTTTGCTAACTTCTCTATCACGGTCTGCAGTCGAGCAAATGACGTAATTCTATCCCTTTTCTTACGGTTGTCGTTGTAATATGCGGGCTGAGGCAATGCAGAAGCAATCTTGCGGACATTTTCCTCGTCCTCTGCGGCGGAGAGGGGATGGAACCTACTTCCTCCTAAAAGTGGTATGAATTCAGGCAGCGGTGTATACTCGGGCAATTCTGGGATTTCCTCCAGGAAAGCAACTTCAGCAGCTCTTGCTTCTCTAGCAATTCTTCTACTTCTGTTCCTCCTCTGAGTCCGTGTCAGTGGTGGAATTCTCGAGCCGGACCCGATCTCGAAAACGGAAGGTCTCACGGGAAGATCCGTACCCTCCACGGAGTTCATCACGGTTCGAATTTCCTTCCCCTTTAGTACGGCGAAGCCGGGGTAGGTGCGAGAGACAACTAGACCGGTGGGAGTAGCAACAACGGTCCTTCGCGAACAACGAGTACTCCTCTCGGTTGGAATCTTTTGCGAGAGGAGGGAATTCATGAGTTGACTTGAGGTTAAACTCAATCAACGGCTTCTCGATTTCCGGTACTTTGCTTGTGAGTGAAAAGAGAGTGACGTCGGGGATTTTGATGTCGGTGTCCCCGAATCCTTGTCCGAATCGAATGATTCCATTATTAGGCGATTCGTCCTTGAAAACGACCGAGTCCGGTCCGTCGACGAAGGAGAAGATCAGTTTTGGGACTTCCATTTCTGCAGGGCAGATTCCAAGTGTTAGTCCCCGAATCGTGCTTCTTCTTGTCGTAAAACTTATGACGAAAAAGAAAGAGTCCGAACACATTTCCGTTTATCTTAATGTATTTGTGGTATTAAAAGAAAATTTATTTAGATAATTGTTTTTCAAAAAGATTTGTTCGTTAAGACGAAGAATTATTAAAAGAAGGAGAGTTGTAGGAAGGGTAAAGGAATTGATTAGGAACTGGAAAAGGAAGAGAAAGTCTTGTAGAAACTTCTCGACCCGCAAGACCGCTCCTAAACTAATACCTATTGGGGTCCACCCCACCTCGGAAATGAGGTAAAAGGATCTCGGAACCTCTCCGTTTAGGGGTGTCTAAACAGTGGCTCCTAATTCCGAGAGGATGTTGGCTATACTCGTTCAAGGTAGAAATGAACATAGTATTCCAACGGAAAGAATGGTAGTTTGATCCACTAAGGACATGGATACACTACCGATTTTTAAAAGCAGAACTATCTGATTAAAAATGGAGAGAGGAATTCTTCCCCAGTGGAGTCGCCAGAAAATTTGTCGGCATATTTTTAGGTTAGGTGTTTTATTTTGAAAAGGGGTCGCCTAACAGAAATTGTCGGCGAATTTTAGATTTTAAATTTAATTTAAATATATATATAGTTTAAAAGATAACATTTGATTTTTTGAAAGTAATTTTAAGTTTAAAAGTTTTAAGATATGAAATCAAACCGATTTCACATCCCAAATAGTTTATATAAACGAGCACCGCACCACAAGCCGTGTATCTATCCCGAAGAATAGACACCGTTGCTTGATGATGGGGCTCGATTAAATAAACTAGGAGATTTATGACATCCGTTTGGTCCGCAAACCAATTTTATAAGCCGACAAGTTCCTCGCTTAATATAAATGAATTAAACAGGGTTTATATTACCTGGGTTCTTAAAATTCCCTATAAGGGCAAGCCCCTATAGTTAATTACATCTTAAGTGACAAGAATCACCTAAGAAAACTCTCGATAATAATCAGTAGTTCTGCTCTCAAGAATTTCAAAGTTTAAGTTTTCAAGGGATTGAATTTTGGAATTTCAATAGGGAATGGATCAAATTTGGAACATTTTATTTTTGGGAATTCAAAGGAAGAAAGGTAGGAGAAATCACAGATTCGAAGCGAACTTCGGTAATTTCCCGTCTATCCTATTGTTTGGCTTGAATTTAGGAATGCCCTAGTGTTTATTTAGTGTTTCAATCTTGCCAATTTTTAATTAATTAGGACTTATATTCGTATGATGCGATCACACAAATAGCCTTGAAGATGTGAGGGTTTATGTCGTACCAAACGACTACCTCGGAGTCCTAAGACCAGTTAGGGCTTAATTTACATGACATGATCATGCAAATGCCTAACGAAGAGTTGAGGATTTATGTTGCACTAGGCAAACTACCTCGAAATCCTATGGCTTGGTTATTTAATTCTAAGAAAGTTTTGTTGATGTAGATTCCAGTTTTGCTGATGACGATGGCCGTGCTGCCCACCATGCTCCGAGCTCCTTTTTGCAGAGGTTTAGTTTTAGAAGTCATAAATCAGGAGATGAGAGAAGTGTTCTGGTTTAGAGAAAGTCTTAGTTTCCAAGTGTTTTTATGTTTTAATTAAAACAAATCTTAAAGTTGATTATAACAACACCAGGTTAAGATCCCACGGTTCCATCCTTCCGGCATCGTTATTTTTATCGGATTCACTTAGTCCGGATGAATTTGCTAAACTCAACTAAATGAGTTCCACACTTTCATTTGGACCGTGGGAAATCCCGTTAGCAACACGTAGGTTACATCATCCGAGGTATTCCCGATCATCCAACAAGACGTTTTAATTCAGTTGTAGTTGTAGTTTTGTTGTTTTGTTTGTGATTAAATTTTGAGTTGTTTTATATTCTAAAATGTTGTGGCAGTGAATTTTATCTTGTAATGACTTTTAATTTAGTTTTGGTTTCAGTTTTAGGGACTATCCTAAAGGTGTGGGTTTTCATGCAACAGTTGTTTATCATGCAAGAAAAGTAAGTGCGATGCGATTAAGTAAATTACAATAAGTAAATTGCAATAGAATAAAAGCGTACCTGGAGGGTCTTCCCGTCATCCCAAGCTGCACTTAAACACAATTTAGAATATTTAAGCATTTAAAGCAAGTTCTTAGGTAAAGCTAAGGGAAGGGGTATGGTTTTCTACCAAGTTCCTAATCCTATAGCTAGTCACCTCCTATGACGTTTAGGTTCTTGTATTTTGGTTTAAGGACGATTTTCTTCATCAAAGAACAATTAAGTTCAATTGTTCTTATAAACATCCTATCATATCGAGGAAGTGCTTAAGACGAATCTTAAACATCTTTTCAATATTTCTAGGATTATTTTAAGTCCAAGAGAATTTAATTATACAAATGAATTAATCGTCCAGGAGTTCAAGTTTTGTTATCTTGCTCAGTGAACTAGAACATCTGAATATCCTATAAGTGAAGTAACACTTCACTTAATACTCCGTTTAGGAGTTATGAAAACAAGAGCTTTTGAGGGCACGTTAATGTTCAAGTGATTTGTGATTTGATTTAATTTTAATTAATGGGTTTAAGTTTGGAATAGTGTTCAAGTTGTTTTAGATTTATTTTTGAATTCTTTATGCCTTAGGTGATGTTATTTTTTAATTCAATTTAATTTAATTTAATTTGGTTTAGTTTTAATTTTAATTTAATTCATTTAATTTAATTTAATTTTAATTTTAACTTGATTTTATTTTAATTTAATTTAATATGTTTTAATTTGATTTAATTTAATTTAATTTAATTTAATTTAATTTAATTTAATTTAATTTAATTTAATTTAATATGTTTTAATTTAATTTAATTTAATTTAATTTAATTTAATTTGATTTAATTTAAATTTTAATTTTAATTTAATATTTTATTATTATTTTTTTTATGTTTTAAAGATGATTTAATTTAATTGTTAAAGTATTAATTTAATTGAAATTTTAAAAGGATTTAATTTAAATAATTTAACTTTAATTTAATTTAATGATTAAGTCTCTTAGCATTTTAAATTTTAAATTTGGATTATCATTTTAATTAAGAATTAAATATTATTGAGGTGATTAATTTAGGGATTCTTAAATTAGAGAACAAATCTCTTCCTAATAATATCCCTATTTTAATAATTCCAATTTTATTATTCTTCCAAATTTAATTAATTACTTAATTAATGTTTATCTTAATTATTTTCAAATTTTTTAGTAGGTTTCTACCCTTTAATTATTTAAATTTCAATCATCCAAATCAGATTAGGATCAAACATTTTACTCTTTCATTTTATTAAGCCTAAAGTTTTAATTAAGGGTTAAAATTTTAATTACCATTTTGCCCTTCAAGCTTAATAATTTCATAACTCACTAAATTGAGCTCAAATGAATTTGAAATTTTTATGTGACTTCACTCATATATCAATAAAGACATTAGAGGAGAAAATGTGATTTTTCTCTATTTAATTTATTTATGTAATTATTTTTGGTGGAAAATAGGGATTTCCAAGGAAAATTTAATAATATGACCAAGAGAAAGTTTCTATTCTTAAGAAAATTATGAGACATTTCTAATGACCAGAGTACCACTTGGACCAATTTTGGTGATTTTTTGAATTATATCCTTTTTATTATAATTATTTTGAGTTTTCGAGTATTAATTAATTTAAAAAAAAATAAAGGTTGAAAAATGAATTTTATATTTTTCAAAAATCTCTCTAATATCAAGGAAATTAGAGAACCAATTTTTATAATTTTCTGATTTTTCTTTGATTTATTAGAATTATTTTAGTGGAAATGCTAGAAAATACATTTTTTTTAATTTTAAAATTACCTTAGGGCTTTAAAATTTAATATCTCATCATAGAGACTTAAGAAAAATATAGGGTTTGTTCCTAAGTGATTAAAATTCAAAATGTGACATTTTGGTGAATTTTATTATTTTTGTGATTTTTATTATTTTTTAATTATTAAAAATATTAAAATAATGCAAAAAATCAACTTTTTTAGAAAATTGTAATTTTAATTTTCTTAAATTCCCCTGATATCAGAGAGGCTCCAAAACCAATTTAGTGAATTTTTTAAAAGTATTTTGAAAGTTATGAATTTTTTAAGTTTAATTTTGGCTAAATGGCTTAATCAACCCATTTGATAAGGCTAACCAAGTCCAATTGACTTCAAACTTTTATGGTGGGTTCCTCTGATCCTAAAGGTCAGTGAAGAATTGATTTCAAGTCAATTTGATGTATGATTAGCTCTAATTAATTAAAGCTCCATTTTGGGTGTTTAAGCCAATTAGGGTTACTACAAATGAGTTAACTCAAAAACCATTTTTCCTAAGGTCCTCTGGTCATAAGAAACATCACCAAATTTTTCTAGAATTTATTTCACAATATGCTAATTATTGGAATTAAAATACTCAGAATAGTGACCTAGAATTGAAAAATCAATAACTCATCATAGGGATGGCCTCTGACTTTGGAAAATTCAGGGACTGTTCCCAAATTCAGAGGCTTCAAAAGCCCTATGGTCTCATGCCATGGTGAATTGTATACATGCATGGAGAATTGAAAATGTGCAGAGAGTAAATAAATTATTAAAAATCAAATAATTAATGAAATTAAATGATTTCTTTTCCACATTATTCTCCTCTGTTCACTGAGCAAGAGGGTATTTTTATTTTATTTTTCTGATTTTCCTACACAAAGTTTTGTATTTTTGAAGTTTAGGGAATTAAATAAATCAAAAAATACCCTAATTTCCTACTTATCCACGCGGCGCCGCGTCAACCTCGTCAGCTCCGAAGCTCCACGCGTCGTCTCCTGATTCGACGCCGCCATCCGACTCAGCGCTCCAAGGCCCCGCGGTTCACGTACCAACGCGCTGTCCGGCTCAATCCAGACCGTCCACTCGATACACGCTCGATCCGACGGCTCCCATCCACCGTCTACGGCCGGTGTGCACTCGTGACCGTCAACCTTCTAACCCTAATTTCTCACTCGATTCTCAACGGATTTTCGTGTTCTTATGCTCTATGGATTCGTCTTGAGGAGACGAACACATCCATATGGTAAACATGTATTGAAATTGACTCAAATTAAATAGAGAATCTCTGTAAGCTCGGGAAGAAGAGTGAGTCCATACCTTTGCTCGCAGAAGTGAAGCTTCGATCCGAGAGTTGTGTCACCTTTGATTGGGTCCAAGCGAGCTCCGGATGAAGTCCCTTGGCCCGGTGAATTGTCCAGGTATGATTTCGACCAAGCCCGATCACAAAGCTTGGAGGTCGAAAGCAATGCGCTGGCACAGTGAGGGGGCTTTGCTTGGTAAACTTCTTCCCTTGGTCTGGTGAAGGTGTAGGACCAATCAATTTGGGGATTGGCCCACTGTGAAGAAGTGTCCTGGTTTTTATGCTTAAATTTGAACTCAAAATTGAGCTCAGCTGGAGGGAATTGGGGCTGGAATTCAGTGGGAATCAAATGCTCTATGTGTGGAGAGTGGTCTGGAATGATTTTGGCAGAGTTTCCTTAAGGTTGGTTCAACACCTCTTCCATGGCTGAGAGAGATGGTGTTTAAATAGGAGAGGCTCGGAGGGCCTCCGCGGGGAGTTAGGGATCAGGATCGACTGCTCTTGGCAAGGGAAGAACAACTGCAATGGCCACTTGGGCATGGGGCAGCCGAGCAAGGGAGAATTTCAATGTTGGCTCACATGTGAGCTCTCGGGTGTGGTGTTTTCTGGCGATCCAGGCGGCTGGCCGGCAGGCATGGGTCACCCTCAGGTCCAGGTGGGTCAGGGCTGGAGGTTTGTGCAGTCAATTAGCCATGGACATGTGTAAAGGGCTTGGATTAAAATGGTATGGGGGAGAGACTCATTTTGGGTTGATTTTGGTCAACTCATGTAATTGGGCTTGGTGCACCCACCAAGGGACCGATTTGGGCTGAGGGAGGTCGGATGAGTCGGCTAGGAAAGGGTAGTGAAGTCACCATCCATGAATATTTGGATTAATCATGGATTAAGGTGAAGCATTAAAAGGGTTAAAACATTTTTAAGGGGGGTTTAAAAAGAGGCTCTTCCTTTTGCAATTAATGGTATGATGATGTGTAAAGTGAATCCCATGGCTTCATGTGGCTTGTGCATGGCTTCAAGGCTTGCTCATGGCTTGGGAATGGCTTGGCTTACTTGCATGAGAAAGGGATTTTGGGATTTTTGGCATTTAGGGGTGATTTGTCATGAGGCTTGATTTGGAATCATTTGATGATTGATTTGGGACTTAAGGGATGATATCAATTAATGGGGTGATGAAAAGAATGTCATATGGGCTTTAGCATGAAGTTTGGGCCTTTGAAATTTAGTGAAGATGGGCTTTTAAAATGGTTTAGGGAAGTGGGCTTTTGGATTTTAAAATGGATTTTAGGATGAAAGTTTGGTAAAGGCTTGGGCCAAATAATTGTTGGGTTTGGTTTAGGGGTATGTCATGAATGATTTGAAATGAGTTTGGAATGATTTGGGTTTGAATTGGGTTGAATTTGGACCTCTTTGGTAAATGTGCCAATGTAGGTCAAATTGGGCTAACTTGGGCCAATGTTGGGATAAGGTTGAAATTGATGTAAAATTAATGTTGGGAAATGTTTATGGGAATGTTTCAAAGAGGTTTTGGCTTTGGTTGGGTTTTGATTTTGGGGTTTGAGCTTATTTGGGTTAGGTTTGGGTTTAGGTCAAAATTGGGTCTTTTGGTTTTGGGTTGAATTTGAGTGGGGTTTGGGTCCAAATTTTGGGCAAATTATGTTATTTTTTTGTTTGTAGGGATGTTAGGGAAGGTTTAGAAAAGATTTGGGGTTAATTGGAGTTGAATTGGGTTAGTTTGGGCTAAGTTTTGGGTCATGGGTCCAAATTGGGCTTTAAGGTCAAAAGTGAAATTGGATTCAAATGCCAATCAAATTGGGCTTGGATTTGGTCTAGATTGGTGTTGGGGATGTTTAATTGAAGTTTAGAATTGAATTGGACCAGAATTTGGGTCAATTGGATAGGTTTGGTTTGACATTGGGTTAACTTTGGGTTAAAATGGGTCAAATTGGGGATTTTGACAAAAGTGGGGTAAATTGACAAAATTGGCCAATGGGGTAGTTGGACAAAATGAAATTGGGATTATTTTGGATTTTTTGGAATTTTCTGGGAATTTTCTGATCTTTTTAGATTTTTGGTTAAGAGGGGCATTTTGGGTATTTGGAGGGTATTGGGGGGTATTTTTGGAATTTTTGGTATTTCTGGCTATGGATGATCAATTTGATTGGTGGGGAAATGTTTGGGATTGGTTTTGAGGAATTTGGGTGATTTTGGAGAATTTTGAAAAATTTGGGTAATTTCAAGGGTTTTGGGTAGGCTCGGCGGGTGTAGGGTCCCCGGGGTCAAAAATTAAAAATTTGGAAAATTGAAGATTGGGTAAATGTAAGTGGAATGAAATCATTTTGGTTGAGCCATGAAGCCATGTTAAGCCTATATGAGCCATGAGAGGACTCATTTGAGGCATTCACTATGTTGTTCCTAACCCTCTTGCCGAGGGCTTAGGGGTTAAGGACCATCCATGTGGATCACCTTCATGAGTCAGGAGGTCAAGTTGGGTATGGGTGTGGTTTTAGGAGGTGTGTGAAAGTGTAGTGTATAAGTGTAGTGTGTGTGTAAGTCAACCCCTTCACCAGACCATGCCACCCAGGGCAGTCCTAAGGCCAAAGAGTCCTATAGGATCACATCCTTTAAACTTCCACATTTGATTTCAACCCTCTAGGTGATTAGGGGTCTACAATCAAGTTTGTGGAGTTTGCAGAGGGAGTTAAGGAGTGGTTTGAATTTCTAAGTGGTGGGTCCCGATTCTAATCCTCTAGGATAGTCAAAGGAAAAGCCTAAGGCTAGATCCTAAGTACTAAAAAAGAAGGAGAGAAGACCTCATCAAAAATGAGGTCAACACTACCCATGGTGGATACTAGCGCAGTTTCTCCCTTACTGAGTTATATACCTTTTAAGGGAAAGTTAACATTAACCCTTCTCGATTGGTCCGTCGATCGCCTCGGTCAACGTCAATACGTGTAGTGTGCTTGTTTATCACACCACGCCTATTGGGGGTCCATTAGTTGACCTCATTTTTTGTGAGGTCTTTCTTTCCTCTTAGTGATTAGGATCTAGCTATAGGACTTTCCTTTTGACTATCATAGAAGACTAGATATGGAACCCACCTACATAGAAAATTCAAAACCACCTCCTGGCTCTCTTTGAAATTCTATACAAATGGTTATAAACCTCCAACATTTGGAAGGTTAAGACCAACTTGTGAGGATTCAAAGATGAGTTTCTTTAGGGTTTGTAAACCTTAGGAGAACCCTGGTTGGTTTGGTTCATTCGTACACTCACCTGAACCCACCAATTCCCCTTGAACCACTCAAAGCACCCTTTGACTTCTCAAGAAATCTCCTAGGGATGGTCCCAGGCCTTTCCCAACTCCTGTTGGGATTGTTAGGAACAACCTATGGAAGGTTTCAAACTGAACTCTTAGGGAGTTATGAAAATTGATGGAGGCTCTCATTTACTTGAACACTCACAAATGCTACAACTTGCATAGCTTGCATAAACACCAAAATTTATATCACCCACACCTTTATTTGTCTCATAATTAATCGAAATAAAATTAACTTCCAAAATGATTGATCGCCAACCAAAACTTTGATGAAAATTAAATTAACAGATTTTTGATCCGATCATTGACGAAGTTGTCTGAATGACCTCGGATGATGAAACAGACCATGCAAGTGTGTCTGTGACATCGATTTTACCTAGAGAGGATATCAATTTCGCTACAGCATTGCGGGAGAGCTAAAAATGCACGAATTATCAGTTTAGGCCCGATTACTGAAAAAGTGGTCTGAACGACCCTGAACAACCCCGGATGATGAAATGAACTGCACGAATGTGTCCAGAATGTCAATTATAGCTAGAAAGGGCATCCACTTCACTACGAGGACTTGCACGAGATTAAAATACGTTATATTTTTATATTATATAATATATGTATATTTAATATATAATATAATATTTCCATCTAAATCTCATGCAGCTCCCTCTCTCAAAAAGAAAAATAAAATCTGAAGTGTGCCGCTCTCTCCAGGATAATATTCATATGCACATATTCAATAAAAACAAAAAAAATGAAAATGATAAAGAATATGTATATATATATATATAGGCATGCCTCATTTTCCCAATCCTGTTCACACATGGCTACCTCTCTCCCACGCCTTCCTCTCTCTCTCCCACTATGGCCATTAAAAGGTGGCCAAAATGAAAGGGAAAAAAGAGAAGAAAAGAGAAAAGGAGAAGAGCTAACTTTCCATAAAGCCTCCCAAACCATCTGCATCCTTGAGCAAGGTTATGCCCTTTGACCTAAGGAACACAATAACAGCCACGACAGCCGTCGAAAACCACCGCCGCCGCCAGGAAGCCATTTAAAGCTCATGACCACCTTTCAATTTTACAACAAAAAACTCTTCCAAAACTAGGCTAAATTATTAGATTAGCTATTTTATGTCCTTAGGAGACTAAAGTAATCATTTTCCATAATTCCTATGGCTATTAACTCCTCCAAGCGAAGCTGAGTCAACTCCGGTGAACTTCCAACCCGACATGAAAATTACATCAAATCGATGTCGCATGGACTTGGTTACATTCAAGGAAGCCTACTTGTTCAAAACTAATTGAGGACAAACTTTTTAAGCTCAGGTATATGTCTTAAATAAAATGATAATCCCGAACTATCCTTCATTCCAGATAAAAAAATCGATCAAAAAACACCATATGGATGTGATCTACTCTTCGAGCTGAACAAAACGAGCCCAAGAATGCAAAATTTGGTTAAGAATCATAAGAGAAAGAAGCTAAAAAAGTTTCAGCTGTCGGTTTTCCTCTGTGTGCGTCATGACTGTCGGTGTGATGGAGAAGAAAACTGTAGCTTTCTTTTTATTTATTTTTTTAATTCGAGAATATTTCACTTAAATTCAAAATTACATAACCTTTTGTAGAAAACTCGAAAAAATAAATTGAAAAATGCTATGAACTCAGGAAAGTGAGAAGAATTTTCTAAAATTAAAATTACGATTTTTCATCAAGTAAATTTTTTAAAATTAATTTTGAAGTTCTAGAGTATTGAAATCATAAAAATTAAAATATAAATGGAAAAATTATGAAATTTGGCATTAATATTAAATGTCTTTGGAGAAATCTTCTCTGATTTTTTCAAGCCATTCTTAATGTCTCTGTCTCTGTATTTTAATTTTTTGAATGAAATGACCTATTTATTTAAATTAAGAATTAAAAAATTATGAAAATTGCAAAAACTCTTCTTGATTGTATTTTTGGCCATAAAAAGACACTTAAATATTTTAAAACTCTGTTTAACATATTTTTTATATTTAAAACACATTAATTAGAGTTTAGGTTTAATTTAGGCTAGGTTAGCCTAGCCCAAGCTCAATCCAAGTCCAACCTAGCCAATTCTCTTTAAGTCCAATTCAACCTGATTACAAACCTGGTCAGCCAACTCAAAGATTGAGTCAATCACCCAGTAAGTTCAATTTTAGTCATTTAGGGCTTTAGGCTAGCCTGTCTTTAACCCGAGTCTAACCTGAGTAAACTTAACCTTTAGCTGAGTCCAATTTGAATAATTGGACCATTTTAAACTTGAGAATTAAATCATCCTATCATATAATTCAGGTGGAACTTTTTGGGTTATAGGGTCAGTCAACATGAAATTCCATTTAGTTCAATCTACACATTAGGTTCATCATAAACCAAACCTTAATTATTAGGATTAGTCATCCTAATCACTAAGATTAGTTAACCTAAACCTTAGGTTAGTTAACCTTAAACTAATAGGTTTAGTTAGCTTAAAACTTAGGTTAGTTAACCCTAAATCAATATGATTAGTTAACCTAAACCTTAGGTTAGTTAACCCTAAACTAATAGGATTAGTTAACCTAAATCTTAGGTTTGTTAACCCTAAATCATAGGTTAGTTAACCCAAAACCAATAGGATTGGTTAACCATTAATTAAATAAAGGAAACAATATTTTTGAAATGTTGTGAGACTTAGAGATTTATGTGAGAAGAAAGGATTGTGACTCTATGATGAATCTTAAAGCTAGTATATATTTATAAAGTAAAGAGATGTGTCAAATTCTAACTTTAGGAAGATGAGAGTGAAGTTCAAAATTATTAAAGGCTATCCAAATATAATAATCCTCACAAAAAAAAGGAAAAAAAAGAGCAAAAAAAAAAAGAAGAAAAAGGATTGAAAAGCAATCCTAAAAGAAAAGTAAAAATATATGTGTGAGGAAAAGCTTGAGGAGATGCCTAATAAAAAATTGGCTTCACTTGAATCAACTTAAAGGAAGAACTTAGTTGCATTTCTGAATTTGTATTTGAAATATTAGCCTACTTTCTAATAGAGTTTACATAGGTTTCTTCTTCATATATTTCCTTAAAGTGCCATTAATATGACAAATTATAGTTATTCTTGAAATGAATAGGAAACTAGAACTTTTATACTTGACTACGAAATATTCGTATACCTGTAGTTTTGACCTGAGTTACTGAATATCTTTCTATGAATCTTACTATTATATTCATTTAAATAAAAAATTATAGTATTCTTTAGGTGAAAGATCACTACTATGAGTTATATTTGTATGTAGTAAAACGATTACTTGAGGACAAGTAATAATTAAGTTTGGAGGATTTTGATGCACCAAAAATACGTTAGATTATATATATAAATTATACTCATTTTTTGTGATATTACACTTTAAAGGAATGTATTTTTCATGTTTTACTGCAGGTATGATGATTTTAGGTGTTTGGAGCAAAAAGAAGCAAAAAGGAATGAATTCGGAGCAAAAAGAGGCAAAAGGGGAAAAATCAGCCTGCTGGCGCCCTATCCAGCGCTACCGGTGCCCAATTCTAGAGAGTTCAAAATTATTATGGTGGACCAGCACCGATGGCGCCCTATCCAGCCTAGACGATGCTCTATCCAGCGCCGACGGCGCCCAAAGTTGGTGGAGACCAAATTCAATGTATATGAATGATTTTTGAAGGGTTGCTTGAGGAAACTCTTGTGGAATTCGTTTTTAAAATATTTTAAATAGATTTGGACGCCCAAAAAAAGGAGAGAAGAGAGGGAGAGGAGTCTTGGGAGTGTGAGTAAAGTGTGTTAGGTTTTGGAGAGTGAGTGTGTAGGTAAGTAAAGTGTGTAGAAGTCTTGTTTTGTGAGGAATTCTTCTTTAAAGAGTGTAGGAGAAGGAGGAAAGTGAGAGTTTGCTTCTTCCTTACTATTCTAAAGACGGAATTAGGTGTTGTTGTGAAGAGAGAAAATGAATCAAAGGAACTTCAAGGGATTTGCTTGGAGAAGAAATTGAGATAAGTTGTATTTACTTTTAGTGGTTTGTATGACTTTACTTTTATATATAAAATCCATGTTTTGTTATATCTTCCTCATGAATTATGAGTAGTTTACTTTGTCTTTCTCCTTGCCATGAGATGTGATGAAGTGGTGATTTAGATTTCATGTGCCTTTAAATGTTAAGAAATTGTGATGATTTTTCACTTCGTACTTCATTCACTTTTCGATCTGGCCAATTGAATTGTTAAAACCTGTTGTGAAACATCAAATCCGAGAGGACTAAGTGTTCTATAATAAAAGTGGGGAATTCATTCAATGTCCATGAATGATTTACATAGTTCATGGGGGTTGAGTGTAAATAAATAGAGAAATGTGGTTTGATGGACGTCGAATTGGCAATTTTTGAGTGATAGGTTTAAATCTTCAATTTGGTCCTAGAGTTTGGTAACTAAAGCTAGAGTTAAATTTCAGGTGAAGGGAAGTGGGAGCTCTGAAGTGAGAGCCAGTATCCTCCCACCCTAACTATGGATTTAGGGACTAAGCCTATGATTTGCCAATGTTCTTTACATAACTTTGAAGAGGGGGTACTCTAAAGAGGGTAAAGAATATGAATGCTCCTATTTGGCACAATACAAAATTTTATCAATCTATATCATTCACTCATCATAGTATCATTGTAAGGGGAAAGATGCCTTTTCCATATTTGAGCCTTTCATTACAAAACTTTATTTGTGTTAGTTAATTCTGTTAAAAAAAAAATAGAAAGTAACTTTAGTTAACTCAGCCTTTAGTTATAGTTACACTAGCAACTTTAATATTTCCTGAACTTGCATTGCAAATTGAGTATTGGATTTCATTCCTATATTATATTTTGAGTAGTTCCAACCTTCCTTGTGGGATCAATAACAAGGACTCTATTAGAGCACAGTATTACTTGAACAATAAGTATAATTATTTATATGAGTGATTGCTTAATTATTAAATTGATCTTACTGTGAAACTGAATTGAATATACCTTTGAGAATTAACACTTTTAGCAGCGACCGGTCAATAAGCTTAAAACCTGATGAATATTTTGAATGAATAAATCAAGAGAAGAGATGATATTTCTAAAAATTCTAGAGTTCATTTCTCTCTAAATAAAATGAGTAGAAATATGAACCAAAAAAAAGTATCTCTTTGCAAGATTTAAGTTTGAATTGAAAGACAAGTTTGGTTTCATCATATTAATGAAGCTTCTAAAGCATACCATAGTACAGTGAGTATAACTTTGACCAACCTAACGAGGCAATTTTGCATATTCCCTTCTCAAATTTGAAAACTTTAAATATATAATCAGAAAATAAAGCGTTGCACACCGAGCTCCAATTCAAATAAATGTAAATATTATTTTTGTAATAATGAAGTTATTGATTTTTCCATTGCTAGTTCAATATAAGATCCCAATATCATTATCATTATGGTAAAATCTCAAGGATAATTTAATAAAGAACCAAGATTAAATACCAAAAAATTCTAGGTAAAGTAGAAGTTTTCCTGGTCATATCTTTTTTAAAACAACAAACTACTAGTTTGGAGCAAAGAAAGAGCACACTCTTGTAGTATGCTTGCTAAAACAAAGTAAATGAAAAAAAAACATCATGGAGCAAATAATAAATGATGAAAGTTACAGCTCATAATAAAGTTACCTATAGCAATGTATCTTTTCAAAATAGAATGGGATAAAACACATTCAAAGAAAAGATGTTTATGAGTTTCACTTTTAGCTAAACAAAAAATATAATCTTTATTAATAGATATACCCTTAAAGATAAAAACATCACTTATTTTGAGGCCTTCCATCATAATTTACAGGCAAAAGAAGCAGATCTTATAGAGTGACCTTTAAACTAAGTTATTTCCTCTAACCAAAAACCACTTCTAGGAACCAAATTAACTTCCAGGAACCATTATCAACCACTTCTATGATTTTAATACATGGAGAAGAATCAAACTATTGGAAAATAAAATTTCCAAAATTTTCTAGTGATGAATAATCTTCAAGCTAAGGATCAAAGAAGAAAAATAAATTACTATTGAGGATGACTTGAAAACTGTTTGCACTTTTTAATTTAAATACAATATGAGTTAAAGCTTTCCAAAAAAGACAAATCTTGTTTTCTTAACCAGAGAGAACCATAGTGCTCATAATAGCAAGAGGCTAAAAGACTATTTGAATTGTAATGCCTCCAAATGATTTTAGATTTATACAAGAGATTTATGCAATCCAAAATAGGCAAAATCCAAACCACCATATTGCATAGGCTTAGTAGAATATACCAAGCAATAGTTTGAAGCTTATTAGAATTGCCACCATTAAAAAAGAAATCATTACACAAAGAAGTAATGTTTTTCCTTAGTCCTTTAGAAATACTGACTTCTAAATAAACAATGCAAAAACTCAAATTCGTAGTTTTGTGAAAGTGTAATCTTCTGACAAATGAAAAGACTTTTAATTTCTAAGAGAAAATCCGAGATAAGAATATGTTTAAAAGCTTTGGCAATTAACAACTATAAGCTTGGAGCTTGATAACAACTTCTAGATATTTCCAGAGAGGAACTTTAAGAGCAAACCTACTGATCTCACAATATGATGTTGGGTAGTTGAATCAATAGATTTAGCAAAATATATAGCATGTTTAGATGAATTAACGCTCAAATCAGAGGCTTTTTAGAACTATAAAATGAACTTGCATGAAAGCTCTATAATAGAGCTAATCACAACATCTCCAAAAGATCAAAAAATCCCTTAAAAGAAAATGGGGATGCAAAATGTGTATAGAAAAATGTATATTTCGATACATACAACCTAATTCTTATGTGTCAAATTGGGGCATTTACATACACAGAACTCAAATCTTATTTATTTAGATGTCTAAAACCTAAACTTTAATGTAAAATATTTGTACCACTCATTTCTTTCATATCAGAAAAAAAAAATAACAACGATTGATGATCACAGAAAATTCATTTAGAAATTCTTATATATTTTTTGATGAAATTGCACTTTAAAGAAATGTATTTTTTTATTTTACTGCAGGAATGAAGATTTATAAGTGATTAAAGCAAAAAGCATGAAATGGAGCGAATTTGGATCAAAAAGGAAGAAATTCATGCAAAATGAACTAAGTCGCCGACGGCGAGATCGAGGCCGCCGACGGCGAGATCGAGGCCGCCGACGGCGAGATCATGAAGAAAATTTCTGAAGGAATTATAACTACCTCGCCGACAGCGAGCCCGAGCCCACCAACAGCGAGATCGTGCGGTTTGAAGACCTTCTAGAAGCCCCGCTGACGGCGAGGTCGTTTCCCGCTGACGGCGAGACAGTTCAAAATGCAAATACTTTAAACCTGGACACTTTTTGAAGAGGTGTTTAAGCACCCCTTGGACCTTTGCCTACCTCTATAAATAGAGGCCGAATTCTAGTGTCTAAGTGTGTCTATTTTAGAGAGTCTGAGTCTATTTTGGTGTATTAAGTGAGTCTGTTGTTAGTCATTAGTGAGTTTCTTTAGTTTATTTGAGTGTTATTTAGAAGTTTGTTGTATTAGAAGGAAAAGTCAAAGGAACTTCAAGGAGTCTGCTTGGGGAGGAAATTAAGATAAGTATCTTTGTTTATTGTTGTTAACTTTAAATGAAATCCATGCTTTGTTTTATTTCCATGCATTCTGAGTAGTTTTCTTAGTCTTTCTCCTTGTTCATGAAAATTATGCAAATTGATGAAATTAAATAGAAGTACCTAATATATTAAAATAAATTGATATAATTTTACTTAAAACTTAATTTACTTTCAATCTGTCCAATTGAGATGTTAAAATATGTTGAATTATCAACTATAGTAAAAATTACATCCAATACTCAGGGAAGTCAAAAGCCTTGGAAGGAGGGTGCAAATAAATAGGGAAATATTATATATTGGACGTAGAATTGGACATTTTAGTGTGACAGACTAAAATATTCAATTTGGTCCTATTGTTTGAGAGATGAAGTGTAGATGTTAGTCCTCGAGTGAGGGAACGTGGGAGCTCGAAGTGGCGACGGTATCCTCCCGACCTAGCCGCAGATTCGATAATCAAACATAGGATTAGTCAATGTTCTTTGCACCTGGACTAAAGGGTAAAGAATAAGAATGCTCCTATTTGTCACAATACAATTTAAGAATTCTATTTAAATTCATCATTCACTTAATTTTCTAAAAACAAGGAGAATGATACTTTTTCTGAATTATTTAAATCAACTTATTTCAAGCATTAGTTTACTTTAGTTTCGTTGTAGTTACTTTAAATTTCTGTTTACTATATTAGTAAGAAATTCCTTTAAATTTAGGCGATAACAAATCCGTTAAAATCTTCCACTGTGGGATCGATAACCGAGGACTCCACTAGAGCCCTGTATTACTTGATACGATACGTATACTTGCGTAGAATCCACATTATACATTAAATCATATATATATATTTAAAGCGGGATCATGTTTTTGGTGTCGTTGCTATAAACATAATTTGCAAACATATTAAAAGTGGGTCAAGTTTTTGGCGCCGTTGCCGGGGAAGTAAAGAAATTATTTACTAGAGTAACGGACTATTTTGTTTTATAAAATTGTATGCGAAAATTTGGAAACGAAAATTTAATACCTTACGATTCAGAATTAGAGCGTACAATTAAAAGAATTAGAAAACAAAAAAGAGAAATTATAAATTTAACACAAATGGCAAATATTCCTGAAAATGAAAATATCAATCAACCAGAGACCATTACGAGATTATGCCAACCCTACATTAGATGAAATTCATTTAACTATTCAAAACCCTGATGTAAGTTGCTAATTCATTTGAACTTAAACCTGCAATTATCCAAATGGTACAAAATAATCAATTTAGTGGTTCTCCTACTGAAGATCCTAATTTACATCTTGCTAGTTTTTTAGAACTATGTGCTACTTTCAAATATGAAGGAGTATCTAACGATGCTATTAGAGTTAGACTTTTTCCTTTTTCTTTAAGGGATGAGGCTAAAATGTGGTTAAATTCGTTAGCACCTGGATCTATTAAAACTTGGAAGAATTATCACAAAAATTTCTATCTAAATATTTTCCACCATCTAAAACTGCTAAGCTTAGAAATGATATAACTTCTTTTAGTCAGTTTGATGGAGAGTCAATATATGAAGCTTGGGAGAGATTTAAAGAACTTCTTAGGAAATGCCCACATCATGCGTTACCAGATTGGTTAATTATCCAAACTTTCTATAATGGATTAGTAGGATCTTTAAGATCAATCATCGATGCTGCTGCTGGAGGATCATTAATGTCAAAACCATTTGATGAAGCCTACGCACTAATCAAAGAAATGACAATCAATAATTTTCAATGACCTGCTGATAGAATGAATCCGAAAAAAATAGCTAGTATTCATGAAAATGATGCAATATCTATGTTAGCTTCGCAAATCGCTGTTGTATCTAAAAATTAGATCATTTTGGAATGAATTACTCTCCAAATATATCAGAAGAAAATTCATCTGGACAACTTATAGAATCCCAATCCCAATATGAAACTATTAATGCAATTAACAACAGACCCAATAATCCTTATGCAAATTATTATAATCCTGGATGGAAAAATCATCCTAATTTTAATTAGAATAATAACACAACTAATCAACCATGGATGAATAATATGACACAACCATTAGGAAATCCATCTAATCAAGGAAATCCTAATTATAAATCTAATTATTCACCTAGATTTAATAACCCACAATTTAAAGATAAGAAATTATCTATAGAAGAATTAATATTAAATATGGGTCAACATTTACAAAATCAAGGAAATCAATTACAAATACAAGGAAACCAATTACAAAATCAAGGAACAACTATCAAAAATATTGAAACTCAACTTGGACATATCGCTACTACACTTAATAATAGAATACCTGGAACATTTCCTAGTAATGTGGAAATAAATCCCAAAGACAAGGGAAATGAACAAATTAAAGCGATACAATTACGAAGTCGAAAAGAATTAGAACCTCGAATTCAAAAAGAACTTGAAAGTCAAAAAGAGGAAGTGGAAATTGAAAAGGAAAAGAATCAACAAGATCCAAACTTAGAAAATCCTTTAATACCTATGAAAATTTACGTTGAAAAACCTCCACCACCATTTCCTCAACGACTAATTCAACATAAAAAAGACAAACAATTTGCTAAATTCCTTGAAATTTTGAAGAAATTAACGATAAATATTCCTTTCGTAGAAGCTTTAGAACAGATGCCAAACTATGTAAAACTCATGAAAGATATTCTAAATAAAAAAAGAAAATTTACCGATAATGAAATGGTCGCACTTAGTGAAGAGTGTAGTCTTATTATTCGGAAAAAGCTTCCGAAAAATTAAAAGATCACGGTAGTTTCACTATACCTGCGTTATTGGAGAAAAATTCTATGGAAAAGCTTTGTGTGACTTAGGAGCAAGCATCAATCTAATGCCTCTATCAATTTTTAAAAGATTAGGATTGGGACAAATTTCACCTACTTCGATAACTCTTCAGTTAGCTGATCGTTCTGTTACATATCCTAAGGGAGTTATTGAAGATTTATTAGTAAAAGTGGATAAATTTATCTTCCCTGTAGATTTTATTGTTTTAGATATGAAAGAAGATAAAGAAATTCCTATCATTTTAGGAAGATCATTTTTAGCCACTGGAAAAGCTATGATTGATGTTCAGAAAGGAGAATTAACTATGAGAGTAAATGACCAAAAAGTAACTTTTAATATTGCTAAATCAATGAAATATCCTGCGCTATAAAAAGATGATGAGTGTTTTCGAATGGAAGTACTCGATCATTTACAAAAAAAACATTTTAAGGAATATTATGCAGAAAAATTAGAAAAAGAAAATATTGAATTAATTGAAAAATCTGAGATAAATGAAGAATTAGATTATATTCAAGAGAAATTTGAATTTTTGGATAACACGAGAAAACATCGAAAAAAATATAGTTCCATCGATTATTAAACCTCCTGAACTTGAGTTAAAAATGTTACCTAATCATTTAAAGTATGCTTACTTAGGTAATTCTTCAACTCTACCAGTTATTATTTCATCTAAATTAAATGAATCTCAAGAACAAAAACTTTTAGATACATTAAAAAAATATAAGAAAATTTTTTGTTGGACTTTAGCGGATATTAAAGGATTTAGTCCTTCAATTTGTATGCACAGTATTATTTTAGATAATGAACATAAACCTAAAGCAGATCCACAAAGGAGATTAAATCCAATAATGAAAGAAGTAGTCAAGAAAGAAAGTTTAAAATGGTTAGATAATGGTATTATATATCCTATTTCTGACAGTGCTTGGGTAAGCCCAATTCACTGTGTACCTAAAAAAGGAGGGGTGACCGTCAAAGCTAATGAAAATAATGATCTTATCCCTATAAGACAAGTCACTGGATGGCGCATATGTATTGATTATAGAAAATTAAACACAGCCACCAGAAAAGATCACTTCCCTTTACCATTTCTAGACCAGATGTTAGATAGATTAATGGGACATAAATATTTTTGTTTCTTAGATGGATATACCGGTTATCATCAAATACAAATTGCTCTCGAGGATCAAGATAAAACTACATTTACTAGTCCTTATGGAACTTTCGCTTTTCGAAGAATGCCTTTTGGATTATGTAATGCACCTACAACATTCCAAAGATGTATGATGTCTATATTTAGTAAATTAATTGATAATGGAATAGAAGTATTTATGGATAATTTCTCCGTATTTGGAACAACATTTGACACATGCTTAAATCATCTTGAAAAAGTATTTGAAGTATGTGAGAAAACTAATTTAGTTCTTAATTGGGAGAAATGTCGATTTATGGTTACGGGCGGCATTGTATTAGGGCATAAAATTTCGGAAAAAGGCATGGAAGTAGACCCTGCAAAAATTCAAGTTATAGCTAAATTACCACCTCCAACTACGGTGAAAGGGGTAAGAAGTTTTCTTGGACATGCTGGATTCTACAGATGTTATATTAAAGATTTTTCAAAAATTACTAAACCTCCATGCCAACTTCTTAAAAAGGACAAGAAATTTGAATTTATAATCGAATGCTGAATGCTTTCGAATTATTAAAAGATAAATTAATTACAGCATCTATAATAGTTTCACCTAACCTGGGAGAAACCATTTGAGCTTATGTGTGATGCTAGTGATTATGCTATAGGAGCGATTCTTGGCGAAAGATATGATAAGATTTTTAAAGTTATATATTATGCTAAGTAAAACTCTAAATGATGCTTTGAAATAAATTATACGATTACTGAAAGAGAATTATTAGCAGTTGTTTATGCTTTTAATAAATTTCGGCATTATCTAATAGGAACTAAATGTATTATACATACTGATTACTCTGCTATAAAATATTTAATGCAAAAGAAAGATTCTAAACCAAGATTAATCAGATGGATATTATTAATGCAAGAATTTGATTTTGAGATCATTAACAAAAAGAGAACTGATAATCAAATTGCAGATCATTTATCAAGATTAGAAAATCATGAATTATTTGATACTGATAATGAAATTTTAGACAGTTTTCCTGATGAACAACTTTATAATATTAATGAGTTGAAAATTCCTTGGTATGCTAATATAGTAAATTATATTGTAAGTGACATTTTACCACCTATGTTAACTTTGCAACAACATAAAAAATTCATTCATGATACAAAAACATACTTTTGGGATGAACCATACTTATATAAGCAATGTAAGAATTTAATTATTAGAAGATGTGTGCCTTATGAAGAAACTGAACCGATTATTCAAAAATGTCATGACTCTGATTTTGGAGGACATGTTGGGACTGATAAAACTGCGTATAAAATTCTACAATCTGGATTCTACTGGCCTACTCTATTTAGAGATGTATATAAATATATAAAAACCTGCGATAAATGCCAAAGAGTATGAAATATATCAAGAAAAAATGAAATGCCTTTGAATTTTATATTAGAAGTTGAAATTTTTGATGTTTGGGGATTAGATTTCATGGGACCTTTTATTCCTTCATTTGGAAACTCATATATATTAGTAGTTGTTGATTATGTTTCCAAATGGATCGAATCACAAGCTTTACCTAGGTGTGATGCTAAAAGTGTTTCAAAATTCTTAATGAAAAATATTTTTACTAGATTTGGAATGCCGAGAGTGATTATCACTGATGGAGGAACTCATTTTAGAAACAAATATATTCACAAACTAGTAGAAAAATATAATATTATGCATAAGATATCAACTGCTTATCATCCACAAACTAGTGGATTAGCTGAAGTTTATAATCGAGAGATTAAGTGTATATTAGAAAAGTCTGTAAACCCTAATAGATTAGACTGGTCTATAAGACTAGACACTACATTATGGGCATACAGAACTGCTTATAAAACTCCGATTGGAATGACTCCTTATAGGCTTATATATGGAAAAACATGTCACTTACCAGTTGAATTAGAACATAAAGCATATTGGGCGATTAAAGAATTTAATTACAACATGAAAGAAGCTGGTGAGAAGAGATTGTTGCAATTAAATGAATTAGAAGAATTAAGAAACGAATCATATGATAATGATAGGATTTCTAAAGAAAGGATGAAATTATGGCATGATCAGAAGATTAATCGGAGAAATTTTGAACCAGGACAAGAAGTTTTGTTTTATAATACTAGATTGAAATTATTTTCTGGGAAATTGAAATTTTGATGGTTAGGATCTTTCACCATAACTCAAATATTTTCATATGGAACTATAGAAATTGAAGATCCAAAAACAGGACATAGATTTAAAGTAAATGGACATAGATTAAAACCATATTTCGAAGGTAGAAGACCAAATTTTAAAGAGGTTTTAATGCTTAGTCAACCTGATTACTAACTAAATTAGGTCGGGCTGACAACGTTAAACCAAGCGCTTTATGGGAGGCAACCCATAGTAGTCTTTTATTTTAATTATCTACAAATTAGTGAGTCTATATTATTAAAACAAATCTTACTACTCAAATTTTTTATTAGAATCATCACAAAATTGAACCTATTTGATGAGATCAGAAAATATTCGGACCAGAGCGAAATTGGGCGATTTTACGAATCTCGCCGACAGCGAGCCCGAGCCCGCTGACAGCGAGATCGTGCACCATGACTTGAGTCAGTTCTATAAATAGCTCGCCGACGGCGAGAAACTTCCTGCCGACGGCGAGGTAGTTGGAAATTTGGTTTCTTAAAGATTTTTCGTACGGTTTTGGACGGATCTAAGCCATTTCTTCGTAGGAAAATATCCCAAAACCAACTTTACGCTGTTTTCTTCATTAGGAACGACTAGAGACCAATCCTTTTGATCCGAAATGGCCACCAAACTCTTAGAAACCAAAAAATCTGAAGTTTTCAACCGAAGAAAATTCGTCAGTTCGGAGGCGCAGCGAATCTTCAACAAAGGCTTGATGAAGAAAAGAATTATTAAAGAAAGAGGATTTGTCGACGGAGGAGTAGAGAATTCCACTAAAAAATCGAAGAAATGATCGCACGGCGGCATTGGGAGGTATTTTGTTATACGACATCCGCTGTAGTTATACCAGTAGTTAAAGAGTTTTACTCTAATTTACATGCGATCAACAATGGAAATGTCTACGTCAGAGGAAGATGGGTAACATTTACTCCTTTAAGGGTAAATGATTTATTTTCCATAGAGAATACCTCTGTTTGTCATTATTCCAACTTTGTGCCTTTAAGATACAATATGAACGAGATCTACAGATATGTGACCAACGAACCTGATGATTGGGAGTTACGCGAAGATGGGTATGTCAGTTTTTCTGCATCACTTCTTAACCCTGTCTCGAAGCACTGGCATTTCTTTATCTCATCCAAATTATTACCCACTATGAGGGTAAATAAAGTTTCAAAAGAATGTGTTATTTTAAACTACTGTATTCAAATTGGATTACCTATCGATGTTGGATCAATAATAGTAAAGTCTGCATTGGGATTGATTGTGCATGGGTCGAGTGCATGGACTTGGACACCCATCGACTATATTTGTTTTATGCGATCGGTACCAAGTTTCTTATGAGGCTTGGGAAAAAGTACTTTTACCATGGAAACCACTGGATCCTACTGATATGTTTCCAACTTTAGATAACAATGATGAGATTACCATTATTTCTGACAGAGCATTACAGAACAATCCTTTAGCAAGGCCATTTACTGATAAAACTAATTTCATTCTGAAGAAGATTAAAGGATTGGAGAAAGAATTGCAAAATTTGATGAATTCCATTGACAATATCTTTGATATGTTTGATCACATTGACTGGAGAATGAAGGAGCACTTTGATCATACTGACATCTGAAGGCCAGTTTTATTCATCTACTAAGACAGAAATGATGGATTAATGAAGAATCTACTGCAGAATTCCCTTTCAGGCCTTTCTACAATTTATTTGTGCACCTGCGTCGCATAGGGAATATCAGAGAAGATGTTAGTTCAGACACTGAAGAGTAAGAAAGATTTCTATGTTTATGTCATATATTTGTGTTTATATGTGTTGATTCGGAGTTAAGTTTTATTATGAGTTGAACTTTGATTTGATCATCTCAGAATTGATGAGATTTTATGTAATTGTTATGTCTCAGCATTTAGAGTGTTGTGGTGTGGATTGCGATGTTGAGTATTATGGATTTGAACATTTAAGTTAAGTATGTGTTAAGTTGTTAGTGTGAAATTTGTAAGTCTCATGGATTTCATATATAAAGTTATATTGTTTGTGTTGTGTGACTTTTTGAGAGTATAGGTATCTAATCTTCATACTATTATTAAATTAAGTGATCGGAAGATTGATTAAGGGCAAATCGAGGTTGAAAATGATTGACGAATTTCAAAAATTTAAAAATTTTAGGAAGTCGCCGACGGCGAGAATTATCTCACCGACAGCGAGAAAACCTGTTGACAGCGAGACCGAGCTCGCCGACGGCTGATTTTTCCCGAAACTTTTGCCTATGAAATTAATTAGCTCGTCGACAGCGAGATCGCGAAAAGACCTATATTTGACCAGTCAACCGACACTATTCATCATCCATTTCCTCAAATTTTCGAAAAAACCGACCTAAGGCTTGAGAGATCTTGGATTTGAGGCGATTTCAACACTTTTTGACACTGGATTTCATCTTCCCTTGGTAAGAGCTTCACTCCTATGCAAAAATTTTTGATTTTCACCATGGATTTCTTCTACATTGGAAAATTTTGAAAAATTTCGAAATGTGGAGAAAATACTTGGAAGAATTTCATGGAAATTGATTTAAATGGATTTTAATTATTGTAGGAAGCCTTCTTAGTAATATTTTGAAGTTTAGTTAAGATTTTTGCAAATTTCACAGATCGAGAAATGGCTCCACGACAAAAGCGACGTATAGATTATGATGAAACCCGATTCATTAATGCAAGAGCACAAACTCGATATTTTCAAAACATACAAGCAAGAAAATGCATTCAAGATCGAGTTTTTAAGAATCTATGAGGAGAAGTTGAGCGAATCATTAAGGAGCGAGGATGGGAAAATTTTTGTTTGGTGACCAACAGAGCAGCTGTAGAAGTAGTAAAGGAATTTTATGCAAATTTAACACAAGTGAAGATGCACCGAGTTAAGGTTAGAGGATTTTTGTAGAATTCAACGCTGCTAGAATAAACGCTTATTATGAAGTACGAGAAACCTACACCAGCGAGTATGAAACTTTTGGAACTATGGAAGGACCACTTGGAAGAGGTGATTGACTTTCTCACCGATGGGAAAGGAGTCCGGAAGATAAAGCGACGGGAACGGGTAAACTTCCCTCTTTCTATGCTAAATGCAACATCTAAAGCCTGACATTATTTTTTTGTTCTACTTTGTTACCTACCTACCACCATAGTGAGGTAACAAGAGATAGAGCAGTTCTGAATTTCTGTATTCAGAACCAGAAGAGTATTAATGTAGGAAATGTTATTTATAAAAACATATTAGCCACTACTAGAAATGAAAGTGGAGGAGGACTAGGACATCCTGGTCTTATCTATGCACTCTGCCAATTATCTGGGGTAGAGGCAAGAGATGATGAGGAATGAATTGAACCTATGAAACCCCTTACTCAGGCTAATATAAAGAAATATGAATCCCACGAAGAATGGAGATCTAGGACAAGGGATTATGCACCTTATTCAAGTAGAGATATACCCTCTACTAGTTATGAACCCCCTCATTACACCACTCCTACCCTTCAAGATCTGATGAATGAATTAACACTGAGTAGAAAGAGTTTTGAGCTATTTGGAGAAAATATAGAAAGAAGATTTGAGCATATAGACCAAAGGATCGGAGGCTTGGAAAGAAGACACAATTATGATAGTGAATATCTCCAGCGACATTCAAAGTACGAAATTGCATATTATGAGGCTGAACGTCGATATAGGAGTGGTGATTTAGATGTTGTCTTTCCTGAGTGCCCCCGTTATTCACAGTACCAGCCTGCTCAGCCTTCTCAGCCTGAAGATCAGGGAGATGACATAGTTTGGGATTTTAATGTAGAAGATTAGAGCCTTTGTTTAGTTTATTCAGTTTGTTTAGATTTGTTGTTATTTTGCAAAACTTTATAATTTTGGATGTAATTATTCTGTACTTTCTAGAGACTATGGATGTTGGTATGTTTGTTTATGCAAATATATTAGACTTCTTATGTGTGTTAAATTAGTTTGCAATTTTCTTATAGGATGTTAGTTTAAGTTTTTATAAATTATGAATGTTAACATTGTTTAGATTGTTTTAATATGTTTTAAAGTAGGTTAATTGATTGTATGTGTAGTAATATATTAAGTTTTCATTTGTTATGTTTGATACTTATTTTAAAATTTCGTCCCTGCACTTTCTTTTAAATATTATATGTGGAAGAATACTAACAGTACAGGTTCTATAAGTAATGAAAAAGCCTGCAAAAATTTCAAAGAAAAGAAATACCTAAAGCTCAAAGGTATGATGAATTTTATTATATACTTTCCCTTTTTCACTATTTAGTATAGATAGAAAAATTTAAGTTTGGGGGAAGGTAGAAATACAAATTTAATTATTAAATTGTTCTCAATTTCTTTTTTTTTTTTAAGAAAAAAAAATTAAAAAAATATTATTAAATGATTTTCTATAGTAGTTTTTCAATTCAATAAACATGAATTACTTTATTTAATTATTATATAAAGTTAAAAAAAATGTTTCTAGTAATTCAATTAATTAATGGAATAAGATATTTAGTTAAAAGGAATAAGAATATACTAAACTATTTAAAGTAAGGAAAACTATATTCTAAAAATTGAAAATTCTTAAGTATTTAAGTGAAAAAGAAAGGATAGAAACTCAATGAAGTAAAGGCTATGAAATATATATAAGCGAGGAAATATTTTAAGTTTCAAATTTAGGAAGAGAAATTGAAGTTCAAAATTATTAACAGGCTATCCAGATATAGTAATCTTCACTTGAAAAAGAAAAAGAAAAAGAAGGATTGAAAATCAATCCAAAAAGAAAAGAAAAGAAAATAAAATAAAAGAAAAGAAAAGAAAAACATAAAGTGAGGAGAAGCTTGAGGAGATGCCTTATAAAAAATTAGCTTCAATAGATTCAACCTAAATGGTAAAACTTAATTATATTTCTAAACTTATATATATGGATTAGTATTTTACTAAATAATGTCTTCTTGAACTTCCTATCATCTAAATATCTTAAGTGATTTACTCTTTTAAATATAGTCATTCCCGAAATAAATAGAGAGCTAGAAATCTTAGACTCGATAACTAGAAAATCTTATATCTATAAAGTTAATTTAATTACTTAGAAATATTTATATTTTACTTTATTATAATGTTATTTAAATTTAATTCATATTATCCGAATTGAAAAATTCTATTATAGAAATCATTATTTTTATTTAGTATTAAAATTACTTGAGGACAAGTAATAATTAAGTTTGGGGGATTTTGATCATGAAAAAATTCATTAAGAAATTCTTATCTATTTTTTGATGAAATTACACTTTAAAGAAAGGTATTTTCTTTATTTTACTACAGGAATGAAGATTTATAAGTGATTAAAGCAAAAAGCATGAAATTGAGCGAATTTGGATCAAAAAGGAAGAAATTCATGCAAAATGAACTAAGTCGCCGACGGCGAGATCGAGGCCACCGACGGCGAGATCATGAAGAAAATTTCTGAAGGAATTATAACTACCTCGCCGACAGCGAGATCGTGCGGTTTGAAGAACTTCTAGAAGCCCCGCTGACGGCGAGGTCGTTTCCCACCTACGGCGAGATAGTTCAAAATGCAAATACTTTGAACCTGGACACTTTTTGAAGAGGTGTTTAAGCACCCCTTGGACCTTTTCCTACCTCTATAAATAGAGGCCGAATTCTAGTGTCTAAGTGTGTACATGTTAGAGAGTCCGAGTCTATTTTGGTGTATTAAGTGAGTCCGTTGTTAGTCATTAGTGAGTTTCTTTAGTTTATTTGAGTGTTATTTAGAAGTTCTGTCGTACTTAGAAGGAAAAGTCGAAGGAACTTCGAGGAGTACGCATGGGGAGAAAATTAAGATAAGTATCTTTGTTTATTGTTGTTAACTTTAAATGAAATCCATGCTTTGTTTTATTTTCATGCATTCTGAGTAGTTTTCTTAGTCTTTCTCCTTGTTTATGAAAATTATACGAATTGATGAAATTAAATAGAAGTTCCTAATATATTAAAATAAATTGTGATAATTTTTACTTAAAACTTAATTTACTTTCAATCTGGCCAATTGAGTTGTTAAAATATGTTGAATTATCAACTATAGTAAAAATTACATCCAATATTCAGGGAAGTCAAAAGCCTTGGAAGGAGGGTGCAAATAAATAGGGAAATATTATATATTGGACGTAGAATTGGACATTTTAGTGTGACGAGACTAAAATATTCAATTTGGTCCTATTGTTTGAGAGCCGAAGTGTAGATGTTAGCCCTCGAGGTGAGGGGAACGTGGGAGCTACGAAGTGGCGTCGAGTATCCTCCCAGACTAGCCGCATGATTCGGTAATCAAACATAGGATTAGTCAATGTTCTTTGCACCTGGACCAAAGGGTAAAGAATAGAAATGCTTCTATTTGTCACAATACATATTAAGAATTCTATTTAAATTCATCATTCACTTAATTTTCTAAAAACAAGGAGAATGATACTTTTTCTGAATTATTTAAATCAACTTATTTCAAGCATTAGTTTACTTTAGTTTGTTGTAGTTACTTTAAATTTTCGTTTACTATATTAGTAAGTAATTCCTTTAAATTTAGGCGATAACAAATCAGTTAAAAACTTCCACGTGGGATTGATAACCAGGACTCCACTAGAGCCCTGTATTACTTGATACGATACGTATACTTGCGTAGAATCCACATTATACATTAAATCATATATATATATATATATATATTTAAAGCGGGATCAAGTTTTTGGTGTCGTTGCTATAAACATAATTTGCAAACATATTAAAAGTGGGTCAAATGATAATATAGATTTGCACCAGATAGCAGGAAGGAGAAGAAGAAGGAGAAATCACAGAGAGGAGAAGTTAGGGGATGAAGGAGAATCGCAGAGAGGAGAAGGAAAATCACGGCAGAGAACACAAACCTAGGGCACAAGATGAGGGGAGGTAGAGAGGAGAAGGAGAATCGCACCAGATAGATACATGAGAAGAAGAGTCACAATAGAAGCTAGGGCACGGGGTGAAGAATCGCAGCTAGGGCTCGAGGTGAAGAATCACATGGGAACGGGGTATTATCGCAAACGATAGACAGATAAACGTGTCGTAGGATATGACCCGCAGTCCGCGTGTAATCAATTAAAAACGAGCTTTTCCTGAAATGCACTTTGACCGCCCTAAACAACCGCCCACTGTGTTTTGAAAACACATAAGAAACAAATAAATTAACACATCCTAAATCCTAAATTTACGGAGAAATGACATTATTTTAGGATTTACCAAATCTTGCTCTTTGGCAGGATTTTAATCTTGCTTAATAGCGGCTACCAAACATGCCGAATTTTCCTGTGCGGTGTCCGAACGGTCCTCTACGTTCGGACGCCACTTACGTAATGATGCGTGGCGGAGTGGGGTCCCCAATTCCACGTCGGAAATAAAAAAAAGAGGGAAAGGTCCCTGGCCCGGCCCAGCTCGGCCAACCCGACATTTCAAATCCCGCTGCTTCGACATCCCCTGTTGGGTCCCACCCGATCGAGTTACATCCCCTCTTCGTAAAAACATTTCAGTTTAGGGTTTTGACGGTTTTATCGACGTATAGAATAAATTGCTTATCGGGAATACTCGGCATCGCTCTGCTAGGGTTTTTGGATTGAGAGAATTTGAGTTTTGAATCCATAAGACAATGTCGTCGGCCGACTCAGAGAATACGCTATGGGAGGAAGGCACAGGATCAGAATCAGAAGAGACAGAAACGGGTTCGGAGAACCCGGTAGTTGAAGAGTCGATGAAGTCATTGAAGGTGGCAAAGAAGTCGAAGAAGGAGAGCGTGGCAGGAGAAAAGTTGTGGTAAGTTTGTTCGGGCTGTGCGTCCTTTTTTAGTGTATTTTTGGTGTATTTTCAAATATATACTTGGAATACATTATAAATACAGTAAAAATACACTAGGTAAAAACCTAGTGTATTTTTAGTGTATTTTTGGTGTATTTTCAAATATACACTTGGAATACATTATAAATACAGTAAAAATACACTAGGTAAAACCTAGTGTATTTTAGTGTATTTTCAAATATACACTTGGAATACATTATATATACAGTAAAAATACACTAGGTAAAAACCTAGTGTATTTTTAGTGTATTTTTGGTGTATTTTAAAAAATACACTAGGAATACACTATGAATACATTAAAAATACACTAGGTAAAAACTTAGTGTATTTTTAGTGTATTTTTGGTGTATTTTCAAATATACACTTGGAATACATTATAAATACAGTAAAAATATACTAGGTAAAAACTTAGTGTATTTTTGGTGTATTTTCAAATATACACTTGGAATACATTATAAATACAGTAAAAATACACTAGGTTAGGTAAAACCTAGTGTATTTTTAGTGTATTTTTGGTGTATTTTCAAATATACACTTGGAATACATTATATATACAGTAAAAATACACTAGGTAAAAACCTAGTGTATTTTTAGTGTATTTTTGGTGTATTTTAAAAAATACACTAGAATACATTATAAATACAGCAAAAATACACTAGGTTTTGTAAAAACCTAGTGTATTTTTAGTGTATTTTCAAATATACACTTGGAATACATTATAAATACAGTAAAAATACACTAGGTAAAAACCTAGTGTATTTTTAGTGTATTTTTAGTGTATTTTCAAATATACACTTGGAATACATTATAAATATAGTAAAAATACACTAGGTAAAACCTAGTGTATTTTTAGTGTATTTTTGGTGTATTTTCAAATATACACTTGGAATACATTATAAATACAGTAAAAATACACTAGGTAAAACCTAGTGTATATTTAGTGTATTTTCAAATATACACTTGCAATACTTTATAAATAAAGTAAAAATACACTAGGCAAAAACCTAATGTATTTTTAGTGTATTTTTGGTATATTTTCAAATATACACATGGAATACATTATAACTACAGTAAAAATACACTAGGTAAAAACCTAGTGTATTTTTAGTGTATTTCTAATGTATTTTTTTAAATATCCAAAAAAATTATCTTTATTGTTGGTGTATTTTCAAAAAATACTCTAGGTTTATGTTTTTCTTTTAGTATATTTTCAAAGTGTTTTCAGTGTTAATAACATGAATCTTACTCATGCAGGTTGATGAAGAAACAATCCATGTATTGCAGATGCCGCCCGTCAACATTTAGACAAGTTATGGACAAGGTCAGGCCAGCTCTCTCTCGGGAAACTTGGGCTAAACTTGAAGAATTGAAGCTCAATCAGTTTTTTGATCTCCCCTCCTATACTCAAGATCACATCCTGACCATGCACATAGTAAATTGTTGGGATATGGAGAAGTTGACATTCAGATTGGGGGGAAGGAGATAAGGTTTGATGCAGACTAAGTTGCATTGTTAATTGGCATGCCCAATAGAGGAGCTGTAGAAACTTAGTGCAAAAGACACATTCCTAATGTGGATTCCAATATGGCAAAGAAGGAACTACTGGATGGGCCACTCCCAGAGTCATCCACGGAAGTTGTCAACCTTATTATTAAGTTTTTGTTATCTAACTTATTTTTTCCTTACAACAATCTTAAGGTGCCCGAAGTGCTATATTCTTTTGCTGAAAATTTAGATACTTTTTCATCAATTAATTGGTATGCAACGGTGTGTGAGCACCTGATCAAGCAAATTAACGGGTGCAGCTTCAAAATAAAGACAGGCCAGAGAATGGGATACTTCAATGGATTTTTTTTCTTCTGATGGTTAATTCGTTTCCAAGCCCAAGTACATAAATATATGTGAATTATTTTATTAATGTGAAATACTGATTTAATTTTTGATCTACAGTTGTGGTTTTACGATCTGACAACTGTGATAGCCCTAGCTATTCCTGACGCCGACCTCGCATGTTGAGCTGGCGAACAAAAACGGGCTGGAACCCAACAAGGATTCATTTAATATTTCAAAGACTTAGCACTATACGGGTACGTAGTAATATTTTTTTCTATCATTTCAAACTTATTTTTTTATATATTATATCAAATATTTGTTAGTTATACTAAATTCACCTGTAGGTTCTCGATTCATTTGTTGATGTTTGCGAGAACGAGAAGTCATTAATTGCCCCTAAAGGGAATCATATCTCTTCTCCTACCAACTCTGCTGAGGCAACGACTCAAAGTACCCCGCGGCCTACATATTCACATACACAGCCAGAAGGCATTATTGGTCGTATAGAAGAGATAGGCCAAACTCTGAGGGAGCATCATAATTTTGTATTTAAATTTGTGGAAAATGCAAATAATACATTAGACAGTCTAGAGACTGATATTGTGGCGGTTAAGACCGAAATTAAGGAGATGAAAAATAAATTAAATAAAAGTGACATCGAATCACCCAAAGAAAGCTCATCAGTGGCTGAATACCCTCCTACATATATGGAGGAAGAGAGGGAAGAAGAATCTGGGCTTAAGGTTCCGAATCCTATAGTTCCAATGTGGACTATAGCTTCAGTAGAGGAACCTGCTGCTGAAGACATAATAAATGAGGGGAACGGGAACATGGGGAGGAAGCCATTACTAAAACGCTAAAGGGTAGCTTAGTCCAAAGGGTTAAGTCCAGAGGAGACCGGAAAAGGAAGGCAGTTGTCTCCACATTTTTTGTAATTAAGAGGAAGAAAATCATTCCAATAATGGAAGAACAACTTCCGAAGTCTAAATTGGACAGTTCGCAATTGGATGAACAGGAGGCTGCACACATCGATGAAGCTGGAAAACAGGACTTGGATATGGTTACAGCAGCGAAGGAGGATGAACAGCGAGGAGATCTCATTGCATTTCAAGGTGACGTCCCTGTTGTTGACTGTCCAGCCATTGAGTTCCCTGGTAGAGATCTAATACCAACAGAGATGCAACATGTCATAGATACTTGTTTGAACAAATACAAAGCTGAGTACGTAAATCCACAATACTCTTTCTATACTGCCTTATTCCTTATAAAGTCTAATCGTATGTTATTTTCTTCATAATGTAGCGACGATGTGATAATTCACAAGGAACATATTTTAATATCTCGGAATTGTATCGAGTTACTGTGGAATAATAAAGAAATAGGAACTGAACATATAAATATGTTTGAACTTGCATTGCAAAATAAGAGGCGTCAATCGCCCGAATCGTACAGAACCTATGTATACGTGTCTCCAACACATTGGGTAAAAATCGACCTTCAAATCAATAGTTAGGAATCTTGCTCCTCTTCAACTCATAAGCTCAATTAATTTATTTATGCAGATGCACAGAGCTCATCCTTTAAAAAATATTGTAGCACATGTCACAATGGAGGCTGTTGTTGTAGCAGATTTAATTTTGGTACCAATAATTCATAACAGGCATTGCACTCTACTTGCGGGAAGTCCAGTGTTGAAATAATGAAGATTTTTAGATTCTTTACCGAAATAAGCGCATGTGGCAGTCGCACGCGATGTGGTATGCAAATTATAAAGCTTACAATTATTTATTATCTGAACAAATTTCTTATTTGGTAAAGCTTACAATTATTTCAATTGCTATGACATGTTTTTAGCTCAAGTATCTTGCTGCTGAAGTCGGGAGTGCTTTTCTGTCTAACCCCGCTGAGTGGAAAGTTCACACGTCCAAAAGACTTCCCACACAGAGCAACAGCATAGACTGTGGTATTTTTGTATGTAAATATATGAATACACTTGTAAAGAAAGAGAAAATTGTTTGAAAAGAAAAGCAAAATTGGCAGGCTGAAATGCCACAATTTAGGGTTGAGCTTGTATACGAAATATGTAGATATAAGCTATTTGATATTTGATTGTACATATAAACTAACCTTTAGATTAAGATTTGATTCAATTTTTTAATATTTGATATTTAAATTTGATATTTTTTTGTGTACATGTGTATGTTCAGTGTACTTTCAGTGTATTTGCCTTGTTCTTGCTTGAATTATGAAGTCCAGAAATCTGGTGTATTTTCAGTGTATTTTTTTTGTATTTTTTGTGTGCAGGTGTATTTTCAGTGTATCTACCTTGCTTGAATTCTAAAGTCCAAAAAAGTAGTGTATTTTTAGTGTATTTTTGGTGTATTTTTGTGTGCATGTGTATTTTCAGTGTATATGCATGTTTACTACTTGAATTCTGAAGTCTAGAAATCTGGTGTAATTTTAGTGTATTTTTGGTGTATTATTTGTGTGCAGGTGTTTTCAGTGATTTTTCAGTGTATCTGCCTTGCTTGAATTCTAAAGTCCAGAAAACTGGTGTATTTTCAGTGTATTTTTTGTGTATTTTTGTGTGAAGGTGTATTTTCAGTGTATTTTCAGTGTATCTGCCTTGTTTACTGCTTGAATTCTGAAGTCCAGAAATCTGGTGTATTTTCAGTGTATTTTTGGTGTAATTTTTGTGTGCAGGTGTATTTTCAGTTATTTTTAGTGTATCTACTTGTTTATTGCTTGAATTCTGAAGTCCAAAAGTCTGGTGTATAATCTGGTGTATGTTTAGTGTAGTTTTAGTGTATCTGTCTTGTTCTTGCTTGAATTCTGAAGTCCAGAAAACTGGTGTATTTTTAATGTATTTTTGGTGTATTTTTGTGTGCATGTATTTTCAGTGTATTTTCTGTGTATATGCCTTGTTTACTGCTTGAATTCTGAAGTCCAAAAACTGGTGTATTTTTAGTGTATTTTTGGTGCATTTTTGTTTACAGATGTATTTTCAGTGTATTTTTAGTGTATCTGCCTTGTTTACTAGTTGAATTCTGAAGTTCAGAAGTCTGGTGTATAGTCTGGTGTATGTTCAGTGTACTTTTAGTGTATCTGCCTTGTTTACTACTTGAATTCTGAAGTCCAGAAATTTGGTGTATTTTCAGTGTATTTTTGGTGTATTTTTGTGTACAGGTGTATTTTCAGTGTACTTTCAGCGTATCTGTCTTATTTACTGCTTGAATTCTGAAGTCCAGAAAACTGGTGTATTTTCAGTGTATTTTTGGTGTATTTTTGGTGTATTTTTGTGTGCAGGTGTATTTTCAGTGTATCTGCCTTGTTCTTGCTTGAATTCTGAAGTCCAGAAAATTGGTGTATTTTTAGTGTATTTTTTGTGTATTTTTTTGTGCAGATGTATTTTCAGTGTATTTTCAATGTATCTGTCTTATTTTACTGCTTGAATTGTGAAGTCCAGAAGTCTGGTGTATAGTCTGGTGTATGTTCAGTGTACTTTCAGTGTATCTGCCTTGTTTACTGCTTGAATTCTGAAGTCCAGAAATCTGGTGTATTTTTAGTGTATTTTTGTGTACAAGTGTATTTTAAGTGTACTTTCAGTGTATCTGTCTTGTTTACTGCTTGAATTCTGAAGTCTAGAAAACTGGTGTATTTTCAGTGTATTTTTGTGTGCAGATGTATGTTCAGTGTACTTTCAGTATATCTGCCTTGTTCTTATTTGAATTCTGAAGTCCAAAAAACTGGTGTATTTTCAGTGTACTTTCAGTGTATATGCCTTATTTATTGCTTGAATTTAGAAGTCCAAAAATCTGGTGTATTTTCAGTGTATTTTTGGTGTATTTTTATGTGCAAGTGTATTTTCAGTGTATTTTCAGTGTATCTGTCTTGTTTACTGCTTGAATTCTGAAGTCTAGAAACTGGTGTATTTTTAGTGTATTTTTATGTATTTTTGTGTGCAGGTGTATGTTCAGTGTAATTTCAGTGTATCTGCTTTGTTTACTGCTTGAATTCTGAAGTCAAGAAAACTTGTGTATTTTCAGTGTATTTTTTGTGTATTTTTGTGTGCAGGTGTATTTTTAGTGTATTTTTAGTGTATCTGCCTTGTTTACTGCTTGAATTCTGAAGTCCAGAAAACTGGTGTATTTTCAGTGTATTTTTGGTGTTTTTTTGTGTGCAGGTGTATTTTTAGTGTATTTTCAGTGTATCTGCCTTATTTACTGCTTGAATTCTGAAGTCTAGAAGTCTGGTGAATAGTCTGGTGTATGTTCAGTGTACTTTCAGTGTATCTACCTTGTTTACTGTTTGAATTCTGAAGTCCAGAAATCTGGTGTATTTTCAGTTTATTTTTGGTGTATTTTTGTGTGCACGTGTATTTTCAGTGTACTTTCAGTGTATCTGTCTTGTTTACTGCTTGAATTCTGAAGTCCAGAAAACTGTTGTATTTTAAGTGTATCTACCTTGTTTACTGCTTGAATTCTGAAGTTCAGAAGTCTAGTGTATTTTCAGTGTATTTTTGGTGTATTTTTGTGTACAGGTGTATTTTTTAGTGTACATTCAGTGTATTTGCAGTGTATTTGCATTGTTTACTTGTGAAATACTGAAATTAAGAATGTTGAGTGAAACTGGGCATTTTTGCTTGTTTACTGCTTCAATTTTGAAGTCCAGAAGTCTGGTGCATAGTCTGGTGTATTTTTAGTGTATTTTTGGTGTATTTTTAGTGTACTTTCAGTGTATTTGCTGTGTATTTGCATTGTTTACTGGTGGAATACTGAAATTTAGAATGTTGAGTGAAACTGGGCATTTTTACTTGTTTACTGCTTCAATTCTGAAGTCCAGAAGTCTGGTGCATAGTCTAGTGTATTTTCAGTGTATTGTTGGTCTATTTTTTATGTACAGGTGTATTTTCAGTGTATTTTCAGTCTATTTGCAGTGTATTTGCATTGTTTATTGGTGGAATACTGAAATTAAGAATGTTGAGTGAAATTGGGCATTTTTACTTGTTTACTGATTCAATTATGAAGTCCAAAAGTCTTGTGCATAGTCTGGTGTATTTTTGTGTACAGGTGTATTTTCAGTGTACTTTCAGTGTATTTGCATTATTTACTGGTGGAATACTGAAATTAAGAATGTTGAGTGAAACTGGGCATTTTTACTTGTTTACTGCTTCAATTCTGAAGTCCAGAAGTCTGGTGCATAGTCTAGTGTATTTTTGTGTACATGTGTATTTTTAGTGTATTTTCAGTGCATTTGTAGTGTATTTGCATTGTTTACTGGTGAAATACTGAAATTAAGAATCTTGAGTGAAACTGGGCATTTTTACTTGTTTACTGCTTAAATTCCGAATTCCAGAAGTCTGGTGTATTCTTAGTGTATTTTTGGTGTATTTTCTGTGTACAGGTGATTTCTCAATTTTTAACTACCTCCTGACTTAATTTATGAATGCATGTGTACATGTAGGCCATTGGTGGGGCAATGATGTGTAATAGACAAAATTTTACTTGTATACTGCTTGAATTCTGAATTCCAGAAATCTGGTGTATTTTCAGTGTATTTTCCTTGTTTTCTAGTGGAATACTGAAATTAAGAATGTTGAGTGTAATCGGGCTCACTAAAATAACAAAATATATTACACAAAACCACAAAACATTATTCTCAATGAATTTGTTTATTCACATGGTCGTAACATGGTTGTATTTTCCTCGTTTACTTAGTAACATAACAATCATGTCACAACCCAGTAATGGAGTGCATCAGTAATGCGGTGTAAGATGGTTCAAGCGTAACATTTTCCTGTTGAAGAGGCAAATTGAATGTTAGAGAGGGTATTTCAATGTAAGATTATAATAGCAAAAAAGAGAATAACCTTGCTCAGTGACCGTGACACTGCAATCATGTTTGCTTCACATTTTATCTATGGTTCTTCTCTACTGGATCCTTCCCGATTTTTTCCTGCATAAAGTTGTTCATTTTAGCGACGAGTTAACCAAAACAAACTACTAAATTGTTTAGAATGTAGAAGTACATACTCTTAGTTCTCTTGCCCTTTTCCCAGTATCCTTTCAACCGAGCATTAGAAATACCTTTGGGTCTCATTTTTGCAGGATCATTTAGATTGTTGGTTATCGTATGTGATTTTTTCTTTTTGATAATTTTATTTGGATTAAGATCCTTCCCATCTAATATGTCATCTATACCTTTAGGTCGTCTTGAAGGTATCAAGAAGGTATGTCTCGGCGCGTTCATTTCCACCTGCTTTAGTGATTAGTTGGTATGCAAACTTTTGAGAGTGTGACCTAAATAGGATTCCACTTGAACTTGCGCTGGACTTTTCAGAGTCCTTCGTCCGTATGTACTCAAAGGTTTTATAGATCTCTTTTTTTGCCTTCACCGACCATCGCAATAACAAATATTTGTCTGGAATCTTTGTTACTTTTACCTCATTAAGAACACGTAGTGAGTGAATGCAGAGCAACCCTATCATTTCAAATTTCTTGCAGCTACAAGTGATCTCGCACCTATTCATATCGAAATTAACAATCCAGGGTGTACTTGTCTCCAGATTATCCAAATTCCTAACATAGAATTCTGAAGCACCTCTTCTTCAAACGTGTAGTACAGCTTCCGAGTGTAATACGTAGCAGCTTGCCTCAACACTGGGCTTGTTTTAATTGTGGGTGTAATCACCATTTGAGAGCTTTTGAAGTCTTCATTCTTCTCGTTCCTTCTGCAAGATTTCATAATACTTTCAATATCCAGAAAGCAACCAGTGAGAGAACTGGTTGGCTTAGATACACCATGACATACGTTATTTTTGGACTCACTTCTTTGCGTCGACAATATTCCCATTCCAAATATTTCTTTCTGAATGTTGTGCACCACTTATGTCTTATGCGATACAAATCTTGTAGCCACCCGTTGCTGTGTAGGTCTCCTTGCTCGATCATTAAAGCCCAATAACATTCAAACTCCTCTTCAGAATCACAATCCCGCATGCATCCGCAAACAGTATCGTTGATGCTCTTACACGTGATACCGCAATGAACTTTTGAAGACAACTTCTTATAAATATGCCACTGACACAATCTATGCCTTGTGAATGGAAGACATTCTTCAATGGCCCTTGATATCGCTTGATCTTGATCCATAAAAATGGTGATTGGATGCTTATCGCCCATGATTCGAATAAAACTTTTGATTATCCAATTGAATGACTCTATTGTCTCGTCAGCTAAAAAACCAACTCCGAAGAGGACGTTTTGCTAGTGGTGGTTAACCCCTACAAAAGGAGCACAACATAAATTGTACTTATTCAGACGATAGCTAGTGTCGAAAATAGCAACATCTCCAAAACAATCATAGTCGAGCCTGAAGGCCCATCACACCGAGAAAAGCTTCTCGCCTGCCCTCGTCATCGATCCTGGAAGTCTCATGCAAATATGCTATCATCATTTTGTCGTTCCAAGAATAATTGTAAGAGAGAGTTTGCATCACCATGTTCAATTCTAATTCTTCTATCCCTCTGAAGGAAGTTATAGGCTTCCTGTCTCGTACACTCCATGTTCTCTACTCCACCAATCTCAGTAGCAAGGAACTTAAATGCGTCCGCTGCTCTAATCCCTGAACCTGTCAATGATCTCAGTAAATCTGCATTTAACGCGCTAATCTTCTGACTGGATCGTAGAAGGTGCTTGTCACCAGATTCCGCCGAGGGGTGGTTATGCCCTTTGCCAAATTTCTTTATTGTCCAGTTGCCGTCAATGTCGACAGCATAACGAACCATTGCTTGACAGCTAGTCCTGCTCTTAACTTTTCTGTACTTCAGCGTATTAGTGACCAGTAACTCTTTCTTATGGCCTGCTTTTGCACAGGTATTAACCTTTGACTTAATTTGTTTGGAGTTCGGCCAGTAACTGCTATGATCCTTGTGGACACTGAATCCAACATGATGTGCATAGTGTTCGTAAGCCTCTACCTCATTATGAATAATAATATTAAAAAAACTGTGTACAATTGGATCATTTGAATCACTCCCTACCGCAGGTAACTACAAATTAAAATTATACAATAGAGTTAGTCAGACATGTATATGACCCAAGCAATACTCTAAAAATACACAGCAATACACTAAAAAGACTCCAAAAAAATCTTTATGAAAAAACACAGAATTAACATCAACTAGCAAAAATGCCCTTATTTTAAGGCAACAACAACATCAAAATAACACATAAATCACCCCTATATATAGGAGGCTTGAATTTAACCTAAACTCAGCAATACTCTAAAATATACAAAAAATACACCGAAAATACACTAAAAATGCTCCAACAACAATACTCTAAAAATACACTAAAAATACTTCAGCAGCAATACTCTAAAAATACACTAAAAATAAACCAAAAATACACTAAAAATACTCCAACAACAATACCCTAAAAATACACCAAAAATACATTAAAAATACTCCAGCAGCAATACTCTAAAAATACACCAAAATACACTAAAAATACTCCAGCAACAATACTCTAAAAATACACAAAAAATACACTAAAAATACACTAAAAATACTCCAGAGCAATACTCTAAAAATACACCAAAAATACACTAAAAATACACCAAAATATACTAAAAATACCCCAGCAGCAATACTCTAAAAATACACCAAAAATACACTAAAAATATTCCAGCAGCAATACTCTAAAAATACACCAAAAATATACTAAAAATACTCCAACACCAATACTCTAAAAATACACCAAAATACACTAAAAATACTCCAACAATAATACTGTAAGAATACACCAAAAATACACTAAAAAAACTCCAGCAGCAATACTCTAAAAATACACCAAAAATACACTAAAAATACTCCAGCAGCAATACACCAAAAATACACCAAAAATACACTAACAATACTCCAGCAACAATAATCTAAAAATACACTAAAAATACTCCAGCATCAATACTCTAAAAATACACCAAAAACACACTAAAAATACTCCAGTAGGAATACTCTAAAAATACTCCAAAAATACACTAAAAATACTCTAACAGAATACTCTAAAAATACAAAAAAAATACACTAAAATACTCCAGCAGCAATACTCTAAAAATACACAAAAATACACCAAAAATACACTAAAAATACTCAAGAAAAAACTTCATGAAAACCGACCATAAATAAGTTATTACTCATCCCTTCAACAAAAACATTCTAGGCAAAGTTAATCTTACCTCCATCCCAAACGAGCTGTTTTTGTAATTCATGCTTCATATTTCTTCATTAAGAGAGAAATCAAACTCCATCTCTTCACATGAAAAGAGAACCCTAAAGAGACCAAAAACCACTTTTATTAACCTTAAAAAGCCAAAATAACACTTTTCGAAAATCCTAACAGCCTAATCCACTTTTCTCGCTTTTTATTCTCTTGTTACTGTACGGAGCGAAGCGAACCAAAAATACCATATTGGCGTGGATTCGAAGTGCGGCGGTGGCGGGCCGGGGACCTTTCCTTCTTTTTATTTTTATTTCCGACGTGGAATTGGGGACCCCACTCCGCCACGCGTCATTACGTAAGTGGCGTCCGAACGTAGAGGACCGTTCGGACGCCCCACAATAAAATTCGGCACCAAACATCCACTTTTGGGAGTGGTATACTTGTAAATCTTGTTTTAGTTTTGGGTATTATGTAAACTCCAGGACTCGCATGTATAAACTCCGGCATCGTGGGCTGAAAACCTAACCGAAGGCAAGATAGTGCAGCTGGAGGATCACTGGTGCAGAAGAACAATCTAGCCGACGGCAATGGTAGATCTTTGTCCCGTTATCCTATTTCGTTTAACTCAGCTAATTGGGTTTTCGTTTCCTCTACTTTTACACAGACGTTCAAGCGCAGAAATGGCGGCCGAAACAAGCACGGCCGCGGCCACGTTAACTTTATTCGCTGCTCCAACTGTGGAAAATGCTGCCCCAAGGTGCTCGCAATTCTATGACGTGATTTTTTTCATCATGTTACGCGTGTAAAAGACTAGATAGCTGGTTCAGTTCTGATATGGTGAAAAAAAGATTTATGGCTCGTTTTCTTTTTTGTTTGCAATTACTCTCCATCATCAAATTGTTCGTATGATATGCATGCGATCTGTAGATTGCGAGTTTGACGCAGAACTCTGCAATCTGACTGTGTTTTTTCTCAGGATAAAGCTATCAAGAGGTTTCTGGTGAGGAATATTGTGGAGCAAGCTGCCGTGAGGGATGTGCAGGAGGCCTGTGTCTATGAAAGTATTGCTGCGACTTAAATATTATTATTATTATTATTTTTCTATTCACTTTTAACCTGCTCAAAATATTTTGTTGTAGATTATACCCTTCCGAAGCTCTACGCTAAGGTCCTGTACTGTGTTTCCTGCGCTATTCACTCTCATGTTGTAAGGGTTAGATCCCGCACTGCCAGGAGGGTTCGTGAGCCTCCACAACGGTTCAGGCGCAGGGTATTTGATCTCTCATTTGATATTTCTAATTACTTCTTTCTGATTTAGATGCAAATTCATGATACCATTTTTTTTCAATGATTACCTGTCAATAAAGAAATAAAACATTGTTCTTTAAAGAATTCAAGCTTATTTTATCATCTTATTTTCAATGGTTGTCATTCTTTATTGCATTTATATTATCATTTATTGCTTTATTATACTTGGTTTTATCATACATCATACATTTATATTTCGTACTTGATTTTAATCTTCATGAGTTTTCAATCTTCACATTGAATAGCTTGTCCAACTCCACTTCTGTGAAATATACCGTGTAGAGCTTTGTATTTTCCTTTGTTATATATTGTATTTTTATATACATAGTAATTTTTAAGGCATTTTATTTCCTTGTTCCAAATTTACTTCAAAATTCATTCTTTTTCAAATGCTTTTGATTTTCATGTCTTTTTTTTTTCATATCATTCATATGATTTATATGGATGGGGTTTGTCATCTCCCATTCATCAATTTATTGGATCTATGATATTTAAATATATCTCTCTTTGGTGTTACCTGATTTTTCATTATTGTAGCTTGATAATTACCAGCTCCATTATTAGTAAAATTTCTCACAAGGCTCAAGATTTCGTTCTATAAATATTAAATCCATTTTCTTTTAAATATTTTATTTTAATAAATTTTAACTTTTCCTGAATTATAGAAGAGGGATTTTACATTAAAATGTCTTTTGAGAAGAGCATGTGAGTATCTTGAACAATTTGAAAATATCTCTATAACGTATTTAAAAAATACTTTGGATTTTCAATATTTTTTTACAATTGCAGGTTTTTGACTACTTCCACAATCCCTTAAGATAGCAAGCATTATCTTATCATACATCCATCTGATAACTTTAATGCTTCATTGATGCATCTTTTCTTCTTTATGCTTTTGTTGCCCCATGTTGATTCAAAATCCGATGCTGAAAGCATTGGTAGGAAATATTCAGGTCGATATATCTGGATTGTTATGGTATTATTTGAATTATAATTGGACTCTCCTCGCTTCTCTGCCTTAAAACAATGAATGCATCCGCTTTTACTAGTGGAAAAATGGCACAACAGTAATCTTTGGTTGTTTTAAGTGGCAATCGAACCAGAGAGGAAAAAGGAGTCCTTGAGTACCTGTAATGCTTCAAGGCCAACATAAAACGGATATCGATTTATGATAAAAAATATATGACAAAAGCGATGGTTCAAGAGTATTGCAGTAGGGTGATTTTATGATATGTGGAACTATGAAGCAGTCTTCATTCAACCAATGCATTGTTTTAAATTAATAACTTGCTTTCTATTAATAGAATTCTAGTAAATATTTAGAATTTATTCAAAATTCAAGACAACCTTGAAGACATGCGTTACCCTTATTATAGTCTATTCACATTTGCAAATTATTCAAGCTTAATTATGCAAATATTCTCGAGAGCCTTCTTTTATCATAGTTTTCCATTTTTAGTTTTTTTGCTCCTGCTAATAAGAAATTGTCTTCATCCTTTGTTGCGTCTTAAATGTATTATTTCTTTTTCACCTCTTTGTAGCAATGGGTGAACATTTTGTGATGGCTCATTTTTCTTCATTTGATGCAAATCAACTATTTTGATGATGCTTTTTTTGTATTTTTTTTATGAATTAGTTTTTTGATATCTAGTTAGGATGCTTGAGTTTGATGATCTTTTTATCCCCTTTACAGTTGGAACAACAAATCACCAAGCTCTATCTTTTTCCATTATAAGCATGGAACCCTATTTTTTTTTTTCTAAAGGGGGTAGCGTATTTATTCTACATATATGGGCTATCATTTATTACATCACATTGCTCTAATGTTATGATTTCATAAAGTATATCTTAAGTGAAATATCTTAAGAAATAAAATTTTGAGTGGATTGCTTAATGACTTGACAAGCATTATCCTTTTAAAACCAACTTGGAGAATTTTAGTTTTGAATAACAGATAATCAAAGTGAAGAAATTTCTTCCCTAATTGGATCCAAAATAGCTTCTATGAGGTTATATTTCAATTCGAGCTTAAGGTGGAAATGCATGCAACATCAAGGCTGATTTAGGATCTTCCTTTCTAAATCCCACATTAATTTCTTTTCTTTATATAGTAGTGGATTTTTTTTTCATATCATCCAATCTTGACTTATTGTTAGGATTTAAATTCTAATAATCCTTAATCTTTTATCTCAAGTTTTTCGCGACAATGGCAATTGTCTAATGTTTTGCTTATTTGCAGTTGACCTTTATCATTCTCGTAGTTTGTAGCTGTAAGCAAGTTTTTTTTTCTTTTTTTTCTTATGCAATATATCTAATTCTTTTCTTGAGTACTATATCTTTTGCACTAGCTTTGAGAGCTTTAACAACTGGAATAATATTCACTTCTATTTGAAGTTTTTTCTAAAGCCTTGCAACATAAGTCATCAATACAAAATTTTTATTTAACTAAAATTTTAAAGTAACTGCTCTTCTTCTAAATCTTGTTTTGTATTTTTGTACACTTTGCTTGTTATCTTGCTTCAGTTATCCTTTTTATTTGTAACTTTAATTTTGTTAAGGTAGAGAGAACGTAGTTTTTAGTTCACAATTTTCATCATATATTTGTTTATGAGGTCATTTTCAAATAAACATAAGCAATCTTTTTATTAAACCAAGAACTGTGCTTTAAGATGCTTGTATCAATTGTAAATTGCACGAATTTGATCATATCTTTAATTTTTCTCTTTGTTGATTGATTCCATACAGTTGTTGTCTTTTATTAGAAGCCTCTTCTTTTTGTCTGGACAGGTGGTGTTTGTCAGATAGTGATGCTGCCACGCCTTTGCAATAAGGACTTCAGAGTTGGTCATCATTGTGGCCATTTGATAAGTCATTTGCTTGTCTGACTATTCTTGGATATTGAAATAGGCTTTAAATATCACCTCTTAGTCGTAGATCTCACCCCTAAATCACTGTAAACACTTTACAGTCCTTAAGTTTGATCATAAAAATAATATTGTTCGAACACATGGTCTGATGCAAAAAAAAAAAAAAAGAAAAAAAAGATTTGAAATTAGATGTGGATAGGCATATTAAATCTGTGGGAATTATATTTGATTAGAGTTAATTGCTTTATTTTGAGAAGAAAAGGGAGTCTTGAAGTTTTGCAGCTTGTATGCAAATAGATAGGAAGGGGGAGAGCTGACAGAAAGTTTTGGGATGGGAAGCAATTTTCATGCGGAAATATCTGCACATTCATTCCAAATTTACCTAAAACTAGAAGATATGAACTCCACTTCTAGAATCCTCTTCTTTAAAGTTGGGTTAGCTCTAAAACTATCAATGAATTAGAGTGAATATTAGGAAGTTCTATTGATATTTTCTCTTTTTGATCTTCTTGTGGCCCCTTTTTTATTTAAATATTTCAATTGCAGGCTTTTGCAATAAAGTCTTCATTTTCTTTAGTCTGCCAAATCAATCTTCAATATTACTTGTACTTGAGAACTTCTTGAATTATGTCTAAATATTAGTCTCATGGTAATCATTTTTTAAAATCAATAAATAACGTAATGAATTTTTTATGTTATAAATTTTTTCTATTCATTATTTTTTACACAAAAATTATTCCATAAGTTATCTTTGTATTATTCAAGAGTCTTTTGGGATTGTGATTTTCCTGGTTATTCCATTGCCCTCTTCTTTCACTTCTATCTGATTACTTATTTTACTTCCATATAAGTGCCCAATTCTAAACTTCACGCTTTTCTTAAAACATCTATCCCTTTATCAAATATTCACGTTGCTTTTAGTCAATAAAATTTTATTAAAATGGATTGGTCAACAATATTATTCTAACTTCAAAACTCATTATATCTAATTAGGTATCCCATTTATTGTTGAAGGTTTTTCATATTCTTTTGAGTCAACTTAAATTTTTGGATAAGCTTCAGGTGCTTTGCATATTGGTTTCTTTTTTAAGTTTTATATTCTTTAATTTAATACTTCCATTTTCTCATTAACACCCTTGGCCTTTGTCCAACTGTTAAGGATTAGCATAATAAGTCATTGTTTATGCAAATATTTTATGTGAATTATCTTTTAGCCTGGTAGCTTTGATGAATGTAGTTTTTTAACTATAGCATTTAAAAAAAGTCACCTGAGTGTTAGTTTTGTAAATAGAAATGTTTCGAGTGCTATTCCCTAGCTATAATTGTACATTCCACAAGCATTTTGTTGTTTAAAGTTTTGATCATTGCAAAATGTATGATTGATTGGAAAAGTAATATAGTCAACTTGGTGTTGTATAGCAGGAAAAGAAAAAACTCAAGGATAAAAGGAACACTCCAACTCATGTATATATTTAAGCTTAAGCTGTTCATAATTTGTAGTAGTTGGGCTTTGTTTTGAATTTAACGCATCCTGAGAATAACTTCTACATCAAAATTATGTTAATATTTAAAAATTAGGGAAAGAAACTGAATCATGGTTTATTCCATAATAGATAATGCAAGAATATCTAGTTATATCTTGCTGGAAGGTCCTTTTTTTGGGCTTTTGTGAAATTTAAGTTCTAGTGCTTTGCAATATATTTTTTTAGGCAATAAAAAATGATTTAGGTTAGACTACATTTCTCAATCTGTCATATATGCTTTATTGGTCCATCTCTGTATGCTGTAAGTGTCAACGAAAGCACAGATGAATAAGATATTTTGCAACAATGTTGGGACTATTTTCATGATGACTACCACTAATTTATTTTCGTAATTTATCAGCTCCAGTTTGTTTACATTTGTACTTTTCTGCTTTTATTTGTTAAGCTTTCTTCTCAAATAGAAGTTATCTTTTGTTTTGTAGGAATGGTATTTCCTCACTGCTTGATGAACGATCATTTAAGTTCGTCTTGGCCTATAAAAATCACATCATTTTATTATCCGTTAGTTCTACTGATGGCCCATCGGTGGCTACTCTTTTTATCTGAATCGTATGAGTTACTTTAACATGGCCCATAGGATGAACCCACTCATAGAGACTATCTATCAATCTTGTTTAGTTATTATCTTAGCGATTATATGGGATGATTAATTTAATTAGGCAGACCATATTAGTCGATAACAACAAGATATGATTGTATTGAGCACTGCCAATGGTTGTATTTAGGATTCTTATTATTAAAAAAGGGTTTGGACCGGCCAGCTCCGCCTATTGAACCGTGAACTTATCATTCAATTGATTTGATCCAAACATATAACTATTTTTTGCATAGAACCGGTCACAAATGAGGTTAAACTGACAAACTGGTGGAATTGTTCGATTTCTAAATAGTCGACATCTTTATATACTGTTTAATTTTATCCTTTGGATTTTGATCGAATGGCTAGAAATAAAATATTTAAATTAAAATAGAAAAAAATATCTTATTTTTTAATTTTGATTTTAGAAAATTATTCAAACTATTCAAAATCGTTGTCTTAAATTAAAATATATTATTTATGTAATCTATCGTTATAATATTATTTTATATTATAATTATATTTTTAAATTATATTAAATAATTTTAATATTTATTATGCCATCATTTTGACTCTGGCTAGATCATTGAACCTTGAATCCCACATTCTTTTGATTTGTTGGCTAGAAAATAAAATATTTAATTTAAAAATATAAAAAAATATCATGTTTTATAATTTTTGATTTTAGAAATCTTTTTCGAAATATTCATATGTATTGACTTAAATTAAAGTATTATTTATTTAGTCTATAATAATTATATTATATGTCATAATTATATTTTTTAAATTTTATTAAATAATTTAAATATTTATTATGTCATCATTTTAATTCTGATTGGATCATTGAACCTCGAATCTCAAATTCTTTTGATTTGTTGGCCAATCCAGTTTTCGTAGCCGTGGTTATAATTCATAGTGGGGCTCATTTATGTTGTAGAAGATGTCGCCTGTTTAAATTTAAAAGTATAACCTATCAAACCAATAATTATTGTTTTGGTCAAATTCTTCTGTGGATTTGATTTTTAGGGTTGTTTTTTTTTCCTAGTATCAGTTTAATTTGACTTAATTCAAATTGTATTTTGCAGGAGGAAATTGGAAGACCTGCTCAAGGAGGGCCACCTCGCCTTGGTGCTGCTGGTGCTGCTCCTGTTCGCCCATGAGCTGGTAGTCCTCATTTCAACAATTTATCCGATTTTAATTTTTAAAGTATGTTTCATGCTTCTAAGTCTTGTACCACAACATTTTTGTATTCTCAAATGTTGAATTTAATTATCCTGTTGTTTTTTGTTGGACTTATCCTTACTTTTTAAAGTTGGTTTGCATATTTAAATTATCTTTTCATGTTTTGATGATCCCTATTATTTTTGGTGAGATTTTTTTTTTTGAAAATTGCATATATTGCATTAATTAAATTTATAAATACAAAAGGTATGCATGTCTGCAACTTCATGTGGAAAAGTGTTATCTATCATTTACATGCTTTAAAACAAAAGAGTCTTGGATGGCAAGCTGAGCACAAAAATGGGTTGACTTGTTGCATTTGCCGGAGGTATGTAAGAAAACCTAAATTTGGTGCAGTTTGCAATTATTTTTGCCAATACTTTTTCTCCAACGTAGGCCTCAAAGAGTTGTTGATATTAATGTTTTTCCTTTCAAAGAGTAGACCTTTACACTACAACATCGATGGTTTGCAAATGCTTTGTATGGCTGCGGCGGCATGGAGCTTCATATGAGAGCTATCCTAATGTTGAAACCTTTGATCATAATGGCTTGGGCCCCACTACTATGTAGGAATTTCTTTCCTTCTTTTTGCAATCTTTTGGCACAATCTCCTCGAACAATGGTTGGTAATTCAATATCATAGCAGCTGGAAATACCTTCCCACAATCTTCGTCGAACAAGTTGCTCTTTACTTGTGTAAATTGTGTCAATCCTCCAAGTTCTATTATCCAGAAACCTTGTTAGCTCATAATGACTTGATTGTGCATCAACTCGCTGCTAAAACAGATAAAATACCTCTGCCACGACACAATGATCCCGTCTCATTTACCCACCCATTTACCCACCCATTGAAGGTTGAAAGGTGAAATCCACTTATTTCCAGCAGTGACATCAACTTCTTTACGACTGAGCTAATCCGTTCTCGAATCAACAAGATGAACAAACAACTCGTTCTCTTCAGTTAGTGCTTGAGATAGTTGCGTGTAGCCTTTTTGCAGGCACCCTGAGAATTCTAAATAAGGATGGTCTCAATTGGGATACTAAAGTTGGCACGATCGAGACGTCAATTCTTTCTTCAACATTCTTGCATTTTGTACTATTCATCTCCAGCGGGCCTAAACGAAGCTGCTCCAAAATGAGCCTTGGAGACTCCTTCCTTACCAGCTCGTGATTTGGTGCCACCAAGTCCCTTAGCAATATGTCGGATTGGATCGAGAAGAAGACTATGTGTAGCCTTGGATGTTTGGATCTTCCATGCTAATTGGAAGCTCACTGAAAATATTCTTCATCGGGTGGCCGATGAGCTGTTCCGTTTGTGTCAAAGACTCTCCGCACTCTCACCTCTATCCTTATTGTCATTCATTTTAGTATCCTTTTGGCCTTTTCCCTCCCCTTGAGACCGAAGTCCAGGGTCCCAGCTCGAATTCTGAGGTCCCTTCTCTCCTATCAGCATTAAACCTCCGTTGGTTGCCAAGCTGTGAGTTGCACATGGCACTATTCATACATACATTAATATGTTGGACAATATTCTCGACCCCTTAAAGTGGAGCGGCTTCCTGGAATTATAATGGATGTCCGTCCGCTTCTCCATTCTGTCCTGTCCGCTTCTCCATTCTGCCCTGAAGTGCTACGTAAATCCTTATTAAAAGGGTCATTAACATGGCCATACTCATATTTGGTTGCTCTGGCAAAAGAGAATTCCCAATATTGTTCTCATTTGACCTTTCATCATGACGAGGAGCTTCTTTGCATTGATTAAGCTTTTGACTAATTTTGCCACAGTTAAAGCAGAGATGTGAGATCCCTTCATATTCAAACCTTGGATAAAATTCATCCTCGACGCCCATGACCCATGTCCTGGCTTTCAATTTCTTTGAAGGTTGAGTTGAACACATACTTGAGCATGCACATTTCACCCCCACAAATTGCTATTGGTATCCAACCATAATGGTTGTTCCACTTTGGCTGCTATTTGGAGGATATTAGTACTATCCCAATAGAGGAGAAGAAGTTGCGGTAGTCTGTTCCAGATTGGTGCTGAGAAATAACCAAGAAAATCCAGTGAGAAATTAGTCCTCCATATAATGTGTCCTGCTACAAACCATTGTTCCCGGGAAGAACCGCATCTCTGGCTTCAACAGCATTCAAAATGCCAACAAAAGTCATTTTGCACCGTGGCAATTTGGATGTCCAAATTGGGCCTATTTGCGCTCAAGTTCCAGGCTTGAAACGAACAAAAGAGTATGTCTCCCAATATCTTTCCCACCAGGGCGTCGTAAAACTTCTGTATATTTTGTTACTCACATACCATATTAAGTTTAACTGTCCTATTGACACTAATGAAATCCTTAGTGCTTTCATTCATTGTGACCAGTATGCGAGTTGGTTTCTGCAAAGCAGTCTGTCTGAATCTGGACTGACTGGGGTCCAAACCAACTCCTGTTCGCTTTTAGTCATGCAAAGCTTGTTGTACTTCTCCAAACTTGATCCTGTTGTCTTGCAAATTGCCTTGGGTAGTCCCCATTCCATTGCTTGATTGAAGCTACTGAGTATTTGTGGGGCAATAGGCACATCTTCTCACTCATGCAATTGGGTGAGAAGGAGCTAGTAATTCTACCACCTGCATTGAAAGATTCACATTTGACATCCATACCTTCCTTATCTCTCCAAAATAGGACACCGCCTAAATCTTCCCTGTGAAATTCTTATCCGCGGCCATATTTTCACAATTGCCACTCAGCTTAGACGACGAAACCGAATCATCCACATCATATTGGGCTTTTTCGAAATTGTGAACCCTTGAAGCTGCCTGCAGCATGCTACTATTCCCAAGATAGGGTTTAACCATAACTTTGTCTCATTTCTTGATAGGGGAGCCAACATAATGCTTCAAACCTCCCCAATCTTTGTTTGGTGATGCCCTTGTGCGCGAGCCAACTGATCTCCTTGCCCACGGTTTCTTTCACTGAAATTCGAATGGTTTCTTGTGATTCCTCGATCGGTAAACCGGCATCCTCAACACGTGTGCCGCTTTGTCGTGAATCATCACATACACCCTTGCCATGGATGCCATCCTTCTTGTGATGCAAAGAACTGCCCAAAGCTTGCCCCACTGCCACATCCATGGTTGCCAATCCTCCATAAACCCACCGCCCTCACTATTGACACCTTTGATACTGCCTCCGCCCCCAATCCCTCTCCCTAGAGTGAGGATGGCAGCCACCCACCCACCCAGAGCGCCACTCTCTATATGGAAAGAATATTAGCTGCAGAATTCACATACATGCGGACTCATTGTACAACCATATTGTACATCATTTTACCCAACCGTGTACAATATGTGTATAAGGAGTCGGCATGCATGTAAACTCCGTGCCTAATATTTTCTCCTTTAGAAGCTGGATCTTTCATGTTTATAGAAAATGATTTTTTGGGGAGTTTTTTTTTTATTAAAATATATCTTTGTAAGAAGTCTAGAAGGAATCACCATTGTTATATGATCAGTGTTGGTAGTAAATTTTTAACGACGATGATTCAATGCCGCACCGTCAACATTCTGATTTATCTTCTATTGAATATCTAAGTTTAAGAATTTTCTGGATGGCTTGCCTTTGTTTGTTGTTTCATATGAATAGAAAATTCATTTGTTTGGTGAGCGTAAATTTTATTTCTTACAAGTTGATCCCGAGTCTTATAAACATAGCCTTAAATTCTTGCTCAAATTTCACTTTTTAGAAGTTAATAATAGTGATATTTTTAGCATTATATGGGAATAGGGCTGCAAACGAGCGGAGCTTGAGCGAGCTTAGGTTTGGCTCGTGTTCGGCTCATTCGAAATTGGCTCGGCTCGAAATTGGTTCGTGTTCGAAATGGCTTGTGAACAATGTGTTCGTGTTCGGCTCGAAAAACTTATTCGTGTTCGTGATCGGCTCGAAATTGGCTCGGTAGAATATTAAATTAGTTTAATAAATATTATTTAAAAAATTAATAATTTTGTCTAAAGTTTTTTGAAGAGTAAATTTCAAGCAAAAATTTAGAGATTTATTATTAATTTAGAAAAATGATGAACTAAAAAAACTTTACAAAATTGATTGCAAAATTTTATACAAGAATATTAATATTATTTGATAAAAATTTACTAAATAAGAATCAATTTATTATAAATTTTAAAATGTACAAACTAGATAAGAGTAAAAATAATACAAAAAAAATCTCAATAAAAATCAAAATTTAAAAATAATTATATTGAACATTTAATTCTTCTTATGCTTTACATACAACTCAAAATATTAAAACTAATTTCTGTAAACCACGAGCTCACACCATTGGAGCTCCTGACAAGCACCGGGAGTGGATACGCAGCTTTCTTCAGTGCAGATACGCAGCTTTCTTCAGTGCAGTAGGTTGTAGAATCGGAGAGCGGAGACTACGATGGTCGTTGGTTGATCTCTGCTTCCATTCCTTATTGATCTCTGCTACCATTCCTTATTAATAACTGCAGAAAAAAAAAATAATAAATTTATGGCTGCTAATAATCAGCAGTTTATGGCTGCCAGGTAAAGCTCTTACTTTATTGAGTCGTATATTCGCCTCCGAAGGTGCCATCGCCTGCAAACTACACCAATTTCCTGCATACAAAATGATGTATAATTAATTGAGACAATTACACACATACCACTGAATTCCAACATATTTACATATCTAACATCTAAACTTTATTTTTTACATTTATAGCACCCAAACCATTCACATCACATTTGAGCTGCAACAAAACGGTTGCCAGCCTGCGAGGGAAGTTTAAAATTCAGCCATATCAGTCATACTTAATGCATGCAAGAGAAGTTTAAAATTCCAAAATCACAAAAAGTAGGTAGCAGCATCATCATCTCCCTCATCAGTCATACTTAATGCATGCCTCAACAGCAGACAGAAGAGCCATCAACTGCAAAAGGGTTTAAAAAAAACCACAAAATAATATCAGAATCTATACAAGAAGAGCAAACTTAATTAGCAATTTCACCGTTAAGAATATGAGGATCACGCAGGTTTATGGAAGCACCAGTGATTGTCCATCCACCACTGCAATTCCTTATATTAACCATAAAAAGATTATTTATAAAAAGCTGAATTTATAACTGATTGCCATAAAAAGTTAAATTTATAACTGCATGTCATAAAAAGCTATAAAAAGCTGATTTATAACTACAGCTGAATTGTCCATCATCTAGAAGCTTGTCTTATATCAACCAGATCCATATGCATGCCATAAAAAACCATAATCTTCCTAACAAAACATCATCCATGACCAAATCTAAAGTTAGGCAATTGAACAGAAGAATAAACATGTGCAGAACATGTGCATGCCATAAAAAGATTTATAACTACAACTGATTGTTCATCATCCAGATGTTTGCCTTATATCAACCAGATTCATATGCATGCCATAAAAAACCATAATCTTCCTAACAAAACATCATCCATGACCAAATCTAAAGTTAAGCAACTGAATTGTAAGCTGATTTATAACTACAGCTGAATTATAAATCAGCTTTTAATGTCCGTTCAACATGCGAGAGAAGTTTAAAATTCAGACATATCAGTCATACTTAATGCATGCAAGAGAAGTTTAAAATTCAGAAATCACAAAAAGTAGGTAGCAGCATCATCATCTCCCTCATCAGTCATACTTAATGCATGCCTCAGTAGCAGAAGAGCCATTAAATGCAACAGGGTTAAAAAAAACTACCAAATAACATCAAAACCTACACTTGCCTTCTCTAGAGAGTGCTGAAAAATACTACAAAAGCAGTTAAAATTCCAACTGCATCTATTCGTCTGCAATGCACAACAAGCTTAGGAAGAGCTCTCCAACTCACATGGCCGGATGTAATGCAAGTACACAAACAAAACTCAAACAAAACTCAGTTGCAACATCCTAGATCTCAAACCATACATCATCATCATCATCATCATCATCATCATCATCATCATTTGAGCTTCCATCTAGTTCCATCCAACTGAGATGGAAACAATTCAAAGAAAATTGATAATAACTTCAATAGAAGAAATGATATTGTTCACCTACCCGATGTAACAACCTTGAGAACTGTCAAGGTTTTCAAAATCTTAACACAACTGTAGAAAATCATTCAAATTTGACTCACCATTCAAATCTAACTCACCAATCTAGTTCTCAAGAACTGTCAAGGTTTTCAAAAAAGTTTTCAAAACATGAATCAAGGCAACATTCTCGAGAGATGAACAACAGTTCATACATCTTAAACATCTACTGCATGTTAAAAAAAGATATGAATAGCTAAAAATAAAGCACTGATACAAATGCAATCATCTACTGCATGCTTGCAGTTCAAGGTTCACACAGCTTAAACAGTGAACCCAATATCTGATTGCTTCATTAAACTCCATTCCCTGAAACTCAAATGAATCCAGAAATGCATGCATAAGCATAACTTTTAAATATACTTCAGGAATATAATGCTTCAAGAATTCAATATACTTTCAGGAACCAGGATTCAATAGTGAATCAAGATTTTACCAAACATAACATCCATGATACCAATTATACATCTTCTGCATCCATGATACCAATTATACTTTCAGGAATCAGGATTCAATAGTGAATCAAGATTACACCAAACATAACATCCATGATACCAATAGTGAATCAGGATTATACCAAGCCATCTAATTCTTTGTCATTTTCAAATGTAGTAAAGATCTATAACAATATCCAAACAAGAGGGACTATACAACACATCAAGAGGCAGTAAACATGATAGGCAACTATATATATTGTTATCTCAAAATGATTGCAAACAGATGTTGCCTTCCAAATTTAAGATTAACAATAATCACCTTAGACAACCTTATATACTCTTATGCAAATTTATGTTGCCTTCCAAAATTAAGATTAAGAATAACCATCTTAGGCAACTTTTAATATTATTAAGGCACTAAACTTGTGTTGCACCTGCTTAATAAATTAATAAAATGAATGCATTCAAATAAGAAAAAAAACATCTTCCAATGCATCTTTTCCTCATGTCATACATAAGATTCTTGAATTTGGAGCTTAAAAAAACAACAAAGCACCTCCATGAATAAAATTCAGCAATGAAGTCCAACAAAAATAAAGTTCAACAATGAAGTCCAACAAAAATAAAGTTCAGCCTGCATGAATGTAAAAACATATACAAGCCTTTAACAATTAGGCATAATGTTTAGCAATAAAAGATCACTTAGAAGAATCCCATTAACAAAGCATGTATGAAGGTGTTCCACTTCTGTCAATTTACTCGGGTAAAGTCACCTGTAGGTGTTCCTCTTCCATTAATTCTTGTTGGCACAAAATATATGAAAATAATAAGTGAAAAAAAACATTATATGAAAATGTGCATATAAGCTAATAACTAATTCTTGAGAGAAATTACCAATGGAGTTTTAAAATTAGTCGTGGAAGATCTAATCTAACTGGAGGAGCATATTAAGGCGTTCACAGTTTTTGTCGATAGTGAACTTCTGTAATCATTAAGAATTCTTCCACTGGTACTAAATGCTGACTCTGAAGCAACTGTTGTAATTAGAATTGACAATATATCCCGAGACATTTTAGACAAGCAAGGATACTTCAAAGTGTTCAACTTCCACCACTCAAGAATATCAAATGTTTCATTATTAGCCAAATAAAGACCCTCCTCAAGATAGACTTGTAGATCTGATTTTGTTGGTTGAATTGAACCAGATGAAACAAAAAAACCAGTAAATGCACGCATGTAATTAAAACTTTCTGAAGTAGCATAATCACTTGACAACTTTGATGAACCATTGTCACTCGTACCACTGAAACTAGCAACATCACTCGTATAACTATTGTAAATTTCCAACTTGTTGAATTTTAGTGCCTGATTCAACAGATGTGTACATATTGGAGAAACTACACTGAATGAATTTTATTTTCAAGCGAGGGTCCAAAATAGCTTCGGCAGACATTAAAAGATTGCACTCACCCCAATATTTATCAAATTTACCTATCATGGCAAGGGCCATGGTTCTGTTAAACTCATCTGAAGGGGTCGATTCATCTAGCAACAATTACTTTATATGCATTACAGTAGGTAGAAAAATATTTAAAGTTGGGTAGGAAGAACCTGAAATCATTTTTGTCACATTATTAAAAACAAAAAGAAATTTTCTGATTTTATCATATTTTTACCAATCTAAATCTGAAGGCAACCAACTAAAATTGTTATCTCGATTTGCAAAGTGAGGGAACACACTCAGAAAAACAAGAGCAGATTCAATCATATAGAATGTTGAGTTCCATCTTGTTGGAACATCAATGCACAAACCCTTTGTTGTTGATATCCCTAATTGCTTGGATATCTCAACAAACTTATGTAACCTTGCTGGTGACTTCTTTATATACTTGATAGCCTCTCTAATATTATAAATGATGTCTTGAATCTCTTTTAAGCCAACTTGAACCATAATATTTAAAATATGAGCACAACAACGAACATGAAAGAAATGCCCCTTAAAATGTAGTTTCCTTCTTGCCATAAAATTTGAATGGAGCAAGCTAGCAACAACATCATTATTACTAGCATTGTCTAAAGTGATTGTAGATACTTTGTCATGTATCTTCCAATCTAACAAGCATTGACAAATGACATCACAAATGACTGTACTGGCATGAGGTGGATCTAGTTCAATGAAATTAATGATTCATTTTTGAATCTTTCAAGATTGATCAATGTAGTGAACAATTATGCACATATATCTGATAGTTTGATTGGAAGTCCGACAATCAGATGTTAATGAAAACATGTGAATATCCGTAAATTATTTTTTCAACTTCTCTTTCTCAAACTCATAAACCTTAAGACAATCATTTTTTATTATATTCCTTGAAACTTTTTCATAATTTGGGTTCAAGGATTTTAATAGAATATTAAACCATGTATGTTCAACAATACTAAACAGATACTCATGCACTATAATCATTTTAGAAATTATCTCTCTAACTTTATGATGATCGTAGCTTTTTGTGTCATGAAATACAGGATTTCAACATCTGCAGTAACATCTAGTGGCATAAAATTTAGGATTTTTTTCTTTTTTTTAGAATCAATGGCTTGCTTACTTTTCACTTTGATTTGTCCACATTCCCTAACATGATGTAGAAGTTGAGAAGTAGTTCCTGTTTTAGATTTTTGAAATTTTGAACGACAACATGTGCATTGACAAAAAGAAGTTGGGACCCCCTTAATCGAAAATGTTGTCTCCATAAAATACTCCCACACTGCTGACTTCCTCTTCCTACCATTCTTAGTTAAGGTTTTTTCGCTGCTATTATCAATGACAACTTGAGGTACTTCTTCTGCCTCTGTGTTTTATAAAGTAAGATCGACATTTTCGTTGCTAGTACGAGCTTCTGCTAGCATCTTATTACTGGATGATTCAGATTGTGAAAGATCTATTTCAGACATATTTACACACTAAATGAAATCAAAACAATGGAATTAGTATCACTTTAAATTAATTATGCTGAATAGGGTTAACACCCATTAAAGAGGCAAATAAGTATTGCAACATATGTAGAAAGAGAGAGATTGATATGGTAAAAGCACATCATTATAAGCACAACCCATACATCTAAAATTTCACAAGTCAGGGGTACTAAATTGAAGCCCTGCAAAATTTTGTTACAAAATTGGCCACATTTGAATGGTCCAGAGACATCTAAAATTTAATTCTTATACAACAATGAAACAATGCTCTTGACACAGTATAATTTATGGTGACCAAACCAAACAAACACTACAGTTCCAAGGACAACTAAACCAGTCTCAACATTATACAATAATTAATCAGCTTACACAGGTTATCGAGCGCAGTTAACCCATTCACAAAAAAAAAAAAAAAAAAAAAACTAAAAAGCAAATTCTGCTTTAAGTGTACTAGAAATTAGTACATAGATCCATTGATGATAAATTATTATGCAACATTATCAAAATGCATCACTAAAACACATCACATTTGAATTCTACAGGTTTGCTACAACACATAATATTTTGTAGGAGCTAAAATTGCATTACCAAAACACATAACATTTGAAATATGGATGATTGGTACATGCCATAATGCCCCAACTTGAAACTTGTTATCTCTTGGTATCCATTTATAGGATGTTAATCAAATTATGCACACAGTAATGTCCAAGGCAACCATCCATTGAGAACTACATTTGAGACAAACAATTATATTAAGACACACTTGAATATTGAGATGCTCAGAGTAGTGTACATTCTCTTTTAGTAATGTACTTTCTCTTTTAAAAATTGAGCCAAACACTTTATAGGATGCTGTCAAACTAATATCATATAAGCACAACCCATACTTTAATGACAACAAAGGAATAAAGAATCTAAGGCAAGACATTCAGCTTCAATAAATGCTCTTCCAAAGTTATGCATAAATATAACAAGCTATTAGCTATCCCCGATCCCTGTATCGATAGCCGAACCCAGCAAGAAACGCTTAACCCTGTATCGATAGCCGAACCACATCACAAACGCTTAACTATCATGGAAAGATAAGAGAAGAGCATGGCTCTGTATGACTGTATCTGTATGCATAAACGCTTAACTATGCTTAAACCATGTATCTGTATGAATAACAGCAGATAGCAACAAACGCTTAACTATGCTTAAACCATGTATCTGTATGAATCACCGCACAAAAAAAAAAATCTAAATAACATCTAAAGGAAATGTAAGAAAATGCAAGATTTCTCTGCCAAAACCCTACAAAGCTAGGTTTCATTCAAAAAATCCAGATAAATCTAAAAGAAATTTAAGAAAACTTAAGATAGGAGACGAACCGAAGATAAATATGAAATATTAGAGAAAATATACTCTGAGATAACACCTAGTAGACGAACAAGCAACCAATGAACCAAGCAAGAAGATCGAGCAACCAAGCAAGAACACCTAAACAATCGAGCCACACTATCCGAGTAGTATAGATGTAGATGTTAGCACAAGAATACGGACGACAAACCATAAGCCGTTGCGACCGAAATGACTTCGAGAGATCAGAGAAGACGAGAAGAGTAGAAGAGGAAACGAGAGAGGTAAGCGCAGCCGAACCCTAAAAGTTTCGAGAGGCGAAAGGAGGCGAACGGAGATTGGGACGCGGTTAGGGTTTTTAGATTATTAGATATATTATAATTATATAACTTATATTTTAATTTTATATAAATATATAATATTTTATATTTAATAAGTAATATTAATAGATTACAGTGAGATTTAATTTTATAAACTATGCTTATTTATTTTTAAAAATTTTAATTACTTAAAATTCATAATATTTAATTTTATGAATATTTATTTATTTCTTTTCGAGCCAATTCGAGCCGAACACGAGCGAACAAACAGTTGTTCGTGTTCGGCTCGTTTACATTTCAAGCTTAAAAACTTATTCGTGTTCGGCTCGTTAGGCTTAACGAACGAGCCGAACACGAGTTGCTCGCGAACAACGAGCCAAATTGACAGCCCTATAAGGGAAGGATTTTGGGCATTTTAAATGTAAAAAAGGAATTGTGTTAGATATGTAAATACAGAGTTGTGTGGTATTTTTGTAAATGTCCCAATTTTTTAGCTGAAAAACAGTCAGGCTGAACATCAAAATATTTGATTAAAAAAATGTTTTGCCAGCTTCTCCGTAGAGATTGGTTTTAGATAAATGTCATAAAAGTGTAATCCTGTTAGCCAAATGGATTAATGAACATACATATATAAATCTTTAATTTTCGGATGTAGAATGGCTTCAGGGTTGGAAGAATTTTTATGGTGTTTGTGTGTATGTGTGTGATTATTTTATCATCCCTTTTAATCATAACTTTTGCTTTGAAATAAAAACAATACCGTTAAATTATATATATATATATATATATATATATATATATATATATATATATATATATATTGTCTAGTTTTCCATTAGGACAATTTCTAAATTTGATTTGAGAAAATTTCAAAATGCAAAATTACTATTGAATCATTAGATGTTCTGTTATCAGGGCAAGAGCCATGAGTATTAAATGTAATTTGGCAAGCATGGCTACCTACAAACTTATTATTATTGTTTTTTTGGTTATGATTTACTTGAACAAAAAAAAAAAAAGGGAAAATGAAAATAAAAGTAAAATTTAAGTTTGTAGGTAGTCTTGCCGACCAAGTTGCATTTAATACTCGTGGCTCTTGTCGTCATGAACAAACTTCGAATGATTCAATAGTAATTTTGTATTTTTGTTATTGTTGTTGTTGTTGTTGGTTATGGTATACTTGAATGAGCTCACTGTTTATTTAAAATTAGCATAATATGGAATTAGTGGGGTTGACATAGCATTCAAAAGTTTGGATTTTCTTATATATATATTTTTTATTCCTTGTCTAAATTTTAAATATTACACCAATAGTAGCCAAAACATTTAAATAATAATATAAATAGCAGCCTCGTAATTAAAATTTCTAATCCTATCATCTCACTCACCAGTCGCCACAACTTGCTTGTGTTGCAAGTGATCTTGCCACAATTGTTGCACATGTTGGCTTCCCTTTATTATATCTCTCTCATCGGAACCTACATGTGGTTACAATATTATTGCACCTGACATCGTTCTCTCATTCATCTTTATGCTTGTTACACATCTGCTAATCGGTTTACCACAAGCTGCCCCACTCATTGTCGGCAACGTGCAACTGCCTCTCTCGTTGTTAACATTACTTTTATGAGGACCTCTTTTCTCTCTATAGAACCTTAGGATCTAACCTTAGGGTTTTCTAGTGACCTTCGTAGATGCTTAGAGATGGAATTTACCCACATAGAACTTCAAACTGATTCTACATTCACTTGAGGCAAAGGTTAAGTCCAAATCCCCAACCTTTTGTTGGGATTGTTAGAGTTTTGAACCAATACAAGCCCAGGTTGAATTTCTATTAACTTAAGTTACCCCTAGAGCCTATCCCCCTAATAACCCATTGGTTACCCCATAAATTCTCTTTAACCTAAGACAATCCCATTAAGCATGAGGTTAGTCCTAGGCCAAGGAAGGATTTTATCTCTAACCACATTGCCCTAAAAACACTAAAAATTCCATCACATCAAAATTCAAACCAAAGGGGTGGGTCACTAAAATCAAACTTTGGCCTGACATAATTTTTCCCAAAACCAAAGAATAACAACAAGAACAACAAAGCCTTAATCCCCACTAAGTGGGGTTGGCTACATGAATCCTTTTTCTCCATTGCTTCCTATTTAGTATCATATTGTCATTCAATTTTAATAAATTAAGATCATTTTTATACAATAAGCCCAAGTTTTCCTAGGTCTACCTCTGCCTTTCTTAACATAAGCCGAATCTAAAACATCTACTCTCCTACTCAGATCATCAGAGGGTCGACATTTAATGAGACCAAACCATCTAAGGAGACTCTCTCTAATTTTGTTCGTCACTAGAGCTACACCAACCCTATCACAGATATAATCATTTCGCCTTTTGTCTCTAAGTGTAATTCCATTCATCCACCTAATTATTCTCATCTCCACAACACTTAACTTAGTATTATGCTTCTCTTTTAAAGGCCAACATTCATCACCATAGAGCAATGCAGGTCGCACCATCATCTTATAAAATTTTCCTTTCAGTCTAAGCAATACTTTTCTATCACACAATAGGCTCGAAGCATTCCTCCACTTCAACCAACCAACTTGAATTCTACTATTAACGTCCCCATCTATATCACCATTGCTTTGAACAATAGACCGAGATATCTAAATCATCCACACCTTTTAATAATTTGATAACCCATTGTTACACTTCTGTCACTAGAGCTATTATTACTAAAATTACATTCAATGTATTCAGTTTTAGTTCTACTCAAACGAAGGCCTTTAGACTCCAATGTAGACCTCCATAATTCAAAAATTTTCCAACACCAACTAACCCTAAAATTAATATAAGCCTTGGACACATCAACTTAACCCTAAAATATAAAATCACCAAAATTCACCAAAACTCAATTGGACCCAAGTCAACTTGAACAAAAAAAGCAAATCAGTTAATAAACAACTAAACCTATCAAAATAAAATCAAAATCAATTTAATGTGTTAAGAACAAAGTCACTTAAAATCAAAATTAAATTAGGAAGGCCACCAAGCCTACTCTTTTCTGGCCAACCTAATTGCCTAAGGCTAGGCATAATCACAAAAGCCGAAACATAGGCTTAGGTCCATGACTTATCCCTCATGATCCAACCCCATGGATCACCCACATGACCCATGCCACAAGGCTCAACCCTAGGGGTGAACTTATGATTCAAATGACCAACCATGACATGCATAATTAAAATTAAATTTAATTATTCAAAGCCTAAAACAAACACTAAAAGACAAGAAGACACACTTAGCCAAGCCACTCAACGCATCTCACATAAGTAATGACTCCTTAGAGTATCCCATGTGGAGTCAAACCAGACAAATTTTGGTCTTAGCCACCACACCAAAAGCTTCCCCAATCCCCACAAGCCTTGGCCAAGCTTCCTCCATCAACATTGGAGCTCACCATGGTCAAAACATCAAAAATGGAAAAATCTCTCATTACTCTGCCCAAGCTCCTATAATCCTTCTGCTGAATCTTTGAAGATCCACTATAAATCCCCAAGCACCTCAAAGCTCCACAATAGACCTTCCATGGCTATAAAAGAGGGGTAACCCGAGAGCTCCATAGCACATGAAAACTCCCTGAACCCTCCCTTAAACCCTCTATTTCCAACACCAAATTTGCTCTCACAGAGTAGAGCGACTCATCTCCATCATCTCCAAGCCATCCCACCACCCATTACCCTAATTTCACCACTAAAATTTAGGGGTCTTCACGGTCTTGAGACAAACTCCCTCACCCTCCTAAAAGCTTCACAAGGCCTCCAAATCTCTCTCCTGATCAAAATCTACCTTTCCCACTCCCTTCACCATTGCTCAACACCAACACGCCCACCCCATTTGTTCTAACTCATAGGACCAGTTTCACCTCAAATTGAAGTAACAATAAGCTTCGTAGCATCAAGGCGATCCTTTCCATCAATCCCAATCGAGGTTTCACCTCTTGGGACAAGGTATGGGTTCAAAACTTCTACTTTAGGCCTCAATTTGGTTTTTTATTAAGAAAATGAACAATGAATGGCCACTTAACCATATTGATAGGTTTGTCTCACCTTGATGAAGCAAAAAGAACAAACCCCATGCAATTTGGTTACGCATCGAGGGAGATCTTATCCCTAGGCTGCAGATGGCTCTCAGTTCGCAGAACATTTAGGATGATGAATCGATATCGTTCATTTCCGTGTATTTGAAACCAACGATAGAGAACAAATTAGGCAGCTCGCGTAATCGAATCAGTGCATCAGATCGACACAACCTCAACAGCCAGCGTGGAAAGGGAAGCCAATCACGGAGTGCCACGCGAACCATCGACGCATACGAGGATCGATTCAGTGCTGACTCAGATAAATAGGAAATTTAAAATTTGTGAATTAAATAAATCTAATAAAATTTAAAAATTCATATCTCCCTAAAGAAAAATCACTGAAATAAAATAAAAATACCTTAACACTCAGTAAGAAAATAGAAATTTAAAAAATAAAAGTAAAATAATTAATATATATTTAATCTTAATTAAATACTACAAGGAGTATTTTAATTATAAAAAATTAAATAAAAAACATAAATATGAAATTCCGAGGGATTATTCCCTCTGTCATTAAGGATATTTCTTGATTTTTCCCAAGTTAAGGGATCTCCCTAACACCAAAATGTTTAATCTCCTATCAAAATCATAATTGTTTCAAAAAATAATTATAAAAAAATAAAATACAAATAAAATTAGGGCAGTAACTCTAAACATTAAAATGACCATTTTAACCTCTGAAAATTTAAAATAAAATTAAAACCGTAGGGGTAAAACTATAAAGTTGCAAACTTTGCATTTTAGCCTAAATTGTTATGCTAAATATAAATTAAACACAAAAATTAGCTAAAAAAATTCTTAGGATTACATCCAAATGAAAACATTAAGTTAATTTCAAAGAAGGTTAATTTCATAATTTTCCCCTTAATTATGAAATTACCTTAACAACTAAACCCTAAACTTAATTTTGGTCTAACCCAATTTAGACCTAACTCAATTTAAATTTAAGTTTAACTTAGGTCAAACTCAAGTTAGACCTAACTCAATCTAATTGACCCCTAAACTTAACTTAAGTCTAACCCAACTTAGACTTGACCTAACAAAATTCTAAACTAAAACCTAACTCAAGTCTAACCCAACTAAGACTTGACTTATTTAAACACTAAACCCAACTTTAAATCAACATAGGTCTAATCCAACCTACACCTAACCCTAAACACAACTTTAAAATCACCGTACGCCTCAATCGACTTAACCAAAATCAAAACATAGTTGAAGTCTAACCTAACTTAGACTTGACTTAACTAAACCTAAACTTAGTTTAAATCTAACTTAACTTAGACGTGACTTAACTAAATTCTAAACTTAACTTAGAACCGACTCAATTATAATCAAACTTAATCAAACCAGGGTCAACTCGACCTAACTGGGACTAACCCGAGTTAAACTTAATCAAACATGGGTTAACCCGACCTAGCCTAGGCTAAACCAAATCAAACTTAAATAAAATAGGGTCAACCCAACCTAGCCTGGGTTAACCCAAATCGAACATAAAAAATAGGGTCAACCGGACCTAACCTGGCTAAACCAAATCAAACTTAATCAAACCTGTGTCATCGCGATCTAACCTAAGCTAATCTAAATCAATTTAAATCTGACCTAGACAAACCCAAGCCAATTCAAGCTAACCTAAGTTAACCTAAACCAAACTTAAAATTGGCAACAGTAAACCAAGTTAAGGAGTGTTTGACCTCTCATTGAAGATGAAAAGCACACTTGACTTAAAAACACATCTGAGAGACAATATGGGTTAAAATGAAAAATTTGTATTAACATAAAAGTCATGACACACCCTAAAAATGTTTAAAACTTAAATTATAAAACACAAGCCTATTTGAGAAGGAACTTCAGAGGAGATAACTGATGGTAGCTAATGAAGTACCTTATTGTCACTCGTAACTAATCAAACCACAAATCCCAATGACCCAGAGAGAATGGAACCATGAGATCTTGATCGGGTCATTTCAACTTCAAAAATAAAATAAAATAAAACACCAACAAAATTTAATTGGCTAAGAAAACTTAAGCAACCCAAAATTTTCAACCCTTTAAAATCTGAAAAGATACTAAAACTTAAATGAAACCCTAATAAATAAAGATCACCGAACACAACTTTAACCCTGCTACCCGGATCTACGAAAATCTCTTTGATGTTGCAACCCATGGTTGTTGATAAGAATTTTCCGATCAGAGTAAACTTGACTGTCTCTCTGGACTATGTAGATCAGGGAACTTGAAAACTACAGGACGACGGAAAATCATGAGCATATTGACCGGATTGTCTTAAATAAAAAAAATAATAATTAAAACTTTAATTTCTCTTACAATGAAGCATTCTAACTCTATTTTACAGGGCTGCTAAAGAAAATATAAAAATTACCACATTGTATTTACTTTACATGTTATTAGGGCGTGCTAACTCTGTTTTGCAGGGCTGCTATAAATAAATAAGCTGCTACAGTAACCTAGGATCTTTCCTTTGAGTCTTCTTTTCTTTTATAGAGTTAGAAGTGTTATGGTTAATTGACTATAAAAATTTGAACTATCTAAAAGAAGATGAAATAGGAAGCGAAGGATGAACCTCAACTAAACCATCAACGGTAGTTCAGATGATATCAATTGAAGAGTCTAATATAAGTTAGGGTTTACACTCATTTCGTCAGATTGTCTTCATTTGACTGGTTTGTTCAAATTATAGGCCAATATTTACATTTCTGCCTTCTGCTAATCCGGTATGCTCACATAAGGACTAAACCTTCTTCCTCAACCTAAACAACTTCAATTTTACTTTTTAAAGTAAAACTCATAACCAAAACTAAACCACATAAATCACCACATTCACAAATATCAAAACATAATACATCTAAAAAATCACGATTGACACCAAATAAACTTGAGTAGAAACTCTCTTTCCATTTAGGAATATGAATAATAATATAATATGTAGAAAAAAGCATAACATATCACTCATATTCCTTGTCTTTAGATCCTCACTCATTGCACGAAAAGGGTTAGTTGGACATGTGAGAACCACTAACTTATAGAGTGAGTTATGCATATGCACACCAATTGGCCTGTAAAATAGAACTTTTAAGCATTCATCATCGAGGACTTTGTTGGTCGCCAAATTAAAAATTGTCGGTCGCCGGAAAGAGTATCCTGACGCCCGGTTTAAAATAAATTTAATTTAATATATATATGTAATTTGGGAAAATATCATTTTAATTTTAATATATGAAATCAAACTGATCTCATATATGCAATAATTTAAATAATCAAGCACTGCACCACAAGCCATGTACCTAATCCGAAGAATGGATACATTGCTTGGTGGTGAGGCTTGATCAAATAAACTAAAGAATCCATGACATCCATTTAGTTTGCGAACCATTTATGTTGACCAACAACTTTTCCTATATAATATGAAGTAACTAGATAGGGTTTATATTAATATGGGTCTAAGTTTTCTATAAGGGCAAGCCCCTATAGTTAATTACATCTTAATAACCGAAGTCACCTAAGAAAAATCTTGATTTAGATCAGGAAATATTATTTTAATGACTTCCAAAAGGAAGGATCTTCAACGTAATGTGGTAATAAGAAATTCAATATGTGAGTTGCTCAAGTTTGGAACAGTTGTTATGAGAAGCCAATGGAAGACAAAGCTAGGGGAAAACACAGCTCCAAGAAGAATCTTGGTGATTTCCCAAACTATCCTATTGTTTCGCTTCAATTTGATAAAACTATTTAATGTTTAATCCTGCTAATTATATTATTTAGGGCCCTATCATGTGAATAGCCTAGAAGATTGAAGGATTTATGTCATATCAGATGATAACCTCAGAATCATAAGACGAGTTAGGGCTTATGTTGCACAACATGGTTATGCAAATGCTTAAAGGGAAAATGTGAGAATTTATGCCGCACTAAGTAAACTACTTCGAAGACCTATGACTTGTTTGTTTATTTCTAAGAAATTTTGCGGTTGAAGATGACCATGTGCCTACTGTGTATGCTCCAAGATCCTCATCACAGCTGGTTTAGTTTTAGAAGTGTCAAATCAAAATGATGAGAGAAGTATCATGTTTTGGAGATGTTTAAATTGAGACGTCTTAACGTAATTAGGGGAGTATTTAGTTGATTATAGAGACACTGATTAGGATCCTATGGTTCCCTCGTTCCGATACAACTATTTTTTTTTGGATTCACTTACTCCAGATGAATTTATTAAATTAAACTAAATAAATTTAGTACTTTCATTTAGACCGTGGAAAATCTCGTTAGCAGCCGTAGGTTGCATTCTCCAAAGAATTCCCGATCATCCAAAGAGAAGCTTTAATTTTGTTACAATTGTGATTTTGTTTTATTTTTTATTAAATTTTGAGTTCTCTTATATTTTGACTGTTGTAGCAGTGAATTTTATCTTTGTTTTGTTTTAATATTAGTTTTGGTTTTGGTTTTGTTGTTATCCTAAAAGTTTTGGTTTTGACATGCAGGGTGACCTTGTTATTTATCATGCAATTTCACAAACAAAAAATGCACGAGGAAATAAATGAAGGTAAATTGTAGTGCAATAAAAGCGTACCTGACATTTCTTCTTATTCATTCACCCGAAAGTTTAGCCTTGTAATGCATATATATATATATATATATATATATATATATATATATATATATATATATATATATATATATATATATATATATATATATAATTTGCGGGAATTGAAACATGCTTGTAAGAAAATTTGAGCAAGCCCATAGATAGGTTCGTTATGAGCCTACCGAGTCCTATATCTTAACTTAGTGGTTCCTATTTGTGTGTGTATAAATGACTTCTCAAGGAAGGCATTATAAGTTTAATCGTCCTCTAAGATATCCAAAAGATTATGAGAAGGATCTTGGGGCTTGGCCTCAGACACCTCACAATCTTCTGAAAAAGTCTCTAGTTAATTCAAACTTATTATGTTACTTAATGACTCATCCCTATCACACCCTTACATTCAATAAACTAATGTTTTGCTCAACCCTAACAATGGGGTAATTATCACTGAATATTTTATTTATAAATTATGTGAGTGGGGCCTTTAGGGGAAAATTGATTTATTAAGAATTTTAGTCAATTTACTTATAGAACTGAGCTTGTAGTGTTTCAAATGTGTTCACAATTAATCTTATCATCTTTTATAATCCATATTAGTCAAATTTGATTAAGCCTAGCTCACTACCAAGCCCTTAAGATTTAATGGGTATATTTGTAATTTTGGGAAAAGTTAACTTATGTGATTATGATTCTTAATCCTTATCAAAGTATTGAATTTATCATTAAACACCAATTAGGGGTATTAGATTGATGGATTACTAACATCCAAAGTCATCTTGTGATCATTCAATTTTGATTATCATCCAAATTAAAGATAATTAAGGAAATTACAAATTTATCTTTTTTGTGGCAAAGGTGAGGTTAATTTCTACCACTTATCCCCTTATATTTCAATCACTCAAGAATGTTAAATAGATTGTTCATTGCCCATTTTACGCATTTGTTATACCTAAATATTAATTAAGGTTTAAATTTTTTAATTACAACTTTGCTCTTTAAGGCATATTACTTCATAATTCAATAAATTTAATTCAAATGACTTTGAAATTTTTTATGTCACCCTATCCATGGGTCAATTATAAAACATCAGAGGAGAAAATATGATTTTCATAATTTTAATTTAATTCATATAATTATTTACATGCAAAAATAGGGATTTACAAAGAAAATTTAATAACTTAATCAAAACACAATATTTATTCTTAAGAAAATTACTGGAGGTCTCTCCTAGACCAGTGGACCACTTGGACCAATTTTCATTATTTTCTGAGTTTCATTTTTAATTATTATAATTATTTATTTGTTTTGAGTATTAATTAAGTTTAGTATTTTTCATAAATTTCTCTGAGTTCAGGGAACTAAGAGAAACAATTTTTATATTTTTATAGTTTATATTTTAATTATTAGAATTATTTTAGGGAAAAATTAGAGGAAATTCATTTTAACATTTAAAAAAAATTATTTTAAGCATTTTAAAATTAATATCTTAACTTAGGAAATTAGAAAAATTATTTTAATTATTCCTAAATGATCAAGAGAGCAAATGTGACATTTGAGTGTGTTTTGGTATTTTAGTGATTTTTGTAATTTTTTAATTAATTTTAATTATTTTTTTAATAATTTTTTAAAATTATAAAAATAAGTTTAAAAATGAAGTGTTTATTTTAATTACCATTTTATTTTTATTAAATTCTCTTGGTCATAAGGAACTCCCAAAATTAATTTCATAACTTTTAACTTATATTTTAATTATTATAACTATTTTAATGCAAAAAATGTTATTTAAATTGGAAAACTCATTCAAGTAGTCAAACTAACTCCAAATGACTTCAAATTTTTATAGGGAGCTCCTATGATCTTATTCCGCAGAGGAGAAGCAAAATTAAGTTATTTACATTTATATTTTGTCTATTTTTATTTTCATTCATTTTAATGAGTTAATTACGATTAGTGTTAGTTTTAATGATTTAAATTAAAATTATATTTTTCCTCAGGTCCTCTGGCCACAGTGAACCTATCAAAATTTACTTTGCAATTTTTTGATTAATATGTTAATTATTATAATTATTTCATGAAAACAAGGTGATTAACTTGAAAATTAGACATCTCTTCATGGAGATCTCCCCTGACCTTAAAATAATTAGGAAAGATCCCTCATGAAAGAGAGAACAAAAGTTCTAAAGCTCATGTCATGGTGAAATGCCTTTTCCAAAATATATTTAAAATATGCAATAATGTATTTAATTAGTTAAAATATAATGTGCATCAATTAAAGAACAAACCATTTCCACATTGTTCTCCTCTGGTCACTGAGCAAGTGGGTATTTTTCTTTTATTTTTTTTGATTTTTCTACACCAAGTTTTGGATTTTTAAAAATAGACTGATTTAATTAAATTATTTAAATCCTATTTTCCTACTTAAATGACTCAGTGCCACGCCAGCCCACGGCTCTCCGAACTCACAAGTGTTGCTCCGCCATTTGATGCCGCCTTCCGAGTCAACTGCCACGCGATTGCGCTTTATGCACTGAGCATTCGTCCATCGTAATCAGAGCCGTCCAACCGATACATGCTTCACCCAACGACGCTCCTCCTTCGTCCCTAACTGGTGTGTCCCGTGAACCATCTACATTCTAACCCTAAGATCTCTCTGGATACTCAACCAAATCACATGAGGTTTGTTTCTATGGACTCATCCGACCTAGACGAACATATCTATACAGCTAACCTAGCCTAAAATTAACCCAAAATGGATGGGAAATTGAAATAAAATTGGCAAGAAGGTGAAGTTCAATACCTCTATTTGAGAGGGGAAGCCTCAATCAGATCATTGGAGAAGCTTCAAAGGAGTCCATGAAGCTCACAGATGGAGTCCCTTGCTATGGTGAATTGCCTAGACCCAAATTTGATCAGACCAAATTTTGGGTGTTGACCAAAATCTAAGTTAGGGCAGCTCTGTGATGGGGCTTTTGTGGGGGATCTTCTTCTCTCAGTGTGGGGATGGTGTGGGCACAAGCAATTGAATTTTGATTGAATGTGGAGCTGTGGTGGAGTTTGTCCTGGTTTTAGCTGAAACTAGAGCTCAAAAATTGAACTCAAGCAGTGGGGGTTAAGGTTAGAGAATGGTTGGGTTGCACTCAGGAGGTCTTGAGGAAGCTCTGGAAGCAATTGGACAGAGTCTCCTGTAGAAATATCAGCAAATCTTCCTTTGGTTGTGGAGAGCTCCATTTATGGCCATGGCAATTGGGCTGAGCTGAGGGCTTGGTAATGGGTGCACTAAGCTGCTTAAGTGGATTGCTGAACAGCTGTAGTGACCAATTAGAGCTAGACAACCATGATGGATGAGTTTGTGTTTGAGGGGTAGGAAGTGGCTCTCAGTTTTGAGGTGCTCCGGCGACTAGGCCAGCCAGCCAGGCTAGGGGAGGGTGGCCATAAGTTAGGTGGTCTAGTGATCAGTCCATCAATGTATTAAATTGGCTTGGTGATGGGTTTTGGCAAATATCCATATGGTTTAGCTATTTAAGGAAGGGGATCCCCTAATTTAGGGGACCCTTGCTCCATGGCCACAATAGGTTGGGCTAAGAGCATCTAGTTCAGTCCCTAGGGTCCACTTGATGGTTGTGGGGGGCTTGACTTGGTAAATTAGGGTAGGTTTGGTCACATTTAGGTCTTGATTCAATATTAGGTCACTTGGGTTCAAGTTAGGCTAGGTTGGGTTTGAGCTTGGGTTAGGTCAAATTGATTGCTCAAAATGGTGTGTAAGTTTTTCACAAAGGTTTTAGAAAAGGATTGAATTGCTTTTGAGTTAATTTGGAAGGTGAATTTGGTGGGATTTAAGCATTTGGTCAATTTTGGGATGTTTGGTTAGCTTCGGTTTAGGCTACGATAAAGCCTGGCTAAGGTTCAATTGGTGCTTCAAATTGATTTAGGTGATTTTCATGGAGGGTTTTGGATAGAAATTGGGTGGAAATTTTAGGATTAGGGCATTCAATTTAGTGGAATTTGGGCATGTGACACATTTGGGGCAAAGTTGGTGTTTTTTCTTTTGGTTGGATTTGGGTAAGGTTTGTGCTCAAACGTGGGTCAATTGATGGATTAATTTGGTGTGTAAGAATGTTATATAGAGTTTAGAATTCAAATTTGAGGAAATCAACCTGGCTAAGGAGTTTTGTTTGGGGGACTTTGGATGTATGGTCAAAATTGGGCCTTTTTGATGTGGATTGAAATTAGGTTTGATATTGGTTCAAATTGGACTTGGATTTGATTTAGAATGAGATTAGGCATGGTGAATTTAAGTTTAGAATTGAAATTGGGGGAGATTGAGGTCAATTGAGTGGACATTGGGGGTGATTTATGCATTTTAGGCTTAAAAGGGTAATTTGAGGCTTTTGATCAAAATGAGTAAACTTGGTCAAATTGGATAAAGTGAAGTGGTTTAAATTGATTTTGGGAACATTTGGGATGATTTTGGAATTGTTAAAAATTTTTGAAAATTTAAAATTTTTAGGGGTATTTTGGTCATTTTAGGTATTTTGGTCATTTATGTAAATTTGAGGTGTTTTGAATATTTTGAGTTGTGAGCAATGTTTTGGGATAATTTTTGGAGAATATTGGCTAATTTGAGTATTTTTGGGATTTTTTTGTTAAAATTAGGGTTTAGGGGTAATTTGGTAATTTGGTGGAGTTTTTTGGGTGAAAAATCAAAAGTTGGAATTTTTGGTAAGATTGGGTGTCAGCTGAGATTTTCAACCCATTTGAACCATGAGCCAAGAAAAATCCCACTTTAGATCCTTCACGTGTTGGTTCTAACCCAACCCTAGCCTGGGTCCAAGAGCTTAAGGAACCACCCACACGAGTTTCCAAAAGAGTAGGGAATCAAGTATAGACATATTTAGTTTAGGGTTTGAGGTGGAGAGTGTAAGTGCATAGTTTAGGTGTGTGTGTGTGAGCCTGACCTAGACCAGATTATCTAGGGTGTAAGTCCTAAGGCTTGACCAACCTGTAGGGAACTCCTCTTGAGTTTCCTTAGCTTAGCCTCATCCTCCTAAATTTATATGGGGTTAGGGTTTTATCACTAGTCTTCTAAGATAGTTACCAAGAAAGTCCTATGGCTAGACCCTAAGCTTTTTTAAAGAAAGACTTCACCTCAACAAAAGTGAGGTCAACAAATAGACCCCCAATAGGTGTCATGTCCTGGATAAGCACGCCGCACGTATTGGTGTTGCCCGACTAGATAAACAAAACCAACATAAATGTTCGAGTCAACAAACTCAAAATAGAACAAAGAATCCGATGAGAAAACGTCCGCTTGGGATTATCTGGTAGAAACCTTCTAGCCTGGGAACTCTCGATGGGGAAAGTAGGTGGAACACCCTCATCATGAAGCTATGAATTTCAAGCCTTCTGAAGGGAGTCTGATCCAATTTGATTTTGAAATTTGATTTTGAATTTAGAATTTAAATTGATTTTAGATTTTGATTTTGGATTTTGAATTGAATTTGAATTTATTTTAGATTTTGAATTTAGAATTTGAATTGAATTTGATCCAATTTGATTTACAATTGAATTTTACTTTGAGCTTTGAATTTATGGGAATATGAGTTTGAGTGGATTGTGAAGATTAGTGGAGCATTTGCTTTGATTTGAGAATTTAAATTTTGCGGGAAATCTTTAAGTTTAAGTGAGTGCAGAGGAGAGAGGGTCAAAATTAGGTACCGACCTCGAAAGAAGGGAATCAAAATTTAGGTACTGATCCTGAAAGATGAGAACTGAAATTTAGGCACCAATCTCGGAAATGAGAATCAGAATTTTGGCAGTGATAACGAAATATCGTGAATGCGGAAAATATCTTAGAAAGGATGCAGAATCTTGGGAAATTGATGGAATCGAACGACCACGCTCTGACCTTGAAATATCGTGGAAGGAGAAAAGTATCTTGGAAAGGATGCAAAATTTAGGGAAATTGAAAGAATCGAACGACTAGGATCTTACTCTGAAATATCGTGAAAGACGGAAAATATCTCGGAAAGGATACAGAAATTTTGGGAAATTGAAGGAATCAGACGACCAGGCTCAGACCCTGAAATATCGTGGATGACGGAAAATATATCGGAAAGGATGCTAGAATTTAGGGAATTTGAAAGAATTAGACGACCACGCTCTGACTCTGAAATATCGTGAAAGGCAAAAAATATCTCAGAAAGGATGCAAAATTTAGGGAATTTGAGGGAATTAGACGATCAGGCTCCGACCCTGAAATATCGTGTAAGGCGGAAAATATCTCGGAATGGATGCAGAATGCTAGAGAATTTGAAGGAATCGGACGACCAAGCTGCGACTCTGAAATATCATGTAAGGTGGAAAATATCTCGGAATAGATGCAGAAATTTAGAGAAATTGAAAGGAATCAGATAACCAGGCTCCGACCTTGAAATATCATGGAAGGTAAAAAATATATTGCAAAGGATGCAAAAATTTAGGGAAATTGAAGGGAATTGGACGACTAGGCTTCAACCCTGAAACATCATGGAAGGAGAAAATATCTTGGAAACGATGCCAAAATTTGGTGAATTTGAAGAAATCAGACGACCAGGCTCCGACCCTGAAATATCGTGGAAGGCGCAAAATATCTCAAAAAAGATGCTGAAATTTAGGGAATTTAACCACGTTGAGAAGGAAAGCTCAGGGTCTCATATTCATCTCAAGTGACAGCAGAGTGTCACATTAGGAAGAAAAGCTCAGAGACCCACATCCAACCAAGAGGCGACAGAAAGACCAAATTAGGAAGGAAAGTATAGGGACTCACATCCAATCCTAAGAGCTGATCGAGGGGAATCGAAATTTTGATACTGATCCCAGAATTTATGGAGACGGAAAGACTTGTGGAAATGAATGGTGGAAAATTTAGGGAAAGTTGAAAGAGCATTCGTGGAAACTTATAGAGATTGTGGAGATTTGTGAAGCATTTTTGAAGAATTTTTGAAAGATTTGAAATTTGTGACAAAATGTCACGACTTCGTGGAAACTTATGGAAGGTTAAGAGATTTTCATATTTGTGGGAAGTGCCATTGTACAAAAATGTAAACACAAGATTTGTGGGATGTGCGAGGAATGTAGGATTGTACAACGAGTGAAGAACTCGAGATCGCAGAAGAATTCATTATTTTTTTATGCTTCTTTTTCATTATTTTGCTTTTCTTTTGTTAATGGAATTTTCAAATTTAAATGTTTCTCTTTGTTTTTTTTTTCTTTTCCAATTCCTAATTTATCTTTCATTTTATTATTTATTTTTCAATTTCTCTTTTGTATCATTCATTGTTCATTATAATTTGTGACCAACGCATGGTCCTGCAGCTTTTTCATTTATAGCGCAATTGGAAATACAAACTGCAATGGAAGAAACTATCTCTTTACTGATCTGAATTTGAAAAATGTAGAACAACTGAAATCATATGATGCAAGGCATCCAAAACATCTATAGTACATCTGAACAAAACAGAAAACATGTCATAAGCTACATGCTGACACAAAAGTAGCGACTATATATCCTCTGAGGCAACTTGTGAATGAGCTAACCTACTAAGCTATGCTCCGAGACAGAAGTCCCCTTGCGTGAGCTTAGGGTACAACCATGTCACAGCTCCAACGGTTGAAGACCCTTCAAGTATGGGTCCGGCTCATATTTGTACGGCTTTTTATGTAACTGACACTAAGCGCTGTGCCACCCCAGGTATGCAGTACTTTGACAAATCTGCTCTATTTCCTTTTAATATCAAAACCGATTCATCTTGTAGTGGGATCTTGACAGAACCTCTGAACTCTCCTAACCCAACAGTTTGAATTTCTCGTCCAAACAGGATGTTGCTTTCACTCATGAATGAGACTGTGTAGAAAGGTCTCACAAAATCTAGGCGATCAATATGGGGTGGAATGCAATCCCCCTCCTCGTAGATGTTGATAATGCAACTATTCAGAATGCAGTCTGTTGGCAGTATATGCCACTCACCATCTTGTTTATCATCTTCTTTATTTCTGACGACATCAAATACACTTCATCATTTTATAAAATCTCTGGGGGATTTCCTTGTCGATCTTTTGCGATGTTATAACAAAAACCACATTGGATCGTGATCCTGCCCTTTTCTTTTTTCCATTTCGTCAGCTCAGAATACGTCTTTGCAGTTAAATGACCAGCTATGGCCAAGTCTTTGATGCTGAAAACACAATCCAAAATTCTTTCTTGATCATTTCTCGAGAACACATCAGTATATAGCTCGAGGCATTCCAGAATGTTGACAATCTTTCCTTAAATTTCTTCATAATGCTCGAATTCTTTCTTTCTGACACATCATATCTTTGCCATATTGTAATTTGAAATCCCTTTTTTCTGTCGCGGCTGAACATATTCTAGTACGTATGGTTCTACATCTGCATGCTCTTTGTTCCTCATAGCTTCGAGGCAGCTGCATATGCCTTGAATGTCCCATACTCTTCCAAGTGCAGAACACTGTAATCCAGACACTCTGAAAATGCTCCAGTAGCTGACGGTTGTCTAGGTAAACCCGAGCTGCAAGTCAGACACCTAGTGAAAATCTCTTCAATCAGATCTGATGTCGGCATAGACTCCTCTGTGAACTCTGGCTCAGTCTCTGTAGCATGCAAGCTGACGTCTGTCTCATTCGTTTCTAGCTCATAGAATTCCTTTGGAATTAGAGGAAGCTCTACAGCTGTCTCTTCGGCCTATCTTCTTTCCATTCTGTCCAAGTGTCAGTGCTTGCGCTGGTTGGCATTCCTTCATTGTGTATGCCTCAGCGACACGTCCGCTGCCTTCTCTACAGTGACAAAAACTAGATCTTTCTCTGGCGTGGTGATCATCAATGGGAATTGTTGGTTTCTTACAACATGGAGGTGTGAGTCAGTAAAACCCCGGTGGCTCCTGGTTTTGATGTTTCTCCTTCTTCTTGGTGACTGATTTTGACCAAAGACTACAGACCCTTGGTCTCCTTGTGGCTGACTAACTCCATGAGGGGACCCTCATAGTCCACATTGACTCAGGAGAACTCCATGTCTAAATTGACCACACCACCCTCAGGTGCCTTCGCTTCTCTGAGCACTAGATGTAAGCCGTCTTTGAAAGAAAAATCCAGCTTTCTTTCTGACATATTCCTGCTTAAAACAGAGGAAATGTCAGTAAGGCGGTACTTTGCACGAACTAGAACAATAACAAATTATTATAATTTATTGAATTTTGACCTTTATTAGATGCCATTATCTTATTTAATATCAGTTTACTAAATTTGGAATTACAAGATTTTAATTATGAGAGCATTTTATTTCATGAAGATTTATTTTATTCCATATGGTTTTAATTACAAAACTTTATTAATTTAGGATCCAATCACAGACACTTGGCCACACGACTATATCGAAATAGTCATTCTTCTTTAGATTTGCCACGTCGCTTAGTAATTCTTTAAGTATTGTCCATTTATCGGCAACATGGTAGTGGCATCCGGAGCCACCAAAATTTTCTCGTATCGATGTCATTGTTTGGAGTCGCCACTCTGTTTATCTATCATATTGGCCTAGTCTTCAAGTTATATTATTTATTTGAATCATATAAAGGATCCTTAGATAATAAGAAGTTTAAAGAAAATAAGGGCTTATGAAATAGAAAACAGTAGAACAAGAAATATCAATGATAATCTTTACAAAACGAGTTTCTAGAATGCCTTATTCTAGAAATCTTATATAAGGAATATCACATATAAAATTTTGATAACCAGAGATTTCCAGATGTGATACCTATTCCGAGTTCTTGAATCTCCTATACGAGCAAGCTCCTATATTTAATTATATCTTAAACAAATTGTCTAAGAAAACTTCTGATTAATGTCAATCACTTATTTTCTAAGAAATATCAATATTCAATCCTAGGGGTAATATGTTTCTAAATGTTACATACTACCCTAAATGTTTGATTTTTGTTAATATCATTTGTCACATCGGTTTTATTTTTGTTTTGTTGTCATTTTATCTTGTAGTTTGTTATTTATTTAGTGGCTATCCTAGAAGTTTTAGGTTTTGTGATTATCCTAAAATTTTAGGTTTTGTTTCATTGTTTGTCATTTTGATTTTATTTTTTCAATATTGTATTGTTTTGTTCTGTTAATCTCATTGTTTTGATGTCATTGTGGTTTTGTTTTTTTTATTGTAGTTTGTACCGTCTTCAGATTGTAGCATTGCAAAATAGTATTAGCACACCCTAATTACATGTAAAGCAAATCTAAAACGGAACTTGTCTTCAACTTTCAAGAAAAACAATGTCAGAGTAATTCTTATAATGCCAATTTTATTTCTTAAATTGTTGATTTTTAGTTGAATTTTAATTTTTAGAAAACTTGGTGAAGATGTCCATGACTTCGTCGTCTCAGGGTTGTCAGATGCCTTGATATACTTAGTTCGAAAGGTGTTTAAACTAGGACCAGAAGACCTCTGTAAACAACCAGGATTGTATCGTCCAAGAAATCTTCGTATATTAAGAATGCTGGGTTCAAGTTGCATTTGATGATCTTTGTTCATTAAAGTTTCATTTAAGTTTTAATGTTTTTTTTAAATTTTAGGTTGGAATTTTTTAAGTTATTTATGATTTATTAACCAATTAAAGTTTTCCATGTGCCATTTTGAATGATTTTTATATGTTGGTTTTGCTTTGTTTATTTAAATCTAATGTAATTTAGACATAAGGAATCAAAATTTTTTAGATCCAATGTCTATAAGATCTAATTAGACTTGAGAATTTTAGATTCAGTGTCATTTTAATCTAATATTTTTGAGTTAAATCTAATATGAATTAGAATTAGGAATTTAGATTCAATTGTCTTTTAAATATAAAAAGTTTTGAATTGAGTCTAATGTAATTTAGACTTAGGACTTTAGATTCAGTGTCGTTTGAATCTAATATTTTTGAGTAAAATCTAATATAAATTAGATTTAAAAATTTATATTCAATTTCTTGTCTAACATAGATTATACTTAAATTAAGTAAAATCTAACATAAATTAGACTTTAAAATTTTAGATTCAATGTCTTCTGAATCTAAAAGTTTTAAGACTAGTATGAATTAGATTTAAATTTTAGTCTGAGATCTAGACTAATTTTAAATTGATCCTAAAGTATTGGTTAAAGTCAACTTAAGTTGAATTTAAAGTTTGATTGGGTTAAGTTCAATATAGATTGAACTTAAAAGTTTTGTTGACTTGAGTTCAATATGAGTTGAACTTAAGTTTGAGTTAACTTGGGGTCACGTTAGGTTGAACCTAAGTTAGAGATTTTAAATTGAGTTCAGTATGGGTTGAACTTAAGTTTGGGATAACTTGGGTTTAATTTAGATTGAGCCTAAGTTAGAAGTTTTGATTTAAGTTCTTAAGTTTAGGTTAACTTGAGTTCAAGTTAGGTTGAACCTAAGTTAAAAGTTTTGACTTAAGTTCAATATGGGTTGAACTTAAGATTTTGTTAACTTGGGTTCAAGTAGGTTGAACCTAAGTTAAAAGTTTTGACTTAAGTTCAATATGGGTTGAGCTTAAGTTTTGGTTAACTTGGGTTCAAGTTAGGTTGAACCTAAGTTAGAAGTTTTGACTTAAGTTTAATAGGGGTTTGACCCGACCTGCAATAATGCAGTAATATACGCTTCCAAAAGATGGCCTAAACTTGACCCGATTTATAAATAGCGGCTAGTGTATAAAATCAAAATATTATAAAATTTTAGAAAATATTTTACACACTAGGGGTATTACGCAAGTATACGTATCATTTCAAGTAATATAGGGCTTTGAAACAAAGACCCCAGTATCGATCCCACGGGGAAAAAATTACGGTAATAAATTTTTAAATATTGTATTTCAAAAATCTTTTTGTATTTTAATCTAACTATAAATTACTTTTAATTTACTAAATGCGATTAAAGAAAACAATAATAAGAAAATGATTTTGTGAAAACTATATAAAACAAACAACTTTCTTCCCTTCAATTAATCTAAGATTTTTAAGATAATATAATATTCATTGGAGAATTTGATTTATGGTATTGTGCCAAATAGAAGCATTCCTATTCTTTACCCTTTGATCCAGGCGCAAAGAACATTGGCTAATTTACAGATTAGGTCCGGATGTATTGTTAGTAGAATGGGTTAATCTAGACTCACACTACTAGATGTCCAAGGGTGGCTATGGTCGGCCCTACTAGTGACCGTTTCCTTATCTATAAATCAAATTATAAGAATTTAGTCTGTCACTCAAAAAACTTATCAATTCTACGCCCTTTAAATCTTATCTTCCTATTTATTTGCACTTCCCGCACATGGCCTTCGACTACCCAAGGATTCATGTGACATTTACAATTTAAGAGTTCTTCTCCTTCTAGGTCTCAAAACTCTTCAACAGGTTTTAACAATTTAAATGACCAATTTAAAAAGTAAAGTAAGATCAGGTATTAATATCATCACAATGTTTTGAAAATATTTTGAATTTCAATTCTCCATTGAATCTTATATTATCTTATTCATCTCTTCATAATTGAAGGAAGAAAGAAAACTAACTACTCAGAACACATTGAATATAAACAACAAAATATAATAAATAAACTTTGAATCAAAAATAAAATACTTATCTCAAATTTTCCTTCTACAGATCTTCTGATTCCTACTGACTCCACATTGTAATGAACTCCAGATGCAACAACTTGAAAATAAACTCACTAAACTAAAATATTAGTGGCCATAAATTTCTCTCTCTATTTCTCTCTCTAAGGATGAGAGATCCTAAAGTGGCTAAGAGAAAGGGGTTACAATGGGGGGCACGTTTTACTGAAGAAATGGACTCCTATTTATAGGCTTCAAGGGTTGCCTTGAGGCACCTCTTCAAAACATGTCCACATTCAATGAATCTTCTAGAAGGTCTGTCTGGCGCCTAGGCACCGGAGACCGCGTCCAGTTCTTCGCACCTCTTCACTTTGGCTCGCACCTCTTCGCGATTAAAACCGTTTTGGAGCGTCCAAATGCAATGTATCACATGTCTTATTATCGAGGAACAACTGCCAGTCTTCTAGAATGTCCAATAACCGCTCACTCCGTCAAAATAACTGTTCAAACGTTGTCAAAAACTTGACAGTTCTGTATCGAGTCTGGCTCTTAGGTGCCAACTTCTACCGCCTAGGCGCCAGGCCATATTTTTTTATAATTTCTGTAGTTTGCTCCATTTTTGCTCCTTTTTGCTCCTTTTTCCTTTTTTGGACCATTTTACATCACCTACATCCAAAAACACAAAAATACCTTTCATTAAAGCATAGTATCCTTAGAAATTGATAAGACTTAAGGCATAAAAATAGGTATATTTTTTAATGGATCAAAATCCCCCAAACTTAAATGTTACTTGTCCTCAAGTAACTCTTTTTACTATATAAAATGTATAACCTTTGGAATAAAAGATAAATATTTAAGATTCTTTATAATTTTTGATTTTATAAAGTCTTTAGTAAATTATTAACCCAATTTCACTAACTAGGTTTAATTTTAAGAATTTAAAGAATATTCAACTACCAAATCATAAGATTTCAAACTTTTCATCTATTTTGAAAATAATAGAAGTTTATTATATTAAGATCTCATAGATTATTTACAAGAAAAAGATCTTCTTGAAAAATCATTCCTAAATAAATATTCATGCATAAAAATTAAGTAAAATACGTAACTAGTTTTCTTTCTATAAGATAATTCAAGTGAAGTCAATTTTTGATTAGGCATTTCCTCAAGCTTCTCCTGTCTTTCTCTTTTTCTTTTTCTTTTCTTATTCTTCTTCCCTTTTTTTTCTTTCTTCTTTTTTTTTATATATATAGAGAGGATTACTATATCTGGATAGCCTGTTAATAGTTTTGAACTTCACTATCCTTAACTTATATTTTCAAAACTTATACATTTCCACTTAATTATTATAACATGAATAAGAATTCAAAAATATTTTCAATCTTTTCTTTTTCAAGTGATAATTTTTTATTACTTAATATTTCTAAAATTCTATTATTTCTACCATGAATAGAAAAATTTCTTAATCTTATTCTTCTTTAAGTTAAATAGTTCTATTCTTAAAATCAATCAAAGTTATTAATATTTGGTTAATTTTACTAAATTATTTATAATTTCAAAAATAAAAGTGGTCTCAAATAAATTCTTCATTCCTTAAGTTATGTTAAAAAGTTTTTATTTTTAAGAAAATATTAGTTCTTTAAGGACAAATAAAATTTAAATTTCAATGTATTTTCCCTTCCCCCAAACTTAAGTTTTGGTATACTATGACAATTTGAAAGTATGAGAGAAAAAAATCATAATTTTAAAAAGGAAATTCTTATAAGTATGTAAAAACGATCTTAAAAAGAAAATTTACTTCTACTGTTGCTTTTATGAATAATAAATATAAAATTGAAGCAGATATAAAAAGTAAGCAGGCTAATTTTTTTGATTTTACTAAATTTGAAACAAAATAAAAGCAGAGCAAAATTACTAATTACTAAACAGTAGACTGAAACAAACATAACATAAATTAACTCTAATCTCAATTTCAAACACAATATACTAAGAATATTCTAACAACAGAATCTTAACACTAATCAATCCACACAGGTACTTAAACAAATCAACATACATCAAACATACAACTAAACAAACAAATCAAACAAAACAAACCAACAAAGCAACATAACATAAAGATCTATAGACTACTAGTCACTGGCTGTAGCCTCATCATCATCATCGTCACCAAAGGAAAATTATACATCCTTAGGATCAACAAATGGTGTGAAAATAGGAAAAGTAGGGAAATTAACATCATGTTCACCCTTCGGAAATCTGACTAGGGCTTCATTATACTCAGCATCATAGCTACTCTTCCTCTGGGTATAGTCAGATAAATGATCAAGTTTCCTATCAATAGTATCAATCCTGCAGTGAGTTTGAAATAACTCCTGCTGTCGCTCTATAAACCGATCGAGCATTGACTCCCAGAAACTCGATGGTGGCTCAGCAGAAGTGGAGGGTCGAGAAGTAGAAGTTCTACCTGGAGTAGGCACAGAAGAAGAAGGAGCAGTCGATTTCTTCTCTCGAAGATGATCATAAATGCTATTGCTCTCCTGAGCTATCGGCTTAGTAGTCTTCAACCTTTCCTCTGAAATATCTGCAGTGACTCTATTACTAATACATAATGAATAAATCAGAGATGGGAATCCCAGTCCAACAGAAGTGATGGATCTCGCAGTAGAATTCACAGAATCATAAATAATACTGCTGACATCAATAGGCTTCCTTTCCTGAATGCAGTAGTTTAAGATCGCTCGATCTCTAGTTAGTTCACTCAGGTGGTTGGAAGGTAATAATCTTGCAGAAATAAAATAGTGCCATGCTTTAGAAATACCATTTAATTTGGAGGATTTGAAGTTTACCCTTTTTTCGTTCCTGATCTTCCAAGATCCAGTATCGTCAGTCAAATAAGCAATGATCATATCCAAATCTCCCTCAGATGGTGATAATCCAGAATAGTAGCACTCTATAGTCGGTGGCAGGCCATAAAATACATTGATTCTTTCAGGACTAAATCCTACTCCGACACCTCTGACAAAAACTTCATAATCTTCGACATCCAGAAAATTTGCATAAAACTCTCGAACTATCGGGATAACATCAACAACGGTGAAATAACAGAATCATTGCCAATTGTGCGCAACGATAGTATTTTCAATCATTTCTCCCGGATGATAGAAACTTCATTCTGAAATGAACTTTCTAGACGTCGCAAATTCGTGGAATCGAAAATGCGCAGCCACAGTAGAAAATTTGTTGCTATCAAAGTTATCTCGTGCCTTCCCGCGTTTAGATTTCGGAGCCATCTAAACGTGAAAGAAAACAAGAACAAATTTAGGAATAAAAAATTTAAACTCTTTTTAAGTTTATAAAACTTAAAATAAGTTTAAAAATTCAAAGAAATCACTAAAAATCAAAATTTTTTTTTAAAATTTTTGGTTCTTAGCAAAACCTAGGGAAATCTATGGTGAAAATCGAAAATAAATGGTTTAAAGTGTAGATCTGACCTTGAGACGAAGAAATCGAGTGGTTTCGCGCTCAAATCCTTGATGTTTTGACCTCAAAATGGATCTAAAAGGTGTATTTTCACGAAAGTGGGGAAGAAGATGAAGCTTAGGCGTCGATAATGGCTTTTGGTGGTATTTAAGGAAATTTTCGGGTACAGGCTGAACCGGCGCTTAGGCACCGAATTCTGGCACCTAGGCGCCAGACTCGCCTTTCACAAAAAAATTATTTTTAAATTTAATTTTCCACCAAAATTCATAAATTTATCTTCCAATTACTCACATTAGAGTAGGGCTTCAGTTTCTAACTTCCACAACATTTTTCAAAAATTTAAAAAATTAAATATTAAATCCACCAATCAAACATAAAGTTTAAATCAAACTTCACTATAATCCATTTTTAATCTTCGATATTGGCTCAATACATTCCAGATAAGTATTATACTTGATTCAAGTTCCTAATACACACTCAAACATAACAATTCCTAAGCAAAAACAACACACATTGAACATGAAAGCAAATACACAAACAAACACAATCGATTCACTAAATCGATACAACGACTCAGCAAACCATATAATAACTATCTCATTACCAGAATATTCTAGTCTTCACAAGGGAAATTGTGTATTCCACTTGGAAAGAACACTAACTCTCTCGGGAAATCCGTAGCCGTCTTTTCGTCGATCCACTTGTTCTTCGCATACATTTCAACTTAAGCATCTTGATAAGCCGCAAAATGATCAAATTGAAGTTTCATTTGCCATTCTAGATGTTCAATCTGATGAAACATCTCATGAAGGCGATCTCCAATGCTTTTAAAATCCGCTTTAAACTTATCCAAACGACTAGAAATTTTCTCTAAACTTACCGCGATGAAACCATTGAAGTAGGGTTGAGGATCCTTTGAGACCTTGTCCCTAGCTTCTTCTTCATGATTTCTTCTTTCCATTTCTTCAAACATTTCTCAAATCTCTCAAGACTGAAGTGTAATGGACGTAACTTTGATTGCTTGATGGTTAGGGAAGAAGATGGGTTGATTTAAAGGTGAAAATCGTGTGAAAAACTGAAAATTTTTCAGTTTTTGCACGACCCAGTAACCGTGGCGCTTAGGCGCCAAATCTGGCGCCTAGACGCCGGACCTATTGATACATAGTTTGACTCTAGCGCTTAGGCGCCGAATTCTGGCGCCTAGGCGCCGGAACTATGTTCAACTCCGTTTCGCCTAATCGTCAAATTTTGAAGTTTCGTTCCCCAAGATAGGTAAATTAAACTGGTAAGAGTAATCTTGACTAAATAACACACATTTTAAACAATCATAATGAAGGTTAAATTGATCTCCTTTTTACTCATATTTAGAATAGAGTGATCCAATTTCTAAATCTTACATACTTCAAACTAATCTTCAGCCTAAGTCAACAAAGACTTACAAGCATCAAATTTTTTCTAAAGTAATATAAAATTAGTCAAGATCGAGACATAACCTTACATTAAAACATAAAAACACTCATAACAAAAGATAATTATGGGTTGCCTCCCACAAAGCGCTGGTATAACGTCGTTAGCCCGACTTAAGTAAATCTTTAATCAAGTTGACTCAATTCATAAGCCTCTTTATAAATCATTTTAATATCTCCCAAATAAGGCTTCAATCTTAATCCATTTACTTTAAAAATTTTTCCTATTTTTGGGTCTTTAATATCCACAACTCCATAATTGTATACTTTCTCCACTATATAGGGTCCAATCCATTTAGATCTTAATTTTCCAGGAAAAAGTTTTAAACGAGAGTTAAACAGTAATACTTCTTGTTCAGGCTCAAAAATTTTTCCTGAAATTTTCTTATCATGCAACATCTTCATTTTCTCTTTATAAATCCTTGCATTTTCATATGATTCATTTCTTATTTCTTCCATCTCATTCAATTGCAATAATCGCTTTTCTTCGCTTTATTCAAATTAAAATTAAACTCATTTATCGCCCGATAAGCTTTATGTTCAAGTTCTACGGAGTAAGTGACAATGTTTACCATAAATTAACCGGTAAGGTGACATTCCGATTGGTGTCTTATAAGCCGTTCTATAAGCCCATAATGCGGAATCAAGTCCGTCAACCCAATCGGTTCTTTTAGGATTAACGGTCTTCTCTAAAATTCTTTTAATTTCTCTGTTTGATATTTCTGCCATTCCACTTGTTTGTGGGTGATAAGCGATTGCAATTCTATGTTTGATTCCAAATTTTTGTAGTAATGATTGAATTCTTATATTCTCGAAATGACTTCCACCATCAGTGATAATTACCTTAGGCATTCCAAATCTTGAAAATATCATTTTCTTTAAGAATTTAGAAACACTTTTGGAATCACAGTTAAGTAAAGCAACAGCTTCAATGCAATATGAAACATAATCAACTGCTAATAAAATATAAATTTTTCCAGATGATGGAACAAATGGTCCCATAAAGTCTAAACCCCATATATAAAAAATTTCAACTTCCAATATATAATTTAAAGGCATTTCATTTTTTCTAGATATATTTCCCATCCTTTGACATCGATCACATGTTTCACATAATTTCTCACATCTTTAAATAGGCCAATAAAATCCAGAATTTAAAATTTTAAAAGTAGTTTTATCTATGCTAAAGTGTCCTCCAAAATCAGAATCATGACATTTTTGAATAATAGCAAAAGTTTCCTCATATGGTACACATCTTCGAATCATAGAATCTCTTCCAATTTTAAATAAATGAGGATCGTCCCAAATATAAGATTTAGCATCATATTTAAATTTCTTAATTAATTTGTTATCTAATTCATAAGGCAAAATATTGCTAACTATATAATTAACAATATCAGCATACCAAGGTGTTTTGTATCCTTGAATAACATATAAAGATTCATTAGGAAATTTCTTATTTATATTTTCATTCGAAATAATATCATTCTTAATTCTAGACAAATGATCAGCAATTTGGTTTTCAGTTCCTTTTCTATCTACTATTTGAAAATCAAATTTATGTAGAAGTAAAACCCATCTTATAAGTCTAGAGTTTAGAATCCTTACGAGATAATAGATATTTAATAGCGAGAATGATCGGTATGAACTATGCATTTAGTACCAAGAAGATAAGGTCTAAATTTATCAAAGACATATACTATAACTAGAAGCTCCTTCTCGGTGGTAGTGTAATTTCTTTGTGTTTCGATGAGAGTTTTACTTAGCATAATATACGACTTTGAAAATCTTCTCATATTTTTGTCCTCATACAGCTCCAATTGCAAAGTCACTTGCATCACACATTAATTCAAAAGATTTATTCGAATTAGGTGCAACAATGATAGGTGCAGTTATTAATTTTTTTTAGAATATTAAAAGCATTAATACATTCTTTGTTAAATTCAAATTTCGCATCTTTTTCCAATAAATGACAAAGAGGTTTAGCAATTTTAGAAAAATCATTTATGTATCTTCTATAAAATCCAGCATAACCTAGAAAACTTCTTACATCGATAATGATAGTAGATGGTTGCAATTCAGCGAATAATTTTCATTTTTGCTTGATCTACTTCCATCCCTTTTGTGACACTTTGTGACCAAGTATATCGCCTTCTGTGACCATGAATCGACATTTTTCCCGCTTAAGAACTAAGTTTGTTTCTTCACATCTTTTCGTAACTTTGGCTATGTTTTCCAAACAAGATTCAAAAGAAGTTCCAAAAGCCGAAAAATCGTCCATGAAAATTTCAATTCCTTTATCAATCAAATCACAAAATATTGACATCATAGATCTATGAAAAGTTGCAGGTGCATTATATAAACCAAAAGACATTCTTCTAAAGGCAAATGTTCCATAAGGACTTGTAAATGTTGTTTTCTCTTGGTCATCAGGAGCAATAAGTAATTGATGATAACCAGAATATCCATCCAGAAAACAAAAATATGGGTGTCCAGCTAATTTATCGAGCATTTGATCCAAGAATGGTAAAGGAAAATGATCCTTTCAAGTGGCTTTATTTAATTTCCTATAGTCAATACAAATTCTCCATCCAATAACTTGTCTTGTAGGAATTAGTTCATTTTTATCATTAACAATGACAGTTACACCTCCTTTCTTTGGAACACAATGAATAGGACTTACCTATCGATTATCCGAAATAGGATAAATAATACCGACATCTAACCACTTAACAATTTCTTTTTAACAACCTCTTTCATGATAGGATTTAATCTTCTTTGCGGTTCAATAGTAGGTTTAAAATTTTCTTCCATTAAAATTCTATGCATACAAATGGAAGGGCTTATTCCTCTTATATCAGCAATAGTCCAACCAAAAGCTTTCTTATAATTCTTTAACACACCTAGTAGTTTTTCTTCTTGATCTTTACTTAGTTCAGAAGAAATAATAATAGGTAAAGTTAACGAATTTCAGAGAAACGCATATTTTAAATGTGAAGGTAACATTTTTAATTCCAGTTCAGGGGCTTTTTTAATTGATGGTAAAAGTATATCATTTTGAGTTATGTCTAAAGTTTCCCAATTATCTTTAATAAAATGAGTCTCTTCTTCTTCTACTTCTTCATTTTCATCTGTTAAAAATTCAAATTTTTCTTCGTAAATGACTTTACATTTTTCTTGATAATGTTTTTCATTTAAATAATCAATTATATCTATTCGATAACATTTCTCTTTATCAGGGTACTTCATTGATTTAAGAACATTGAATTTAATTTCTTGATCATTAACTCTCATGGTTAGTTCTCCCTTTTGCACATCAATCATAGCTCGTCCGGTAGCTAGAAAAGGTCCCCCTAAATTAATAGGTATCGCTTTATCTTCTTCCATATCAAGTACGATGAAATCTACAGGGAAGATAAATTTATCCACTTTAACAAGAACATCCTCTATAACTCCTTTAGGATAAGTGATAGATCTATCAGCTAACTCAAGGGTGTGGTGGAAGTAATATCTCCTAAATCCAATCTTCGAAAGATAGAAAATGGCATGAGATTAATACTTGCTCCTAAATCACATAAAGCTTTTCCACAAAATTTTTCTCCAATAGACGAGGGTATAGTGAAACTTCCGGGATCCTTAAGCTTTTCGGGTAATTTCTTTTGAATTATTGCACTGCATTCTTCACTTAATGCAACGGTTTCAAAAGCTTCAAATTTTCGTTTGTTGCTTAAAATATCCTTCATAAATTTTGCATAAGTTGGCATTTGTTCAAAAGCTTCAGCAAAAGGTATGTTAATAGTAAGCTTCTTAAAAATTTGAAGAACTTAGAAAATTGATGATCAAGTTTCTGTTGTTTAAGTCTTTGAGGAAAAGGTGGTGGTGGTTTTCAACTTCCACATTAACGGGTATAACGAGTGTGATCTTGACTAGGAGAGAGAGTTTCTTGAGGTTTTTCAATCTATTCAACCTCAATCTCTTTTTCAATTTCATTCTGCATTCTTTCTTTTAATTCCTTTCCACTTCTAAGTTGCACAGCCTTAACATGTTCATGTTCTTTTCCAGTTTCCTTTGGATTAATTTCAACATTACTAGCAAGTGTTCCTACAGGACTGTTATTAATTAAAGTAGCAATTTGCCCCATTTGATTTTCAATATTATGAATAACAGTATTTTAATTTTGTAATTGATTATTCATTTGTAAAATTAAGTCTTCTATTGATAACTTTTTATGTTGATTATTAAATCTAGGAGGTTTATAACTTGGATTAACTTGATTATTCCAATTTCCAGTGGGATGAGATTGATTATTACCCCATTATTGTTGTGAATTATTCCAGTTAAAATTAGGATGATTTTTCCAACCAGGATTATAATAATTTAAATAAGGATTATTTTTACTTGCAATAGCTTGTAAAGTTTCAATAGTTTGAGAATCTTCAATATTAGCAGAATTATTATGTGAAATATTAATTACAAAATTATCTAATTTCTTAGACATTCTTCGCTACTTGTGAAGCTAAGATAGAAAAGGCTTCATTATCGTGAATACTTGCCATCTTTTTAGGATTAATCCTTTCGGAAGGCCATTGAAAATTGTTATTAGCCATTTCTTCAATTAAAGTGTAAGCTTCTTCAAATGATTTAGACATTAAAGAACCTCCAGTAGCAGCATCAATAATTGATTTTAAAGATCTAATTAATCCATTATAAAATGTTTGAATAATTAACCAATCGAGTAAAGCATGATGAGGACATTTTCTTAATAGTTCTTTAAATCTTTCCCAAGTTTCATATATTGTCTCCCCGTCAAATTGACTAAACGAAGTAATTTCATTTCTTAATTTAGCAGTTTTAGAAGGAGGAAAATATTTAGCAAGGAATTTTTGTACCATTTCAGCCCATGTTTTAATAGAACCAGTTGCTAATGAGTTTAACCACATCTTTGCTTTATCTCTTAAAGAAAAAGGAAAGAGTCTAAAGTCTAATAGCATCATCGAAACACTCGTTATATTTAAAGGTAGCACAAAGTTCTAAAAAACTAACAAGGTGTAAATTTGGATTCTCATTTGGTGTTCCACCAAATTGATTGTTTTGCACCATTTGAATAATAGACGGTTTAAGTTCAAAAGAATTAGCATCTACAGTGGGTATTTGAATACTACTATGAAGTTCATCAACTGTATGGTTAGCATAATCCCTTAATGGTTTATAAACATTTTGATCATTAAGTTCAATTGGATTTTGTAAAGTAGCCATTTCTTGATATTTTTGAATTTGTTTTCCCTTTTTAATTTTTCTAATTGTTCTTTCTAATTCAGAATCTAAAGGTATTAATTCTTCAGAACGAAATCTTCGCATAAACAAAATAAAACAAGGAATAAAATATTTATATTATTATTTTTTTATGTTTTTGGAAATATAATATTTAAAAATCTATAACTATTTTTATTCCTTCCCCGGCAACGGCGCCAAAAACTTAACCCGACCCGCAATAATGCAGTAATATACGCTTCCAAAAGATTGCCTAAACTTGACCTGATTTATAAATAGCGGCTAGTGTATAAAATCAAAATATTGTAAAATTTTAGAAAATATTTTACGCACTAGGGGTACTACGCAAGTATACGTATCGTTTCAAGTAATATAGGGCTTTGAAACAAAGACCCCAGTATCGATCCCACGGGGAAAAAATTATGGTAATAAATTTTTAAATATTGTATTTCAAAAATCTTTTTGTATTTTAATCTAACTATAAATTACTTTTAATTTACTAAATGCAGTTAAAGAAAACAATAATAAGAAAATGATTTTGTGAAAACTATATAAAACAAACAACTTTCTTCCCTTCAATTAATCTAAGATTTTTAAGATAATATAATATTCGTTGGAGAATTTGATTTATGGTATTGTGCCAAATAGAAGCATTCATATTCTTTACCCTTTGATCCAGGCGCAAAGAACATTGGCTAATTTACAGATTAGGTCCGGATGAATTGTTAGTAGAATGGGTTAATCTAGACTCACACTACTAGATGTCCAAGGGTGGCTATGGTCGGCCCTACTAGTGACCCTTTCTTTATCTATAAATCAAATTATAAGAATTTAGTCTGTCACTCTAAAAACTTATCAATTCTACGCCCTTTAAATCTTATCTTCCTATTTATTTGCACTTCACCTTGAATAACCCGCACATGGCCTTCGACTACCCAAGGATTCATGTGACATTTACAAGTTAAGAGTTCTTCTCCTTCTAGGTCTCAAAACTCTTCAATGATTTTAACAATTTAAATGGCCGATTTAAAAAGTAAAGTAAGATCAGGTATTAATATCATCACAATGTTTTGAAAATATTTTGAATTTCAATTCTCCATTAAATCTTATATTATCTTATTTATCTCTTCATAAATGAAGGAAGAAAGTAAACTAACTACTCAGAAAACATTGAATATAAACAACAAAACATAATAAATAAACTTTGAATCAAAAATAAAATACTTATCTCAAATATTCCTTCTATAGATCTTCTGATTCCTACTGACTCCATAGTGTAATGAACTCCAGTTACAACAACTTGAAAATAAACTCACTAAACTAAAATAAAAGTGGCCCTAAATTTCTCTCTCTAAGGATGAGAGATCCTAAAGTGGTTAAGAGAAAGGGGTTACAATGGGGGGCACTTTTTTCTGAAGAAATGGACTCCTATTTATAGGCTTCAAGGGTTGCCTTGAGGCACCTCTTCAAAACATGTCCACATTTAATGAATCTTCTAGAAGGTCTGTCTGGCGCCTAGGCGCCGGAATCTGGCACCTAGGCGCCGGACACCGCGTCCAGTTCTTCGTACCTCTTCACTTTGGCTCGCACCTCTTCGCATTTAAAACCGTTTTGGAGGGTCCAAATGCAATGTATCACATGTCCTATTATCAAGGAACAACTGCCAGTCTTCTAGAATGTCCAATAACCGCTCACTCCGTCAAAATAACAGTTCAAACGTTGTCAATAACTTGACAGTTCTGTATCGTGTCTGGCGCTTAGGCGCCAACTTCTGGCGCCTAGGTGCCAGGCCATATTTTTTTATAATTTTTGTATTTTGCTCCATTTTTGCTCCTTTTTGCTCCTTTTTCCTTTTTTGGACCTTTTTACATCACCTACATCCAAAAACTCAAAAATTCCTTTCATTAAAGTATAGTATCCTTAGAAATTGATAAGAATTAAGGCATAAAAATAGGTATATTTTTTAATGGATCAGGGTTGAACTTAAGATTTGGTTAACAATGGTTCAAGTTAGGTTGAATCTAAAGTTTAATCTGGGTTGAACTTAAGATTTGGTTAACATGGGTTCAAGTTAGGTTGAACGTAAGTTAGAAGTTTTGACTTAAGATCAATATGGGTTGAACTTAAGATTTGATTAACTTGGGTCCAAGACTTAAGTTCAATATGGGTTGAACTTAAGATTTAGTTAACTTGGGTTCAAGTTAGGTTGAACCTAAGTTAAAAGTTTTGACTTAAGTTTAATATAGGTTGAACTTAAGTTTTGGTTAACTTAGGTTCAAGTTAGGTTGAACCTAAGTTAGAAGTTTTGACTTTAGTTCAATATTGAATCTAAGTTAGAAGTTTTGACTTAAGTTTAATGTGGGTTGAACTTTAGATTTGGTTAACTTGGGTTCAAGTTAGGTTGAACCCAAGTTAGAAGTTGATTTAGATTCAATATGAGTTGAACCTAAGGTTTGGCTAACTTGGGTTCAAGTTAGGTTGAACCTAAGTTAGAAGTTGATTTAGGTTCAATGTGAGTTAAACCTAAGGTTTGGTTACCATAGGTTCAAGTTAGGTTGAACCTAAGTTTAAAAGTTGATTTAAGTCTAATTAAAGATAGACTTAATTAAAGTTTAGGGTTTCTTAAGCATAATGTAATTAAGGTTTAAGGGTTAATTAAGTCTAATTAGGGTTATATTTAATTACGGTTTAGGATTACTTAAGCATAATGTAAGTAAGGCTTAAGATTTAATTAAGTCTAATCAGGGTTAGACTTAATTAGGGTTTAGGGTTATTTAAGCCTAATGTAAATAAGGCTTAAGTTAATTAAGTCTAATTAGGGTTAGACTTAATTAAGTTTTAAAGTTACTTAAGCATAATTTAGTTAAGGTTTAAAGATTAATTAAGTTTAATTAGGGTTAGGCTTAATTAGGATTTAAAGGTTAATTTAACCTAATTTAGGTAAGGTTTAATTTATTAATTAGACCTAATTAGGGTTAGGTATAATTAGGGTTTAAGATTAATTAAACCTAATTTAGATAAGGTTTAATTGGATTAATTAAACCTAATTAAGTTTAGTTATAATTAGGGTTTAAGATTAATTAAACCTAATTTAAGTAAGGTTTAATTGATTAATTAGACCTAATTAGGGTTATGTCTAATTAGGGTTTAGGATTAATTAAGCCTAATTTAAGTAAGGTTTAAGTGATTAATTATACCTAATTAGGGTTAGGTCTAATTAGGGTTTAAGATTAATTAAACCTAATTTAAGTAAGGTTTAATTGATTAATTAGTCCTAATTAGGGTTAGGTTTAATAAGGGTTTAGGATTAATTACCTAATTTAGTTAAGGTTTAAAGATTAATTAAGTCTAATTAGGGTTCGACTTAATCAGGATTTAAAGGTTAATTAAACCTAATTTAGGTAAGGTTTAATTAATTAATTAGACCTAATTAGGGTTAGGTCTAATTAAGATTTATTAAGTTAACCTAATGTGATTAAGGTCTAACTTTGTTTAATTAGGTATAATCAGGGTTTATAGTATTAAACCGAATGTGGTTAAGGTCTAATTAAAGTTATTTAGGTCTTAATGAATGTCTTAGACCTAATTAGAGTTTAGGATTGATTAATCCTAATGTAAGTAAGATTTAATTAATTAATTAGGTCTAATCGGGGGTTAAACCTAATTAGAGTTTGATTTGAGTCAAATTGGGATTGAGTTCAAGATTGACTTAGTCTATTATAGAATGGGCTAAGTGAATTGAATATTTGAATTTTAAAGATTTTAGGGTTTTAAATAAAAGTTTATAATTTTAACCCTAAAAGCTTAAGATCTCATTTTCAATTTTCTAAAGGTTAAGATTTGTCATTTTAGAGTCTAAGTCTGTCAACCTAAGGTTCTTAACCAATGTTGAAGTTATTTCTCCTATTTCCTACCTCTTATAATTATTTTGAAAGTAATTATTTAGGTTTCAAAGGAAAATAAATATTCTTACCCAGAAACTCCCAATCTCTTGATAAAATCATAGCATGTTCCTAAGGATGAAAGAGTGATTCTGTGAAAAGTTCATAATTTTTGGACTTATAATTATTTTAAGCAATTAAATTACTCTATAGAGTAATTAATTAATTAAAAATAAAATATAAATAATTAAATTATGATTTTGGTTTGATAATTTTCTTCTCATCACCTTGAGGCTCAGGGTATTATTATTATTTTTTTGTAATTTTTTTTTGTGTAAAGATATGGATTTTTGATTAATTTAAGGTTAATCTAGAATTTTTAAAATCCAAATTATCCTTAAGTTACCAGATGACACTGCGTGTCCTCGGATCCATCAAAACGCGGTTGATCCACTGCGGGGTTTAGAATAGCGGATCAGCTATGATTAAATCAGAGCCGTCCATTTCCAAAAGATGGAAATGGACGACATCCGTTCATCCCTTACCTCTGGTCTAATTCTGCAAGCCGTCCATAATCCAGGGACAAAATCTCGCTCAATTCTTGATGGATTCGAGTGATATTTATTCCTACAACTTTATTTAAAGAAGACTAATTCATTCATACGGTGATGTTAAGGTTTTGAATAGGTTTATTTTACAAAGTGTCAAACCAGAGCCCGGTTTGAGTTCAAACATTCATACCTTGGCCTCAGTGGATGAAACATCAATTGGATTGGTTCTATAGCTTCATCTTGACCTTAGAAAGCTTATCCTTAGCTCAATTTGAGGTGAAATCGGGCCTGTATATGAGTTCGATCAGAGTAGCTCACGGTTTGAAAAGTGAAGATGGAGTAGTGGGTTAGAGCCTATGGGAAGAGCTGATTTTTATTGGGTTCTCTTTGTAGGGCTCTAGCAAGCTTTTGAAAGAGTTAATTTGTAGTTTTGAGAAACTTTATTTCAGACTCGAAAATTGTTCTGTTTCAGGTAGGGAAAACTTAATTCTATGGGGGATCAGTTGCTTAGATCCTAGGGAGGAACTTTGATGTTCAAAGTTTTTAAAACTGAGCAGTGGAAATAGATCTTCTCTCTTGGGTGAAGCTCTCGAGTTGAGCCTTATTTATAGCTATGAGGAGGCCATGACTGAGCTTAGGCTGGCTTGGATTCATTCGGGGGAGTTGCTATTCAATGCTACGATGGATGAGGATAAAATTTTAGCTCAAGGATAAGCTTAATTCGTCCTCCCAAGGCTGACTCATGTTACTTTCAATTGAGTTAAAAAATTAACTTAAATCTTGGCTTCTCCTCATTGGATGGCTAATGATGTGTTTTGGCCTCTCTTGATTGAGTTAAATCAGCCTTCCCCAGGTGTATTCACAAAATCATTCAATTGGGTGAAGAAGGAATGACACATTGGAAATTTTCCATGAGTAGCCATGATGAGCTCTCCATTTAATGAAATTAATTTGGTTTATGATCATTGGGTGGGGAAGAGGTGTATGGTGACTCAAAATTGAGTGAGTTAACCTTCATCTACATATGCTAACACATCATCCATGGCATTGCAAAAGAATGAGACATAAACCACCATCTTCTTAAATTTCCAAAACTTGGTATTTATGAGGTCATCCCATGATGTAAGGATTATCTAAGCTTCTCCTCTCTTTCGTTGGCTAGGGTTGGAGGTACCTTCCACCTAAGCATTCATATCACTTTCCATTTTAGGATGACATGACACATATATTTTTCCTTCATGATAGTGTCATGATTAATCTTAGCCTTAGTTAGAAGTTATAATTAATGGGTAGGGTAATGTGTTATTTATGTCATAAAAGGTTTAATGGGTCATGGTGACCCATATGTGATCCTCTATAAATTGAATTTAATGTTAAAAATCAATTATAGATTTTTGATGTTTAGGTGATGTCATAATTTCAATTTTAATTTAGGTTTATTTAAACATAATTCCATTTTTAATTAATAATGTAATTAATTAAAATATAAAAAGTTATAACATAAACCCATAAATTAATTAAAATGATTTTGGAGGTTAATTATTTGATTAATTTCTATTAACTTGGCTCAAAATTGAATATTTTGACCAAATTTAACTAATATTGACTATAGTTGACTAGGATTGACTTTGGTTGACCAGTCTATGTCCAGGGTTGACCCAAGTGATTCATTTAACCTTATCATTGTTAATTTAATCATGAGTTATTAATATTGGTAATGGAACCTAGGTTTGACTAGGGTTAAACATGTTTGATCATTTAAATGTTTTAAATTGATCAAATGAGTCCGATTTGACCAATTTTGATGTTTAGGTTGACTTGGTGGTCAATATGACAGGCATTGGGTCAATGTGGTGGTCAATGGGTCATTGATTGACCAGTTTGATCTAGTTTGACCATTTGGGTCAAAGGTTGACCGTTTGGTCAATATGCTGGTCATTGGGTCATGAAATGACCATTTTAAACTAATTTGACCAATTGGGTCAAAAGTTGACCATTTTGGTCAATGTGGTGGTCATTGGGTCATGAATTGACCATTTTGACCTAATTTGACCATTTGGGTTAAAGGTTGACCAGTTTAGTCAATGTAGTGGTCATTGTGTCATGGATTGACCATTATGACCTAGTTTGACCATTTGGGTCAAAGGTTGACCAGTTTGGTCAATGTAGTGGTTATTGGATCATGGATTGACCATTTTGACTTGTTTGACCATTTGGGTCATTAGTTGACCTGTTTGGTCAATGTGGTGGTCATTTGGTAATGAATTGACCATTTTGACCTAATTTGACCATTTGGTCAAATGTTGACTAGTTTGGTCAATGGGGTGGTCATTGGGTCATGGATTAACCATTTTGACCTAGTTTGATCATTTGGGTCAAATGTTAACCTATTTGGTCAATGGGTTGGTTATTGGGTCATGGATTGACCATTTGGGTCAAATGTTGTCCTGTTTGGTCAATAGGATGGTCATTGGGTAATGGATTGACAATTTTGACCTAGTTTGACCATTTGGGTTAAAGGTTAACCAGTTTGGTCAATGGAGAGGTCATTGGGTCATGGATTGACCATTTTTTACCTAGTTTAACCATTTGGTCAAATGTTGAATAGTTTGGTCAATGTGGTGGTCATTGGGTCATGAATTGACCATTTTGACCTAATTTGGCCATTTGGGTCAAAGGTTGATAATCAGTGAGATTTAGGGTGTCAATATTAATAGACTTCCTTTCTCAAATGATTTATAAATGATCCTCATAAAAGTGAGGTCAACACATGGGTTTGTCTCCTTGAGAATCCACTAGCTAGTACGACCCGCCGAATTAAACCTTCTCTACCACAAATGATCCTTCCTAGGTTAGTTCAAATTTCTAACCTATCTTACGATATGCAAGAATAGGCCTTCTAAGAATGAGGACGAGACCATCGATTTTAAACAACCTCGGGCAGACTAATTTGTCGTCGGCTTGATTCATCTTTGCTTGATAGAGTTCCAAGTTCTGCTGCACAAGCAATCTTCTCCCTTCAAGGTTCTCCAATTCTGTAAGTCAGAGTTTGGCATTCTCTTCTATTGTAATCTGATTGGCCACAGTCATTCTGAGTGATTATAGCTGCACCTCTAATGGGAACACTATCTTGGACCCGTACACTAGGGCGTAAGGTGTAGACTGCGTCGACATTCTGACTGTCATCCTGTAGGCCCATAACGCTTCTATTAACTTCTCGTGCTATCATCTTTTGTTCTCGTCGAGTGTTTTCTTTAAGATTTGCATGAATGTCTTGTTGAAAGCTTCTGCCAGGCCATCTGCTTTAGGGTAGTAGATGGTAAAGTATGACAAATCTATCTCGTGTCCTCTGGCGAAATTGTTGATCTTGGTGCTCTTGAAGGTAGACCCATTGCCTGAAATAATTCTGCGTGGTACACTGAAGTGGTAGACGATCTAATTCATGAAAACCTGTAGCTCCTGCTACGTTGTAAACTCTCGTAACAGAACTACTTCTGCCCATTTGGGGGAGTAAGCTGTAGCTACAAGTATAAACCTATGTCCTTTTGAAGATGGAGTGTCTATCAGACCCACTATATCAGTGCCCCAACACTTGAATGGCCACGAGGCAATCGTGGGTGTAGAAAAATTCAGTGGTTGGTGCAAGTACACTCTATGCACTTGGCACTGATGACATTTCTATCATCATTGCTAGCCAATAATATCCGAGTCTCCTGATTTTCATTTTCATCTTCAGCCATGACTGGTGAGCTTCACACAATCCGACATGTAATTCTTTGACGATATTCTGCACTCTGCTCTGCTTAGGCATCTCAGCCACATCTAATTGAAAGATCTTTTGTACAAATTGTTGTCGATTAAGGCATATGACAGAGCCCTCTTCTGAATATGATGCATTGTTGACTTGTCTTCTAGCAGTCTTCCTATTTGCAAATATTCCATTAACGACTGATGCCAATCTTCTGTATCATCTTCCATAATAACTGCTATATCTTCTTTTTCAAGCTTGTGCAAATTATCGAGGTCCATCTATGACAAAACCTGACGTCCTTGTACTATAATGTCTATAGAATCTTCGGTTGAACAAGCCAATTCTTTAGCAAGCTTTGCTAAAGCGTTCGCATGGGCATTGTCAGCTCGAGGAATCCTATAGAATGTCACACTTGGAATTTGTTCTAATAATTTCATCATATATCAGTGGTATTCTTGTAGTCTTGGCTTCAAAATCTTATATTGTCCTGTCACTTGCTAAATGACGAGTTGTGAGTTGCCATAAATGGCAATATCCCTTATTTCGATTAGTATTGCTAATAATAATCTGATGATTAGGGCCTCGTACTCCGCTTCATTGTTAGTGCACGACTCTATCAGGTGGTAGGAAAACCTTAACATTGCGTGATCTGGTGTCACAAAGATCAGACCGATTCCTGCCTTGCCTAGTATCACTGTTTTCTTTCCTTTATCTCTTCTAGCTGATGAAAATCCATCAAAGTACATTTCCAACGTTTGACATGAAGCTGCTCTACTTGCAGCATCTGTTCATCTGATAGTTCATCGTTGAGCGGGGACCCAGCTAGTAATGGGTGTTCTACGAGAAAGTCTTCAAGAACCAACCATTTAATAGTGCGAAGGGACACAAACGTTATGTTAAATTGTAATAAAATCAATGAACACCTTGCAAAACGTCAAAAAAGAGATTATCGGGTAACTAAATGTTGCAACAGATTAACTTTCAAAATCAGCTTAACCTTATGAGATAACATATAATGTCTAAGCTTCTGAGTAGCAAAAACTAAAGCTAGATAATGTTTCTAACTAGGAGGATAGTTTATCTCCACCAGTATTAGACATCGAATCAGGTATAAGAGTGCATTTTCCTTACCCTCATCATTGACTTGGGCTAGTAAGGCTCCAAAGGATTTGTCTAAGGCCACGGTATAAAGTATCCACCGTCTTCCCGGGATAGGGGCTGCTAAAACAGAAGGTGTCGTTAGGTATCATTTAATATTTTCGAAAGCTCGTTGGCATGACTCTCTCCAGACAAATTTGGCATCCTTTCGAAGTAAATTTGAAAAGGGTAAAAAGCTTTTGGACATATTAGATATAAAGCGTCTTCGATATGCCAATTTACCTTGAAAAGAATGTAATTTTTTTAAGGCTTTGGGAGGAGGCATTTCTAAGATCACTCTAATCTTCTCTGGGTTGATTTTGATTCCCCGATGATAGACAACGAATCCTAGAAATTTTCTGGAGGTAACGCTGAAGGTGCACTTTAAGGGATTCATCTTAAGATTATATTGCCGTAACTGTTCAAATATAATCCTCAAATCATATAAATAATTATCCTTCACTTTGCTTTTGATGACCAAGTCGTCCACGTAACATTCAACTTGGTTGTGGATAAGGTTATTAAAGATCTTCGTCATTGCTCTTTGTTAAGTTGCTTCAGCATTTTTCAATCCAATTAGTATCACGATGTAGCAGTAAATCCTGATTGGAGTTCTGAATGCTTTAAGTGTTTCATCTTCTGAAGACATCTTAGTTTGATTGTATCCTGATGATCCATCCATGAATGAGAAGATCTCGTGTGCCGATGTAATGTCTGCCATCAATTCCAGTATTGGCAACATAAACTCATCCTATGGAAATGCTTTGTTTAAATCCCTGATATCTACACGTACTTGAATTTGTCCTTTCTTCTTTTTCACTGGTAGAACATTGGCTAACCACATGGGGTACTGTTCTTCTCGGACGAAGTTAGCGTATATCAACTTCTTCACCTTAGTTGTGACTTCCTGTTATATATCGAGGCACATTCTTCTTGAAGCTTGCTTTACAGGCGTTGTACTTCTATCCACTCCGAGTCGGTGAACTGCAACTTATGGGGATAATCCTGACATTTCTTCGTAGCTCCAGCCAAAAAATCCTTTGACTTCTGACAATAACTTGATCAAATTCGTAGACTCTTCTTCACTGAGTAATGAACTTATAAAAGTTGGTGTGGGCTGCTCCTCAATCCAGAGGCTGATTTTCTTTAATTCATCGACTGCTGACTTGATTTCTTCTTCAAATTCTAGTGGAGCATCATCTATTGGTTGATCTTCACATTCATCTTGAATGTCTAAGCAATCTTCATCTGGCTGACTAGTAACAACCAAGCAAAATTCTGAGTCATTAACAGGTCTAATCGCACCAAACCTAAGACCATCTTTTGAATTGAGTTTCTTTTCTTTTACATAACATAATTTTTCAAATGATTGTAACTTATCTTTTGAAATTTTCTTTGGCACATATCATCATTGAATTAATTTTTATACACACAGCGAAAAGAAACCAAAAGATAACTCCATTAATTCATTAGAATCATTTTCTTCGAGAATTACACAAGGTTCAGAAGTAGAAGGAGAAGCCCAATAAAACTTAAAACCACCATTATGGACTTCTTTGACCTCCATACTCTAGATATTTTGAGGATGGATCGAATTTAGGGTAATGGCTTGAACATAATGGTTAATCAGATTGTACATTAACTCATATTCATTCCTTTCTGTGTCTTCCAAAGAGATTTCTAAATGAGGTTTCTTCTGACTTATCATCATTGTTTCTTTTATGAATTCATCCTTCTCGGAGCTTCTTTCTACATTGATGTTGATCGCTCGCTTCGTCTGCTCAACAATCTGGTGAGTTCTCCCTCGTTCGTGTCCCAGGCCACGACCTCAGATGCATGGGCTAAAAGAACCTCCACCCACTCATTGCGAAGGAGTGGTGGGAGATCGTTGAAGCGGAGGAGAATGGTCCTGTTCTCATGATTTTTCTGAATATTTAGTCTCATTTGACACAGTTTCTCTTAAAAATATTGTTTTCTTCGGGTGAGCATAGTAGGCGGCGTCTTCGTGGATGCCCACTTCATGTATTGAAAACGTCTGTAAGTATCTTTTGATGCAATGTTCTTGTCTATCTTTGTAGTACTTGATGCATTGGTGAAGCGACGACGGGACCATATTGTACTCGTGAAGATACGACCAACCAAGCAAAGTGTTAAATGAAGTATCTGCGTCGATGATATGGAATTTTGCGGTTGTTACAAGATTTCTAACTTTCATTTGCATGGTTATAGATCGAAGGCCTTTTTCTCCTTTCTGATTGAATCCTCTTAACATCATCTTATCCGTAGTGAGCTCTCGTGTGTCGATGTCCAAGTAAGCTAACATCCGTAGACTCATTATGTTAAGCGACGCTCCAGGATCTACTAACACTCTGGCTAGTACAAATTTGGCGATAATGATGGAAATGTAGAGTGAACGGTTGTGGTTGGCAGTACCGAGTAACAAGTCTTCATCGGTTAAGGTTACACCATGTAGTCCCTTCAAAGTACAAACTCCATCCGAGGACAAGCTAGCCATTTCAGCTAAGCAAATGTCTAGATCAAGTAGAGCCTTGACCAGGTTTTCTCTCATCTCTTTTGACAAGATCAGAACTTCGTATATGCTTAATTTGGTTAACAAGTTCCTAAGATGAGCTAGTACATTGTAATATACTTTATATGAATTCCTAATCTAATTGCGAATTTGTACTTCTTTTGTTGTTCGAGGCAGTTCTTATTGAGTAATTATCTATTTTACTTTCTCCATTGGAGCTGTTCTTAGAGGTAGCACCTTTCAACTTCTGAGATTCACTTCCCTTATTTCTTTCTCCTTTGGACTCGAAGGTTCTCCTAATGTTGTAGCTGATTTTTATGGTACTGTTTTCGTATCTGAGATGTCTAAGTTGAAGGCAACTGGAGTTCCTTTGCACTCGAGGACTAGCTCCTCGCTTCCCGCATTGTCGTAACTAGTGTGGTTAATATCTTCTTCATTTCCGTCAATGTTCTCATCGAGAACTAGTATGATTTGAGGATCATTTTAGAAATCGAGATTGGGGTTAGATAGGTATTGATTTGTTACGTCATCACTAGAGATAGTAAGAATGTAGCCAAAATCGTCACTCTTATAATTATAAGACCTCGGAGGGGCGAAAAGAAAATTATACAGAGTTAACGATTCGAGGGATTTCTCCCCCAAATCCGAGACAAACAATCTAACAGGAGTAGCCCCTATCCTAGCCTTCACGCTATCAGTCTTCCTCTCATCAAAGATCTTCCTTCCTGATTTTCTACTACGGTGGTTTCTTAAGTGCAATCTCTATCTTTGGCTTGGGAGGTTGCAGACTCCATGCAACAGCTTGTTCCGAAGCGGTCTGTGTTTGATCTAGTATCTTCTTGGAGGCTTGGTCTAAATTGTGTTCCATCCATCTCTGTCGGCATACGGATCTATTGGATATAATGGCTTGGCCGAAATCATATTTACAGAACCTCTTTCAGGTTCTTTTAAATGTTCTTTCGGGATTGTTATATTTCTTTATGTGTAGTTCCTCTCGAGCTAATCTTTAAAACTGAAACATCCTTCTATCATATGCCTGAGCAACCTGTGGTACGAACGAAAGTTGGGATGGTCCTTCTTGTTCAGCTCTTTCGATTTCTTCAGCTCGGGCAATCTGAACTCGAGCTTCTTCATCAAATTTCTGAACATCTTTGCCATGACATCGTCTTCGAAGGACTAATTCCTATTTTTCATCTGTCCTGTATGGGCTCTGCTGCTGACTAGCCTGATTGTTCTGCTGACGGCGGGGCTTACCATACTGCTGAGATTGACTGTACTGCAGAGGCTGACTATACTGGGGTGACGAAAATTAAATATTTTTTATCAAATTACAGAAATGAATGGCTGACGATCATCTTGTAATTTACCATAGTGTAAGTATTATCTTCTTGACTATCAAATTACAGAAATGAATGCCCATACTTTATCCCCAACAACGAGCCAAAAATTTTCTTCATTCTCTCCCTTTAGTTAAGTGATTTATAGACCAAATAAAAAATTTAACTGAACCAAAATAATCTATAGGATAAAAAACTCCTATCGTACTATTAGGTTAACCTAAGACGTAGGTTTTTTTTTCCCCAAAGCATGATACCATGATGAGCTAGAAAGGGGATTTTTTATTGACTTCCTTAAGAACTTCACCACTATCCCACGAACTTGGCCTTGAAGGAATTTTGGCTAAATTTGTTATTTATGATGTCTTTACTCTTGAGTTTCCTCAAACTCTATTAAATTCATTTAAACCAATCACTTGAGTTCTTTGGATATAAATATAAATATTATTTTGGCACAATAAAAAAAGCAAATTTCGTCAAAATTTTTCAAACAACAAGCATTCCATGTCATACTAAACCCCTTACAAAAATTAAATATTTTTTCATTTTATAATATAAAAAAATCTTTTATTTAATATTTATTATAAGATTTCAAGTCACATCCAACAAATTAGCCTTGTATCAAAATAAAATGTACATTCGAATTCTAATTATTCTGAATTATTAAAAATTAAGTTAAACATTAAATAACTCGATGAAAGACATATTTCAAACGTCGCATTAACACGCCTTATAATCACTAATCAACTATTTAACTTATTTTATGAACAATTAATCTAACAAAATAAATTGAAATGAACATTCTACCAACTATTTATCAAAATTTTCGATTAATTTTAATTATTTTTATAATTTAATAAATTATAATCTTAAATAAATTACAGTTTTAATTATTTTTTCTGACTAAAAGTTGTTAAAATTTTACTTGATTTAACTCATAGTTTCAAAGTATTTAGCAGAAAAAATTAATAAAACAAAGGAAAAAAAATTAAGGCGCGATGGGGACGAAATATTACATCCGGACGCCGCAGGTAGAGCTACGTGCGGCGTCTTGATCCAACCGCACATCGCGGCAGCTGAAATTTAAAAAAAAAAAAAAATTATAAGTGGGACCAACTTCCATACATCTTTCGCAGGATGTGTGGTTGAGATGAGACCCGCGGTGGGTACCCTCGGGCAAAGTTCTAGGATTAATTATTCTAAACATTAAATTTAGAATTAGATATTCCCAAAAAAAATTATAATTAAATTCTAGCATTTAAAATATACAAATTTAAGAATTGAAAAAGAGTAAGTGGACTGCAATTATGCGTCACCTACCACGCTGCTATAAAACTGTAACCCCTGCCCGAGGATGACAATAGGCACGTGCTTCCACTTTGTTTGGATTAATCCACGTCAGATACACATCAACATGAAACGTGTCAATAAACGATTCGCCTTGACGCCAGTCTGGTATTTTATAGTAATTAGTGAAGGAGCTATTTGACCCGCATAAATTAGCAGCAGGCATGTAACGTTTAATCTTTAGAGTTTCCAGCCAGCTTGCAATTCGGGGGAAGTGATAGAGAGAGGTTTGATTTGGACATTCGAGCTTCCTTCTAGACTTTCGTGTATTTTTTTTATTTTTTATTTCTTTTGAGGTAATTCTATTTTCTTACATTTTCTTAAGCTTAGTTCTATTTCTCGTCTACTGAATGATTGTTTCCAGCTCTCAATTGAATGAGTCAAAGTTTATTTACATCTTCAAAGTTTTTTTAATTTCAGTTTGTCTTAAGTTCCTTGTTCACAGAATAAGATTTCCTTTTTGGAACTTGAAGTTTTAGAAAGATCAAAGTAGTGAAATTTAGTCTTGGTTGGATATGCTCAAATGAAGATCATTCTATGCTAATTAGCAATAAGTTATTGATAGAATGTGATAGTTGCAAAGTGCGGTTGATCTTTTATCTTTTATAGGAGATTTCCTTTTTCTATTTTGAATTGAATTGTGAAGATGATTTTAAAATATATTTAATGGGTGGCTCTTGGTTCGTTTGTGGAAAATCATTTATCTTCAAAAGACTGTCCGGTGGGCTTAGGTCAGTTAAAAAATATTTATGACAGTAAAATTTTCTTAACTTATTTTTGTGTTGTTAGAATGAAGTTGGTATTTCTAAAATAATGAGCAAAGTTGGGTTTTTCTTTTAGCAATTGATTTTTTAACAACTAAAAGTGTCGTCCTTTATTTTGTAAGAGTTAAAATTCAAATTGATAATAATTTTTATCTCCCAGATTCTATTTTTCTTGATAAAAATGAGTAAAAATTTACTTTACATATGTTGTATGAATGGAGACCAAGTCCCACTAAAACTCAATCCACATCCGTATTTAGGGATAAAAATAGTTAGAACAAAATAATACACCAAGGTTTCAAAGGTGTATGAGCAGATCTTCTACTCCTGTTCCTGTTCTAATACATGTAGTTAATAATTCTAGCACTAGTCTTACACCTGATCTTAATTTTGTCGTTCTTAATCACATATCTTCTAGTAATAATGATATGAAGGAAGATATTGGAGAAATTAATGATGTGTTTTCTAATGTCAATCCTATATATTTTGTTGCCTTTGGAGTTAACATGGCTTTTGATGCACCACTAATATTCAATATTGTTTAATTGCTAGTAATGAGCATAATATTATTATTGGTTCGGATATTCCAATATTAAAAGATTACGCTATTTTGGATAATGCTACTAGCTCTGTTATAACGGATAACACAAACAATATTACTGTTATAAATATTATTATTAACACTTTTTAATAATACTGGTATTCCAAATAACTTTAATATTGTGTATTCTTCTAGTCTTGTCACCTTACCCTCCTCATCAAGGCAAAGAAAAAAATCTAAAGTTATTAATAATGCAACTTATCTTTTCTTCTGCTTTTATTTAAGATTTCTTTCTTTTCATCTTTTTTGTTTATTTTATATCCAAATATTTTGGTTAAGAATGTTTGTGGGTTTAATATGATGCCCAAGTTACCAATTTTAAGAAAATTCATTACTAAAATCAATCACATATCATTGGTCTTATTAAAATAAAGCTCTTGAAACCTTCTATTTTTGATAATTACTCTGCTAAGCTATTTAATTTTTTTCCTTAATGAAGGTAATGTTCATACTTTTGATTTATATGGTCATGGTTGCATTTGGATTAAATGAAACTCCAATATTCTTTTCTTCGAAACTTTGGATATTAAAATACAATATACTTTCTCAATTTTGGTTAAATTCCTTATCACAATCATATATGATGATAATAATGTTTTAGCAAGAAAGGATTTGTGGGATTAAATTTCTTTACATTCTAATAATAATAATGATCTTTAGGCCCTTTTATGGGATTTCAATTCTATCGTCAAAATTAGTGAAAAGATAGGTGCTCTATCACCTATCCCTATTAAATTATCTAACTTTAATAATTATATTCATAATTATAATAAAAAATATTATAAAATATTGGTCATAGTTTTAGTTGGTCTAATAATCAAATTGATAATCTTGTAAGGTACTATTTAAATATAACTTTTCGTGGTACTTCTTGGGTGAATCGTTTTCCCTTTTATTTTTTGAATGTTTTTGGTATTTCTACTTCAAATCACTCTTCTATATTAGTTTTTCTAGAGAATACCTGCTATCAATGGCATAGGTTTCTTTGAAATTATTAATATTTTATAGAGTATTAATATTAAAGGTGATATTTTATTTTATTAATGTAATAAACTCAAGAATGCTAAAAATAGTTTAAGGAATTGGAAATGATATGACTTCATAATCTTTTAAATTTTATCTCAAATTTTAAAAGTAAGCAAGGAGATATTTGAAAGGCTTAGATGCTAATCCTCTTTGTAAAGATTTTCTTCATCAAGCATCTATTATTGAAAAGGATTTCCATAATATTTTTTCGTGCATTCATAATTGATTAAAGCAAATAACTAAATGTGATTAGTTATCTAAAGGTATAGATGATATTAAATTTATTTATCAAAAGTCTAGAATTAAATATAATGTTATTATTACAAAAGAATTTCTTGTTAATAATAGTTATTTGCATCAACGATGGAACATTGCTAATCACTACATGAAAAGTACTAAAACCAATAGAAAAATCGACATTGTAAATTGATGTCAGAGAAAATGATCTATTTTTTGATGGTTTAACAACGATTTATGTGTTGGGTTATTTCTAACGGTGTAACCACAGTACATGTCTTCGCTTATCAATAGTATTATTTTAATCGATGACTTTCATTATTACCGATGCATTGTACCGTCGGTTATAAATTAAAGTTAACTGATGACCATATTTTGTTGGTTAATTTTGAACATGTTATTTGACGGGGCGTTAACCTACGAGGTTTTTTAATAAGCGACAAGAATTTAAGTCGATAATAATGTTAAGTACCAACGAACTTTAAGCCGTTTATAAGTCGTAGGAACTATTCCCTTACACCTCCAAAATTGTGACGCTCCCAGTCTTACCCTAATCCTCCCATCTCCTGTTGACTCCACTTCGACAACCCAAGCTCCAGCGATCCCACCTCACTGGCGACTGTCTTCTACGCACTTTCCTTCTCTCTCTTCTGCATTTCGACTCTTACAGTTCACTGCTAATAAGTTTGGTTGTTAAAAACTAAAGTATTGGTGTTATATTTGTAATTACTTAGAAAGTAAATGGAATGCATGCTAATTTCACTTTGTATTTTCATTTTATGTGGAATTTGTTTAGGGTTTAGGGTTTGGCATTGGAAAGGAGAGTTTAGAGTTTATGGTTTAGCAACAAAGGAGGATTGACCAAATATTTTCCTATTTCAGTTGGATTGCATAATTGATCACCTTTAAGCCCATATTTATTTACTTTAGTAATGGATGCTTTACTAGACATTTGCTAGAGGAAGTACCTTGGTGTATGCTTTTCATCGGTGATATCCTTCTGGTGGATAAGTCTAGAGAAAAAATTTGGGAAAAACTTTAATTATGGAGCTCGAAATTGGAGTCTAAAGGCCTTCATTTGAGTAGAGCCCCAGAACTAAATACATTAAATGTAATTTTAGCAGTAGTAACTCTAATGGCATATTTGTAACTATGGTGATCAAATCCTTAAAAAGGTGTGAACATTTTAGATATCTCAGGTCTCTTGTTTAAGGTGATGATGATATAGATGGGCATGTTATTAGAAGAATTCAGGTTGGTTGGTTGAATTGAAGGAAAACATCCAACCTATTGTGTGATAGAAAATACAGCTTAGACTTAACGAAAAATTTTATAAGACGGTGGTGAAACATGTAATGTTCAATGGCATAGAGTGTTGGCCTTTAAAAGAGAAGGATAAAACAAAGTTAACTGTTGATGAGAGGAGAAAGCTTAGATGGATGAGTGGCTTGACACATTTAGAAAAAATGCGAAATGAATATATTCATGATAGGGTTTGTGTAACTCCAGCTGCTGACAAGATTGGAAAGAGTCGTCTTAGTTGGTTTTGGTCAGTTTAATTGTCATCCATCTGATGATCTGGCTATGAAAGTAGAAGTTTTAGATTCGATTTACATTAAGAAAGGTAGAGGAAGACCTACAAAGACCTGGGCATATAGTTTAAAAAAGGATCATAATCTATTAGAATTAAATGAAAATATGACCCAACATGATACAATGGAGAAAAAGGATTATTTATATTGACCCACTTGCTAGGATCAAGGCTTTTTGTTATTTATATTATTGTTAGAGACAAATTGTGCAATGAATATATCTGTAGATTGGGTTGGTGTGCACCAGTGCAGACAAAACTAGAGATTCAAAATTTTTACATACATACCACAAAATTCATATGTATTTATATATCTAACACTTAAACTTTACATTTTAATACACCTTTTATGTACGTAAGGTTATATGTTTGAATAAATGAAAGTTTAGTTGTTAGATATGTAATTACATAAGAATTGAAAGTACAATTTCATATCTATAGTTAAGGCTTAAGCCAATAAATGATCCACACAGTGTTAGATCGAAAATTAGTAGAATCAATTCAAGATAGAATTTTACACATAGGGTATGATTATTAATTTTTGGCTTAGAGTTTTTAAAATTTATGTTATACATGTTCGAAACTTAAGACATTTAAAATTTATGCTATACATGTGTTATGTAGGGAAGGTTTGTGAATTTAACTAGAATAATGAAAATTATTTGAAATTTGATTTTGGATCAAATATGTTTCTAACCAACCTTTGGTCGGTGTGGCCACTCATTTTGCGTTGCTTGTCTTTATTTTATTTTTTCCTTGACAATGTCGTTGTGTTGAAGATTCCCTAGCTTGATTTCCATTATGTTTCCCTTTTCTTCGAATAATTTTTAATCTTAGATCATGTAAGTGAACTAAGAGATGAGGGATCGAATAACCGGAGTGGGCAATAACGGGAACAAACAACAATAGTGTACGTGAAGCCTGCATAAAGTGAATTTTCACATTGATTGCTCTAAAACATAAACCCAAAGTGAGATTGACTCTTTAGACTTTAAATACATAACTGCAATGGAGACCTTACGAATGCTAACTACTAGAGAATTTAGGTTGATATACCTATTCAAGAGTATGCATCCTCTTATATGGACAAGTCCTTAATAGTTAATTACATCTTAAGTAGTCAAGTACTTAAGAAAACTTCCGATTGAGGTTTTTTTTTTGTTCCAAAAAATGTTCAAGTGTCATTGTCAATGAAAAGAATTTCAAAATTATATCCTAAAGGTAGTAGATTCCTAAGGATTTTGAACTATCCTAGAGTTTTGTTTTGTCGGTAATGGTTTAGTTGGGGTTCATTCTTTTGCTTCAGGTTTTTAATGTTCATCCATGCAAAACTGAGTTAGGACACCCTAGTAACATGTAAAGTAAATCTGGGGCGACGTCCGTCTTTTATCTTTAGCAGTTCTGCAAAACAAAGTTAGCATGTAATAATTTTTTTTTAATTAGTTGATTAATTTTTTTATTTTTAGACCTCCTAGTTAAGATACCATATCTTTCTTTCATCCTGATATTATTGGGTCTGAGATGAGCTAAAACCTGCTTGGACCGGAAGATTCCTGCCGGCAACTATAGGTTACATCGTCCAAGAAAACTTTATACACTTTAGTATCTTGGTTTCAAGTTGTGTTCGGTGAACTTTGTTCATTAGAGTTTTATTTAAGTTTTAATGTCTTTTCAGATTTTTAGGGGTTAAAAATTTTACATTACTTAAGACTTATTAGCTCATTAATTTTTTTTTTTCATTTTATACTTTCTTTTTGTTGCTTGGGATGACCCAGTCAATATCACATGGTTCTGTCATCCTGAGGTCATTAGGGTTTACGATTTTATTAGTCACAAGTGATTGAAAGACATTTTGTTAGGTTGCCTCTTCCAAAATACCTTCTTAAATCAGGTTGCATTTTTGAATTCAAATTTAAGTTTTAATGGCTTTTAGGGAAAATTTTATTTCATTTCATTTAGGTTCCTGTGAAACCTTAGCCCAAAATTTTCCCTAATAAGGCTGTGTGCTTTTATTATCGTATGAGAATTCAAACCCTACTTAACCTTCAGTCACCTAAGCCCACTTTCATTTTAAGGCTTTCAATTTAAGAGAATTGTGGTAGTATTTTGAACTTGTGGTGCTAATTCTAAGACTTTATTTGATGTCTTAGACATTTTAGAAAGAGTATTTAGATGTTAAGCTGACCTGTGCTAAAATTAGCACTGGTGTCTGACCCTCGATCCGCAGCAATGCACCAAAAACTTGGTTTGCAATCGCCAAACATTGCAATAATTTATGCTATCAAAAATATGTTATAGCCAATACTTTGACTCAAATAATAATAGCGTCTAGTGTATATAAATATAATTTTATGGAAAATATTTTACACACTAGAAGTACTACGCAAGTATACATATCGTTTCAAGTAATATAGGGCTTTAAATAAAGACCCCGATATCGATCCCACGAGGAGGATTATAGATTTTTTTTAATATTTTGATTTTATTTTTATGTATTTCTTTTAAAGTTAAAAAATTGATATTTAATTTACTAGATGCATAAATAAAGTAGTAATAAAGTAATGATTGATGTAAATAAATATAAGAAAACAACTTTCTTCCTATCAATTAATCCAAGACTTTTTAGATAGTATAATATTCGTGGAGAATATAAATTTATGGTATTGTGCCAAATAGAAGCATTCCTATTCTTTACCTTCGCTCGATAGTATAAAGAACATTGGCTAATCTATAGATCAGGTCTGGATGTATTGTTAGTAGAATGGGTTAATCTAGGCTCACACTACTAGATGTCCAAGGGTGGCTATGGTCGGCCCTACTAGTGACTCTTTCCTTCTCTATAAACCAAAATATAAGAATTTAGCCTGTCACTCTAATTACTTATCAATTCTACGCTCATTAAATAATATCTTCCTATTTATTTGCACTTCACCTTGAATAACCCGCGCAAGACCTTCGACTACCCAAGGATTCATATGATATCTACTAGTTAAGAATTCATCTCCTTCTAGGTCTCAAAACTCTTCAACAGATTTCAAAAATTTAAATGGCCAATTTAAATAGTAAATTACGATCCGATATTAATATCATCACAATGTTTAAAATATATATATAGTTTCTAATTCTCCAACAAATTTTATATTATCTTATTTATCTTTTCATAATTGAAAGGAGAAAGTAAAGTAACTACTCATAACACATTGAATTTAAACAACAAAACATATAAATAAAACTTTGAATCAAAATACAAATACTTATCTCAAGTGTTTCTCCAACTGAACCTCTGAATCCTTCTGACTCCAAAGTAAATAGACTTCAAAAGTACCGTGTTAGCATATTTTTTTAGGTTTGTGTGTTTTGAAAAAGGGGGTCACTTACAGAAATTGTCGGCGAATTTTAAATTTTAAATTTAAGTTAAATATATATATAATTTGATTTTGAAAATAATTTTAAGTTTGAAAATTTTAAGATATGAAATCAAACCGATCTCACATCCCGAATAGTTTATATAAACGAGCACCGCACCACAAACCTTGTATCTATCCCGAAGAATAGACACACTGCTTGATGATGGGGCTCGATTAAATAAACTAAAAGATTTGTGACATCTGTTTGGTCTGCGAACTAGTTTTATAAGCCGACAAGTTCCCATGCTTAATATAAAGAAATTAAACAGGGTTTTTTATTACCTGGGTTCTTAAAGTTCCCTATAAGGGCAAGCACCTATAGTTAATTACATCTTAAATGACGGGAATCATTTAAGAAAACTCTCGATAATGATCAGTGATTTTGCTCTCAAGAATTTCAAAGTTTAAGGTTTTCAAAGGATTGGATTTTGGAAATTTCAAAAGGGATTAGCTCAAATTTGGAACAGTTTATTTTAAGAGTCCAATAAAAGAGAGGTAGGAGAAGCTGAGGATCCAAGAAGAATCTTGGCAACTTCTCAAACTATCCTATTGTTTGGTTTCAATTTGAGAATTTATTTAACATTTCAATCTTGCCAATTTTAATTAATTAGGACTTATATTCGTATGACATGATCATACAAATAGCCTGGAAGATGTGAGGGTTTATGTCATACGAAACAACTACCTCGGAGTCCTAAGACCGGTTAGGGCTAAATTTGCATAATATGGTTATGCAAATGCCTAACAAAAAGTTGAGGATTTATGTTGCACTAGGCAAACTACCTTGAAATCCTATGGCTTGGCTATTTAATGCTAAGAAATGTTTTGTTAATGTAGATTCCAGTTTTGCTGACGACGATGGCCGTGCTGCCCACTATGCTCCAAGCTCCTTGTTGTTGCACATGTTTAGTTTTAGAAGGTGACAATCAGGAGATGAGAGATATGTTTTGTTTTAGAAGAGTTTTAAGGTTCAAGTATTTTTAATTTTTTATTAGGGGAATCTTAAAGTTGATTATAACAACATTGGTTAAGATCCCACGGTTCCATCATTCCGGCACCGTTATTTTTATCGGATTCACTTAGTCCAGATGAATTTGCTAAACCCAAATGAATGAGTTCCACACTTTTATTTAGACCGTGGGAAATCCAGTTAGCAACACGTAGGTTACATCATCCGAGGTATTCCCGATCATCCAACAAGACGTTTTAATTTAGTTGCAATTGTAGTTTTGTTGTTTTGTTTGTGATTAAAATTTGAGTTATTTTATATTTTGAATGTTGTTGCGGTAAATTTTATCTTGTTGTGACTTTTAATTTAGTTTTGGATTTCAGTTTTGTGGCTATCCTAAAGGTTTCAGTTTTCATGCAGGGTGTCAATCTTGTTTAACATGCAAGAAAAGTAAAGTGGAGTGCAGGTAAGTAAATAAATTGCAAAAAAAATAAAAGCGTACCTGGAGGGTCTTCCCGTCATTCCAAGCTACACTTAAAACACATGTTAGAGCATTTATATAATTTGCAAGAAAAACCTAGGTAAAGCTAAGGGAAGGCTTTGGTTGTCTACGAATGTCCTAATCCTATAGCTAGTCAATTCCTATGACGTCTAGGTTCTTGTGTTTTGTTAAGGATGATTTTCTTTGTCAAAGAACAATTCAGTTCAATTTTTCTTCTAAAACATCTCATTATATTGAGGAAGTGCTTATGACGAGTCTTAAACATCTTTTCAATACTTCTGAGATTATTTTGAGTCCAAATGAATTTTATTGTACTGGTGAATTAATCATCCAAAGTTTAGTTGAGTTTTGTCTCTTGCTCAATGAACTTAGACATTTGATTATCGGATGAGTAAAGTGACATTTCGCTTGATGCTTTACTTAAGAGTTATAATAATGAAAGCCTTTAGGGGGCAAATCAGTTTGTTAAAGAATTTAACCGCTTTGATTAAAGTTGAATTGATGATTTAGGATTATTTAAATTAGTTTCAAAATTCAAGTTGATTTTCTCTTAAGTATTTTAAATTGTTTAATTTGACAGAGGTGTTTAGATTATTCAATTTAATTAAAATTTTAATGATTTAAATTTAATTTGACTTAATTGTAACACTTTAGGTCAATTTTAATTGGTTTGATTTTTTATGTTTTTAATTATGAATTGTCTTAAGGTTGATTTTCTTTAATGTTTCAAATTTGTTTTAGATTTGTTTTTTAAGTAACTTCAAATTAATTTTAATGTTTTAAATTTATTTCAATTTGATTATCAAATCACTTAATGTTTTAAGCTTTTAATTTAATTAAGGTTTACTTTCCTTTTAATTATTTAATTGTTAATCTTAATTATCATTTTTTTTGTTTGAGTTTGATTAAGAGTTGAATATTATTAAAGTGATTCGTTTAGGGATTTTAAATTAAAGAATTTATATCGTCTTAAATCATACCCCTAATCTTAATAATCCAAATTTGATTATTCTTCCAAAATTCAAATTGTTTAATTAATTAAAATTCATTTTAAATATTTTCAAGATGATTAATGAGTTTCTACCACTTAATTCCCTAGGTTTCAATCATCTAATGAAAATTTTAAAATCAAATATTTTACTCTCCCCTTGATTAAACCTAAATATTAATTAGGGTTAAAATTCTTTAATTACCCTTATGTCCTTTTAAGTATGTTCAATTCATAACTCATCAAATTAAGCTCAAATGAACTTAAAATTTTTATGTGACTTTACTCACATGTCAATTAAGATATTAGAGGAGAAAATGTGATTTTTCTGAATTTAATTTAATTTATATATTTATTTTTATGGAAAATATGGGTTTTCAATAAAAATTCAACAACATGACCAAGGTAAAGTTTCTGTCCTTAGGAAAATTATGAGATGTTTCTATTGACTAGATAACCATTTGGACCAATTTTGGTGAATTTTTGAATTATATTTTATTTATTATAATTATTTTGGTTTTTGGAGTATTAATTAATTATAAAATAAAATTAAAGTTGAAAATTAAGTTTTATATTTTTCATAAATCTCTATAACCTTAGGGAGTTCAAAGAAACAAATTTTATATTTTTATGATTTTTCTTTGATTTATTAGAATTAATTTAGTGAAAATGTAAGGAAATCCATTTTTTTTAATATTTAAAATTGTCTTAAGCATTTAAAATTCATTATCTTAACCAAGAGACATAGGAAAAATATTTGGTTGGTTCCTAAGTGATTAGGGGACAAAATGTGACATTTTTATGATTTTTAATATTTTTATTATTTTTTAATTATTAAAATATTAAAAATATGGTGAAAAATAAAATTTTTTAGAAAATTCTAATTTTAATTTTCTTAGACTCTTCTAATATCAGAGAAGTCCCAAAACTAATTTGGTGAATTTTTGAAATATATTTTGGGTTTTATGAATTTTTGAAGTTTAATTTTGGTTATGTGACTTAATTAATCAATTTAGTGGGGCTAATCATTTTCAATTGATTTCAAATTTTTATGTGAGACTTCTCTGACCTTAAAGATCAGTGGAGAATTGTTTTCAAGTGGTTTTGATTTGTGGTTAATCCTAATTAATTAAAATTCAATTTTTGGTGTTTAGGCCAATTAGGGTTATTCTTAATGAGTTAACACAAAATATATTTTTCATAGGATCCTCTGGTCATAGGATACATCCCCTAATTTTTCTAGGATTTTCTAAGCAACATGCTAATTATTGAATTAAAATGGCAAAACAGATACTTAAACTTGAAAAATCAATAACTTGCCATAGAGATGACCGCTGACCTTGGAAAATTCAGGGAATGTTCCCAAGAATAGAGGCTACAAAAGTCCTATAGTCTCATGCCATGGTGAATTGTGTGTGTGAGTGGAGAATTAAAACACTGAAATCAGTAAATAATTAATTAAAAATTCATCAAATTAACTTAATTCTTTTTCCACATTGTTCTCCTCTGATCACTGAGCAAGTGGGTATTTTTATCTTATTTTTGTGATTTTTCTACACAAAGATATGGATTTTTGAAGTTATGTGTATTTAAATAAATCAAAAATACCCCTAATGTCTTACTTATCCACGCGGTGCTGACTCAACCTCGGCAGCTCTGAAAAGCCACGCGTCGCCTCTCTATTTGACGCCGCCATCTGACTCAGCGCGCCGGGCGCCCGTGGTTCATGTCCCGTTCACTCGTCCGACGTGATCTGGATCGTCCGTTCAATACACACGCGATCTGACAATTCCTGGTCATCGTCTCCGTCTGGTTTAACCCGAGAGTCGTCCACCCTAAAACTTAATATCTCGCTCGATACTTAACCAATCTTCACGTTCTTATGCTCTATGGACTCGTCTCGACAAGACGAACATATCCATACGGATAACATGCTATGAAATTGACTTAAATGAAATAAAGAATTGTTGGAAGCTCTCAGGAAGGAGGCGATCCATACCTTTGCTTTGATAAGAGAAGTTTCAATCAGAGAGTTGTGGCATCTTCGATTGAACCTAGGGATGCTCCAGATGAAGTTTCCGGCTCTGTGGAATTGTCTAGGTACAACTTCCACCAAACTCGATTTCAAGCATTGGTCTCTGGAAGAAATGGCTGGCCTGGTGAGGAAGCTTTTGCTGGAAAACTTCTTCTCTTGGTCTGGTGAAGGTGTAGGGTCAGTCAATTTAAGGATTGACTCACTGTGGTGAAGTGTCCTAGTTTTGGGCTTGAAATTCAACTCTGAAATTGAGCTCACCGAGGAGAAATTAGGTCTAGATTTCAGTGGGGATCAAGCGCTTTATGCTAAGAGAAGAGTGTGGAGTGATTTTGGCAGAGTTTTGGTAAGGTTTGGTTTAGCACCTCTTTTGGCCGAGAGGTGGTAGTGTTTAAATAGAGGTGGCTGGAGGGCTTCCCAAGGGGGTTTGATGGCTTGGATTAACTGTTCTGGTGAGGAGAAGAACAACCATGGTGTCCACTAGCCATGAGACAGCTCAGTAGAGAAGAATTTGAAATTTGGCTCACATGGGTGCTTTCGGCCTGGTGTTTTTTGGCGGCTTTGGTGGCTGGCCGACCAGGGTCAGGTCACCATCCTGATCAGGAGGGTCAGGGCTTGAATTTGGTGAAGTCAATTGGAGTTGGCCAAGTGTAAAGGGGATGAATTGAAATGGAATGGGGAGAGACTTATTTTGGGTTCAATTTGGTCAACCCATGGTTTTAGGCTTGGTGCACCACCCAAGGCCTGGTTTTGGGCTGATAAAAATCACTTGGGTCAGCCTCACATGTGTGGTGAAGTCCCCATCAAAATTGTTTAAGTTAATTTTGGGTTAGGGTGTGACATTAAAGAGGTAAAAAAAAGGCTTAAGGGAGAGCTTAGAAAGGGATTCCCTCCTTTGCCATAAATGGATTGATGATAGGCAAAGCTCTCATGGCTTCATATGGCTTGTGAATGGCTTCATTTACCTTGCTTATGACTCGAAAAAAGTTGGCTTGTTTTCATAGAAATGGGTCTTAGGAATTTTGGCCATTTGGTGAAAAATTTGGGTGAAGCTTGATTTAGGTTGATTTGATCATTGGTTTGGAACTTAGGGATTGACTTAGATCAAATGGATGAAGGTAGGTTCGTCATATGGGCTTTAGGATCAATTTTGGGCTTTTTGAAATCATTTTGGATGGGCTTTTAAAATGGTTTAAAGAAGTGGGCTTTTAGGTTTTGAAATAAATTGATGGATGAAAATTGGTGAGGGGTTGTGTCAAATAAATGTTGGGATTGGTTTAGGAATGTGTCATGAGAATTTTAGAAGAGATTTGATGTCATTTGGAGTTGAAATGGGTTCAATTTGGTCTTTTTTTAGTAATGGGGTCAAAATGGGCCAAATTGGGCTAACTTGGGCTAAGGTTGGGTTAATGTTGGGTTTGATGTAAAATTACTGTTGAGAAATGTTTATGGGGGGTGTGACAAAGAGTTTTTTAACTTTGGTTCGGCTTTGATTTTGGGATTTGGGCTCATTTGGGTTCAAGATGGGTTTAGGCCAAATTGAGGATTTTTGGTTTGGGTTAAGTTTGGGTTGAGTTTGGTTTCAAATTTGGGGTAAATAATGTTAGTGTTTTGTTTGTGGGGATGTTAGGAAGGTTTAGGAAAAGATTGGGGTTAGTTGGAGTTAAGTTGGGTTGGTTTGGGCTAAGTTTAGGTCATGGGCCAAAATTAGGCTTTAAGCTTCAAATTGAAATTGGATCCACATGTTGATAAAATTGGGTTTGGATTTGGTCTAAATTGATATTGGGGATATTGAATTGAAGCTTAGAATTGAATTGGATCAAAATTGAGGTCAATTGGTTTGGTTTGGTGGGACATTGGGTCCACTTACGTTAAAAATATGTGAAATTGGGGGTTTTTGTAAAAGTGGTCCAAATTGACAAAATTGGCTTATGGTGTAGTTGAAAAAAATGAAATTGGGAATATTTGATATTTTTTGGAATTTTCTGGGAATTTTCTGAATTTTTGGAATTTTTGGGTTAAAAGGGTATTTTGGGTATTTTGATGGTATTGAGGGGTATTTTTGCAAAATTTTGGTGTATTTGGCCATGAATGATCAATTTGAGTGGGGGGAAGTGTTTAGGATTGTTTTTTGAGGAATTTTAAGTAATGTAGGCAATTTTGCAAATTTTGGGCAATTTCAAGGGCATTTGGTAGGCTTGGTGGGTTTAGGGTCCCGGGGGTCAAAAATTGAAATTTTGGAAAAGTGAAGATTGATCAAGTGTGAGTGAAATGAAATCATTTTGATTGAGCCATGAAGCCATATTAAGCTCACAAAAGCCATGAAAAGACTCATTTTAGGCACTCAATATGTTGTTCCTAACCCTCTTAGCTGGGGCACTGGGGTTGAGGTCCATCCATATGAGTTACCTACATGTGTCAGGGAGTCAAATTGGTTAAAGGTAGTTTTAGGGTTTGGAATGTGTGTGTGGGAGTGTGGTGTGTGCAAGCTTACCCTCACCAGAACCAGGCCACCCAGGGTACTCCTAAGGCCAAAGAGTCCTATAGGAAACTCATCCTTTAAACCTCCGCATATTGGTCTTAACCCTCCAAGTGGCCTGGAGGTTTACAATCAAAATTGTAGGGTTTTAAGGGAGTCAAGAAGTGTTTTGAATTTCTAAGTGATGGGTCCCATTTCTAGTCCTCTAGGATAGTCAAAGGGAAAACCTATGGCTAGATCCTAAGTACTAAGGAGAGAGAAGAAAAGACCTCACCAAAAATGAGGTCAACAAATGGACCCCCAATAGGTGTGGTGTGCTAACTAAGCACACCGTGCGTATTGGCGTTGACCGAAAAAATCAACAGAACCAACACATACGTCTAAGCGACACACTTAGAATGAAGTATAGAAAATTTCCTCTGGGGAGTATCAGGTAAATCTCTAAGACTAAAGATTCCAGAACTCTCGCTGGGGAAGAGAAAAGGAGTTAAGTTCTAGATCACAAGATCTAAAGAGATTCGAATATAGATTTGTTTCATTTTCTGTTTCAAGTTTTAATGTGTGAGTTTGGATTTTGGTTTGAGTTTCAATTCCGATTGAAGTTCGATTCAAGATTTATTTCAAGAGGGATTTCGTGGAAATCCTGGATTTGAGGTGAGCATCGGAACCTAGGTTCCAACCTCAAAATTTGAAGAGAATTGGAATTTAGGCTCTAGCCTTAAGAAGAGGGTTGGAATTTGAAGAGAACTAGAATTTAGGCTCTAGCCTCAAGAAGAGAGTTGGAGTTTAGGCTCCATCCTCGGAAATTTGAAAGAGAGCTAGAAGTTCGGCTCTAGCCTCGAAGAGAACTGGAAGTTCGGCTCCAGCCTCGGAAGTTTGAAAGAGAGCTAGAAGTTCGGCTCTAGCCTCGAAGAGAACTGGAAGTTTGGCTCTAGCCTCAAAGAGAACTGGAAGTTCGGCTCCAGCCTCGGAAATTTGAAAGAGAGCTAGAAGTTCGGCTCTAGCCAGCTTCGAAAATTTGAAAGAGGCTAGAAGTTCGGCTCTAGCCTCGAAGAGAACTGGAAGTTCGGCTCCAGCCTCGGAAGTTTGAAAGAGAGCTAGAAGTTCGACTCTAGCCTTGAAGAGAACTGGAAGTTTGGCTCCAACCTCAGAAATTTGAAAGAGAGCTAGAAGTTCAGCTCTAGCCTCGAAGAGAACTGGAAGTTCGGCTCTAACCTCAGAAATTTGAAAGAGAGCTAGAAGTTCGGCTCTAGCCTTGAAGAGAACCGAAAGTTCGGCTCCAGCCTCGGAAGTTTAAAAGAGAGCTAGAAGTTTAGCTCTAGCCTCGAAGAAAATTGGAAGTTCGGCTCTAGCCTCGAAGAAAATTGGAAGTTCGGCTCCAGCCTCGGAAGTTTGAAAGAGAGCTAGAAGTTCGGCTCTAGCCTCGAAGAGAACTGGAAGTTTGGCTCCATCCTAAGAAATTTGATCTGTATGAAGAGGGATCCAATCCCATGCCATCAGAACCAAATCGAACAAAGTTCATGGCTCCGTGTCAATAGGACTAGTCGATCCTCTAACACACAGAAGAAGGAGAATTGAAAGGTTGGAATTGAAGGATTCAGAATGAAAATCAGTCTGAGATTTAGATTTGTTTTATTCGTTTTAGTGATTCGATTTCATTTTTGTCTATTTGGAGTTCATGTTTATTTGGAGTTTATTTTGACATTCAAATTCTTAAAAAGAAGGAGTTCCTTATTCATTTTCTTTCTCTTTCATTCTTTGTTCGAAGTTCATTTAGCTTAATGGCGTTTCCCAGTCAATTTGCACAAAACGAGGTGAAGGCAGAACATGACATGATCATTCTCATTCCAATCTGTTGAAAATACATCATACAACTTGATCCAAAACATGATGATATTTTCCTCGAAAATTCAGCATCTCATACAATCCCCATAAATAAAAAACGGATTGTGTAAGATTCTTGTTGATTCTTCCAAAAGCATTTGTCAAAATCCATGTCTGAATAGTAAGATACATGGACAATAACATCACCTTCCAAGCCACCCTTGGTAGGAATGTCGTACGGATGTGCATTGGAGGTGTGCTATCTCCCATGTAACTCATAGCTCGTAGGGCCGGAGACTCTCTAACTCTGGATCTGGCTGAAAATGAAAAGGCATCCATCCTTCTGAAGGTGACAGAGATTTGCTCAATAGGCACTCCTGGGATGCAGTGTTTTTCTATGTCCACTCCATTTCCTTTTAATACCATGACGGAACCTACCGGTAGTGGTATTTCCACCAGCTCTCAGAATTCTCCGGGGCCTGCAATCCGGAGGTCAGATCCGAACATGATATTGCAGTGGTTGACAAAAGACACTGTGCAGAAAGGTCTGACGAAGTCATGATGGTCTATGTGTGGAGGTATGCAGTTGCCCTCCTTGTAGATATTAATGATGCAGCTGTTGGGTATGCAGTCCACGGGCAATACCCTCCATGTCACCATCCTCTTTACCATTCTTTTAATAATTCTTAGCATCAGATCCACCTCACTGCGACGGAGTATCCCTGGTGGATTTCCTTTTCTGTTTACCGCGAAGTTGTAGCAACAATCGCATTGGATCATAACTCTTCCTTTTCCTAGCATCCATCTTCAGGGTTCTGAATAGGTTTTCTCCCTCAGACGACCAGCTCGGCCCATTTTCTGAAGCTCGATAATGCAGTCCACAATCTGCTGTTGTTCGTAATCCGAGAATACATCCGTATGCAGCTCAAGGCCTTCCAAGATGTTGACCCTCTTGCCTCGAATTCTCTCGAAGTATTCAAAATTTTTCTTTTCAACTTGCTGTAATTTCTCCAGCTCGTATTCCGAGATTATCTGAAGTCCTCGGGGTTTGGTAACATACTGCGGGATGTACGGCTCAAACCCAGCACGCTCTCCTACATGTCTCGGCTCCTCGGGGATAGTCTCTGTCTGGCCATCCTCCGGGGTTGCTTTTGCAACAAGACTCTTCAAAACTGGTAGCTCTGTCTGGCGTCGTGGTACTATCTCCGTTTCTATTTTCCTCGGGATTTCTTTCATCCTTTCTGCTGCTCTTGGAATTGTCTTCCTCCTTTATGGTTCCTGACGAACCAATTTCTTCGAAGTATTTGTACTGACGGTAGTGACTGTCTCTTCACGCTGATCTGGTGCCAGCTTAGTCAGCATCTTGCGAATGCGACGATTCTTATTTCTTTGTTGAGTAGGAGTGAGAGTAGCTCTCCTCACCTCCTGAACTCCTGTGGGCACGACGCTGACAAGTCTGCCCTCTGCTGTAGCAACCATGGACTTAACCTTCTTGTCTTCTCCCGTTGCATGAGAAGTGTTTGCTTTTCTTTTCTTGCTAGTAGATGACTGACTCGGGTCACCCAATTTCATCACTGTATGACTACGGAGCTCTTCCCGATCAATCGGAGTCCAATCAGTTTTTTCATATTGTAGCTCGGCTGGTGTGAAATCAGAGTCGATCTCAATCACAGCTCCATCCTTCATCTTCTCTTCATTGAGTACTAGACTCACGCCGTTTTTAAAGTTCAGAACCAACCGCCCGTTCGACATTTCCCTGCAAAAAGAAGGAAAGGATCAGGGGCTGTACTAAGAACAAGAACAATAAGAAAAAAATTTATCAATGAAAAGGTTTTATTCATTTCCTCTTTCAAATTTTAATAAGAGTAGGAAAAGATGAGGAAAGATCAGGAATGAGCTAATTTAAAAGAAAAGATCAAAATTTTATCATTTCACATATTTTCTTTTTAACACATTTTTCGTTAATGATTTTTATTTTATCATCCATTTTTTTATATTTTGGGTTCGGACCCAGTTACGAATGATTACTCCACCCGTGCTTCTAGGAATGAGACTCCACTTTTTTAAATTTCACCCTTTGAAACATTAGGTTGTGTAATACTTCCTCAAGTATCATCCATTAATTGGAAGCATAGGTCGTTCTCCACGACAGTTAACAAGCTGGGAGGAATCCCCTGAGTAGACTGTCTCGACCACGAACGACCCTTCCCAAGTTGGTTCAAATTTACCTCCTATCTTGCGGTGTGCAAGAATAGGTCTTCTAAGTACTAGAACCAAATCACGGACTTTGAATGTCCTTGGACGGACCAGTTTATCGTGGGCCTGGATCATCTTGGCTTGATACAATTCCAAATTTTGCTGCGCTGAAAGTCGTTTCCCTTCTAAGCTTTCCAATTCTTCTAGTCATAATTTGGCATTTTCTTCTGTAGTGATCTTGTTCGCAACTACAATTCTGAGTGATGGAAGTTAAACCTCTAAGGGTAAAATAGCCTCGGACCCGTACACTAAGGCGTAAGGCGTAGACTTGGTAGAAGTTCTGAAAGTCGTTCTGTAGGCCCATAAAGCTTCTAACAACTTCTCGTGCCAATTTCTTTTGTTTTCATCCAAAATTTTTTTTAGGATTTGGACGAGAGTTTTATTAAAAGTCTCGGCTAAGCCGTTCGCTCTTGGGTAGTAGATCGTTGAATAGCGCCAGTTGATCCCGTGTCTCCTGACAAAGTTGTTGATCTTCGTACTCTTGAACGCGGACCCATTATCTGAAATGATTCTGCGCGGTACCTCGAAACGGTAGACAACTTGATTCTTGAAGAACTGTAGCACGTGGTGTGCCTTCACTTCTCTGAGCGGTACTACTTCTGGCCACTTGGAAAAGTAATCTGTTGCTGCAAGAATGAAGCGATGTCCTCTTGAAGAAGGCGGTTCTATCGGACCCACAATATCTGTTCCCCAACACTCAAATGGCCACGATGCGATCGTCAGATGTAGCACAATTGGAGGCTGATGTAGAACCACTCCATGCACTTGGCATTGGTGACAACTCTTGGCAACTTTCATGCAATCGGTCATCATTGAGGGCCAGTAGTATCCTAGTCTCTTAATCTTCATTTTCATCTTCAAACCCGACTGATGAGCGCCACAAAGTCCTGTGTGCACTTCTTTAAAAATTTCACAAGCCTCGGACTCGCTCAGGCACCTTAGCCACATCTAGTTAAAAGACCTTCTATATAACGTATTGTTTATTAATGCGTAAGATAGAGTTCTTTTCTTAATTTGATAGGCAAATGACTTATCGTCCGTGAGGTTTCTCTGTTTGCGGAGTAGTTCATTAGCGGCCGACGCCGATCTTCCGCATTTTCTCATTCTTGTCGAAATTGTTTCTTCTTCTTTTCCTGACTTGTGTATCGTGTCCATGTCGAGCTGTGAGAGAACCTGACGTCCCTGAACTAACACTTCAACCGATTCATCCTGTAAGCAGACAAATTCTTTTGCAAGGCGGGCTAAAGCATCTGCAAGTGCATTTTCTCTCCTGGGAATCTTGTTGATCGTTACATTCGGAATCTGCTTTAACAATTTCATGGCATACTGAAAGTACAGCTCGTGTCTTGGCTTTAGAATTTTGTATTGTCCTGCGACCTGTTGAATTATCAACTGAGAATCCCCATAGATGTTGATATCGTTATCCCCATATGAATGGTTAATTCTAATTCGGTTATAAGGGCTTTGTATTCTGCTTCGTTGTTTGTACACAGTTTTGTTAAGTGGTAGGAGTACCTTAACATCTCCCGCTCCGGTGTTATAAATATTAGTCCGATTCCTGCCTTACCGGGCACTATCGTTTGCAATTCTTTATTTCTCTGTGCTGAAGATGCTCCATCGAAGTACAGTTCCCAACATCGATCGTCGAGGTCTTCTAGGCTAATTATCTGCTCATCTAGCAAGTCGTCGTTGAGATGCGATTCTGCCGGTAAAGGGTGTGCTGCGAGGAAGTCTGCTAGGACTTGTCCCTTTACGGCACGAAGAGGAACGAAAGTTATATCGAATTGCAATAGTATCATCGACCACCTAGCAAGTCTATCGGAAAGCGTCGGGCGAGTCATCAAATATTGCAATGGATTAACTTTCGAGATAAGGTTGACCTTATGAGAAAGCATGTAATGTCTGAGCTTTTGAGCGGCGAAGATCAGGGCCAAACAATGCTTCTCAATCGGGGGATACCTTACTTCCGTCGGAAATAGACGACGACTTAAGTAGTAGAAAGCGTTTTCTTTCCCCTCGTCATTGACCTGGGTTTGCAGGGCTCCAAGGGAGTCGTCTAAAGCTGCGGTATAAAGTATCAACGGTCTACCCGAGACTGGGGCTGCTAAGACAGGAGGTGTCATTAAATATTATTTGATGTCATCGAAGGCAAGTTGACATTTGGAGTCCCAAGTAAACTTGGTATCCTTCTTAACCAAAGCAGAAAAAGGCTGACACCTTCCTAACAAATTCGAAATAAAGCATCGAAGATATGCCAACTTCCCTTGAAAGGATCGTAATTGTTTCAAGGTTTTGGGAGGCGGCATTTCTAAGATAGCTTTAATCTTCTCCGGATCGATTTCAATTCCACGATGTCCGACAACAAATCCTAAGAATTTCCCAGAGGCGACGCCGAAGGGGCATTTCAAGGGATTCATCTTAAGGTTATATTGTCTTAATCACTTGAAAATAATTCTCAAATCATACAAATGATCTTCTTTCAGTTTTCTTTTGATGACTACATCATCCACGTAGCATTCAACTTGGTTGTGAATGAGATCATAAAAAATTCTCGTCATAGCCCTTTGGTATGTTACTCCCGCGTTCTTCAATCCAAAAGGCATCACTGTATAGCAGTATATTCCGATTGGTATTCTGAAGGCTGTGAGCTTTCTATCTTCCGGTGCCATCTTTATTTGGTTGTATCCTGAAGATCCATCCATGAAAGAGAAGACTTCGTGCGTTGAGGCGATGTCGATCATTAATTCTGGGATTGGTAGTGGGAATTCATCCTTTGGAGACGCTTTGTTCAAATCTCTGAAATCTACGCAGATTATGATCTGTCCATTCTTCTTTCTGACTGGTACCACGTTGGCTAGCCAAGTCGGGTACTGTTCTTCACGGAAAAATTTAGCGTCTATTAGATTCTTAACTTCAGCTATAACTTGTTGTTCAATCTCTAGACGCATTCTTCTTGGAGCTTGTCTGATTGGAACGGCAGTGGGATCCACTCCTAGCTTGTGAACTACAAGTTCCGGAGCTAAACCTGGCATTTCATCGTAACTCCAAGCAAAACAGTCCTTAAATTCCATCAGTAGCTTGATTATGTTTTCGGAGTCTTCTTTATTGAGTAAGGAGCTAATAAAGGTCGGCCTAGGCTCTTCGCTGGTACCTAAGTCAACTTCCATTAACTCATCTATTGTAGACTTAATTTCTTCTTCAAATTCCGGTGGAGCATCTCCGATTTGTAGATCTTCGAGATCATCTGAGGTTTCTAAGCAGACTTCATTAGGCTCGCAGGTGACAACCAAGTAAAACTCTGAGTCGTCAACTGATCCTACTGTGCCGAATTCGAGACCGTGTTTTGAATTGGGAGGTCGACTGGCGTTATTCCATAATTTTTCAAAGTGTTGTGATTGACTTTTTGTCCATCGTCGAGGTAAGACACCATGTTGAATTAAATTGTGAACACAGGGAGAATACCACTCAAAAGGTAGTTCCATTAATTCAGAAGAAGTAACATCTTCAAATTGTACATCATTTTCAGTTTTGGAAGAAGAAGCACTATAGTAGAATTTGATCGGTTTAGCACCGCCACCATGTACCTCCTTGACCACCATACCCTTGAACTTATGGAAATGGATCGGGGTCAGGGTCATAGTATGCACATAGTGATTAATCTTCTCGTACATTGATTTGTATTCTTCGTTCTTTTCATCTTCGAGAGAGATCTTGAACTGTGGTTTCTTCTGACTTATTGTCACTGCTTCATTCTTGATTTCTTCTTCTTCGGAACTGTTCTCCCAATCAACGTCGATGACTGGTTTCTTCAGTCCAACTGTTCCAACGTCTCTTCCTCGACCTCGTCCCCGGCCTCGACCTCGGGTGCGAGTTTTGGAGAAACCTTCACAATCTCGTCGTAGGGGAGTGGTGAGTAACTGTTGGACTAGAATTTCAAGTTCTTCATCATCTCGAACTTCTTTTGCTTCATTTAGTATGGTATTTCTGGAGAAGATTGTCTTTTTTAGAGGTGCGTAGTAAGCTGCATCTTCGTGAATTCTGATTTCATGTACGGAGAATGGTTGCAAATCACCTTTGATACACTGTTCTCCTCCTTCATAATATTTTATGCATTGGTGCAGAGACGACGGTACCATCCGATTTTCATGGATCCATGGCCGACCCAGTAGAGCGTTGAACGATGTCTCAGAATCAATTATGTGGAATTTTGCGGTTGTCTTTGCTAAATCATCGGTCTTCATTAATAGTGTTACCGATCCAAGAGCTCTTTCTCCCTTCTGATTGAACCCTCTTAATAACATCTTATCTGCTTCAAGCTCGCAAGCATCAATTTCCAAATATGCTAACGTTCGAAGGCTCATTATGTTGATTGATGCTCCTGAATCAACCAACACTTTGGAGAGCGTAAACTTTCCAATAGTGTCTGAAATGTACAACGGTCGGTTGTGATCAGCTGTTCTAAGTAGCAGATCATTGTCTGTGAAGGTAACACCACACTGTTCTTTCAATGAGCAAACCTTGTCTAAGGAATTACCGACCATTTGAGCTAAACAAATTTCTGGATCAAGTAAGGCCTTGATCAGGGTTTCCCTCATCTCCTTTGACAGGATCAGAGCATCGTAGATGCTCAGTTTAGCTGGAAGCTTCCTACGATGGGCTAGCACGTTATAATCCACTTTATTACCATGTTCCTCGATTTCTTCCCGAACGGGTAATTCTTCTGTTGGGGTTAGCTCCTCCTGAGCAACCACCTGCTTTCCTTTATCCTTTGGACCCATTCTCGGAGGTAGAAATTTTTTGCTTCTTAGATTGACTTCAGTTACTTGTTCTGAATCTGGTGGTGACTCTACCGGTGTCTCCTCTTGAATCAGAACGACTGGCTTTTCTGGAATTGCTTCGGAATCTGATAACTCCAATTCTATAGTGATTGGAGCTCCTCAGAATTCACAAATAGATTCGTTGCTTGTTGAGCTTTCGTAGCCATCTTTGTGAGCGTCTTCTCCTTCATCGCGGTCATCGAGGTTTAGTATGATTTGAGAATCGTTTATCATATTAGAATCAAGATCCGGATTAGGTTGGTTGTCGTTAGTTACGTAATCATTAGAAACAGTCAAAACGTAGCCAACACCAAAACTCTTATCATTATAAGATCCCGCCGGGGCGAGCAAATAATCATACGAGTCGAGGTCCGAGGATTTCTCCCCAAATCGGAAACAACCATCTTAGGATAAGCAGCCCCTAGTCTACCCTTCGGAACCTTGGTCTTCTTTTCTTCCACGATCTTCTCCTCCTTCTGGGGTGGTTCTTCGATCGCAAGCGATAGTGCCGGCTCGGCAGGTTTCGAACTCTGAATCGAAGCATGCACCGAATCGGTCTGGATGCGATCCAAAATTTTCTTCGAGGACTTTGTCCAGAAAGTACTCCATCCATCATAGGTCGTGTATGGGTTTATTGGAACAATAGGATCCGTTGAAATAACATTGATGGAACCTCCTTTTTGGGGTTCCTTCATGTATTCCTTCGGGATCGTTATGTTCCCTCTTCGGAGATTATCTTCGAGCCAATTCTTAAAGGTGAAGCAGTCTTCGATCCTGTGTCCGAGCATCCTATGGTAGGGACAGTAGTTCGGATGATCTTTCTTGTTGACTTCTTCTAGCCTTCTGGGCTCTGGTAATTGAAAATCAGGTGTCTTCATCAAACTGCGAAACATTTTTTCTTCTGATTCCGTCTTGAATGGATATTCCTTGTTCAGAATTTCCTCCAGGGGACATGACGAATGAGGTAGTGATTGACTATGATGCCATGACTGATAGCTCGGTCGAGGCTCTTGATAGCCCTGCTGAGGTTGCTGATAAATCTGTTGTGGTTGTTGGTAAGTCCGTTGTGGTGGTTGATAACCTGGGTTGTCGGTCGTTCGGCCGTATTTGCCTCGGTTGCTTTCCCTTATCGACTGCTGCGACAATCCCGGATTTCTTTTCAAATGCTTTCACTGGTTTATGTTTGTCAGTCTTGTCGACAAAACTCGGCTGCTTTGCCTCCTCTTGCAAGCTCCCGGCCTTGCTAAGCAACTTCTTGAAATTCTTTATTGTAAATCCCTTGAGGAGAAGTGCTATCGGGCCATGGATACTCTTCAGTAGGATACCAACTGTGTGCTGTTTCTGAAGCTGTGGTTCACCCTTCATGCTTAAATTCCTCCATCGAAGTATGTAGTCCACTAAAGTTTCGTTTGGCTTCTGTTGCTCCACCACTAGATCACCGATAATGATGTGGTGCTGAGCCCCGACAAACCGCTTAACGAAGAGGTTTTCCAATTTTGAAAAGGTCTTGACTGAACCATTCGGAAGTTCTGCATACCAATCGAAGGCAATCCCTGATAAACTGCTGACGAACTGATGGAAGAGTAAAGCATCACTTCCACTAGCATTGCAGCAACTAGCACGAAAATGTGTGACATGCTGCCGGGGGTTTCCCGTACCATCAAAAGTCTTGAACAGAGGTGGTACGAAGCCTTTCGGGTATTGGACGACATCAAATTCTTCAGGGTAAGGTCTACCCATCTGAATAGATGCTACACTCTTAGACTGGGCTAAGGCTTCTCGCACCTACCGTTCTACCATATTCTTGATGTCTTTTTCGGGAATCATGCTTTGTGCAGAATCCTTCTTCAGTTGTTCATCTTCATTGATGGAAGTGATTTCTTTTCCTCCATCGATAATGTGAATGATCTCTGGAGGTGTTTCTTTCTGAGGTTGAAGCTGACTCTGGAGAGTGGCTAAAGCGGCAGCCATCTCTTCCATCCTATTTGCCATCTGAGAAATCATATCATCTTTCTCTTGAAGACGTGCTCTCATTGCTTCTGGTTCGTCTCCCTTTGAATTTGACGAAGCTCCTTGCAAAGCTAACGATGCTCGGGTCTCGACCATATTGATCTCAACACATTATTCATCCATGAATTCTGATGAATCCACTTCATTTACCAATTCTTCTCCTCTTTCCCTTGCCAACCGTCGGATGTCCATTCTTAGTTTTCCTATAGCATCCTCAAGTGGTCTCTTCCAAACGGTTTCGCGGTTGTCATGTGATGACTGCTGGACTTCTTTCTCAGGAGTTTCTTCTAATGCAGTAGCACTTTCTTCAGATTCTGGCTTTCTGACGAGACTCTTCTTTCCAGAACATTATGCTTGTATCGGTTCAGCAATAATAGGTTTCCACACCATCCTTCTCGCAGTAGAAGGCCTAGGACCAGATGGTCTGTCGATTGTGCGTCGGTAGGTGGTGCCTCCCTAATATGGTGTCCTGATATGACAACAGGCGAACTAGCTCGCACTTTCTTCCTTGGCCTCTCCGGGGCAGTGATGGGGTTCACTCGCGGTCCGAGGCGGGATTTTCCTGACACTCGTCCCATTCTTCTTAATATCTCTGATACGAGGCATCCTTCCTTCTTAGCTAGTTTCTCTACTACGGCTCGCAGTCGAGTAAACGGCGTAGTCTTGGTCCTCTTCCTCTTACAATCACTATAGTATGCAGGTCGGGGTAATGCAGCGGCAATCCTTCAGACATCTTCTTCATCCGATGCAGCAGAGAGAAGGTGGAACCTACTTCCTCCCAACAAGGGTGAATACTCAAGCAGCTCTTGTCTTTCCTCAGGAACCTCTTCAAGGAAAGCAGCTTCAGCAATCTCAATCTTTCTGATTCTAGCAATCTTTCGGCTTCTATTTCTCCTCTGAGTCTGAGTCAAGGGTGTAAACCTCAAACTCAAACCAATTTCAAAAACAGACCGTATTGCAGCGAAATCTGCACCCTCCACGGTGGCAGGCTTATCATAAACTTGGACTCCCTTCCCTTTCAGTTGGGTGGGAATCAAGGCAGGTGTAGAGATGACCAGACCGGTGGGGGTAGAGATCACAGTCCTCCTACGAATAGTGGTTTCTCTCTCAACTGGTACCTTTTGCAAAGGCGGGAACTCTTGAGTCGACTTCAGGTTAAATTCAATCACGGGCTCGTCAGTTTCCGATACTTTATCCATTAGTGTGAAGAGGGTGACATCAGCGAACTTAATATCTGTATTGTCGAACCCATGTCCAAAACAGATGATTCCATTGTCAGGGAATTCATCCTTATAGACGGCGAAGTCCATTCCATTGGTGAAGGAGAAACTTAACTTTGGTGCAGTCATTTTCTGCAGGGTAAATTTCGAACGACAGTCCCGAATCATGTTCCCTTTTGTCGTAATACTTAAGACGGCAAAGAAAGAGTCCGAACACATTTTAGTTTATCTTAATGTATTTGCGATTTTAAAGAGTTTGCTTATTAAAAAATTGTTTATCAGAGGATTTGTTTGTTAGGAACAAAATGATTAATGGAGGAAGGTTATAGAAAAGGTAAAGGATCCGATTCAGAATTGGAAAGGAAGAGAAAGTCTCGTAAGACTTCTCAACCCGAAGGACCGCTCCTAAGCTAACACCTATTGGGGGTCCACCCCACCTCAGAAAGAGGCGAAAGGGTTTCGGAACCTCTCTGTTTAGGGGTGTCTAAACAGTGGCTCCAAAATCTAAGAGAGTTGACTATACCCGTTCAATATAGAAATGAAGGTGGTATTTCAACGGAAAGAATAATAGTTTGATCCACTGGGGATATGGACACACTACCAATTTATGAAAGCAAAACCATCTGATCAAAATAGAAAGAGGAACTAGTCCCCAGCGGAGTTGCCAGAAGTTGTCGGCATGTTTTTTTAGGTTTGTGTGTTTTGAAAAAGGGGGTCGCCTACAAAAATTATCGGTGAATTTTAAATTTTAAATTTAAGTTAAAAGTAATATATAACTTGATTTTGAAAATAATTTTAAGTTTGAAAATTTTAAGATATGAAATCAAACCATCTCACATCTCGAATAGTTTATATAAACGAGCACCGCACCACAAACCGTGTATCTATCCCGAAGAATAGACACACAGCTTGATGATGGGGCTCGATTAAATAAACTAGAATTTTTGTGACATCCGTTTGGTCTGCGAACCAGTTTTATAAGCCGACAAGTTCCCTTGCTTAATATAAAGAAATTAAACAGGGTTTATATTACCTGGGTTCTTAAAGTTCTCTATAAGGGCAAGCCCCTATAGTTAATTACATCTTAAATGACGGGAATCATTTAAGAAAACTCTCAATAATGATCAGTGGTTTTGCTCTAAAGAATTTCAAACTTTAAGGTTTTCAAAGGATTGGATTTTGGAAATTTTAAAAGGGATTAGCTCAAATTTGGAACAGTTTATTTTAAGAGTCCAATGGAAGAGATGTAGGAGAAGCTGAGGATCCAAGAAGAATCTTGACAACTTCCCAAACTATCCTAATGTTTTATTTCAATTTGAGAATTTATTTAACATTTCAATCTTGCTAATTTTAATTAAATAGGACTTATATTCGTATGACATGATCATACAAATAGCCTGGAAAATGTGAGGGTTTATGTCATACCAAACGACTACCTCAGAGTCCTAAGACCGGTTAGGGCTAAATTTTCATAATATGGTTATGCAAATTCCTAACAAAAAGTTGAGGATTTATGTTGCACTAGTCAAACTACCTCAAAATTCTATGGCTTGGTTATTTAATGCTAAGAAAAGTTTTGTTGATGTAGATTCCAGTTTTGCTGACGACGATGGCCGTGCTGCCCACTATGCTCCAAGCTCCTTGTTGTTGCAGAGGTTTAGTTTTAGAAGGTGACAATCAGGAGATGAGAGAAGTGTTTTGTTTTAGAAGAGTTTTAAGGTTCAAGTATTTTTAATGTTTTATTAGGGGAATCTTAAAGTTGATTATAGCAACACCGGTTAAGGTCCCACGGTTCCATCATTCCGGCACTGTTATTTTATCGGATTCACTTAGTCCTGATGAATTTGCTAAACCTAACTGAATGAGTTCCACACTTTCATTTAGACCGTGGGAAATCCCGTTAGCAACACATATGTTACATCATCCGAGGTATTCCCGATCATCCAACAAGACGTTTTAATTTAGTTGCAATTGTAGTTTTGTTGTTATGTTTGTGATTAAATTTTGAGTTGTTTTATATTTTCAATGTTGTGGCAGTGAATTTTATCTTGTTGTGACTTTTAATTTAGTTTTGGGTTTCAGTTTTGTGGCTTTCGTAAAGGTTTCAGTTTTCATGCAGGGTGTCAATCTTGTTTAACATGCAAGAAAAGTAAAGTGCAGTGCAGGTAAGTAAATAAATTGCAAAAAAAATAAAAGTGTACCTGGAGAGTCTTCCCGTCATTCCAAGATACACTTAAAACACATGTTAGAGCATTTATATAATTTGCAAGAAACACTTAGGTAAAGCTAAGGGAAGGTTTTGGTTGTCTACTAAAGTCCTAATCCTATAGTTAGTCAATTCCTATGACGTCTAGGTTCTTGTGTTTTGTTAAGGATGATTTTCTTCGTCAAAGAACAATTAAGTTTAGTTGTTCTTCTAAAACATCTCATTATATTGAGAAAGTTCTTAGGACGAGTCTTAAACATCTTTTCAATACTTCTGAGATTATTTTGAGTCCAAATGAATTTTATTGTACTGGTGAATTAATCATCCAAAGTTTAGTTGAGTTTTGTCTCTTGCTCGATGAACTTGGACATTTGATTATCCGATGAGTAAAGTGACATTTCACTTGATGCTTTACTTAAGAGTTATAATAATGAAAGCCTTTAGGGGGCAAATCAGTTTGTTAAAGAATTTAACCGCTTTGATTAAAGTTGAATTGATGAGTTAGGATGATTTAATTTAGTTTCAAAATTCAAGTTGATTTCTCTTATGTGTTTTAAATTGTTTAATTTGAAAGGGGTGTTTAGATTATTCAATTTAATTAAACTTTTAATGATTTAAATTTAATTTGACATAATTGTAACACTTTAGGTCAATTTTAATTGGTTTGATTTTTTATGTTTTTAATTATGAATTGTATTAAGGTTGATTTTCTTTAATGTTTCAAATTTGTTTTAGATTTGTTTTTTAAGTGACTTCAAATTAATTTTAATGTTTTAAATTTATTTCAATTTGATTATCAAATCACTTAATGTTTTAAGCTTTTAATTTAATTAAGGTTTACTTTCCTTTTAATTATTTAATTGTTAATCTTAATTATCATTTTTTTGTTTGAGTTTGATTAAGAGTTGAATATTATTAAAGTTATTCATTTAGAGATTTTAAATTAAAGAATTGATATCTTCTTAAATCATACCCCTAATCTTAATAATCCAAATTTGATTATTCTTTTAAAATTCAAATTGTTTAATTAATTAAAATTTACTTTAAATATTTTCAAGATGATTAATGGGTTTCTACCCCTTAATTCCCTAGGTTTCAATCATCTAATCAAAATTTTAAAATCAGATATTTTACCCTCCCCTTGATTAAACCTAAATATTAATTAGGGTTAAAATTACCTTTATGTCATTTTAAGTATGTTCCTTTCATAACTCATCAAATTAAGCTCAAATGAACTTAAAATTTTTATATCACTTCACTCACATGTCAATTAAGACATTAGAGGAGAAAATCTAATTTTTTTGAATTTAATTTAATTTATATATTTATTTTTATGAAAAATATGGGTTTTCAATGAAAATTTAACAACATGACCAAGGTAAAGTTTCTGTCCTTAGGAAAATTATGGGATGTTCTTATTGACTAGAAAACCACTTGGACTAATTTTGGTGATTTTTTGAATTATATTTTATTTATTATAATTAGTTTGGGTTTTGGAGTGTTAATTAATTATAAAATAAAATTCAAGTTAAAAATTAAGTTTTATATTTTTCATAAATCTCTTTGACCTCAAGGAGTTCAAAAAAACTAATTTTATATTTTTCTGATTTTTATTTGATTTATTAGAATTAATTTAGTGAAAATGTAAGGAAATCCATTTTTTTTAATAATTAAAATTGTCTTAAGCATTTAAAATTCATTATCTTAACCTAGAGACTTAGGAAAAATATTTGGTTGGTTCCTAAGTGATTAGGGGACAAAATGTGACATTTTTATGACTTTTAATATTTTTATGATTTTTATTATTTTTTAATTATTAAAATATTAAAAATATGGTGAAAAATAAAATTTTTTAGAAAATTCTAATTTTAATTTTCTTAGACTCCACTGATATCAGAGAAGTCCCTAAACTAATTTGGTGAATTTTTGAAACATATTTTGGGTTTTATGAATTTTTGAAATTTAATTTTGGTTATGTGACTTAATTAATCCATTTAGTAGGGCTAATCATTTTCAATTGATTTCAAATTTTTATGTGAGACTCCCTGCTCTAAAGATCAGTGGAGAATTGTTTTCAAGTGGTTTTGATATGTGGTTAATCCTAATTAATTAAAATTCAATTTTGGGTGTTTAGGCCAATTAGGGTTATTCTTAATGATTTAACTCAAAATATATTTTTCTTAGGATCTTCTGGTCATAAGATACGTCTCCTAATTTTTCTAGGATTTTCTAAGCAACATGTTAATTATTGAAATTAAAATGCCAAAACAGACACTTAAACTTGAAAAATCAATAACTTGCCATAAAGATGGCCTCTGACCTTGGAAAATTCAGGGAATGTTCCCAAAAATAGAGGCTACAAAAGTCCTATGGTCTCATGCCATGGTGAATTGTGTGTGTGAGTGGAGAATTAAAACACTAAAATCAGTAAATAATTAATTAAAAATAAAATACTCATCAAATTAACTTAATTCCTTTTCCACATTGTTCTCCTCTGTTCACTGAGCAAGAGGGTATTTTTATCTTATTTTTGTGATTTTTCTACACAAAGATATAGATTTTTGAAGTTCTGGGTATTTAAATATTCAAAAATACCCCTCATTTCTTACTTATCCATGCGGCGCTAACTCAACCTCGGCAGCTCCGAAAAGCTACGCGCCGCCTCCCTATTCGACGCCGCCATCTGACTCAGCGCTCCGGAGGCCTGCGGTTCAAGTCCCGTTCACTCGTCTGACGCGATCTGGATCGTCCGTTTGATACACGCGCGATCTGACGGTTCCTGGTCATCGTCTCCGTCTGGTTCAACCCGAGAGCCGTCCACCCTAAAACCTTAAGATCTCGCTTGATACTTAACCAATCTTCACGTTCTTATGCTCTATGGACTCGTCTCGATAAGAAGAACATATCCATACGGATAACATGCTATGAAATTGAATCAAATAAAATGAATAATCGCTGGAAGCTCTCGGGAAGGAGGCGATCCATATCTTTGCTCTGAGAAGTGAAGCTTCAATCAGAGAGTTATGGCACCTTCGATTGAACCTAGGGAAGCTCCAGATGAAGTCTGCGGCTGCGGGAATTTTCAGGTACAACTTCCACCGGACTCGATTTCAAGCTTTGGTCTCTGGAAGAATTGTGAGGGGGCTTTTGCTGGAAAACTTCTCCTCTTGGTCTGGTGAAGGTGTAGGGTCAGTCAATTTTAGATTGACTCACTGTGGTGAAGTGTCCTGGTTTTGGGCTTTAAATTCAACTATGAAATTGAGCTCACAGAGGAGAAATTAGGCCTGGATTTCAGTCAGGATCAAGTGCTTTATGCTAAGAGAAGAGTGTATAGTGATTTTGGCAGAGTTTTGGTAAGGTTTGGTTCAGCACCTCTTTTGGCCGAGAGGTGGTGGTGTTTAAATAGAGGTGGCTGAAGGGCTTCCTAAGGGGGGTTTTATGGCTTGGATCAATTGCTCTAGTGAGGAGAAGAACAGCCATGGTGTCCACTGGCCATGAGACAGCTCAATAGAGACTAATTTGAAATTTGGCTCACATGGGTGCTTTCGGTCTGGTGTTTTCCGGCGGCTGTGGTGGCTGACCGGCCAGGGTCAAGTCACCATTCTGATCAGGAGGGTCAGGGCTTGAATTTGGTGAAGTTAATTGGAGTTGGCCAAGTGTAAAGGGGCTAAATTGAAATGGAATGGGGGGAGGCTTATTTTGGGTTCAATTTGGTCAACCCATGGTTTTAGGCTTGGTGCACCACCCAAGGCCTGGTTTTGGGCTGAAAATAATCATTTGGGTCAGCCTCACATGTGTGGTGAAGTCCCCATCAAAATTGTTTAAGTTAATTTTGGGTTAGGGTGTGGCATTAAAGAGGTAAAAAAAGGCTTAAGGGAGAGCTTAGAAAGGGATTCCCTCCTTTGCCATAAATGGATTGATGACAATGCAAAGCTCTCATGGCTTCATATGGCTTGTGAATGCCTTCATTTAGCTTGCTTATGGCTTGGAAAAAGTTAGCTTGTTTTCATAGAAATGGGTCTTAGGAATTTTGGCCATTTGGTGAAAATTTTGGGTGAAGCTTGATTTAGGTTGATTTGATCATTAGTTTGGAACTTAGGAATTGATTTAGATCAAATGGATGAAGGGAGGTTTGTCATATGGGCTTTAGGATCAATTTTGGGCTTTTTGAAATCATTTTGGATGGGCTTTTAAAATGGTTTAAGGAAGTGGGCTTTTAGGTTTTGAAATAAATTGATGGTTGAAAATTGGTGAGGGGTTGTGTCAAATAAATGTTGGGATTGGTTTAGGAATGTGTCATGAGAATTTTAGAAGAGATTTGATTCCATTTGGAGTTGAAATGGGTTCAATTTGGGCTTTTTTAGTAATGGGGTCAAAATGGGCCAAATTGGGCTAACATAGGCTAAGGTTGGGTTAATATTGGGTTTGATGTAAAATTGATGTTGAGAAATGTTTATGGGGGTGTGAAAAAGAGTTTTTTAACTTTGGTTGGGCTATGATTTTGGGATTTGGGCTCATTTGGGTTCATGATGGGTTTAGGCCAAATTGGGGATTTTTGGTTTGGGTTAAGTTTGGGTGGAGTTTGGTTTCAAATTTGGGGCAAATAATGTTAGTTTTTTGTTTGTGGGGATGTTAGGAAGGTTTAGGAAAAGATTTGGGGTTAATTGGAGTTAAGTTGGGTTGGTTTGGGTTAAGTTTAGGTCATGGGCCAAAATTGGGCTTTAAGCTTCAAATTGAAATTGGATCCACATGTTGATAAAATTGGGTTTGGATTTGGTCTAAATTTATATTGGGGATATTGAATTGAAGCTTAGAATTGAATTGGATCAAAATCGAGGTCAATTGGGTTGGTTTGGTGGGACATTGGGTCCACTTAGGTTAAAAATAGGTCAAATTGGGGGTTTTGGTAAAAGTGGGCCAAATTGACAAAATTGGCTTATGGTGTAGTTGAATAAAATGAAATTGGGAATATTTGGGATTTTCTGGAATTTTCTAGGAAGTTTTTGAATTTTTGGAATTTTTGGGTTAAAAGGGTATTTTGGATATTTGGAGGGTATTGAGGGGTATTTTTGGAAAATTTTGGTGTATTTGGCCATGGATAATCAATTTGAGTGGGGAGAAGTGTTTAGGATTGGTTTTGAGGAATTTTGAGTAATTTAGGCAATTTTGCAATTTTTGGGCAATTTCAAGGGCATTTGGTAGGCTTGGTGGGTTTAGGGTCCCGGGGGTCAAAAATTGAAATTTTGAAAAAGTGAAGATTGATCAAGTGTGAGTGAAATGAAATCATTTTGGTTGAGCAATGAAGCCGTATTAAGCTCACTAAAGCCATGAGAGGACTCATTTTAGGCACTCAATATGTTGTTCCTAACCCTGTTAGCCGGAGGCTAGGGGTTGAGGTCCATCCATATGAGTTACCTACATGAGTCAGGGAGTCAAATTGGTTAAAGGTAGTTTTAGGGTTTGGAATGTGTTTGTGGGAGTGTGGTGTGTGCAAGCTTACCCTCACCAGGACCAGACCACCCAGGGTACTCCTAAGGCTAAAGAGTCCTATAGGAAACTCATCTTTTAAACCTCCACATATTGGTCTTAACCCTCCATGTGGCTTGGGGGTTTACAATCAAAATTGTGGAGTTTGAAGAGTGTCAAGAAGTGTTTTGAATTTCTAAGTAATGGGTCCCATTTTTAGTCCTCTAGGATAGTCAAAGGGAAAACCTATGGCTAGATCCTAAGTACTAAGGAGAGAGAAGAAAAGACCTTACAAAAAATGAGGTCAACACACCGACTCTTCAAATACTCTCAATACAAACTCTAAAATAAACTCACTAATTAAATATGGCCCTTAAAATATTTCTCTAATTTCTCTCTCTAAATGGAACTATGGGGCTAGGGGACTAGGTTGGGCGTTGGTGGTTTGTGGGCGTTTTTCTCTAAAGGAGTAGCCTCCTACTTATAGGCTTCAAGGGTTGCCTTGAGGCACCTCTTCAAAATGTGTCCATGTTCAATGAATCTTCTAGAAGGTGTGTCTGGTGCCTAGGCGCTAGAATCTGGCCCCTAGGTGCCAGACTCTGCGTCCAGTTCTTCGCACCTCTTCACTTTGGATCGCACCTCTTCGCGATCCTAACCGTTTGAAAGCGTCGAAATACAATATATCACATGTCCTATAATCCAGGAATAAATGCCAATCGTCTAGATGGTCCAATAACCGCTAACACCATCAAAATAACCGTCTAAAATTCATCAAAAATCTTACAGAATTCTGTATCGAACTGGCGCTTAGGCGTCAGATTCTGGCGCCTAGGCGTCAGGCCAATTATTTTGACAATTTTGCATTTTGGCTCCATTTTTTGCTCCTTTTTGCTCCTTTTTCATCCTTTCTTCTTTTTTGAACATTTTTGCATCACCTACATTCAAAACACAAAAATACCTTTCATTAAAGCATAATATCCTTAAAAATTTGATAAAAATCAAGGCATAAAAATAGGTATTTTTTTCACGGATCAAAATCCCCCAAACTTAAACGTTACTTGTCCTCAAGTAACCCTTTTTACTATATAAAATGTATAACAATTGGAATAAAAGGTAAATATTTAAGATTTCTTATAATTTTTGATTTTATAAAGGCTTTAGTAAATCATTAACCAAATTTAACTAACTAAGTTTAATTTTAAGAATTTAAAGACTATTTAACTACCAAATCATAAGATTTCAAAAAATTTTCATTCACTTCGAAAATAATTGTAGTTTCTTATATTAAGATCACATAAATTATTTACAAGAAGAAGATCTTCATGAAAATCTTTTCTAATAAAGATACATGCATAAAAAATAAGTAAAATATGTAATCAGTTTTTTTCTTATAAGCTAATTCAAGTGAAGCCAATTTTTGATTAGACATCTCCTCAAGCTTCTCCTCTCACTTTTTTTTTTTACAAAGAGGATTACTATATCTGGATAGCCTGTTAATGGTTTTGAACTTCGCTATCCTTAACTTATATTTTAAAACTTATACATTTTCACTTAATTACTATAACATGAATAGATTTCAAAAAGAATTTCAACCTTTTCTTTTTCAAGTTATAATTTTTTATTTCTTAATACTTCTAAAATTTAATTATTTCTACTATGAATAGAAAAAATTTTTAATCTTACTCTTCTATAAGTTCAATAATTATATTCTTAAAATCAATCAAAGTTATTAAAATTTTAGTTAAGTCTACTAAATTATTTATAATTTCAAAAATTTAAATGATCTTAAATAGATTCTTCATTCCTTATGTTATGTTAATATTTTTTTAGAAAATATTAGTTCATTAAGGACAAATAAAGTTTAAATTTGCATGTATTTTCCCTTCCCCCAAACTTAAGTTTTGGTATATCATGAAAAAAAATTAAAGTACGAGAGAAAGAAAGGTATAATTAAAAAAGAAATTTTTATAAGTATGTAAAAACAGTCTAAAAAGAAAAATTTACTTCTACACATGTTTTTTATGAATATTACTGAAATAACGAAGCATATATAAAAGTAAGCAGGCTCATGATTTTTTTTATATCAGTAGCTGAATTAAATGACTATACTACTAATAGTAACGGAAACGTAACAACATTACTTATCTATTTAAGAATACTAAACGGTAAGGTCGAAACGAAATAAACATTAATTCATCCAAATTTCAGTCTTCAACACAATACACTAAATATTTAAAACATTCTTAACATCAAACAAACTACACAAAGTTTCATAAACAAATCTACACTAACAAACAACAAACAACAAACAACACTAGCAAACAAGAAATAAACTAACAACAGAATCAGTACATCTCAGAGGTAAATCAAGCTACTAATCACTATTTGTAGCCTTGTCATCGTCATCACCAAAAGAAAACTCCACATCCTTTGGATCAACATACGGTGAAAATCTAGGACATGTAGGAAACTGAACATCATGCTCACCCTTCAAGAATCTCACTAAAGACTGCGAATACTCGAGCATCATACTCACTTTTCCTTTTGGTAAACTCGGATAAATGATCGATCTTCTTGTTTATAGTATCTACTACCGTAGTGAGTTAGAAATAACTCATTCTGTCGGTCCAGAAATTGATCATGCATCGATTCCCGAAACTAGATGGTGGCTCGGTAGTAGAAGTAGAAGGTCTAGAAGTAGAAGCTCTACCGGAGTAGGTACGAAGTAGAAGGACCGGTAGATCTCTTCCCTCGAAGACGATCATAAATGCTAACACTCTGTCGCCCGATTGGCTTTGTAGTCTTCAACTTCTCCTCGATATATCGGCGAAACTCCATTGCTCATGCATAAAGAATGAATCAAGGATGGGAATCCTATTCCCACAGACGTGCTGGATCTAGCAATCGATTCCACTTAATCATAAATAATACTGCCAACATCTATCGGCTTCCTCTCCTGATTACAGTAGTTCAGGATAGCTCGATCTCTGGTAACTTCACTCAGGTGGTTGGAAGGTAGAAGTCTAGCAGAAATAAAATACCACTTATCTTAGAAGATTTGAAGTTTACCCGTTTGTCGTTCCAGATCTTCCAAGCTCCAGTGCCATCAGTCAGATATGCAATAATCATCTCAAGATCTCCCTCAGATGGAGATAAAAAAAATAGTAGCACTCAATGGTAGGTGGCAGGTCGTAGAAAATATTGATCCGTTCCGGCGTAAATTCTACTCCGACACCTCTAACGAAGACTTCGTAGTCTTCCGCATCCAAAAAGTTGGCATAAAACTCGCGTACAATAGGAATAACGTCAACAACAGTGAAATAACAGAATCGTTGCCAGTTGTGTGCAACGATCGTGTTCTTGATCATTTCACCAGGATTGTAAAAACTGCGCTTCGAGATAAACTTTCTTGACGTCGCAAATTCGTGATAACGAAAATGCACTGCCGCAGTCGAAAACTTGCTGCTGTCAAAATTTTCTCGTGCCTTTCCTCGCTTAGATTTTGGTGTCATCTAAACGTGAAAGAAAACACAAATAAATTTAGGAATTAAATATTTAAACTCTTTTTAAGCTTGAGCAACATAAAATGAGTTTAAAAATCCATGGAGAAACTCTAAAAATCAAAGTTTTTCTCAAAATTTTGGTTTTTAGCAAAAGTAGGAAAAACTATGGTAGAAATAAAAAATAAATGGATTAGAAGGTAGATCTGACCTCGAGATGAAGAAATCAAGTGATTTCGGCCTAAAAAACTTGATGTATTGACCTCAAGATGGATCTAGGGGGTGTATTTTTGCGAAAAAGAGGAAGGGGATGAAGCTTAGGCATCAACCATGGCTAATGGGATTTAAATGCTTATTTTCGGTAAGCAGGCTGAACCGGCGCCTAGGCGCCAGACTCGCCTTTCAGAAAAATCACTTTAAAAATTTTAATTTCCACCAAAACTCATAAATTTAACTTCCAATTACTCATACTAGAGTAGTGCTTCAGTTTCCAACTTCCAAAATATTTCCCAAAAATTTTAAAAATTAAAAATTAAATCCACCAATTAAGCACAAGGTTTAAATCAAACTCTTCTAATTCCATTCATAATCTTCAATTTTGGCTCAATACAATACAGATAAGTATAGTAATATGATTCAAGTCCTAACAAACAATCAAACTACACAATTTCAAAGCAAATACAACACACATTGAACAATAAAACAAACACACAAACAATACAATCGATTTACCAAATCGATACGACGTCAAACTAGTTAAAGTCTAGATCACACCACAATAACTATCTAATCTTCAAATTAGAAATTTCCATTCTCTTCACAAGGAAGATTACTAGGCCTACTTGGGAAGAATACTAACGCCCTCGAAAAATCCGTAGCCGTTTTCTCGTCGATCCACTTATTCTTAGCATACATCTCCACTTGAGCATCTTGATAAGCCACTAGATGATCAAATTGAATCTTCGCCTGCCATTCCAGATGTTCAATTTGATGATACATCTCATGGAGGCGATCTCAAATACTTTTGAATTCTGCTCCAAATTTATCTAGACGATTTGAAATTTTCTCCAAACTTATAATGATAAAACCATTGAAGTAGGGTTGAGGATCCTTTGAACCTTTGTCTCTAGCCTCTTCTCCAAGATTTCTTCTCTCCATTTCTTCAAAAATCCTCTCTAATCTCTCAAGAATGAAGTGTCTAGGTCGTAATTTTGGTTGCTTAGGGATTTGGGACGAAGATGGGGTAATTTAAAGGAGAAAATTGTGTAAAAAACTGAAAATTTTTTATTTTTACATGATCCAGTAACTGTGGCGCTTAGGCGTCAAATCTGGCGCCTAGGCGTTGGACCCATCGATACACAGTTTTACTCTGGCACTTAGGCGCCAGATTTTGGCGCCTAGGCGCCGGAACCACGTTCGACTCCATTTCGCCTATCGTCAAATTTCAAAGTTTCGTTCTCCAAAATAGGTAAATTAAAATGATAAGATCAATATAGACTTAGTAACACAAATTATACACAATCATAATGAAGGTTAACTTGTTCTACTTTTTACTCACATATGAAATGAAGTGATCCAAAGTCCAAACTTTATATACTTTGAGATAATTTTTAGCTAAAGTCATAAAAGACTTGTTAGCATCCAATTTTCTAAAGTTATATAAAATTAGTCAAGACCGAGGCATAACCTTACAATAAAAATGAAAAAAACCCACAAAAATAATTATGGGTTGCCTCCCACAAAGCGCTTGGTTTAACGTCGTCGGCCCAACCTAATTAAGTCTTTAATCCGGTAGACTCAACTCGTAAGCCTCTTTATAAATCATTTTAATGTCTCCCAAATAAGGCTTCTGTCTTAATCCGTTAACTTTAAATATTTTTCCTGTTTTGGGGTCTTTAATATCCACTGCTCCATAATGGTATACTTTCTCAATTATATATGGTCTCATCCATTTAGATCTTAATTTTCCAGGAAAAAGTCTTAAATGAGTATTAAATAATAATACTTCTTGTCTAGGCTCAAATATTTTTCCTGAAATATTTTTATCATGTAACATCTTCATTTTCTCTTTATAAATTTTTTCATTTTCATATGATTCATTTCTTATTTCATCCATCTCATTTAATTGTAATAGTCGTTTTTCTCCTGAAGTATTCAAATCAAAATTAAACTCCTTTATCGCCCAATAAGCTTTATGTTCAAGTTCAACAGGTAAGTGACAATGTTTACCATAAATTAACCGGTGAGGTGACATTCTGATTGGTGTCTTATAAGCTGTTCTATAAGCCCATAATGCAGAATCAAGTCTATCAACCCAATCAGTTCTTTTAGAATTAATAGTCTTCTCTAAAATTCTTTTAATTTCTCTGTTTGATACTTCAGCCATTCCACTTTTTTGAGGGTGATACGCAGTTGAAATTCTGTGTTTGATTCCAAATTTGTCCAGTAATGATTGAATTCTTATATTTCTAAAATGACTTCCACCATCTGTGATAAATACCTTAGGCATTCCAAATCTTGAAAAAATCATTTTCTTTAAAAATTTTGAAACACATTTGGAATCACAGTTAGGTAAAGCTATAGCTTCAATCCACTTTGAAACATAATCAACTGCTAATAAAATATAAATCTTTCCAGATGATGGTACAAATGGTCCCATAAAGTCTAAACCCCATATATCAAAATTTTCAACTTCCAATATATAGTTTAAAGGTATTTCATCTTTTCTAGATATATTTCCCATCCTTTGACATCGATCACATGTTTTCACATAATGTCTCACATCTTTGAACAAGGTAGGCCAATAAAATCCTGAATTTAAAATTTTAAATGCAGTTTTATCTACTCCAAAGTGTCCTTTAAAATCGGAATCATGATATTTTTGAATAATAGCAAAAGTTTCTTCATAAGGTACACATCTTCGAATTACAGAATCTCTTCCTAATTTAAATAAATGCGGATCATTCCAAATATAAGATTTAGCATCATTTTTAAATTTCTTAATATATTTTTTATTCAATCCATAAGGTAGAATATTGCTAACTAAATAGTTAACTATATTCGCATACCAAGGTGTTTGGCTTCCTTGAATAACATATAAATGTTCATCAGGAAATTTCTCATTTATATTTTCCTCAGTAATAACATCATTCTTAATTCTAGATAAATGACCAGCAATTTGGTTATCACTCCCTTTTCTATCCACTATTTGAAAATCAAATTCTTGTAGAAGTAAAACCCATCTTATCAGTCTAGGCTTAGCATCTTTTTTTGACATTAAATATTTAATAGTGGAATGATCAGTATGAACTATGCATTTGGTACCAAGAAGATAAGGTCTAAATTTATCAAAGGCATAGACTAAAGCTAAAAGCTCTTTCTCAGTAGTAGTGTAATTTCTTTGAGTTTCAGTAAGAGTTTTACTAGCATAATATATAACTTTGAAAAATTTCTCATATTTTTGTCCCAATACAGCTCCATTTGCCAAATCACTTGCATCACACATTAATTCAAAGAGTTTATTCCAATTAGGTGCAATAATTATAGGTGCAGTTATTAATTTTTCTTTTAAAATATCTAAAGCATTAATACAGTCTTCATTAAATTCAAATTTATCTTCTTTTTCCAATAAATGACTAAGAGGTTTAGCATTTTTAGAAAAATCCTATATATATCTTCTATAAAATCCAGCATGAACAAGAAAACTTCTCACATTAGTAACAGTAGTAGGTGGTTACAGTTCAGCAATAATTTTCACTTTTGCTTGATCAACTTCCATCCCTTTTTGTGAAATTTTGTGACCAAATACAATGCCTTCTGTGACCATAAATTGACATTTTTTCCAGTTCAGAACTATATTTGTTTCTTCACATCTTTTCAGAACTTTGAAAATATTTTCCAAACAAGATTCAAAAGAAGTTCTAAAGACTGAAAAATCATCCATAAATATTTCAATTCCTTTGTCAATCAAATCACAAAATATTGACATCATACAGCTTTGAAAAGTTGCAGGTGCATTACATAAACTGAAAGGCATTCTTTTAAATGTAAATGTTCCATAAGGACTTGTAAATGTTGTATTCTCTTGGTACTCAGGAGCAACAGGTAATTGATGATAACCAGAATATCCATCCAGAAAACAGAAATATGAGTGTCCAGCTAATTTATCAAGCATTTGATCCAATAAAAGTAAAGGAAAATGATCCTTTCTAGTGGCGTCATTTAATTTCTGATAATCAATGCAAATTTGCCATCCAGTAACTTGTCTTGTAGGAATTAGTTCATTTTTTTCATTGACAATGACAGTTACTCCTCCTTTCTTCGGAACACAATGAATATGACTTACCCATTGGCTATCCGAAATAGGATAAATAATTCCAACATCTAACCATTTTAAAATTTCTTTTTTAACAACCTCTTTCATGATAGGATTTAATCTTCTTTGAGGTTCAATAGTAGGTTCAAAATCTTCTCCCATTAAAATTCTATGCATACAGATGGAAGGGCTTATTCCTCTTATATCAGCAATAGTCCAACCAAAAGCTTTCTTATAATTCTTTAACACTCCTATCAGTTTTTCTTCTTGATCTAAACTTTATTTATAAGAAATAATAACAGGTAAAGTTAATGAATTTCCAAGAAAAACATACTTTAAATATGCAGGTAACATTTTTAATTCCAGTTCAGGGGCTTTTTTAATTGAGGGTAAAAGTATATCATTTTTTGTTATGTCCAAAATTTCCCAGTTATCTTTAATATAATGAGTTTATTTAAATAATTCTTCTTCTTTTTGTTCTTCATTTTCATCAGTTAATAATTCAATTTTTTTTTTCATAAATGACTTTACATCTTTCTTGATAATGTTTTTCAATTATATAATCAATAATATCCATTCGATAGCATTTTTCTTTATCAGGGTACTTCATTGATTTAAGAACATTGAATTTAATCTCTTGATCATTAACTCTCATGGTTAATTCTCCTTTTTGCACATCAATCATAGCTCGTCCGGTAGCTAAAAAATGTCTCCCTAAAATAATTGGTATTTCTTTATCTTCTTCCATATCAAGTACAATGAAATCCACGGGGGAAAATAAATTTATCCACTTTAACAAGAACATCCTCTATAACTCCTTTAGGGTAAGTGATAGATCTATCAGCTAACTGAAGGGTTACAGTGGTGGGAGTAATCTCTCCTAAATTCAACCTTCAAAAAATAGAAAATGGCATGAGATTAATACTTGCTCCTAAATCACATAAAGCTTTTCCACAAAATTTTTCTCCAATAACACAAGGTATAGTGAAACTTCCAGGATCTTTAAGTTTCTGAGGTAATTTCTTTTGAATTATTGCACTACATTCTTCACTTAATGCAACAGTTTCAAAAGCTTTAAATTTTTGTTTCTTACTTAAAATATCTTTCATAAATTTTGCATAAGTTGGCATCTGTTCTAAAGCTTCAGCAAAAGGTATGTTAATGGTAAGTTTCTTAAAAATTTCAAAGAACTTAGAAAATTGATGATCAAGCTTCTGCTATTTTAGTCTTTGAGGAAAAGGTGGTAGTGGTTTTTCAACCTCCACATTAATAGGAATAACAGTCTAATCTTGACTAGGAGAAGGAGTTTCTTTAGGTTTTTCAATCTCTTCAACCTCAATCTCATTTTCAATTTCATTCGCATTCTTTCTTTTAATTCCTTTCCGCTTCTAAGTTACACAGCTTTAACATGTTCATGTTCTTTTCCATTTTCTTTTGGATTGACTTCAACATTACTAGGAAGTGTTCCTAGAGGTCTGTAATTAATAAAATTAGCAATTTGTCCCATTTGATTCTCAATATTACGAATAACAGTGTTTTGATTTTGTAATTGATTATTAAATCCAGGTGGTTTATAGTTTGAATTTACTTGATTGTTCCAGTTTCTAGTTGGATGGGATTAATTATTACCCCATTGTTGTTGTGAATTATTCCAGTTAGAATTAGGGTGATTTTTCCATCCAGGATTATAATAATTGGAATAAGGGTTATTTTTACTAGCAATAGCCTGTAAAGTTTCAATAGTTTGAGAATCTTCAATATTAGCGGAGTCGTTATGTGATATATTGATAGCAAAATTATCTAATTTCTTTGATGTTACATCTACTTGTGAAGCTAAGATAGAAAAGGCTTCCTTATCATGAATACTTGCCATTCTTTTAGGATTAATCATTTCAGAAGGCCACTGAAAATTATTGTTAGCCATTTCTTCAATTAAGGTATAAGCTTATTCAAATGATTTAGCCATTAAAGAACCTCCAGCAGCAGCATCAATAATTGATTTAAGTGATCCAATTAGTCCGTTATAAAATTTTTGAATAATTAACCAATCAGTTAAATCATGATGAGGACATTTTCTTAATAGTTCTTTAAATCTTTCCCAAGTTTCATAAATTGTCTCCCCGTCAAATTGACTAAATGAAGTAATATCATTTCTTAATTTATCAGTTTTAGATGGAGGAAAATATTTAGCAAGGAATTTTTGTGTCATTTCAGCCCATGTTTTAATAGAACCTGTTGCTAATGAGTTCAACCACATCTTTGCTTTATCTCTTAAAGAAAAAGGAATGAGTCTAAGTCTAATAGCATCATCAAAAACATTATTATATTTAAAGGTAGCACAAAGTTCTAAAAAACTAGCAAGGTGTAAATTTGGATCCTCATTTGGTGTTCCCCCAAATTGATTATTTTGAACCATTTGAATAATAGACGGTTTAAGCTCAAAAGAATTAGCATCTATATTAGGTATTTAAATACTACTATGAAGTTCATCAACTGTAGGGTTAGCATAATCCCTTAATGGTTTGTAAACATTTTGTTCATTAATTTCAATTGGATTTTGTAAATTATTATGTAAATTAGCCATTTCTTGATATTTTTGAATTTGTTTTCCTTTTTTAATTCTTCTAACAGTTCTTTCTAATTCAGAATCTAAAGGTAATAATCCTTGAGATCCAGAACTACGTATAAAAAGTAAATAAAAAGTAAAATAACAAGAAATAAAATTATTATTTTTTTTATTTTTGTTTTTGTTTGTTTTTTTTAAAATAAATGTTTTTGTATTTTATATTTTTGACAATAAAAGAAATAAATAAAATAAAATATTTAAAATCTATAAATTTTGCCTCCCCGGCAACGGCACCAAAAACTTGACCCTCGATTCGCAGCAATGCACCAAAAACTTGGTTTGCAATCGCCAAACAATGCAGTAATTTAAGCTATCAAAAATATGTTATAACCAATACTTTGACTCAAATAATAATAGAGGCTAGTGTATATAAATATAATTTTATGGAAAATATTTTACACACTAGGGGTACTACGCAAGTATAAGTATCGCTTCAAGTAATATAGGGCTTTAAATAAAGACCCCAATATCGATCCCACGAGCAGGATTATAGATTTTTTTTTAATATTTTGATTTTATTTTTATGTATTTCTTTTAAAGTTAAAAGGTAGATATTTAATTTACTAGATGCAGAAATAAAGCAGTAATAAAGTAATGATTGATGTAAATAAAAATAAGCAAACAACTTTCTTCCTTTCAATTAATCCAAGACTTTTTAGATAATATAATATTCGTGGAGAATATAAATTTATGGTATTGTGTCAAATAGAAACATTCATATTATTTACCTTCACTCGATAGTATAAAGAACATTGGCTAATCTATAGATCAGGTGTGGATGTATTGTTAGTAGAATGGGTTAATCTAGGCTCACACTACTAGATGTACAGGGGTGGCTATGGTCGGCCCTACTAGCGACCCTTTCCTTCTCTATAAACCAAATTACAAGAATTTAGCCTGTCACTCTAAAAACTTATCAATTCTATGCCCATTAAATAATATCTACCTATTTATTTGCACTTCACCTTGAATAACCCGCGCAAGGCCTTCGACTACCCAAGGATTCATGTGATATCTACTAGTTAAGAATTCATCTCCTTCAGGTCTCAAAACTCTTCAACGATTTTAAGAATTTTAATGGCCAATTTAAATAGTAAATTAAGATCCGGTATTAATATAATCACAATGTTTAAAAAATATATATAGTTTTTAATTCTCCAACAAATTTTATATTATCTTATTTATCTTTTCATAATTGAGTGGAGAAATTATAGTAACCACTCAGAACACATTGAATTTAAACAACAAAACATATAAATAAAACTTTGAATCAAAATACAAATACTTATCTCAAGTGTTTCTCTAACTGAACCTCTGAATCCTTCTGACTCTAAAGTAAATAGACTTCAAAAGCACCGACTCTTCAAATACTCTCAATACAAACTCTAAAACAAACTCACTAATTAATAAAAGAAACTATAAATATGGCCCTTAAAATTTTTCTCTAATTTCTCTCTCTAAATGGAACTATGGGGCTAGGGGTCTAGGTTGGGCGTTGGTGGTTTGTGGGCATTTTTCTCTGAAGGAGTAGCCTCGTATTTATAGGCTTCAAGGGTTCCCTTGAGGCACCTCTTCAAAATGTGTCCATGTTCAATGAATCTTCTAGAAGGTGTGTCTGGCGCCTAGGCGCCGGACTCTGCGTCCAGTTCTTCGTACCTATTCACTTTAGATCGCACCTCTTCGCGATCCTAACTATTTCCAAGCATCCAAATACAAGGTATCACATGTCCTATAATCCAGGAATAACTGTCAATCTTCTAGATGGTCCAAAACAGCTAACACCATCAAAATAACCGTCCAAAAGTCGTCAAAAATCTTACAGAGTTCGCTCATCAAGCCGGCGCTTAGGCGCCAGATTCTGGCGCCTAAGCGCCAGGCCAATTATTTTGATAATTTTGCATTTTGGCTTCCCTTTTTGGTCCTTTTTGCTCCTTTTTCATCCATTTTTCCTTCTTGAACATTTTTGCATCACCTACATCCAAAACACAAAAATACCTTTCATTAAAGCATAATATCCTTAAAATTTTGACAAAAATCAAGGCATAAAAATAGGTATTTTTTTCATGGATCAGTGCCTAAAGCGCCCAAATCTGGCGCTTAAGCACCAGAGTTATAAAAGCATGCATAAATGATGCTCTAGAAGAATCAAACGTGGCGAAGCAAACTTGAACTTTATTTGGTGCTTTTTAGATGTGGGAAGTGGGTATATGCTCTATTAAAGTCTATAAATAGCATGGAAATAAAGCGAATATTTTCCCCCTTCAAAATTTTCATTATAAAGTCTAAGTTAAGAGAGTTTTGAGTTGTAAGAAGTGATAAGTTTGCAAATTTTTCTTCTTGGGAGAATGAATTGAAGAAGAAGAATGAAGTCGTCAAGAAGAATTTTGTAAGTTAAAGTGCACAAGAGTTATATAACTGATTCATAGCCATTAGTATTGAAAGAATAGCGGAGAAGATTGCAAAAATTAAGGCTGATGTGGCTTCAATTGAGGCAAAGGTAAATGAAACTAATGCACATTTAGCAAATATTGGTTGGCAACTTAAGATGTAACTCAGTCATACTATTTATATTGAAGAAGCAGACAATGCAATGTATCTGAAAAACAAATGGATTGAAGAGGATTCTGTTAGAGTTCTTCATCATCATCCATTTTATCAAATATATGAGCCAAATGTTTTAAAGGAACAAATGAAGGCCAGAGATATATTCCACCTAATGGATAATGGAATTAAGTTCTATGTTTAGTTAGTTTGTTTGTTTGTTAGTGTTTGTTTGTTTTAAGTGTTTAATGAAAGTTTTTCATGTATTGTGATGAATTTAGATGTTATCTCATCCAAAACTTTTTGGAATGGAGATTAGAAATGTGATGTGTGTTTGTATTTTTTTAAATATGTTAATGAAAGTGTTTTGTTTGTGTGAAATTTTCATGTTATTGTGATCGAATCTAAGTTGTGAAAGTTTGAGAACGTTTTGAGAAAGAAGAGAGAAAAAGGGGAAGAAAATTGTTACTAAGATTTGATAAGACCATGTGAGAGTTGTGGACTTAGGAAGATGTGCATTTGAATCAAAATTTGGAAATATTAAAATTTGTACGCTAGCACCTAAGCGCCAATACCACGCGCTTAACCGCGAGCTAACCCAAGAGCCAGGTGCCTAAACGCCAAACATGTCGTGCTTAAGCGCCGGTTCATGAAAACCGGTTCATGATGGTTGTAAGTGTCGAAAACCACCAATTTTTGCTCCATTTCATGCTCATCTTCCATAAGAGCTCACGGTTTTGAACTTAGGGCATCCCTGTAAGTGAAGAATACTTGGTGAAATTGAGCCAAATTTGTTGGATTTCCTCTTCTCAAGGATAGAGCTTCTCTTTTATGTAAAAATTTTTTACTTACACCATGGATTTGGAATGCATTATAGAAAATATGATATTTACTATTCATGCTGAAAATTTGATGAAAATTGATGGATTTTACATGAAAAAGTGAGTTTAAGCTTTTAGAAGTTAGATCTACTGCGTTAGGTTTGATTTTGGAATTTATTATGAATTTTTTGTAATTCTAGAAATGGCACTGATGCGGACTTTTTATTATGCAAAAACTTATGAACCCAAATTTATATATTTATAATGATTTAGTAAAGTCCAAATTTCAACGCAAGTATACGTATCGTATCAAGTAATACAGGGCTCTAATGGAGTTCTGGTTATCGATCCCACAGGGAAGGCACATTCCTTACAATAGATAGCATAATACTGAAATCCAATACTCAAATCGCAATTAAAGTTTAGGTTTACTTCTACTAACAAGATGCAGAAAACGATAATGCTTAAGCAAACCACAATTACTTCTAATATCTTTAAACAGAATTAACTAACACACACACACTAAGCTTTGTATTTGAAAGGTTTTGATATATATGAAAAGTGTCTTTCCTCTTGCAATGAGTATATAATGTGTGAATGATATAGAAAGAATATTTATTGTATTGTGCCAAATAGGAGCATAAATGTTTATTTACCCTCAAAAGAGTACCCCCTCTTCCAAGCATGTAAAGAACATTTACATATCCTAAGTTCAGTCACTAAATCTAAGGCTAGACTGGGAGGATATCGGATGTCACTACGGAGCTCCCACTAACCCTTCTCCTGAAGGTTAACCTTCTACTTTAGTTACCAATCTTATGACCAAATTGGGGAACTCAGTCTGTCACCCTGAAACCTCTAATTTGAAGCCCATCGAAACACATTTTTATATTTATTTGCACTCGATTCCCATGAACTACGCAATTCATTCATGGACATTGAGTGGATTCTTCATTATTGTTGTAGGACACTCAATCCTATCGGAGTTAATGTACAACAATAGATTTTAACAATTCAATTGGCCAGATCAAAAAGTAAATTAAGTTCGAAATGAAAAACCATCACAATTTTTTCAATACTTTAAAAGCACTTCAAATCCACATCATCAAATCATCACATCTCTATGCAAGAAGAAAGACAAATAAGACTACTTAGAATTCATAGAGAAGACACACTAAAACATGGATATTATATATAAAAGAAAAGTCATACAAACCACAATAGCAAATACAACTTATCTCTTTCTCTTCCCCAAGCATATCCCTTGAAGTTCCTTTGAATCCTTTTCATTATTCTTTGCAACACTCAATTCCCTCTTTAGAATGGAAAGAAAGAAGCAATCTCTAACTTTACTCCTCCTTCACTCCTTAAAGAAGAATCCCTATCAAATCTTCACTTCTACACTCACTCTTCCAAACCCTAACACTAAACTCACACTCTCTCTACTTCTACACTCTTTTCCCCTTCTCAAATTTCATCCAAAAATAGTTACATATACGTTAGAAACGAATTCCCAAGAGTTTCCTAAAGCATCCCTTCAAAAAGTCGCCAAAATTATTCATTTTTGAATTGCACCGACATAGGGCGCCGGCGGTGCTCTATCGTCCATTTAATTCTGGATTCTCTGGAAGTTGGTGCCGGCGGCGCCAGAAGTTGTTTTCTCCCTTTTTTCTCCTTTTCGGTCCGAATTCGTTCTTTTTTGCTTCTTCTTGCTCCAGTCACCTAAAATCATCACCAGAAGTTGTTTTCTCTTATTTTTCTCCTTTTCGCTCCGAATTCGTACTTTTTTGCTTTTTCTTGCTCCAATCACCTAAAATCATCATACCTGCAACAAATAATGAAAAGTACCTTTCTTTAAAGTGCAATATCACCAAAAATGGGTAAAATTGTATAGCAAAAATAGTATATATTTTTGGTGCATCAAAATCCTCCAAACTTAACTATTACTTATCCTCAAATAATCCTTTTACTACATAAATATATAACTTAAGGCAATGTACTTTTCACCTGTAGGACACTTAAATTTTTCATTCAAAGGAATATATTGGTAAGACTTTTTGAAAGAAATTCAGTAACTCAGGTCAACACTACAGGTATAAGAATATTTAGCAATTAAGTCTAAGGGTTCTAGTTATCTATTTATTTCAAGCTAAACCATATATTGTCACATTAAGAGTGCCTTGAAAAAATATATGAAAAAGAAGTTCATGCAAACTTCATCAAAATGTAGGCCAATACTTTAAATATAAATTCAGAAATGAAATCAAGTTCTCTCTTTAGGGTGACTCAAAGAATATTTAGCAATTAAGTCTAAGTAGTTAGTAACAGTGATATAAAATTTTTAAATAGTTGCAGGGTAAGGAGATATCAACTTTAAACATCTAAACATCCAACAAAACACCACAACTACTAAACAAACTATCACAGCACTACACATTTCATTTAACAATTTCAATTTTTCATTATAACACTACAGTACATCAACAGGCTTACACATCACATAGAAAGTAAATAACTACTACATCAAAAAAAACACAACACATAAAAAGAAAAACAGAAACAAACAAACTACCACTCTTCATCACCAGCTTCATCAGTAGGGTTAGCAGGACCAGGTCTATACGGTGTATAGCTGGGGCAAGTAGGGATTATCACACCAGTCTCCCCCCTCATAAATCTAACCTGGACGTCAAGATAGGCAATATCATACTCATCTCTTCTTCTCATATAATCCTCATTCAAATCAGTTCTAGCCTCAAAAAAATCCATCCTACCATGGAGTCTATCCATATTATCACTCTGTAATCTCGACTGCTTCATAATATCGGACAATGTAGGGGGCTCAGACATAGATGGAATGTCGTAGCTCGTAGTAGGATTATCAGTACTCCTTCTCTCATCTCGTGCTCCCACATGAGACTCATCATACGAATGATAGTCTTGGTAATCGGTCTCAGTGGTATAGCTACCTTCTTAGAACTATTGAATTCTACTCCATACTGTACACACAGGGCATGAATCAGGGTAGGATGTTCTAATCCTCCAGTGGTCTCTCCTCTAGCAATAGATTAAATGTTCTTGAAGATAATAGCTCCAATATCAATCTTCTTCATAGTCTGAATACAATATTTCAAAATTGCTCTATCCCTTGTAACTTCACTAGTCGCAAAAATGGAGGAGGAAGACGAAAGCAAGGGAGAAATTCGCGGGTCCCAGGGTCAAAATCGCAAAATATAAGGGTTTTGGCCTTTTTCTATATTCGGGCACCGGCGGCGCTCTATTTATCCAATCAGCCAAAGTCTCTGTATTTGGGCACCGACGGCGCCAGTTCAAACATTTTTTTGAGTCTGAAATTTTTTTTGTAATTTCACTTGTTTCGTCCTCCATAATCTCATTTAACACTTCATTAAGCATCTATTTCATCACACAAGAAATAACTAACACAATTCTTACACAAACAACACAAAACATCACTTCTATATATAAAATCCACATTACAACATAAACTCTAACATGTTCATCAAATCAAATCAACGACCCTTAGATTTTTAGTGTTGCAAGTACACTACGATAAGCAAACACTAAAATCTAAGCACACACAATGAAATTAAGCATAATAAATCCAAATGTAAACTACAAAGCAAAGCAAAGAAAATACTAAACACACCAAACAAAACTAAGCAAAGTAAATCAAACACACATCAGGCACAAGTAGAATCCAGTAGTCACTCCTCATCAGTCTCCGAACTATCTTCCTCTCTGATATCTCCAATAGATTGATGATGCACGAACAAATTATAGAAGGGATGAAATTGGAATTCATCAGATGAATCCTCAACAATCACAGCATTCTTCTTCAACAGATTAATCAGGCCCATTTCAATCCAACCAGTGTGATCAAATTTTTCATTCATCCTCCAGTCTATGTGATCAAATAAATCAAAAATATTATTAATGGCATTCAAAACATTTTTTACCTCTTTTTTCAACTGTTTGATTTTCTTCGGTATCACTCTGGAACTTTCAGGAAAGTAAGGCTGAATGGGTTGTGAAGTCTGTGTTGGTTGATCAGCAAGCAGATCCATATCACCTTCATCTCCTACTGTTTGATAGTCATGAAAATTAGTTAGATCAATAGGCCTCCAGGGAAGAAGAACCTCTTTCCAACTCTTGTTCGGAACTTGTGATTGACTACACAACAGAAATATGGTGGACGGGTGTCCAAGCCCATATTTAGATCCATGAACTATCAATCCTAAAACAGATTTCACAATTATATTTTCAATATCAATCGGCCTTCCAGTTTGAATACAGAAATTTAAAATAACACTTTTCTTGGTTACTTTACTAATCTTCAAAGTTGGAAATAACTTCGCTGAAATAAAATAATGTCACTGCATTGACATCGGATTTAAAGATGCAGAAGGGAAACTAGTATATCCATTGTCTCTTACTTCCCAATCTTCATTTTCATCCATCAAATAACGAAAAAATTCATTCATATCATCGCTTATCACATTAAAATTGGAATAGTGGCTGATAGGTACATTCTCAATCATAAAGAGATCATTAATTCTCACAGGAGTGAATTGTACAAACCTACCTCGCACATAGACGAATCCTTAGTTGATCCCGTAAAGATTTGCATAGAATTCCTTCACAACCGAAATGACTACGGCAGCAGCAGTGTGAACATAGCACTTCCCAACGCCTTTTCTTTATTATCTTATCAATTCTTGCAGTAGGATTATCTAAACCTCCATTAATAAAGCCTCTCTCCTTGATAATCCTCCTCTTCATCATCACCTTGGTGAATAATCGCTGTGCCTCGAAACTAATAAATTTTTGTAGGTTGAAAATGTGAGATCGAGGGGGTTCTATGGAGTAGCAATCCATGGGACGCGAATTGGGAAAGGAAGTTTTCATTTTTCTAGTGGTTAGAGGTTTAAAATGGAGCTTTGGGGGTTATAAGGAATAAGATCCAGCTGAAAACTGCCAAAAATAGAATTTTTAAACTCAAATAACCGTCACCAGGATTTGGGCGCTGGTGGCGCACAAATCCTGAATTTCAGCATACAATCTGTACTTGGGCGCCGCTGTGCCCATTCTGGTGCCGACAGCACCAGTGGTAAAAAATTTCACCGAACTTCGTTTGGCCCAAAATATTCCAATATCTCAATTCAATCCAATATTTACTAATTTTAAAAGTATTTAGGAGCGATTAAGATTCCAAAATAACTATCTAAAAGCACTACTACAATAAACAAACAAACACACCACAAAGATACATATGGGTTGCATCCCATAAAGAGCTTGATTTAACGTCGTCAGCCCGATAAACCATTAAGTTAATTGAGATGACTCAGCAGTAAAACCTCTTTGAAGTCAGGTTGAAGCCCGTCAAAATAAGGCTTTAATCGATGCCCATTAACCTTGAAAATCTTTCCAGTATCAGGTTCCTCAATATCAACAGCTCCAAAAGAATGAACTTTTACAACTGTAAAAGGTCCCAACCATCTAGACTTGAGCTTTCCAGAAAATAATTTCAATCTTGTGTTGTATAACAAAACATTCTGTCCATGTTCAAATTTCTTTTTCAATATCTTCCGATCATGCCACAATTTCATTCTCTCTTTATAGATCATGTCATTGTGATAAGATATATTTCTAATTTCTTCCAATTCATTCAATTACATAAATCTCTTCTCTCCAGCCTTTTTCAAATTAAAATTCATCTCTTTTATCGCCCATTATGCATTATGCTCCAATTCAACCGGTAAATGACAATTCTTACCAAACACTAGTCTATAAGGAGACATTCCAATAGGGATCTTAAAAGCAGTTCTACAAGCCCATAATGCAGTATCTAATCGAGCAGACCAATCTAATTTGTGATCATCCACAGTTTCTCCAAAATTCTTTTAATTTCACGATTAGACACTTCTGCTAAACCACTAGTCTGAGGATGATAAGCAGTAGAGATTCTATGAATAATATTATATTTCTCAATCAATCTCTTAATTTGATTATTCCTGAAATGGGATCCACCATCAGTTATAATCACTCTCGGCATTCCATATCTCACAAATATATTTTTATTTAAAAATTTTGAAACACTCCGAGCATCACATCTAGGTAAAGCAATAGCTTCAATCCATTTCGAGACATAATCAACTACAACTAGTATTTATAAATTCTCAAATGAAGGAGTAAATGGTCCCATAAAATCTAATCCACATACATCAAAATTTTCAATTTCCAAATTATAGTTTAGAGACATTTCATTTTTTCTAGAGATATTAACTACTCTCTGACATTGATCACATTATTTAATATATTTGTATACTTCCTTAAAAAGAGTAGGCAAATAAAATCCAGATTGTAAAATCTTTAAAGCAATTTTATCGAAATGACTCCAAATTCAGAATCATGACATCGTTGAATAATTAAATTAGTTTCTTCTCGTGGCACACATCTCCTAATAATCAGATCCTTACACTATTTATATAGATAGGGCTCATCCCAAAAATAAAATCTTGCATCATATTTAATTTTCTTTTATTGTTGCCTTATTAAATCAGGTGGTACAATATCAGCATACCAAGGCAAGTTTCATACCATAAAAGTATAAAGTTGCTCATCAGGGAAAGTTTCTGTAACTTCCTTCTCAAATTCAGATAATTTATCATATTTTAATCTCAGCAAATGATCAGCTATTTGGTTATCAGATCCCTTTCGATCAACTATCATAAAATCAAATTCTTGTAGATGAAGTATCCATCTAATCAATCTTGGTTTGACATCCTTCTTTTGCATTAAATATTTGGTAGTTGAATGGTCTGTATGCATAATACTTTTAGCTCCAATTAAATAAGGTCGAAACTTTTCAAAAGTAAATACTATAGCTAATAGCTCTCTTTTAGTAGTAGTATAATTAATCTGAGCTTCATTAAGAGTTTTACTAGCATAGTAAATGACTTTAAAAACTTTATCATGCCTCTGCCCCAACGCTACTCCGATCGCATAATCACTAGCATCACACATATGTTTAAATGGTTTCTCCCAATCAGGTGAAACAATTATAGGTGCAGTGATTAATTTCTCTTTCAATAATTTAAAAGCACACAAACAATCATCATTAAAATCAAATTTTTTATCATTTTCTGGAAGTCGGCACAAAGGTTTGGTAATTTTAGAAAAATCTTTAATATATTACCTATAAAATCCAGTGTGTCCTAAGAAACTCCTAACCTCTCTCACAGTAGTGGGTGGTGGCAATCTCTCAATCACTCGAATTTAGCAGGGTCAACCTCCATACCAAATTCAGAAATTTTATACCCAAGCACAATTCCTGCTACAACCATAAATTAACATTTCTCTCAATTTAGAACTAAATTTGTTTCTAGTAAAGCTCTAAACCTTTTGTTAAGTTTTCCAAAAAAATTTCAAATGAAGTCCTGAATACAAAGAAATCATCCATGAAAACTTCTATTCCATTATCTATCATACTGTTGAAGATAGACATCAAACATCTCTGAAACATTGCAGGTGCATTACACAGTCCAAAAGGCATTCTTCGAAAAGCAAAGGTTCTGTAAGGGCTAGTAAATGTTGTCTTTTCTTGATCCTCAGGAGCAATAGGTATTTGATGATAACCAGTATATCCATCCAGAAAGAAGTAAAACTTGTGTCAAGCAAGTCTATCCAGCATTTGATCGAGAACGAAAGAGGAAAGTGATCTTTTCGGGTGGCGGCATTTAATTTCATATAGTCAATACAAATTCGCCATCCATTAATTTGTCTTGTGGGTGTAATTTCATTCCATTCATTCACTAATAAATTGTTATGCATCTAATAAAATCCTGTGCATACAAATCGAAGGACTGATTCATTTAATATCTGCTAAAGTCCATCCAAAAGCCTTTTTGTATTTTTTAAAATTTAAAACAATTTTTGTTCTTGATGTTCATTTAACTCCGAAGATCAATAACTGGTAGGGTAGATGATTCTCCTAAAAACATATACTTCAAATGATTAGGGAGAATTTTCATCTCAAGTTCAGGAGGTTTTATTATAGATGGAATTATTCTTTTATCTCCACCTTCCATAGTGTCTAATACTTCAAATCTCTCATGAACATACTCCAAATCTTCATTCTTCTTACTATCTGAATTTTCTTATTTTCAATTCCATCTTCAAACCTATTTTCATACTCTGCTTCTTTTTCAAATATATTTTCAAAATGATCCTTTCTCAACTAATCACAGACCTCTATCCTAAAGCATTCATCATCTTTTGCCATTAAGGGATACTTCATAGATTTCAAAATATTAAAGGTCCCCTCTTGATCATTAACCCTCATAGTTAATTCTTCTTTTTGAACATCAATCACTACTCTCCCAGTAGCAAGGAATGGTCTTCCCAAAATGATTGGAATTTCTTTATCTTCCTCCATATCAAGTACAATAAAATCCACATGAAAGATAAATTTATCAATTTTCACTAACACATCTTCCACCACTCCTTTAGGGTAAGTAATGGAACGATCAACCAACTGAAGAGTCACAGATGTAGGAGAAATTTCTCCTATTCTGAACCTTTTGAAAGTTAATAAAGGTATAAGATTAATACTAGCTCCCAGATCACATAAGGCTCTTCCGAAAAATTTTTCATCTATAGCACACAGGATACTGAAACTACCAGGATGTTTAAGTTTTTCCGGAAGCTTCTGCTGAATAATTGCACTACACTCTTCACTAAGTGCAACAGTTTCATGATCTGTGAACTTTCTTTTCTTTTCGAGATTATCCTTCATAAACTTGGCCTAGTCAGACATCTGTTCTAATGCTTCAACAAAAGGAGTATTTATCGTTAATTTCTTAAGATCTCCAAAAATTTTCCAAATCTATTATCCTTATTTTGTTGATTCAATCTTTAAGGAAATGGAGGTGGTGGTTTTTCAACAGTATTCTTCATTGGTTCAAGAGGATATTCCATGTCTGGATAAATCTTGTTTGAACCTTTGTTGACCTCATTTTTGATGAGGTCTTCTCTCCTTCTTTTTAGTACTTAGGATCTAGCCTTAGGCTTTTCCTTTGACTATCCTAGAGGATTAGAATTGGGACCCACCACTTAGAAATTCTAACCACTTCTTAACTCCCTGCAAACTCCACAAACTTGATTGTAGACCCCTAATCACCTAGAGGGTTGAAATCAAATGTGGAAGTTTAAAGGATGAGTTCCTATAGGATTCTTTGGCCTTAGGACCGCCACAGGTGACACAGTGCAGTGAAGGGCTGACTTACACACACACTACACCTATACACTACACTTTCACACACCTCCTAAAAACACACCCATACCCAATTTGACCTCCTAACTTATGAAGGTGATTCACATGGATGGTCTTTAACCCCTAAGCCCTTAGGCAAGAGGGTTAGGAACAACATAGTGGGTGCCTCAAATGAGTCCCTTCATGGCTCATGTGGGCTTGATGTGGCTTCATGGCTCAACCAAAATGATTTCATTCCACTTACATTCACCCAATCTTCAATTTTCCAAATTTTCGATTTTTGACCCCGGGACCCTACACCCGCTAAATCTACCCAAAACCCTCGAAACCCCCAAAATTTGCAAAATCACCTAAATTACCCAAAATTCTCCAAAATCAATCCTAAACATTGCCTCACCAATCAAATTGATCATCCATACCCAAAAACACCAAAAATTCCAAAAATACCTCCTAATACCCTCCAAATACCCAAAATACCCCTCTTAGCCAAAAAATCCAAAAATTCAGAAAATTCCCAGAAAATTCCAAAAAATCCCAAATATTCCCAATTTCATTTTGTCCAACTACACTATAGGCTAATTTTTTCAATTTACCCCACTTTTATCAAAACCCCCAATTTGACCCATTTTAACCCAAAATGAACCCAATGTCAAACCAAACCTACCCAATTGACCCAAATTCTGGTCCAATTCAATTCTAAACTTCAATTCAACATCCCCAACACCAATCTAGACCAAATCCAAGTCCAATTTTATTGACATTTGGATCCAATTTCACTTTTGACCTTAAAGCCCAATTTGGACCCATGACCCAAACTTAGCCCAAACTAACCCAATTCAACTCCAATTAACCCCAAATCTTTTCTAAACCTTCCTTAACATCCCCATAAACAAAACACTAACATGATTTGCCCAAAATTTAGACCCAAACCCCACTCAAATTCAACCTAAAATCAAAAAGCCCAATTTTGACCTAAACCCAAACCTAACCCAAATAGGCCCAAACCTCAAAATCAAAACCCAACCAAAGCCAAAACCTCTTTGAAACACTCCCATAAAAATTTTACAACATTTATTTTACATCAATTTCAACCCTAGCCCAACATTGGCCCAAGTTAGCCCAATTTGACCTACATTGGCCCATTTACCAAATAAACCCAAATTCAACCCAATTCAAACCCAAACCACCTTAAATCTATTTCAAATTACTCATGAAACATCCCTAAACCAAAACCAACAATTATTTGGCCCAACCTTTTACAAAAATTCCCATCCATGAACTCATTCTTAAACCTAAAGTCCCACTTCCTTAAACCACTTTAAAAAGTCCACCCAAGACCATTTCAAAAGCCCAAGTTTTTAATCCAAAGCCCACATGACATTTACCCACATCATCCATTTAATCAAAATCACCCCTAAGTTTTAAAATCATCATTAAGCCATTCCAAATCAAGCTTCATGAAAATTCTCCACCAAAATACCAAAATTCCTAAATTCTATTTCCATGAAATCGACCAAGCTTTATCCTAAGCCATGAGCGAAGCCATTTACAAGCCATATGAAGCCATGGAAGGTTTGACATGTGACCAAGCCACTAATGGCAAAAGGAGGGCCTCCTTTCCTAATCCTTCATTAAACCTTTTTAACCATAAGCATGTCACACACTAAACCATGCTTAGCCACCTCACCATGGATGGAGACTTCACCACTCCTTCTAAGCTGACCTAAATGATTCCCTCAGCTCAAAATCAGGTCTTGGGGAGGTGCACCAAGCCTATTTCCATGGGTTGACCCAAACCAAGCCAAAAATGAGCCTTCTCCCATTCCATTCTAATCCAACACCTTTACACATGGCTAATGCCAATTGACTTCACCATTGCCAAGCCCTGACCTCCCTGGTCAAGATGGTGACCCTTGCCTGCCGGCCAGCCGCCTGGGTCGCCGGAAAACTCCATGGCCGAGACATGGGGAGAAGCAAAACTTTGGAATTCCACCTTGCTGAGCTGCCCCATGCCCAGTGGCCATTGTAGCTGTTCTTCTCCTCACCAGAGCAGCTGATCCCAACCATTAAACCTCCCTGGGAGAGCCTCCAGCCATGCCTATTTAAACACCACCCTTTCTCGGCCATGGGAGGTGCTGAAAAAAACCTTAAGGAAACTCTGCCAAAATTGTTCCAGACTACTCCCCACACATAGAGAACTTGATCCCCACCGAGATCCCCCTGCCATTTCCTCTCTGCGAGCTCGATTTCGAGTCGAAATCCAAGCCCAAAACCAGGACACTTCTCCACAGTGAGCCAATCCCCAAATTGATTGGTCCTACACCTTCACCGGACCGAGGGAAGAAGTCCACCAGCAAAAGCCCCTCTCCGGGCCACCCATCCGTTCCGGACTCCAAGCTTTATGATCGAGCTGTGGTCACTTTCATAGCTAGACAATTCACTGTGCCAAGGGACTTCATCTGGAGCTTACTTGGACCCAATCGAAGGTGACAAAACTCTCAGATCGAAGCTTCACTTCTCTGAGCAAAGGTATGGACTCACTCTTCTTCCCGAGCTTCCAGAGATTCTTCTTTTAATTTGAGTCAATTTAAATACATGTTTACCGCATAGATGTGTTCGTCTCCTCAAGACGAATCCATAGAGCATAAGAACACAAAAATCCATTGAGAATCGAGTGAGAAATTAGGGTTAGAAGGTTGATGGTCATGGGTGCACACCAGTCGTAGACGATGACTGGAAGCCGTCGGATCGAGCGTGTATCGAGCGGACGGTCTGGATCGAGCCGGACAGCGTAATGGTGCATGAACCGCGGTTCCCGGGACGGCTGACTCAGATGGCGGCTCCCAATCACAGCGCGACACGTACCCCCTTCGGAGCTGCCGAGGTTGACGCGGCGCCGCGTGGATAAGTAGGAAAATAGGCTATTTTTCTATTTATTTAATTCCCTAAACTTCAAAAATTCATAACTTTGTGTAGAAAAATCAGAAAAATAAAATAAAAATACCCTCTCGCTCGAGTGAACGGAGGAGAATAATGTGGAAAAGAAATCATTTAATTTCATCTAGTATTTTATTTTTAATGATTTATTTACCCTCTGCATTGTTTTAATTCTCCATGCATATAAGAAATTCACCATGGCATGAGACCATGGGGCTTTGAAGCTCTCCGAATTTGGAAACATTCCTCGAATTTTCCAAAGTCGAGGCCATCCCTATGAGAAGTTATTGATTTTTCAAATTCATGTTGCTGTTTTGAGTATTTTAAATCCAATAATTAGCATGTTGTGAAATAAATTCTAGGAAAATTTGGTGATGTTTCTTATGACCAGAGGACCCTAGGAAAAATAGGTTTTGAATTAATTCACTTGGAATAACCTAATTGGCTTAAACACCCTAAATAGGTTCTTAATTAATTAGAGCTAATCATACATCAAATTGACTTGAAATCAATTCTCCACTGACCTTTAGGATCAGAGGAACCCACTATAAAAGTTTGAAGTCAATTGGGTTTGGTTAGCCCTATAAAATGGGTTGATTAAGCCATTTATCCAATTTAAACTTTGAAAATTCATAACTTTCAAAATACTTTTCAAAAAAATTCACCAAATTGGTTTTGGAGCCTCTCTGATATTAGGGGAATTTAAGAAAATTAAAATTTCAATTTTCTAAAAAAGTTGATTTTTTGTATTATTTTAATATTTTAATAATTAAAAAAATAATAAAAATCACAAAAATAATAAAATTCACCAAAATGTCACATTTTAAATTTTAATCACTTAGGAACAAATCCCATATTTTTCCTAGGTCTCTATGATAAGTTATTAAATTTTAAAGCCCTAAGGTAATTTTAAAATTAAAGAAAATGTATTTTCTAGGATTTCCACTAAAATAATTCTAATAAATCAAAGAAAAATCAAAAAATTGTAAAAATTGATTCTCTGATTTCCTTGATAATAGAGAGATTTTTGAAAAATATAAAATTCATTTTTCAACCTTTATTTTATTTTTAAATTAATTAATACTCCAAAACTCAAAATAATTATAATAAAAATAATATAATTCAAAAAATCACCAAAATTGGTCCAAGTGGTCCTCTGGTCATTAGGAATGTCCCATAATTTTCTTAAGGACAGAAACTTTCCCTTGGTCATATTATTAAATTTTCCTTGGAAATCCCTATTTTCCACCAAAAATAATTACATAAATAAATTAAATACAGAAAAATCACATTTTCTCCTCTAATGTCTTCATTGACATATGAGTGAAGTCACATAAAAATTTCAAATCCATTTGAGCTCAATTTAGTGAGTTATGAAATTATTAAGCTTGAAGGGCAAAATGGTAATTAAAATTTTAACCCTTAATTAAAACTTTAGGTTTCATAAAATGAAAGAGTAAATTATTTGATCTTAATCTGATTTGGATGATTGAAATTTAAATAATTAAAGGGTAGAAACCTATTAAACAATTCAAAAATAATTAAAATGAACCTTAATAAAATAATTGATTAAATTTGGAAGAATAATAAAAAAATTGGAATTATTGAAATAGGGATATTATTAGGAAGAGATTTGTTCTTTAATTTAAGAATCCCTAAATTAATCATCTCAATAATATTTAATTCCTAATTAAAATGATGACTTAAAATTAAGATTTAAAATGCTAAAAGACTTAATCATTAAATTAAATTAAAGTTAAATTATTTAAAGCAAACCCTTTTAAAATAAAATATTAAATTAAAATTAAATTAAATTAAATTAAATTAAATTAAATTAAATTAAAACATATTAAATTAAATCAAATTAAATCAAATTAAATTAAATTAAATTAAATTAAATTAAATTACATTAAATTAAATTAAATTAAATTAAATTAAATTAAATCAAATTAAATTAAATTAAATTAAATTAAAACTAAATCAAATTAAATTAAATCAAATTGAATTAAATTAAGCTGAAGCATATTATATTAAATTAACTTAAATTAAATTAAATTAAATTAAACCACATTAAATTAAATTAAGTTAAATTAAATTAAATTGAATTAAATATAACATCACTTAAGACATAAAGAAATTCAAAATAAATCTAAAACAACTTAAACACTATTCCAAACTTAAGTCCATTAACTAAAATTAAATCATGAACCATTTGAACATCCATTTGCCCTCGAAAGCTAGTGATGTCATAACTCTTAAGAGGAGTGTTAAATGAAATATTACTTCACTTATAGGATATTCAAATGTCCTAGTTCACCGAGCAAGATAACAAACCTCGAACTCCGGACGATTAATTCATTTGTATAATTAAATTCACTTGGACTTAAAACAATCCTAAAAATATTGAAAAGATGTTTAAGATTCGTCTTAAGCACTTCCTCGATATGATAGGATATTTATAAGAACAATTGAACTTAGTTGTTCTTTGATGAAGAAAATCGTCCTCAAACTAAAATACAAGAACCTAGATGTCATAGGAAATGACTAGTTATAGGATTAGGAACTTGGTAGAAAACCATAACCCTTCCCTTAGCTTTACCTAGGAACTTACTTTAAATGCTTAAATATTCTAACTGTGTTTTAAGTGCAGCTTGGGATGACGGGAAGACTCTCCAGGTACGCTTTTATTTTATTGCAATTTACTTTACTGCAATTTATTTAATCGCATCGCACTTACTTTTCTTGCATGATAAATAACTGTTGCATGAAAACCCACACCTTTAGGATAGTCCCTAAAACTGAAACCAAAACTAAATTAAAAGTCATTAGAAGATAAAATTCACCGCCACAACATTTCAAAATATAAGACAACTCAAAATTTAATCACAAACAGAACAACAAAACTACAACTACAACTAAATTAAAACGTCTTGTTGGATGATCGGGAATACCTCGGATGATGTAACCTACGTGTTGCTAACGGGATTTCCACGGTATAAATGAAAGTGTGGAACTCATTCGGTTGAGTTTAGCAAATTCATACGTACTAAGTGAATCCGATAAAAATAACGATGCCGGAAGGATGGAACCGTGGGATCTTAACCGGTATTGTTATAATCAACTTTAAGATTTGTTTAATTAAAATATTAAAAACACCTGGATTTTAAGATTTTCTCTAAACCCGAACACTTCTCTCATCTCCTGATTTATGACTTCTAAAACTAAACCCCTACAACAACAAGGAGCTCGGAGCATGGTGGGCAGCACGGCCATCGTCATCAGCAAAACCTGAGTCTACTTCAGCAAAACTTTCCTTAGAACTAAATAACCAAGCCATAGGACTTCGAGGTAGTTTGCCTAGTGCAACATAAATCCTCGACTCTTCGTTAGGCATTTGCATGATCATGTCATGTAAATTAAGCCCTAACCTGGTCTTAGGACTCCGAGGTAGTCGTTTGGTACGACATAAACCCTCATATCTTCAAGGCTATTTGTATGATTTTATCATACAAATATAAGTCCTAATTAATTAAAATTGGCAAGATCGAAACATTAAATAAACATTAGGACCTTCCTAAATTCAAGCCAAACAAATAGGATAGTCGGGAAATTACCGAAGTTCACTTCGAATCCGTGATTTCTCCTACCTTTCTTCCTTCGGATTCCCAAAATATAATGCTCTAAATTTGATCCATTCCCTATTGAAATTCCAAAACTCGATCCATTGAAAACTTAAACCTTGAAATTCTTGAGAGCAAAACTACTGATTATTATCGAGAGTTTTCTTAGGTGATTCCCGTCACTTAAGATGTAATTAACTATAGGGGCTTGCCCTTATAGGGAATTTTAAGAACCCAGGTAATATAAACCCTGTTTAATGTTTTCATATTAAACAGGGGAATTTGTCGGCTTATAAAATTGGTTCGCAGACCAAACGGATGTCACAAATCTTCTAGTTTATTTAATCGAGCCCCATCATCAAGCAATGTGTCTATTCTTCGGGATAGATACAAGGTTGGTGATGCGGTGCTCGTTTATATAAACTATTCGGGATGTGAGATCAGTTTGATTTCATATCTTAAAATTTTCAAATTTAAAATTATTTTCAAAATCAAATATTACTTTTCAAATTATTTATTTAAATTAAATTAAAATTCGCCGACAATTTCTGTAGGCGACCCCCTTTTCCAAATAAAACACCAAAACCTAAAAATATGCCGACAACCTTTTTCAATATCCACCTTCTCTTTCTCTATTTCAACTTCTTTTTGTACTCTTGTCTTCAATTCCTTTCCACTCCTAAATTGAATAGCCTTAAGTTTTTCCTTATTTTGATCTTTTGGATTGATCTCAACATTACTTGGAAGCGTTCCAGAAGGTCTATTATTAAGTGCAGTGAAAATATGTGCCAATTGATTTTCAATATTTTTCATCGCAACACCTGGAGCTTGTAATTGATTTTCCATATTCAGAATCATTTCTTTAGTAGACAACTTCTTATCCTTAAATTGTGGGTTACTATTGAATCCAGGAGGATAAGAAGGTCTAAAATTGGTATTTCCTTGATTGTTCAAATTTCCAACTGGATTTATAGAACTGTTCCCTCATTGTGGGTTAACATTAGCATTGCTATTATTCCAGTTGAAATTTGGGTGTTTCTTCTAACCAGGATTATAATAATTTGAATAAGGATTATTAGGTCTATTAATAGCATTCAAAGTCTCATAAGGTGTTTGAGATACTATTATCTGTCCAAATGAATTTCCCTCTAACACTTGGGGTGGTTGAGAATAATTCATTCCATATTGATCTATTTTCTTAGAAAGGGCTGTAATTTGAGAAACTATCATAGTCATCATATCTGAATCATGAACACTAGCTACTCTCTTAGGATTTACCCATTCAGAGGGCCATTGAAAATTATTAGTATCCATTTCTTATATTAATGAGTATGCTTCATCAAAAGGTTTTGACATTAACGATCCACCAGCAGCAGCATCTATAATCAATCTCAATGATCCCACTAATCCATTGTAAAATGTTTGAATTATTAACCAGTCTGGTAAAGCATGATGTGGGCACTTCCTAAGAAGGTCTTTAAATTTTTCCCATGATTCATATATTAATTCTCCTTCAAACTGACCAAAAGATGTGATATCATTTCTTAGCTTAGCAGTCTTTAATGAAGGGAAATATTTTGATAGAAACTTTTGAGAAAGCTCTCCCCCAGGTTCTAATAGATCCAGGTGCTAACAAATTTAACCACGCCTTAGCTTTATTCCTTAATGAAAAAGGAAAAATTCTAAGTCTGACAGCATCAATCGACACTCCGACATATTTAAAAGTAGCACACAGTTCTAGAAAACTAGTGATATGTAAAGTTGGATCTTCATTAGGTGTTCCTCTAAATTGATTATTTTGTACCGTTTGGATAATAGTAGGTTTAAGCTCAAATGAATTAGCAGTAACATCAGTATTTTGAATAATCACATAAATTTCATCTGTTGTTGGATTAGCATAATCTCTTAAAGGCCTTGGCAAATTTCTAATATCATTTCTCTGATTATCTTGGTTATTCACCATTTTGCAAGGATTCTCAGTTTGTTTTTGTTGTTTTCTAATTTGTCTAATAATACGCTCTTTCTCTAAATCTTAAGGTACTAAACCTATAGATCCACTACTACGCATATAAAATCACACAAATACTCTAACAAGTAAACAAACACACAATTACACACTGCAAAGTAAAGGTTTTCAGTTGCTATATTATCAATAGATACCGTTTATACCTTCCCCGGCAACTGCGCCAAAAACTTGATGCGGACTTTTTATTATGCAAAAACTTATTAACCCAAATATATATATTTATAATGATTTTGTAAAGTTTGAACTTCAACACAAGTATATGTATTGTATCAAGTAATAACAGGGCTCTAATGGAGTCCTGGTTATCGATTCTACAAGGAAGGCACGTTCTTTACAATAGATAGTGTAATACTGAAATCCAATACTCAAATCGTAATTAAAGTTTAAGTTTACTTCTTCTAACAAGATGCATAAAATAGTAACAGTTAAGCAAACCATAATTACTTCTAATATCTTTAAACAGAATTAACCAACACACACACACTAAGCTTTGTATTTGAAAGGTTTTGATATATATGAAAAGTGTCTTTCCTCTTACAATGAGTATATGATGTGTGAATGATATAGAATGATTATTTATTGTATTGTGCCAAATAGGAGCATAAATTTTTCTTTACCCTCAAAAGAGTACCCCCCCTCTTCCAAGCATGTAAGGAACATTAACATATCCTAAATTCAGTCACTAAATCTAAAGATAGGCTGGGAGGATACCGATTGTCACTACGGAGCTCCCACTCACCCTTCACCTGAAGGCTAACCTTCGACTTTAGTTACCAATCTTTAGAGAAAATTAAAAATCTCAGCCTGTCACCCTGAAACCTCTAATTTGAAGCCCATCAAAACACATTTCCCTATTTATTTGCACTTAATTCCCATGAACTACGCAATGCATTCATGGACATTGAATGGATTATCTATTATTGTTGTAGGACACTCAATCCTTTCAGAGTTAATGTAAAACAACATATTTTAATAATTCAATTCGCTAGAGCGAAAAGTAAATTAAGTTCGAAATGAAAAACCATCACAATTTCTTCAATACTTTAAAAGCACTTCAAATCTACATAATCACATCTTTATGCAAGAAGAAAGACAAAGGAGACTACTCAGAATTCATAGAGAAGACACAATAAAACATGTATTTTATATATAAAAAAAAGTCAAACAAACCATAATAACAAATACAACTTATCTCTTTCTCTTCCCCAAGCAAATCCTTTGAAGTTCCTTTGAATACTTTTCTCTCTTCTTTGCAACACTCAATTTTCTCTTTAAAATGGAAAGGAAGAATCAATCTCTCACTTTTCTCCTTCTCCTTCACTCCTTAAAGAAGAATCCCTCTCAAATCTTCACTTCTACACTCACTCTTCCAAACCCTAACTCTAAACTCACACTCTCTCTTCTTTTACACTCTTCTTCCCCCTCTCAAATTTGTCCAAAAAAAGTTACATATATGTTAGAAACGAATTCTCAATAGTTTCCTTAAGCATCCCTTCAAAAAGTAGTAAAAAATCGTCATTTTTGAATTGCACCGACATAGGGCGTCGGTGGCGCTCTATCGTCCATTTAATTCTGGAGTCTCTGAAAGTTGGTGCCGGCGACGCCCATTCTGGCGGCTACGGTGCCAGAAGATGTTTTCTTCCATTTTGCTCCTTTTCGCTCCGATTTGTTCCTTATGGCTTCTTTTTGCTCCAATCACCTAAAATCATCATACCTGCAATAAATCATGAAAAATACCTTTTTTAAAGTGCAATATCACAAAAATGAGTAAAACTATATAGCAAAAATAGTATATATTTTTGGTGCATCAAGCATCAAGGATAAAAAGGAGCAAGGGTAAAGCCACTTTCGATTCGAGCAAGTTCGTTGGTTCGAAGGCTCAGAATAGATATACTGATGCACTACAATCAAGGAAGTTAATTTATGATCCTCATTTTAAGAATCTATGCAGAGAAGTAGAAGACTTAATTATCAGTCGATAATGGGATCGATTCTGCTATTTTTCTGCTGTTGTGGTGATTTATGTGGTGAGGGAGTTTTATGACAATCTCCTTGAATAAGAGGACGATCTAGTGATAGTTAAAGGGAAGTCAGTAGCTTTTTCACCAGAGGTAATCAATTAATTTTACCAACTGCCTACGGATACGATGTGTTTTTATTCTAATTGTAATCCTACTGAGGAGGAGTTAAATGAGAATATTTCTTCGTTAACTGTTGAAAGAGGTCTATGGAAGATTACCAGTGGTAGAAGAGTAAACTTTCATACGTTGAAGATGGTTGCCACTACATAAGCATGGCAATGTTTTATTCCTATAAGCATAATATTTTAATTTTTCATACCTATCTTTATAAATGATATGCTAAAATGTTTAATCTTTGTAAAAATTTAAGTTTTGGGGGGGGGATGAAAAATCAATTTTTAAAACTTCATATTTATTTGTTCTCAAATATACTATAAATAAATTTAATTTTTTATTTAAAAAAAATGATTATTGGTATGAAGTTATATTAGGTAATAAATTTTTTAATATAGAAATGTGTAAGAAAATTTTGATTAAAACTTTATAGTGATGAAGAAAAATTTCAAGTAAAAAATTTTCTTAGTGAAGAGATGCCAAATATGGTGTAACTATCTTTAGTAATAAATATTGTATTTTTGAAAAATTTAGAAGAATTAGAATTTTATTTTAATACTTAAATTTCTTTTATTAGAAGTAGTTTTCAAAACTATAATTATATTTTTAAGTAAAGGATATATATCAGCCTTTGCTTTAGGAAAGGAAGAGTGGAATTCAAAATCATTAAAGGCCTATCCAGATATAGTAATACTTTCTAAAAAAAAGAAAGGGAGAAGCTTGAGGATTAGTGACTAATCAAAAATTAGTTCCACATCTGATCTTTTTAATGCATAAGATTTGACAAACTCCTAAGCTTAAGGATATAATATAATGAGTATAATTATTTTTAATTAAAATTTTTAGGTAAAGAAAATAAAATGCCTAAAATATATATTTAGAAAATTTACAAGTATTTCTGAATTAGATAGGAGCTTATATTTTCATACTTTTTCACTTTAAAGAATTTCTAAACTTTAAATTGGTCTCATTCACTAAAGTGTTTTTCTAAATTGGGAAATTACATTTCTAGACAAAATTTAGAATCTCCTAAAGATACTCATTCACATAATTTGCTTGTGTTGGTTTTGAAATATTGTAGTGTCACTTGAGGACAAATAATATTTTAAGTTTGGGGGAATTTGATATACCTAAAATATATAATATTTTTATACACTTTTTTTGATGATATTGCACTTTAATGGAAGGTATTTGTGTGTTTTTCTTTCATGTACAATTAAAAAACTAAATATGTTAAAAGGAGTGAAAAAGGATCAAATTGGGAGCAAAAATGAATGTGTTAAAATGAACTGGGGTGCCTAAGCTCCCGGATCTGGCGCCTAAGCGCCAGCAGACAGAGAAGGTCATGCTGAAGTGCCAGAAGCCTCGCGCTTAAGCAAAAGGTAGTTACTTTGCAATTTTAAGGAATGTTTAGTGAATTTTGAAAAGGTGTTTGAGGCACGCTTTGGTACAAACATGGGTAACTGATTAAGGGCACCAAAAGACATTCAAATTTCACTTGAAAGGATGCATCTCTTGGGTAGATTCATTGAATATAAACACATTTTAAAGAGACACCAAGACACCGTTTGAGAAAGTATAAAAAATAAGAATTACAATAGAGAAAGAGAGGCTCCTAGAAAGTAGAATTAGAGTAATTAGAGAGAGTAGTTATAGTAAGAATTTCTAGAATTCTTACTTGGGGTTTCTTCACATTTATCTCATTCCTAGTGAAAGGAAAAGTGAGTAGAGATTTCTAAGTACAAATCCATTATTTTAGATAGATTTAAACCCTCTTGGGTTGGGCAACCAGTCCTAGGAAGGCTTGTAAGAGAAAGGAAGAGATTCAAAGGAAATTCAAGAGTTTGGTGGAATGAACTCTATATAAGTTTTTATCTCTGTACTTCATTTAGTTTTAATTAAGATTTCTTGTTTTTTCTACATGATTTCTACTTTTAAAATTACTTGTTGTTGTATTTTCTCCATGGATTCTAAGTAGGTTTCTTTATCTTTTTCTTTAAAATGAAAAGTATTTAAGTGTTGGATGGAAGTTGTGGAAGTATTGATCTTTAATATTGAAAGAAGTTGTGTTGATTTAATCCTTGCACTTCATTAACTTCTTGATTTAGCGAATTAAGATGTTAACATTTGTTGTGAGAACATGTAAAATTCTAGTAGGTATTATCTCAATCAACAATTGGTAGAAATCCTTTTATGGATGAGAAATTAATTCATATATTTTTGTGCAAATAAATAAGGAAATATACTTTGATGGGTATAGAACTAAAGGACTTTAGGGTGACAGACTAAAGCCCTCAATTTGTTTTATTATTTTAGTTTTTGATGAGAGATGCTTGCCCCCAGGTGAAAAGAAAGGAGGGAAATCTAGAGTGAGAGCTAGTATCTACCCTACCTAAACCATCTTCAAAACTATTCAAACTTTAAACTAGCAAATGTTCTTTATAGCATCTCTAATAAGATAAAGAATATTATTTCTCCTATTTAGAAAAACACATTTTGCATACTTCTACCATAAAACTCTTGTACTTATTATTTATTCATGATAAGGAAAAAGATATTTTCATCTATACTTTTTGAATCCTAAAAAAATCTCATTGTACTTAATTAATTGTTCACTTTATTTCATATTCTAAGAAAATTCCAAAAAGAATCACATTTTCAAGTTTTCTATTATCTAATATTGTTTAAGTAAGTATCTTTGCCTAAATATATTTTGTCATCTAAAAAATTTTCATCTTTTAAATATCCAAAACTTTTCCCCGTGGGATCAATTTTGGGGCTTAATCAGAAAGTCCTATATTACTTGATAAGGACATGTATACTTAAGTAGAATACTTAAATTTAAAGATAACTGTTGAATTCTTATTTACATCAGAATCAATTTATTGGTGCTGTTGTAAAAGAAGGAAATTTTATATCACAAATATAATTATAATCTTATTACCACAATATAAATATATCAGTATTAGTGTGGTGGGATCATCCTTCACTGTAGGTTAGATATTGAGATTTTTGAAAAAAGTTCTATACTACTTGAAACGATACGTATACTTCTGTAGTACCACCAGTGTGTAAACTGACTCGATTTTTGTATTTCCAAATACGAGGATTTGTTACCACTGCTAGAAAATTTAATCCCCGGCAACGGCGCCAAAAATTTGACCCGACCTGCAATAACGCAGTAATTTTTGTATCCAAAAGATGGCAAAAAACTTGACCCAATTTATAAATAGAGGCTAGTGTATAAAATTAAAATGTTGTAAAACTTTAGAAAATATTTTACACACGAGGGGTACTACGCAAGTATACGTATCGTTTCAAGTAATATAAGGTTTTCTTTTATAACCCCAGTATCGATCCCACAGAGAAGTGAGGTAAGCAATACTTTAGGCTAATTCTAGTATATTTCTATAAGGCCTAAATTTGGAATGTTGATTAAAAAGGTTTTCTAATAACTAATCCTGAATAAAGTTCTTAAATAAAAAGATAACTTATGGATAAATTGGTTTGGAGAAATTCGAGATATTAAAAATTACCTTTCTTTTGCAATTACATAGATAATGTGTAAGAAAGATATGCTTAGAATTAATGTAGTAGTGTCAAATAGAAGCATTTCTATTCTTTACCCTTTGGTCCGGGCATAAAGAACATTGGCTAATCTATAGATCGGTTCGGGATGTTTTATTAGTAGAATGGGTTAATCTGGCTCACACTACTAGATGTCCAAGGGTGGCTATGGTCGGCCCTACCAGTGACCCGTTCCCTTTCTATAGATCAAATTATTAGAATTTAGTCCGTCACTCTAAAAACTAATCAATTCTGCGCCCAATAAACAATATCTCCCTATTTATTTGCACTTCACCTTGAATAACCCGCACAAGGCCTTCGACTACCCAAGGATTCATGTGATATCTACTAGTTAAGAATTCATCTCCGGATAGGTCTCAGAGTTCTTCAACAAGTTTTAACAATACAAGTAATCAATTTGTAAAGTAAATGAAGATCCGATATAAATATCATCACCATAATTTGATAAGAGAATATCTAAGAAAATCTTAATTCCTAAACATGCATCTATTTCATTACAAAATAAAAGTAAATGAAAATAATGGCATACGAAGTAAAAGGGTTGATAGAATTATGTAATAATTTAAGTGCCAACAAGGAACTTGTTTCATTAGTATTCTATTATATTTATGCAACTATCTGTCACCTAGAAGCATTTAATAGATAATTCCATCATAAAAATAATTTTCCTACACATGCCACTACTTCATTTTAAAAGAAAAAGTAAAGGAAATCACTTACGAAACATGGATAATTCACAACAGAAAACTTGGTTAAAAATAAAGAAAATCCACTAGAAAGTGTTTACAACAATTACAAGAGAATGAAGAACACAATACTTAGCTTTTTTCCTTCTGAAAGAAAGAAGAAGATCTCTCCACCAAAGTTTCCCACCGATCCATGCGTCGCTCGTACATCCCTTACATAAATATCTCAAAATCCCTCACCAATCTCTCCGTAAGATGTAAAAATCTACATCTTCATAACTCTAAATGACTAAAATGACTAAGGGGGAAGAAAGAGACTATAGTGTGTGATTTTCTCTGAAGGAGTGGCCTCCTATTTATAGGCTTCACGGGTTGCCTTGAGGAACCTCTTCAAAACATGTCCAAATTCAATGAATCTTCTAGAAGGTCTGTCTGGCACCTAGGCGCCGGAATCTGGCGCCTAGGCGCGGGACACCGCGTCCAGTTCTTCGCACCTCTTCACTTTGGCTCGCACCTCTTCGTGATTTAAACCGCTCCAATGTGTCTAGATTCATTGTATCACATGTCCTCTATATTAGGAATAACTTCCAGGCTTCTACAAGATCTAGAAACTACTTAACACCGTCAAAATAACTCCCAAAATCATCAAAATCCCGTCCAATAACCGTTTCTGGATGATTCTGGCGCCTAGGCGCCACCCTGTGCGCAGCTCCACCATTTTGCTCCGTTTAGCTTCGTTTCAACTCCGTTTCACCCCATTTCAGTTTTGTTGTGTTCCTAACATCTTCACCTACAAGATAAACATTAAAACAACCTTTCTTAAAAGTATAATTTCATCCAAAAATATGTGAGAAATATGAAAGATAGTAAGCTAGAAAGACATATTGATATGTACTAGTTAAAATCTTCTTCCTTTGCTTATTTTGGCTCAAAATTGCATAGTTTTTGCTTCATTTTCTATAAAATCATATTTTTATACTTGAAGACAAAAATATACAAAATTACTTCCTTTATAGTGTAATATTATTAAAAATGTGCGTAAAATGAGCATGAAATCTATACTAAAAATAGGTACTTTTTTTCTTGGATCGTAAACTATAAATCAAATTTTGAATTCTATAACATATCCATTTTTCACACTAGCCGCTAATTATAAATTGATTTAAAGATCTAAGACATCTAAAATACATCAATACACTTCATTGTTTTAAGCACATTAAATGTAATTTCTTGATCATTCACTCTCATTGTAATTCTCTTTTTTTGTGCATCTATCATTGCACGTCAAGTAGAAAGGAAAAATCTCCCCAAAATAATAGGAATTTCTTTATCTTTTTCCATATTTAATACAATGAAATCAACAGAAAAGAAAAATTTATCCACTTTAACCAACACGTCTTCTATTACTCCTTTAGGATAAGTGATAGATCGATCAGCTAACTGTAGGGTCACAGTAGTGGGAGATATTTCTCCTAAACCTATCCTTTTAAATAAAGATAATGACATGAGATTAATGCTTGCTCCTAAATCCAATTTTTTTCTCCAATTACACAAGTATAGTAAAGCTTCAAGGATCTTTGAGTTTTTTAGGAAAATTTTTCTGAATTATTGCACTACATTCTTCACTAAGTGCAACAGTATCATAATCTTCAAACTCTCTCTTTTTATTTAAAACTTCTTTCATAAATTTTGCATAACTTGGCATTTATTCTAAAGCTTCTGTAAAAAGGGATATTAATTTTAAGCTTCTTAAACATCTCAATAAATCTTGAAAACTGCTGATCCAATTTATGTTGTCTAATTCTTTAAGGTAAAGGTGGTGGTGTTCTTTCTAAATTAATCTTAGTAGGAGAGACAGTTTTTTGCTGCTTCATTAAGAATAATTTCTCCAGGTATCTCAGTTTTCTTAACTTCTCTCTCAACTTCAATTCTTTTTAAACACCAATATTTAATTCTTTTCCACTACTTAGTTAGACATCTTTAACATGCTCTTTCTCTTTAGTTTTCTTTTTAGGATTAATCTCAAAATTACTAGGAAGTGTTCCTTGAGGCCTACTGCTAAGTAAGTTAACAATTTGTCTCAATTGATTCACTATGTTTCGAATATCAGCACTTTGACTTTGTAATTAATTACCCATTTGTAACATCACTTCTTCTATAGACAACTTCTTCTCCTTAACTTATTGGTTACTACTAAATCCAGAAGGTTAAGTAGGTCTATAATTAGCACTACCCTGGTTATTCCAGTTTCCCAATGAGTTTACTTAAGCGTTACTCCATTGTTGACTTTAACTACTATAACTATTATTTCAGTTAAAGTTAGGATGGTTTTTCCAACCTAGGTTATAATAATTGGAATATGGGTTTACCAAACTACATTGATAGCATTTATAGTTTCCAATGAAGTGTGACAATTTATCATTTGTCCTAATGAATTTTCTTCAATCACATGCGTTGTTGGAGAAAAATTCAATCCAATTTGGTTTATCTTCCTATATAATGCAGCAACTTGAGATGCAACCATTGATATTGCATCATTATCATGAATAGTGGCTACTCTATTAGGATTTACCCTTTTAGAAGACCATTGAAAATTATTTGTAGCCATTTCTAAATTAATGAATAAGTTTCATCAAATGGTTTAGACATTAAAGAACCTCCTGCAGCAGCATCAATGATAGATCTAAAGGATCCTACTAACCCATTATAAAAAGGTTGAATGATTAACCAGTTTGGTAAAGCATGGTGTGGACATTTTCTAAGGAGTTCTTAAATCTTTCCCAAGCTTCATTAATTGAGTCTCCTTCATACTGAGTAAAAGAGGTAATGTCATTTCTAAGCATAGTAGTTTTTGAAGGTGGAAAATGCTTAGCTAAAAATTGATGTGCTAAATCTTCCTAAGTTCTAATAGATCCAGGTACTAATGAATTTAACCACATCTTAGCTTATTCCCTTAGTAAAAAAGACAAAACTCTAGTCTGGAAGCATCAACTGATACACCATCATATTTAATTGTAGCATACAACTCTTAAAAGCTTGCTAAATGTAAATTTGGATCCTCATATAGTGTTCCCCCAAACTGATTATTTTGCACCATTTGTATAATTGAAGGTTTAAGCTCCAATGAGTTAGCCTCTAGAGCAGGAGTTTGAATAATTAAATGAATTTCATCTACTGTAGGGTTTGCATAATATCTTAAATATTTTTGTAAATTATAATGTTCATTTTCAACAGTTTGAATTTCGATATTATTTTGCGATATTTTTGTCGTTTCTTGAAAATCGTGAAGTCTTCCTTGTTTTTGAATTCTCCTTACAGTTCGTTCCAATTCAAAATCTTAAGGCACTAAACCTTCAAATCCAAAACTACGCATATACAAAGTGAAAAATTAAGAAAATAAACTAGCATAGTAAAAATAAAAATCTTTTTAAATTATTTGATTTATTTAGTTTTTTAATTTTTTTTAGTTTTTTTATTTTTCCATTTTTTTTAGTTTTTGAGTTTTTCAATAAAATGAAAATTCTAAAATTAATTAACTTAAAAATAGATCCACAATTCAAGTATAATTCAAAATTAAAAATTTTGTCGCTCTCCCTAGTAACTACGCCAAAAACATGACCCGATCCGCAATTACAAGTATTTTTAATATCTACAATATTACCAAAAATATTTCCCAAATTATATTTAGCACCTAGTGGAAATAGATGTAATAATTTAAGAAATATATAATAAATTTTTAAACTAGGGATACTACGCAAGTATATGTATCGTTTCAAGTAATTTAAGATTTTCCTTAAAACCCCCAGTATCAATTCCACGGGGAAAGCTGTAACACTTTAAATTAACTTGCAAAATTTCTACCTAATTTGCAAATCAAATAAACAAATGAACAATGTTAATATTCTTATAAAACTATTACTACTAAATTAAAAAATAAAGTATAAAAAGTTTAATAAAATAAACTAACGAGTTTGAATATTATGGAAAAATCTTTCTCTATGCAAAAAGATGTTAACCTATGTAGGATTCAAGTGACTCAAAATAAGATTTTGTATTGTGACAAATAGAAGCAATCATATTCTTTACCCCCTCCCAGTTCTAGCAAAGAACATTGGTTAATTTAGAGTTATTCACCATCTTGTGTAGTAGTGTTGAATAGATCTGGCCTCTCACCTCCAGATTACTCACTATGCCCTCTCTATAGGACCTACTAAGGACCCTTGTGATCCAAACTCTAAACCAAATTGATAAAATAATCTCCTCATTCACCCTAGAAAGAATTAATTTTATGCCCATTAAAACTTATCTCTCTATTTATTTGAATTCCCCTTTTGGTAATCGCAACGGCTCTGCCCAGAATTAAATGTGGTATTTACTACTTAGGGAAATCATAGCAATTTTTAAGAGTAAAAGAGGTCTTTAAATTACGTTCAACCCATGAGATTAATTCCCATATGAAAAGAGAAAGAAAATGAACTACTCAAAATTCATGGAGATTAAATAGAAACAAGATATTTGTATTGAAATCCAACTCTTACAAAAAAAATTTAAACACAAATGCAAAGAACCTTATGTCTTCTCCCAAAGCAAATTTTTAGAGTTTCCTCCCAGCAATCTCCAAACTCTTACACAACAATCACTTACGCACACTCACACATAATAGAAAAAACATTAAAAAGAACACAAACCATCTCAAACAGTATCTCAAAAGTCTTTAAAAGTCCTCTTAATTTCGGCCAAATTGTCCCTTTAATAGAATACTAAAAATAACCAAGGGTTGCTTCAAGCACATCTTCAAAATTCGGCCAAATACATTTTATATTCTAGAAAGTTGGTTACAGGAGCTATAGCACCAGGATGCAGCACTATAGCACCAGATCTTCCTGTAAGGTGGCGCTATGGTGCCAAGGTGGCGCCATAGCACCACACAAAGTAGCCCTATTTTGCTCCATTTTTCACTCATTTTCTTTAAATGTCCATTCTATGTACCTGAAACCAAAAACATGCAAAATATCTTCCTTTAAAGTGCAATAACATAAATAATACACATAAAATGCTTATAAAATGTGCACTAAGAATAGGTAATTTTTATGTGGATCAGGTATGAGCAAATAAAAACTCTCTGCTATGTGATTTTGTATGTTATGACAATCAAGCTTGAAGTGAGAAATCATAACAAGAACAAGATGACATGCTAGATGTGAATAATATGATAAGTGATAGATAGTATTTACATTAAGTGGCTTGTAGGAATACATGTAACTTGCTTGCTAAGCATTATCACATGAGGTAAAATGATCATACCTGAAAGCAAGCAAAGAAAGAAATGAGGTGGATAATCATGCTAGGTAGAATTATTATGTCAAAATGACATGATATATATTTAAAAGTGCTTGGTGTTTCCATAAATATTAGTTATTATGACTCATACTAGGTGGAGCACCACGATGAAGTGACAAGGTATACTGGATGGGGTTATGTGTTGGTTGGCATGACCCATACTTGATGACATGACATAACATTCCCACGACAAATTTTAGGTGAAGTCATAGGTACTAAGTGGTATGAGTCATGCTAGGTGAAGTCATACACTAGGTGTGCTTTGTAGTTTAGTCGCCTTTTGTAAATACTTAATATCTAATATAAGTACATTGAGAAATATACTCATGTAAAAATATCAAACGTTTGAGTGTAAATATGCTATCTAAAATAAGGATATAAGGGTTTGTGCTCATGCTAAGAAAAGCTATGCAAATGCAAGTACAAATGAAAAATATGATGTACACATGACACAAAATGATTTGCAAATTCAAATACATACAGTGTGGTGCATATGATATGAAGCTATTTAAGTTAAGCATATGAAGGCATATGCTCATGTTAAGACATCAGACGCATAAGTGAAAGTGTCGTATCCAAGAAAAACACATAAAGGCTTGTGCTCAAGTAAGAAATAGTCCATATGCAAATGTAAATTCCATTACCTAACCTAAGCATATGGAGACATATGCTTATATAAGAAACATGAAAAGTATATTTAAGTGCATAATGCAAAGTGCACATTTGACACATTATGTGCTTGCCAACATTGCTAGAAACATGTAAAAAATGTTTATATTTATAATATGTATACAACATGCTAAATTATAAGTAAACTTAAAATATAATTTTCATACACACGCTCTTCTAAATGAAAAGCACACTACAAAAAATTTTTTTTTTATTTAACCTTTCAAAAACATGTTTGAAAGTGAGAAATGAGATGCTAAATGACATACAAAAATACAAATAATTTTTTTATATATTTCAAAGAAACATACATTCATATGAAAATGTACATATATTCAAAAATGAGGAAACACTAGACCTATTTGATGGAGAATTTGCCTACCCACTGATCTCTCTCGAGTTTCAGATTTTAGTGATGGTGAGGTGTACCACACACTTTTTCTTATAGAAATAAGATGCTCACCTCCATTTATGTGATTTAAGCATGAGAAGCTTTAACAAAGAGAATCTCTTATAACTCAGAGAATTGAAAGTCAGAGGGATTTTTCCATTCTGATGATTCAAAGTTTCCATCATCCCATCAAAATGATGGAACCATTAAATGATGGAACCATTACAACAAACATAAGATTACTACAATATTGAATATATGGGTCAAGGGAAAGGGGTTTTGAAGAAAAAACTCATAGATCTTTTGGAAAACGTAAGAAAAAGTGTTCCTTAACCTATGGAGACTTCTCTAATAGAAATTTAATCATATAATTCTAAATCAACTGAAAAGAGTTCTATAAAATAATGAAAGACCAAAGATTTCTCACTACAGTGATGTTTTGAAGGGCATTATCTTTTCTTGTCCAAGCTCCTCTGATGCAAGGATGAAGATAGCTCTCCTTCTCCAAAGAAACTTAAGGAAAAACTCTCTTGCTCTAACCTAAAAAATTTTTGAAGTAGAAGAAGAAGAAGATGATGAGAAAAAAAAAAGATTATGAGTAAGAGGAACTAAACAAATTTGCAGATGTGGAAGAAAAGTTTTATGCTCCCTTTCTCTCCAAGAGCTCTTTCCATGTTTATCTAAGCTTTCTCCACTAAAATCATTATAATGAGCTTTTCATGTCATCCCCTCCCATGTTCAAATGGCTAAAAACCCAAAAAGGATAAGAGCTAACATTATTTTTGCTATTCAACCTTTCATGTGTCATGACAACCCTCCAAGTGGCCATAAAGAAATGAGCTATATATTTTTATTTATGTAATTTGTGATTTTTGAGGTGAATGTAAAGAATTTTCTAGTGTATCATCTGTCACCTTTCCATAATCAATTTTGGAATCATATGGGTTAATTTGGTCAAAAAAGACCTCAAGAAATAAAAAACTGGCTACAGGTTCTCATTGTCCCCTCAACCCAACTATTTTTTGTCATGGATTTTGTAGTTTTAGGATGGTCGCACCCAAATAGGATAGGGATTGTATGGTCATGCCAGATCTGGGCATGGGTATGCTATTTCGAAGCTTGGTGTAATGTACAAAATGTGTGTCGAAGGATATTTATTGTTGCCTTTGACTATCGAAGGATATAAATGAGTTTAATATAGTCCCATAAATTTTAATTAGCATCAAACATGTGCACTATTAAAAATTAATGCTAATAAAGGGTAGCCACTTCTGAGCATGACTGCACCAACTCATACCCTAGTTTCATGCCAAAAATGTCCGCTGAAGGGTTTTTTGGATCCCTTTATCATGGGAGGTTATTTATGAAAGAATTTTTGTTCTCAAATACTAAAATGGACCTTAAAATATATGAGACATCAAAAATTAATGCTAACGGGTGCACCAGTCTCTGATGTAGGTGAGCTAGTTCTGACTCTAGATCATCCCCTAAATACACTTTGAAGAGTTTTTATGGATCTACTGAGTTTTGAGATGTTTTTTTTAATGTAATATGGTCTCATAACATGTAAATAAACATCTTACAAGTGCAATATCAAAAATTGATGGCCACATTAATTTTAAACTTAAATATCATATAAAGATGTTATCCAACCTCAAATTTTTTAGATAATCTATTGTAGGACATATTCTTCATTTGTTGGCATGTTAAAAAAATTATTTATGATATGTTATATAAGAATTCATGGTTATTTTTAAAACAATAAAAAAAATATTTTCAAAAATTTAGCACATTAAGATTTTAAAGTTTAATTTTTGAGGTACTAAGAAAAGATTATTTAGTTTCAAGTTAAAAAATGTTGTTTTCATAATATGAAGAAGTTATGCATTCTTGTGTTTGTGGAGGATCACTTACAAGAGTTTTTAATTTTCTCACTTGTGATTGAATATGACATCAAGAGAATAATATATCACCCAATTGGATGATACCATATCCTATGATGGATCCAACTATGAAGTCATTATTATGTTACCCTAAGAGGATAAGAACCACAAGGCTTTACCCCATCCTAAAAAAATATAATTTATTTTAATTATGGGTCTAGTATACTTAAAAAAGTAGGCATCTCTAGTTAATTACATCTTAGAAAATAATATTTTCTAAAAAAATTCTTGATTAAAATAGAGACTAATATCTATATGGAGTTCAACATTAAGTTTTCAACGATGTTTAATTTGTAATTTGAAAAAGAATGGCTCAAATTGGAACATTTATTGCCAAAAGCCTACAGACAAGGTGTATGGAGCATGAGATACTCAAAGGTAACTCTAATATATCATATAAATAGGCTTTATATTTTGAAAAGTGAAGTTGAATTTTTTGTTTGAGTTATCAATTTTTTTAGAAGGTTAGGACTTAAATTTTGTAAAACGGGCAAGCAAAAAGCCAAAGACATGACTTGTTCTATGGCAAAGCCAATATATATGCAATTGAACCAGTGGAAAGGAGAGTGTTACTTATAAAGTAGAGACTCGGTTCTAGTCCAAGAAGAGGGACATATGACTCACATACCCAACATTATATGAACTCAATTCAACTCTCTTGGACATTCAATCTAGCTAAAAAGGGTTTCTATCCAACACTGCTTATACTTTAAAGCCATGATGATGGTTACATACTCATAATGCTTGGTAAGCTATTATATTTTAAAATAATGCATGGAAACTTGTGAATTGATCCTGAATTTTAAGTGTCTGGGTAGACATATGCACCTTATTAATGTAATTTTTTTACCCTCTAAAAGTTAAAGATTTATTTTTGAGGTAATATGTGGTCAGTTTGATTGAGTCAATAAAAAGATGGAATGATTTTATCAATCAAAATTGATCGATCAAGGAAGATTCAATTAATTCATTTCAACTATTCGTTATCATTTTGACTTTTAATGAAGGCTATGAAAAGGGTTATGCAAATCTTAAATAATGTATGCATAAAAATCTTTAAGGCTAAGTCACGTACAAAAAGAAAATTTCACCTCCCATGGGTAATGATTCTCATAGGTTGGATCCCTTTCTGTGCAATAGGTGAAAGTATAAAGAGGAGCAGAATCAATATGTTATGTTTACGCAGATAGATTTGACCTAATCAATCGAGGTCTCTAATAAATTGCATTTATCCTATATAATATTTATATCCATGTAAAGGTAAATAATAATACTACGTTCAAACTAATTTTTATTCTATGCATTGACCATTTGCGTCTTTATTTGACAACCACGAGAGAAATTATCCAAGAAGCTCATCATGGTGTGAACAACCAATGAGTCCACCAATAAGTCGACTATTAGATGTGGATAGCTATCCTTCAGATAGGTTGAGTTCAAGTTAGTGAAGTCCACAAACATTCTTTAATTGTCATTTGCTTTCTGCACCATGACTACATTGGAGACCCACATCTAGTAAAAACCCTCCTAGATGTGACCTTCCTCCTTCAACTTTTGAACTTCCTCCCAGATCAGTTTAGTCAGAGTCATTATTGAGGACTTGATCATCTGCTTCATCAATCAAGCGGCCGGGTTCATATTCAGCTGATGGTAGGCGACATCGAATGGGATACCCAGTATCTCTACTGCTAACCAAACAAAAAAAATCATGATGCTCTTTGAGGGTCTATGTGCCTTTCATCACCACATTAAAAACTTATTTTTATAAGAAAAATGTTACTTATCTCACTGTCAACCGCATGTAATTTTTGGGTGGTCTTGTTGGTCTCGAGACTCCCTTCACGTCTATTCTGGAGATTGAAAGGCTCTTGATCTACATTCTCGATTTCCTAGAGGAAGTAGGTTTGGGACTACTCCAAGTTCTCTCTGAACGGTAATGATATTTCCACCTTCATGAAATTTTACTGCATCATGGTGTGTAGAGACCACAACCTTGTAATGGTTCATCAAAGGGAGATCAAAGATCAAGTTTAGAGAAGATAGTGAGTCCACCACTAAAAAGATTTCCATGTAGGAGAATTTCTTCTTACCTTCTTCCCAAGCAACCGTCAGGGTGATTACTTCTAATATCTCCTTTTTCTCAGCAGAGACATCATAAAGTAGGTTAATAGGTTCCACCAATCAGTTGGCTTGAAGGTTCAACTTGAACATGTTGTTCACTGAGTTACTAGTGTCGACCAAATTGATATTTATTAAGTGATTCCCAATCATTTTTTGTCATGATGATGACATCAATCTATGTGTTCCTCCTTGCGGGCGAGCCTGCACCAGTGATCCCCGAATATTTACCCTTACATTTTTCAATTCATATTTCTTTCCAATGATATTATTTTTTCCTTTGCAACGGCGCTAAAAACTTGATTCCGAAGTAAATAAGAGATATATTTTAATTATTTTGTAATATGGGATACTACGCAAGTATACATATCGTTAATCAAGAATATAGGACCTTTTGATTAAGCCTCGAGATATCGAACCCATAGGGAAATGTCTAAAATTTTAAAGAAAAAAGAAAAAGAACTTTTTACTTTTTAAAATGATTTTGTAAAGTATGTTTTAAGATATAAATTTTTCAAATTTGTTTTTGGTATTTTCTGAATAAAAAAGTAAAGAAAACAACTAAAGTTAACACAACTATAAAATAATATGAAAGCAAATGAGAATAAAATATATTTTTCCTCTTTCAATGAATCAGTAATAATTATGGAATTTCGTTATGGAAGTATCTAAGTGTGTTGTGCCAAATAGAAGCAATATATTATTTACCCTTACTTGGCTCTATAAAGAACATTGGTTAATTTGAAGTTTTGAAATCATTTAGATGGGTTAGGCAGGGAAGATACTAGCTCTCACTCTAGAGTTACCTCTATTACCTCCACCTGGGGGCTAACATCACATAACAAAATTTAAAACATCAAACCAAATTAGGGGGTTTTAACCTGTCACTCTAAAGTCCTCTAATTTCACTCCCCATTAAAAACATATATTCCTATTTATTTGCACCCAACCAAATGGACTACAATTCTCACCCATACAATTGCATGTGATTTTTTCAATTGCTAATTGAGACAATACCGTATTGGTTCTTACATGTTCTCACAACAAATTTTAACTCCGTTGACTCCGAATCTCTATTATAATCTTAATAAAAACTAGATACAAGTGGTGAAGTGGAAAGGTGTGCTCTCAATAACTCTCAAACATAAACTTTACTCTTAACACTAATCACACTCTCCAACAACAACCATTTTTCTGATCTTCAAGTCTTCATTTTAAAATTTTTCAAAAGGTGTGTTGGTGTCTCTTCAAATCATGTCCAGATTCAATGTATCCACCAAAGAATCCATCTCTTCATTTAAATCTGCTGCCCAAAACAAGTTAAGAAAGTTACCATAAAAAATTACTTCAAACACCCCTTAAAAATGGCACCAAATTTGTTTTAATTCATAATTTTTAACTGCCACGCCTATGCGCAAAGGGTCTGGCGCTTTGCCGTCACAAGTCAAATTTTTCATTCTTCAAATTTTGCTCCAAATTTGATTCTCTTTTGCTCCTTTCATCATAGTCAGTCATTTTAATCATACCTACAAGAAAAATACAAATATACCTTCCATTAAAGTGCAATATCATCAAAAAATAGGTATAAAAATGTATTTAAAAATACTATATATTTTTGGTATATCAAAATCTCCCAAACTTAAAATGTTACTTGTCCTCAAGTGACACTTAATCACATAGAAAATCTTAACATGTAAATTATGTAAATGAGTTTCTTTAGAAAGGTTTCAAAATTATGTTCTAGAAATGAAATAGTTCAATTTAGAAAAAATTTTAGTAAATGAAACCAACTTAAAGTTTAGAAGGTTCTTAAGTAAAGGATAATGAAAAATATTAGTTCCTATCTTATTTAGAAATACTTTTAGATTTTCAAAATATAGGATTCAAACATTTCATCTTCCTCACTTAAAAATTTTCATTTGGAAATAATTTTATTTACTATATTATAACCTTAAGCTTTAGATTTTCTCAAAACTTATGATTTAAACTTTAGGTATGAAACCCATTTTTGATTAGGCCCTTAAATCTTCAAGCTTCTCCTTCTTATTACATACTATTTTTCTCTCTTTTTCTTTTTCTTTTTTTCTTTTTTTTTTTTTTATAAGGCAATGATTACTGTATCTGGATAGGCCTTTAATGATTTTGAATTCCACCCTTTCATTTACAACAAAGGTCTGATATATATCCCTCACTTAAAAATCATAATAATAATGTTGAAAATAAATAAAAGAAATTTAATCTTTGAAAAATAAAAGTCAAATCTTATATTTATCCAAAAATACAACACTTCTTACGAAAGATAGTTTAACTATATTTAACATTTCTTTACTAAGAAAATTTTAACTTAAATTTATCATCTTTACTATAAATTTTAACTAAATTCTCTTACTCATTTCTTCATTCAAAATTTTGCTTCCCTAATATAACTTCATATACATAATTATTGTCTATCAAAAATCAAATTTTATTTAAGTATTTTTTAGAACAAATAAAATTTTAGTTTTTGAAAATTCATCTTTTAATTCCCCCCAAACTTTAAGTTTTCATTAGGATAAAACATTTAAGCATAAAAATGATACATGGTTAAGAATTAAAAAACTAGATTAACATGTTTGCAGGAATCTTAAGTATAACAGTTTAAAAACAGAAGTAAACAGTAGATCAAATTCAGTTTTTCATAAAATAGAAATTCAAAATTTCAAAGGACTTCTACAATAGTGGAGGTTTTTAAAGCAAATACACACCAACTTAACATAACACAAATCACAACATACTAGAGAATAAATGGTAGCAAATTTTGAAAAGTTTAAACATGCTATATAAATAGTGGTTTCTAATAGAGTTCTAATTTTTTCTAATATTTATGGGAATTAAATTAGACACTACTAAAAACTTAAACACTAGAAAAACATAAAAACTTTTACTACCACAAACCCATCACATATTACAACCTAAAACACATGAAGGTGCATAAAAGAATTAGTCTAACTATAATCTACACAACATCAGAGTTCATATTAAAATACAAACATCAAATAAAAATCCATACATCATACAAAATAAATGCAAACATAACAAGCTCAACAACACATAAAAAAAAACAAATCCTACTCATCATCCTGATCATCATCATCTCTCTCATTCCAATCTCTAGATGGCACATAAGGTATAAAATAAGGATGAGGAGGCATCTAAGCACTATAATCTCCTCTAATCAGTCTATCCATGTATTGATGATAGTTCTCCTCATAATCATCATGTTTCTGAATATATTATTCAATATTCTCTACCTTTCCATCCACATCTCTAACATTCTCTCTAGTAAGACTCACCTTCTTTAAAATCTTCTGTAATAATCCAGTTGGTAAATCTCTGGAGGATGATACATGTGCAGTAGAAGCATGAGAAGTAGAAGCAGCAAAAGCAGAAGCACTGGAAGCTCTAACAAATCCTCTTTTCCAGCTAAATACTGAATGTACAGTGTAAGTGTTCACGTTTACACTGGTAATAGGTCTAAGTGGCTGAAGACCCTCTTCCCATGTTTCATACTTAACACCAAACTGGTCACAAATTAAGTGAATCAATGAAGGAAATCACATACCTGCAGTAGTAGCAGCTCTGGCACAGTTCATAATAAAATCAAAATAATAGCCCAATGTCTAAAGGCTTTCCCTACTGAATACAATGGTTTAGACCAGCTCTCTTCATTGTAACTTCATTGACATGACTTGAGGGCAGAAGCTTAGATGAGATGAAGTAATGCCATGCCTTTGAAGTGGCATTCAACTTAGAGGCTTGAAAATTCACTCTTCCTTCATTTGTAATCTTCCATAAACCTCTTCCATCAGTAATAAAGGCCATAATGTCAGCTAACTCTACCTCAGAACGATGATAATTCACATAAAAACAAAACATCTAATGAGGTAATCGGTAAAAAGTATGAATTACCGCAGGTGAAAAATCCACTTGTTGCGCCCTATCCATTACAAAATTTTCCTCAGCTGCTGGCAAGTTAGCATAGAACTCTCTCACCACAAACACAACTGCAATAATGGAGAAGCAACATTATCTTTCCCAATTACTTCTAGCAATCATCTTCTCAATATCTCCTCTTGGCTTACTAAAAACTAATTCTGGAATCAATTTCTGTGATGTGAGTGCATCGACATAACGATTCTCTCCTTGAGAACTGACAAATTTGTCGGAATCAAACCTTACTTTTTCTTTCGAGCGTTTCAACTTTGGAGCCATCTCTAAAAATTCACAAAAAATTCACCATAAATTTCAAATTTAAACTAAACTTGTTAACTCAACTTTCAAAGCCAAACTCCACTAAATCCAAGCAATTTCTCATGATTTTCCTCAAATTTTCACAATGAATAGTGATTTTTGAATTTCTCACTAATGTACTCAAAACATGGTGAAAATAAAATTACTTAGGAGTAGTGATCATACCTTAAGGAATACATATCCAATAAATTTTGACGAAATCAGCTCTAAAATGATCTAATTTGATGATGCCCTAGACTTCTATTTCATGAAATCGAGAGGTTGAAGGTGATGGGGGTATTAAAAATAGCAAATTTTGAGTTTTTAACTGCAAAAAATTGATTTTCACGAACCGATGCCTATGCGCGAGGCATACGATGCTTAGCCGTGAAATCTAGCGCATATGCGTCGTCGGTTTGGTGCTTAGCTATGCCCAGATTTTGGAAATTAAGTTAATGCCATCAAAAATCTGAGTTAATCACCTTAATCACTTCAAATAATTATTTCTCCCCATAAAATCTTCAAATACTCCAAAATTACACTTTAATCTCCAATGATTCCACACAAATCTCACACAAACAAAAACTTATAATACTTAAATATCAAAACGCACTTTATACAAACTATAAATTTCTATCCAAACACTTTGGATGAAATTGCCCAATACATAAGTTCAAACACATGTAATTTAAACATAAATTTACATCATTGAGACGTAGCAAAAACATGTAAAGTGCAGCAAACACAAAAAAAAAATAACCACACACTTAAAATACTAAACACACATAACCACACTTAATTTAATTCCAATCTTAATTAGGTGGATTATATCTAGAACCGCCATTAGTTTCATTTGAACCATCTGGAATGTAAATCTGATAAAATGGGCGATGATTGAAAGCTTACATCTTCTTCTTCTATCCATTTGTTCTTTAGAAACATTGCTTTATTCGCTTCTTCCACGTGACTTGCATGACTGAATTGCATTTTGAGTTGCCATCCAATGTGCGCTAAATGTGCATTAATTTCATTTACCTTTTCATCAATAGACTCCACATTGGCCTCGATCTTTGTAAATCTTTCTGCTATTCCTTGGATACTCACAACTAGAAATCCATTATATAACTCTTGCGCACTATCACAAATAAACTTCTTCTTGTTGACATCCTCTTTCTTCTTAACTTCGCTATCCCAAGTAGACATTTTTGCACTCAAAATACTCTTTTTAAGACTCAGAAATGAAAATAAGAACTGCGGTAAGTATCTCATAAATTCAAGGCCTTTTTATAGACTTAGGAAGCCTTAAAACAGACCCTAGACGTTTTAAAACTCTTTAATAACTCCAAAAACTACTCACCCGTGATTTAGGCTTCTAGAACCCCATTTTTCACTTTGTTTATAACTGTGGCGCCTATGCACCAACCATCGGCGCATAGCCGCCAGTGCACATTTTTGCACAGTTCTGTCAAACATCAAAATCTTCATTCTGACTCCTTTAAGTCATCTAATAAGGTGAAATAACACCACTATAACATAAAAACTCCAAACTGCTACTACATTTCTCAAATCAAACCAAATAAAAGCACACAAAGCAAACATAAAGCAAAGCACACCGATAAATATGAGTTGCCTCCCACAAAGCTCTTGGTTTAACTTCATAAGCCTGACATACCCAGAGCTTATTCTGAGTGATCCAACAAAAAATTCTCATCAGGTTTAGATTGATCGACTGAAAAGTAAGGTTTAAGTCTATGAGCATTCACTTTAAAAAATTTTCCAATCGTAGGATCTTTAATATCCACAGCTCCATTTGAATAAACTTTCATCACAATAAATGGGCCCATCCACCTGGACTTAAGTTTTCCAACAAAAATTCTCAATCTAGCATTATATAGTAAAACTTTTTGCCCTGGCTCAAGATTTTTAGTAAGAATTTTTCTATCATGCCATAACTTCATCTTTTGTTTATAAATCTTAGCATTTTCATAAGATTCATTCCTTATCTCTTCAAGCTCATTTAATTGCAACAATCTCTTTTCTCCAGTATCTTTCAAATTATAGTTGAACTCTTTAATAGCCCAATATGCTTTATGCTCAAGTTCAACTGGTAAATGATAAGTTTTGTAAAAATTAGCCTATATAGGGACATTCCTATAGGAGTTCTGCAGGCAGTCCTATAGTCCTACAAATCCAATTTGATTGACCAATCCTTTTTATTTGGATTAACAGTCTTTTCCAATATTCTTTTAATTTCACAATTAGATAATTCAACCAAACCACTTGTCTACGGATGATAAGCAGTAGCAATGCGATGGTTAATATGATATTTCTTTACTAGCTTCTCTATAATCGCATTTCTAAAATGACTTCCCCCCATAAGTTATGATTACTCTTGGTATTCCAAATCTACAAAATATATTTTTATTTAAAAACTGTGCAACACTTTGAGCATCACATCGAGGTAAAGTAATAGCTTCTATCCATTTAGATACATAGTCTGCTGCTATCAAAATGTATGTATTTTTGAAAGATGGTATAATGGTCTCATGAAATCTAATCCCCAAACATCAAATATTTCAACTTACAACATATAATTGAGAGGAATCTCATTTCTTCTAGAAATATTGCCTACACATTGACATCGATCACAATTTTTAATATAAGCATTAACATCCTTAAAAATTGTAGGCTAATAAAATCCAAATTGTAAGATTTTATATGTAGTTTATCAACTCCAAAGTGTCCCCTATAATTAGAATTATGACATTTTTGAATAATCTCCTAAGTTTCTTCTAAGGGCACAAATCTTCGAATAATCAAATCCTTTCCTCGTTTATATAAAAATGGGTCATCCCAAAAATAAGTCTGAGCTTTAGATAGAAATTTCTTCTTCTCCTGGTATGTCAAACCATAGGGTAAAATATCACCAACAATAAAGTTTACAATGTGGCATACCACGGACCACACCACTCATTAACAGCGAATAGTTTTTCATCATGAAAATGTTCATTAATTTCTTCAGCATCACAGAGAGATTTTTAGTTTCATGTGTGGACAAATGATCATCAATTTGATTGTCAGCACCCTTCCTATCTACTATCTCGAAATCAAATTCTTGCAAAAGAAGAATCCATTTAATCAATCTTGGTTTTGCATCCTTATTCTTCATTAAATACTTAATAGCAGAATGATTAGTAAGCACCACACATTTAGTTCCAATTAAATATGATCTGAATTTATAAAATACAAATATTATATCTAATAACTCTTTCTCAGTAGTGGTATAATTAATTTGAGCTTCATTAAGAGTTTTTCTAGCATAGTAAATCACTTTGAAAATCTTATCATATTTTTGACCTAAAACAGCTCCAATAACATAATCACTAGCATCACACATTAATTCAAAAGGTTTTTCCCAGCTAGGTGAAACTATAACTGGTGCAGTGATTAATTTTTCTTTTAAAGTTTCAAAAGCTTTTAGGCAATTATCATCAAAATTAAAAATCACATCTTTTTCCTGTAAACGACATAAAGGCTTCGAAATTAATGAAAAGTCTTTCATATAACGCCTATAAAATCCAATATGTCCCAGAAAACTTCTAATTCCCCTTACATTAGTTGGGCAAGGTGAATTAGAGATCACTTAAATTTTTGCAAGATCTACTTCCATACTATTTTTTGATATACGATGTCCCAAAACATTTCCTTCTACTACCATAAATTGACATTTCTCTCAGTTAAGGAACAATTTAGTTTTTTCACAGCGTTTCATAACTTTAAATAGATGTTCTAAACATGATTCAAATGAAATTCCAAACACTGAAAAGTAATCCATAAAAACTTTAAAACCTTTTTTTCTATTAATTCACAAAAAATTGACATCATACATCTCTGAAATGTAGCAAGGGCATTACATAAACAAAAGAGCATTCTTCTAAAAGCAAATGTACCATAAGGACTGGTAAACGTTGTTTTCTCTTGATGCTCAAGAGCAATTTGAATTTGGTGGAACCAGTATATCCATCTAGAAAATAAAAGTATTTATGTCCAGCCAGTCTATCCAACATCTAATCTAGAAAACAAAGTGGAAAATGGTCTTTCCTGGTGGCAAGGTTTAATTTTCTATAATCAATGCATATTTTCCACCCTGTAACTTGTCTTACTGGTATTATTTCATTCTCTTCATTCACAATCACAGTAACTCCTGCTTTCTTAGGTACACGGTGAATAGGACTAACCCATGCACTATCTGAAAATAGGGTAAATAATTCCAACATCCAACCACTTTAAGATTTCTTTCTTAACAACTTCTTTCATGATAGAATTTAATCTCCTTTGAGGATCAGCCCGAGGTTTGTAGTTATCCTCCATAAGGATTTTATGCATAAAAATTGAAAGACTGATTCCTTTAATATCAGTTATTGTCCATCCAAATACTTTCTTATATTTCTTCAAAATTTATAGCAAACTCTCTTCTTCTCTTTTCACTTAATTGAGAGGAAATTATAACTGACAAAGTTGAGGAATCACCTAAAAAGGCATGCTTTAAATGATTAGGAAGCATATTTAAATCAAGTCCAGGAGGTTTTTCAATCGATGGACCAAAAGATTCATCTTTTTCAGTTATGTCCAAGATTTCAAAATTTTCATGAACATAATTTAAATCTTCTTCACGAAAATCATCAAAATCTTGTAATTCCTCTTCTTGATAGTGTTCTGATGACCTCGTCCCGTAACTATGCCTACAATTTATCCTTTAATTTATATTTCAAAGGGTAGTATGCAAAAATAAATATATAATTTTAGAAAATATTTTGCACACCAGAGGTACTACGCAAGTATATGTATCGTATCCAGTAATACAGGGCTCTATTGGAGTCCTGGTTATCGATCCCATAGAGAAGATTAATTTTAGAAATTATTAGATTTTCAAATTAAAAGTAATTATAATTTTTATTTCTTTTCAAAAATCAGATTTTAAGTTTTATGAAATTTCTACTTGATGTAAGTAAAGTAGCAATAAAGTAAAGGTTGATGTAAGTATAAATAAAACAACTTTCTCCTTTCAACTAATCCATGATTTTTCAGAAAAAACTATCATTCGTGGAGAACTTGAAATTATGATATTGCACCAAATAAAAGCATTCCTATTCTGTACCTTCGCTTGATAGTATAAATAACATTGACTAATCTATAGATTGGTTCAGGATGTATTATTAGTAGAATGGGTTAACCTAGACTCACACCTCTAGATGTCTAAGGGTGGCTATGGTCAGCCCTACTAGTGACCTGTTCCCTTTCTATAAACCAAATTAATAGAATTTAGTCTGTCACTCTAAAAACTAATTAACTCTATGCCCAATAAATAATATTTTCCTATTTATTTGCACTTCACCTTGAATAACCCGCACATGGCCTTCGATTACCCAAGGATTCATGTGATATCTACCAGTTAAGAACTCATCTCCGGATAGGCCTCAGAATTCTTCAACAGATTTTAACAATTCAAATAGTCTGTTTAAAAAGTAAATTAAAATCAGGTATGAATATCATCATAATAATTTTCAAAATTAAGTTTAAGTTCTCCAACGAAATCAAATTATCTTTATCATCTTTTCATGGTTTAAAGGAGAAAGAAAAGTAACTACTCAGAACACATTGAATTCACACAACAAAACATATTTATAAAACTTTGAATCAAGTTACAAATACTTATCTGAAATGTTCCTTCAAGTGATCCTTTGACTCCTACTGACTCCAATGCAAAGTACAAGACTTCAACAGCACCAACTCTTACAAAATCTCACTTACTACTCAAGGAATTGAGTAGTAACACTCAAAAGTAACTAAAATAAACTAAAATAAACTCACTAAATATTTAAGAAAAGTATCTGGTGGCTCTCTATAACTATTTCCGAGCGCAGGAGAGAGTTCTCTTTTTTGTAGAAATGTCTCCTATTTATAGAGCTTCAAAAATGACCACAGGTTGCTTAAGGCACATCTTCAAAATTCATCCAAATTCATTGAATCTTCTAGAAAGTAACTTTGTCACCTAAGCGCCGGGATTTGGCGCCTAGGTGCCAGACTCCGTGACCAGATCTTTGCATCCCTTCACTTTAGATCGTACCTCTTCGCGATTAAAACTGTTTCCCTGTGTCCAGATGCATTGTATCACATGTCCTATGTATCAGGAGTAAGTTTCAGTCTTCTAGAAGGTCTGATAACCGCTTAACACCGTCAAAATAACTACCCAAAGTTATCAAAAATCTTAACTGCTTCAGTATCAAACTGGCGCCTAGGCGCTAGACCTATAATTTTGGCAACTTTCCTTTTTAACTCTATTTTTGCTCTTTTTACTCCTTTTTCCTTCTTGAATTCTTTTTTCATTATCAATATCCAAAAACATAAAAGTACCTTCCATTAATGCATAATATCATTAAGAATTGAATCATAAATAAGGCATAAAAATAGGTACTTTTTAAGTGGATCAAATTCCCTCAAACTTAAATGTTACTTGTCTTCAAGTAATTCTTTTTATTACATGAAATGTATAACATCTGGAATGAAGTTTAAATATTTAAGATTCCTTGTAATTTTTAGTTTTATAAATGGTCTAGTAAATCATTAACCAAATTTCACTAATTAAGGTTAATTTTAAAAATTTAAAGAATACTTAACTACCAAATTATAAGACTTTAAAATTTTCATTTATTTCAATAATAATTATAATTTATCATATTAAGGTCACATAGATAATTTACAAGAAAATGACTTTCATGAAAACTTTTCTAGTAAGGATGCTTGTACATAAAAATTAAGTTAAAAATGTAATTCGTTTTCTTACTATAAGATAATTCAAGTGAAGCCAATTTTTTATTAGGCATCTCCTCAAGCTTCTCCTCACATTTCTTTTTGTTCTTTTCTTTTTTTTCTTTTTCTTTTTTTTCTTTTTCTTTTTTTCTTTTTAAGGATATTTTTCAATCCCTTTTTTGTCACAATTTGTGAGGATTACTATATCTGGATAGCCTGTTAATGATTTTGAACTTCACTATCCTTAACTTATTTTTAAAAACTTATACATTTTCACTTAATAAATATGACATTCTTAATAAGTAATTTTCAAAAATTATTTCAATCTTTTCTTTTTCAAGTAATAATCTTGATTCCTTAGTATTTCAAAAATACAATTCTCTTTACTATAAATAGAAAAATATTTAATCTTATTATTCTTTAAGTTAAATAATTCTATTCTTAAAATCAATCAAATTTATTAAAATTTTAGTTAAGTTTACTAAATTATTTATAAATTCAAAAATTTAAGTAATCTTAAATAAATTTTTCATTCCTTATGTTATGTTAATATTTTTAAAGAAAATATTAGTAATTAATGACAAATAATATTTAAATTTCAAAGTATTTTCCCTTCCCCCAAAATTCAGTTTTGGCATAAACATGAACCATGAAAATTTCTAAAGCATGAGAGAAATAATAGCATATTTCCACCAAGAATTTTTCTAAGTATATGAAAAATAATCTAGAAAGGAAAATTTTATTTCTACACGTGCTTTTTAAGAATATAAAACAAATGTTTAAGCATATATAGAAAAGATTTAGTAAGCAGGATCAATTTCTACAATTTTTTTTAAATTCTTTTTTTTTCTTTTATAATTTTAAACAAAAATAACTAAACTAAACAGGTGTACTGATCACTGTACTAAAACAGAAACAAAACATCTCATTACAGAAATAAACTCTAACAATCCAACAATCATCAGTACAACAATAAGTGTCTCAGAATCAATACACTCTAAACATCAAAAGTACACTAACATCAACAGTGCATCAAACATAAAAACAAAAAATCACATACATCCAAAACTAACACACTAACAAAACATAACATAAATAACACAACTACTCAATTCTAGAAATCTACTCATCACTAGTTGTCTCCTCATCCTCATCATTATCAAATGAAAAATCTACATTCTTGTTCTAGCGATCATCATATGGTGAGAATCGAGGACAGGTCGAGAACTGAACTGAATGATCACCCATAAGGAATCTAACAAGTGTCTCAGAATACTCTTCCTCTGGGTGTACTCAGAAAGATGATCCACTTTCTTATCTATTGTATCCACTGTACAATGGGTTAAAAGTAACATATTCTGCTGCTCTATAAATTTATCATGCATATTTTCCCAAAAACTAGATGGTGGCTCAGCAGCAGAAGTAGAGGGTTGAGAAGTGGAAGGTCTACCTAAAGTAGGTAATGAATTAGAGGGTGCGGTAGAACTCTTACCTCGAAGTCGATCATAAATACTAACAATGTCCCATCCAATGGGCTTGGTAGAATTGAGCTTCTCCTCTGAAAGCTCAGCAACAACTCTAGCACTTTCGCACAGAGAATAAATCAGAGATGGGAATCCCAATCTCACAGAAGTGTTGGAACAAGCAGTGGCCTCCACAGAATCATAAATAATACTCCCGACATCAATTAGCTTCCTCTCCTGTATGCAGTAGTTGAGGATAGCTCTGTCCTTTGTGCCCTCACTCAAACTGTTGGATGGAAGGCGGCGAGCAGAAATAAAGTAATGTCAGGCCTTAGAAACACCATTTAACTTAGAAGATGAAAAATTTACCCGTTTCTCGTTCTGGATCTTCCAAATTCCAGAAATTACAGAAAATTACTATAACAAGGTTCTATAAGCCCATAATGCAGAATCAAGTCTATCAACCCAGTTAGTTCTTTTAGGATTAACAGTCTTCTCTAAGATTATTTTAATTCCTATATTTGATACTTCAGCCATTCCACTTGTTTGTGGGTGATAAGCAGTTGAAATTCTATGTTTAATTCCAAATTTTTCCAGAAATGATTGAATTCTTACATTTCTGAAATGACTTCCCCCATCTGTGATAATTACACTCGGCATTCCAAATCTTGTAAAAATCATTTTCTTTAAAAATTTTGAAACACTTTTGGAATCACAGTTAGGTAAAGCTACAGCTTCAATCCACTTTGAAACATAATCAATTGCTAATAAAATATAAATATTTCCAGATGATGGTATAAAAGGTCCCATAAAGTTTAAACCTCATACATCAAAAATCTTAATTTCGAATATATAGCTTAGAGGCATTTCATCTTTTCTGGATATATTCCCCATTCTTTAACATCAATCACAAGTTTTCACATAATGTCCAACATCTTTGAATAATGTAGGCCAATAAAATCCAGAATTTAAAATTTTAAACGCAGTTTTATCTACTCCAAAGTGTCCTCCAAATTCAGAATCGTGACATTATTGAATAATTGCAAAAGTTTCTTCATAAGGTACAAATCTTCAAATCACAGAATCTCTTCCTAGTTTAAATAAATGAGGATCTTCCCAAATATATGATTTAGAATCATTTTTGAATTTCTTAATATATTTGCTATTCAATCCATACGGTAAAATATTACTAACCGAATAGTTAATTATATCTGCATACCAAGGCGTTTGTAATCCTTGAATAACATATAATTGTTCATCAGAGAATTGCTCATTTATGTTTTCTTCAGTAATCTTCTCACTATCATTTTTAATTCTTGATAAATGATCAGCAATTTGGTTGTCAGCTCCTTTTATGTCCACTATTTGAAAATCAAATTCTTGTAAAAGTAGAACCCATCTTATCAATCTAGGCTTAGCATCCTTTCTAGACATTAATACTTAATAGTAGAATGATCAGTATGTACGATACATTTGGTCCCAGGAAGATAAGGTCTAAATTTATCAAAGGCATATACTATTGCAAGAGATCTTTCTCAATAGTAGTGTAATTTATTTGCGTTTCATTAAGAGTTTTGCTAGCATAATATATAACTTTGAAAATTTTCTCTTACTTTTGTCCCAATACAGCTCCAATTGCATAATCACTTGCATTACACATTAATTCAAAAGGTTTACTCCAATTAGGTGTAACATTGACAAGTGCAATGATTAATTTCTCTTTTAGAATATTAAAAGCATTCAGACAATCTTCTTTAAATTCATACGTAGCTTCTTTTTCTAATAAATGACAAAGAGGTTTAGCAATCTTAGAAAAATCCCTTATATATCTTCTATAAAATCTAGGATGACCCAGAAAACTTCTCACATCAGTAACTGTAGTAGGTGGTTGAAGTTCACCAATAATTTTCAATTTTGTCTTATCAACTTCCATACTTATTTGTGAAATTTTATGTCCAAGTACAATTCTTTCTGTTATATTTTCCAAGCAATACTCAAAAGAAGTTCCAAATACTGAAAAAATGTCCATAAATACTTCAATTCCTTTTTCAATTAGATCACAGAATATTGACATCATACATCTCTGAAATGTTGCAGGTGAATTACATAAACCAAAAGGTATTCTTCTAAAGACAAATGTTCCATAAGGACTTGTAAATATTGTTTTCTCTTGGTCCTCAAGAGCAATGGGTAATTGATGATAACCAGAATATCCATCCAAAAAATAGAGATATGAGTGTCCAGCTAATTTATCCAGCATCTGATCCAAGAAAGGTAAAGGAAAATGATCCTTTATAGTGGCATTGTTTAATTTTTGGTAATCAATGCAAATTCGCCATCCAGTAACTTTTCTTGTAGGGATTAATTCATTTTTATCATTAATAATGACAGTTACTCCTCCTTTCTTCGGGACACAATGAATAGGACTTATCCATTGACTATCCAAAATAGGATAAATAATTCTAGCATCTAACCATTTCAAAATCTCTTTTTTAACAACCTCTTTCATAATTGGGTTCAATCTTCTTTGAGTTTCAATAGTGGGTTTACAATTTTCTTCCATTAAAATCCTATGCATACAGATTGAAGGGCTTATTCCTTTTATATCTGCAATAGTCCAACCAAAAGCTTTTTTATAATTCTTCAGAACTACTATTAATTTTTCTTCTTGATCTTTACTTAGTTCTTAAGATATAATCATAGGTATAGTTAATGAATTTCCAAGAAATGCATACTTTAAATGTGCAGGTAACATTTTTAATTCCAGTTCAGAGGTTTTTTCAACTCACGGTAAAAGTATATCATTTTTAGTCGTGTCTATAATTTCTCAATTATCATGAATATAATGAGTTTCTTCAAATTAATTTCCTTCATTAAATTCTTCAATTTCTTCAGTTAATGACTCATTATATAACATAGATTCATCATTTTTTTCTTCAGAAATGACTTTACATTTTTCTTGAGAATGCTTTTCAATTATATAATCAATATTATCCATTTGATAGCATTTTTCTTTGTCAGGATACCTCATTGGTTTCAGAACATTAAATTTTATCTCTTGATCATTAACTCTCATTATTAATTCTCCTTTTTGCACATTAATCATAGCACGTATGGTAGTTAGAAAAGGTCTCCCTAAAATAATAGGTATTTCTTTATCTTCTTCCATATCCAGTACAATAAAATCCATAGGGAAGATAAATTTATCCACTTTAACAAGGACATCCTCTATAACTCCTTTGGGATAAGTAATAGATCGATCAGCTAACTGAAGGGTTACAGTGGTGGGAGAAATCTCTCCTAAATCTAACCTTCGAAAGATAGAAAATGGCATGAGATTAATACTTGCTCCTAAATTACATAAGGCTTTTCCACAAAATTTTTCTTCAATAGCACATGGTATAGTGAAACTTCCTGGATTTTTATGCTTCTGAGGTAGTTTCTTTTAAATTATTGCACTACATTCTTCACTTATGGAACAGTTTCATAAGCTTCAAATTTTTATTTCTTGCTTAAAATATCCTTCATAAATTTTGCATAACTTGGCATTTTATCCAAAGCTTCAGCAAAAGGAATGTTGATGGTAAGTTTCTCAAAAATCTTAAAGAACTTAGAAAATTGATGATCAAGATTCTACTGTTCTAGTCTTTGAAGAAAAGGTAGTGGTGGTCTTTCAACTTCCACTTCAATAGAAATTACAGTTTGATCTTTACTTGGAGAAAGAGTTTATTTAGGTTTTTCAATCTCTTCAACCTCACTCTCTTTTTCAATTTAATTATGAATTTTCTCTTTTAATTCCTTTACACTTCTAAGTTGTACAACTTTTGCTTGTTCATGGCCTTTTCCAATTTCTTTTGGATTAATTTCAACGTTGCTAGGAAGTGTTCCTTGAGGTCTGTAATTAATTAAATTAGCAATTTGTCCCATCTGATTCTCAATATTTGAAATAGCAGTGTTTTGACTTTGTAACTGATTACCTAGTTGCAAGATCAATTCTTCTAAAGATAACTTTTTATGTTGATTATTAAAACCAAGAGGATAAGTTGGTCTAAAGTTTGAACTTCCTTGATTGTTCTAATTCCCAGTTAGATTAACTTGATTATTACCCCATTGTTGATGTCCATTATTCCAATTAAAATTACAGTGATTTTTCCAACCCGGGTTATAATATTTCAAATAAGGGTTATTAGTTTTACTAGCAATGGCTTGCAATGTCTCCATTGTTTGAGAATCATCAATATTTAAAGAATTGTCATTACTTACATGCAATACGTTAATAGAAAAATTATCCAATTTCTTAGATATCACAGTCACTTGTGAAGCTAAAATAGAAAAGGCTTCATTATCTTGAATACTTACCACTCTTTTAGGATTAACCCTTTCAAAAGGCCATTGAAAATTATTGTTAGTCATTTCTTTAATTAAGGTATAAGCTTCATCAAATGTCTTAGCCATTAAAGAACCTCCAGCAGCAGCATCTATAATAGATCTAAGTGATCCAATAATTCTGTTATAAAATATTTGAATAATTAACTAATCTGGTAAAGTATGATGAGGAAATTTTCTTAATAGTTCTTTAAATCTTTCCCATGTTTCTTAAATTGTATCTCCATCAAATTGAATAAATGAAGTGATATCATTTCTTAATTTAGCAGTTTTAGAAGGAGAAAAATATTTAGCAAGGAATTTTTGTGTCATATCCGCCCAAGTTTTAATAGAACCAGTTGCTAATGAGTTCAGCCACATCTTTGCTTTATCTTTTTATGGAAAAATGAAAGAGTCTAAGCCCAACAACATCATCATAAACATTATTATATTTTAAGGTAGCACAAAGTTCTAAGAAACTAGCAAGATGTAAGTTTGGATCCTCGTTTGGTGTTCCTCCAAATTGATTATTTTGAACCATTTGAATAATAGAAGGTTTAAGCTCAAAAGAATTAGCATCTACAGCAGGATTTTGAATACTAGTATGAAGTTCATCAGCTGTAGGGTTTGCATAATCCCTTAACGGTTTATAAACATTTTGTTCATTAATTTCTATTAGATTTTCATTATTGTTATGTATGTTAGTCATTTCTTGATATTTTTGAATTTGTATTCCTTTTCTAATTCTTTTAACAGTTCTTTCTAATTCAGAATCAAAAGGTAATAATCCTTCAGATCCAGAACTATGCATAAAAATTAAATAAAAGGATTTGAAAATAAAATAAAATAAAATAAAATCTTTTTGGTATTTTTGTTTTTGTAAATATTTTTGTATTTTTAAAGAAATAAAAGTGTATATAAAATATTTTTAATTTGAAAAATCTAAAAATTGTCTTTCACTTCCCCGACAACGGCACTAAAAACTGTGATGACCTCGACCCGTAACTATGCTTACAATTTATCCTTCAATTTATATTTCAAAGGGTAGTATGCAAAAATAAATATATAATTTTAGAAAATATTTTGCACACTAGAGGTACTACGCAAGTATACGTATCATATCCAGTAATACAGGGCTCTATTGGAGTCCTGGTTATCGATCCCACAGGGAAAATTAATTTTAGAAATTAATAGATTTTCAAATTAAAAGTAATTATAATTTTTATTTATTTTCAAAAATCAAATTTTAAGTTTTATGAAATTTCTACTAGACATAAGTAAAGTAGCAATAAAGTAAAGGTTGATGCAAGTATAAATAAAATAACTTTCTCCTTTTCAACTAATCTAAGATTTTTCAAAAAAACTACATTCGTGGAGAACTTGAAATTATGGTATTGCACCAAATAGAAGCATTGTTATTCTTTACCTTCACTCGATAGTACAAAGAAGAGTGGCTAATCTATAGATTGGTTCAGGATGTATTATTAGTAGAATTGGTTAATCTAGACTCACACTTCTAGATATCCAAGGGTGGCTATGGTCGGCCCTACTAGTGACCTGTTCCCTTTCTATAAACCATATTAATAGAATTTAGTTCGTAACTCTAAAAACTAATTATTCTACGCTAAATAAATAATAGTTTCCTTTTTATTTGCACTTCACCTTGGATAACCCGCACATGGCCTTCGATTACCCAAGGATACATGTGATATCTACTAGTTAAGAACTCATCTCCGGATAGGTCTCAGAATTCATTAACAGATTTTAACAATTCAAATGGCCAATTTAAAAAGGAAATTAAAATCAAGTATGAATATCATCACAATAATTTTTAAAATTAAGTTTAGGTTCTCCAACAAAATCAAATTATGTTTATTATCTTTTTATGGCTGAAAGGAGAAAGAAAAGTAACTACTCAGAACACATTGAATTCACACAACAAAACATATTTATAAAACTTTGAACCAAGTTACAAATACTTATCTGAAATGTTCCTTTAAGTGATCCTTTAATTCCTACTGAATCCAATGCAAGGAATAAGACTTCAACAGCACCAACTCTTACAAACTCTCATTTACCACTCAAGGAATTGAGTAGTAACACTCAAAGTAACTAAAATAAACTAAAATAAACTCACTAATTACTTAAGAAAAGTATTTGGTGGCTCTCTAGAACTATTTCCGGGCGCGGGAGAGAGCTCTCTTTTCTGTAGAAATGTCTCCTATTTATAGAGCTTCAAAAATGACCAGGGGTTGCTTAAGGCACCTATTCAAAATTTGTCCAAATTCAATGAATCTTCTAGAAAGTAACTGTGCTGCCTAGGCGCTGGGATCTGGCACCTAGGCGCTGGACTCCGTGACCAGATATTCGCACCCCTTCACTTTGGATCGCACCTCTTCACGAATAAAATTGTTTTCCTGTGTCCAGATGTATTGTATCACATGTCCCAGGAGTAACTTTCAGTCTTCTAAAAAGTCTAATAACCGCTTAACATCATCAAAATAACTGCCCAAAGTTATCAAAAATCTTAACTGCTTCAGTATCGAACTGGCGCCTAGGCGCCAGACCTATAATTTTGGCAACTTTGCTTTTTAGCTATATTTTTACTCCTTTTTGCTCATTTTTCCTTATTGAACTCTTTTTTTCATCACTTATATCCAAAAGCATAAAAATAGCTTTCATTAAAGCATAATATCCTTAAAAATAGGTACTTTTTAAGTGGATTATGTTCCAATTCTTTACTTTAAGGTTTCTCTTCATAAGTTGACTTGAAATGACATTCACTTAAATATTTGATAATATACATTCTATAACATTCATCATCTTTACCTCCTGTAGGATATTTCATTGACTTTGAAATATTGAATATAACAGTTTGATCGTTAACTTGTATCTTCAATTCACCTTTTTGCACATCTATCATCTCTCTAACTGTGGCTAGAAAAGGTCTCCCTAAAATTATAGGTATCTCTTTATCTTCCTTCATATCTAACAAAATAAAATCAATAGGAAACATAAATTGATCCACTTTAACCAAAACATATTCTATAACACCTTTATGATATGTAATCGAACGATCAGCTAAATGCAGAGTTACAGTAGTAGGGGTTATTTCTCATAGTCCCAGTCTTTTGAATATGATAATGTCATAAGGTTAATTCTTGTACCCAAATCACATAAAGCTTTTCCAAAAAATCTGTCTCTAATTGCACATAGAATTGTGAAACTTCCAGGATCTTTAAGCTTGTCAGGAAGCTTTTTCTGAATTATAGCGCTACACTCTTCAATAAGCGCAACAGTCTGATTATCTTCAAACTTCCTCTTTCTGTTGAGAATATCCTTCACAAATTTCACATAGCTTGGCATTTGTTCTAAGGCTTCAAAAAATGGAATATTGATTCTAAGCTTCTTAAATATCTCTAAGAATTTTGAAAATTGCTTATCCAATTTTTGTTGTCTCTCTGAGGAAATGGAGGTGGTGGCTTTTCTAAATCAACCTTAGGTGGAGAAATCAGTCTTTCCAAACCTTTCGGAGCATCCTCTTTTGATTTTTCAATCTTTATTTCTCTACTTCAGTCACTTTTTTCCAATTCTCTTCTACTTCTCAACTGAATAGCTTGTACTTGCTCTTTAGTCTTATCTCTTGGATTTACTTCAGTATTACTAGGAAGCATTCCTTAGGTTCTATTACTTAATGAATTGGCAATCTGTCCCAATTGATTCTCAATATTTCTGATTGTAGCTCCTTGACTTTGTAATTGATTCCCCATTTGTAATACTACTTCTTCAATAGATAACTTCTTCTCCTTAAATTGTGAAGTATTGTTAAAACCTGGAGGATATAATTATTATTCCTTTGGTTGTCCCAGTTTTCCAATGAGTTTACTTAGTTGTTCCCCCATTGTTGATTACTACCACCCTAATTATTAGTATTCCAGTAAAAGTTTGGATGATTTTTCAAACATGGGTTATAATAATTGAAATATAGGTTATTAGACTTACTTATGGCATTCAAGGTTTCTGATGAAGTTTGAGAATCAACCATTTGGCCTAATGAATTTTCTTTAATCATGGAAGTTGGCTGAGAAAAATTCATCCTAAATTGGTCTATCTTTCTTGAAATTGTTGCAACTTAATTTGCTAGCATCTTAAAAGCATCCTTTTCATGAATGTTGGCTACCTTTTTAGGATTTAACCTTTTAGAAGGCCATTAAAAATTATTTGTAGTCATTTCTTCAATTAAAGCATAAGCATCAGCGAATTTTTTAGACATCAATGAACCACTAGCAGCTGCATCGATAATAGATCTAAGAGATCCAACTAATCCATTATATAAGGTTTGAATTATTAAGCAATCTGATATCAAATGATGTGGACACTTTCTTAGGAGATCTTTAAAACGTTCACATGCTTCATATATAGATTCCCCTTCAAACTGACAAAAAGATGTAATATCATTTCTAAGCTTCGCAATCTTCGATGGTGGAAAATATTTAGTAAGGAATTGTTGTGCTAAATCATTCTAAGTTCTGATAGATCCAGGTGCTAACGAATTTAACCAAATCTTAGCTTTATCCCTTAGTGAGAAAGGAAAAAGTCTATGTCTAATAACATCGTCCGAAACACCATCGTATTTAAAAGTAGCGCACAATTCTAGAAAATTGGCAAGATGTAAATTAGGATCTTCAGTTCGTACTCCCCCAAACTGATTATTAGATATCATCTAGATAATAACAGGTTTAAGTTTAAACGAATTAGCAGCTACAGCAGGTGTTGGATACTACCATGAAGTTCATCCAATGTAGGGTTAGCATAATCTTTTAAAGGTCTAAATTTTTTATGGATTTCAACATTTTGATGATCTTGATTTGCCATTTCTTAAATATTTTTATATTTTTCAATATTTTTAATTTTTTTTTATTTTTCTGATAGTTCTCTCTAATTCAGAATTGTAAGACACAAGTCCTTCAAAACATGAACTACACATACACAATTAACAAAATAAAATAAAACACACTAACAAAAACAATGAAAAGTAAAAACTTAATTTTTCTTAAATTTTTTTTAAATGATATTTTAATTAACTTCCCCGGCAACGGCGCCAAAAACTTGATCCCCGGATATTTACCCTTAGGTTTTTCAATTTATATTTCTTTCTAATGATAGTATCTCTTTCTTTGCAACGGAGCAAAAAACTTGTTTTCGAAGAAAATAAGAGATATATTTTAATTATTTTATAATATGAGATACTTCACAAGTATACATATCGTTTATCAAGTAATATAGGACTTTTTTATTAAGCCCCGAGATATCGAACCCACAGGGAAATGTCTAAAATTTTAAAGAAATAAGAAAATGAACTTTTTACTTTTTAAAATGATTTTGTAAAGTATGTTTAACATATAAATTTTTTCAAAATTTTTTTTTGATATTTTCTGAATAAAAAGTAAAGCAGACAACTATAGTTAACACAACTATAAAATAGTATGAAAGCAAATGAGAATAAAACATCTTTTTCCTCTTTCAGTGAGTTAGTAATAATTATGGAATTCATTGTGGAAGTATCTAAGTGTGTTGTGCTAAATCAAAGCAATAATATTCTTTACCCTTTCTTGGTTCTTTAAAAAACATTACTTTATTTGAAGTTTTGAAATCATGTAGATGGGTTAGGCAAGGAAGATACTAGCTCTCACTCTAGAGTTCTCTCTATTCCCTCCACCTGGGTGCTAACATCGCATAACAAAATTTAAATCATAAAACCAAATTAGGGGGTTTTAGCCGGTTACTCTAAAGTCCTGTAATTTTACTCCCCATTAAAAACATAACTTCATATTTTTTTGCACCTAACCATATGGACTATAATTCTCATCCATACAATTGCATGTGATTTTTTCTAATTGTTGATTGAGACAATACCGCATTGGTTCTTACATGTTCTCACAGCAAATTTTAACATCTTAATTGGCCAAATCAAGAGGTAAATGAAGTGCAAGGTAGTGAATCATCACAACTTCTTCCAACATTGAAATCCTATACTTCATACAACTTCCTTCCATAATTTAATTACTTCATCATTTAAAAGGAAAAAGATAAAAAAAAACTACTCAGAATTCATGGAGAAAACACAATCACAACTTGATTTGAAAGTAGAAATCATAGTGAAAACACAACAAGTTGTACTTTAAAATCAAATGTAAAACAAGATAAATATTTATATGAAAATCCTCTCCACAAGACTCATGAAGTTCCTTTGAAACTTTGTTTTCCATTTACAAGATACAATATAGGTTGGCACCCAACTTCATTGACTCTGAATCTCTATCCTATTCTTAATAAAAACTAGATAAAATTGATAATAAAAGTGGTGAAGTGGAAAGGTGTGCTCTCAAAAACTCTCAAACATAAACTTTACTCTTAACACTAATCACACCCTCCAACAACAACCATTTTTCTGATCTTCAAGTCTTCTTTTTAAAATTTTTCAAAAGGTGCCTTGGTGTCTCTTCAAATCATCTCCAGATTCAATGTATCCACCAAAGAATGCATCTCTTCATTCAAATATACCATCCAAAAGAAGTTAATTAAGTTACCATCAATAGTTCTTTCAAACACCCCTTGAAAATGGTGCCAAATTTAATTTAATTTGTATTTTTTAACTACCGCGCCTATGCGCTGAGGGTCCGGCGCTTAGCCGCCACAGGTCAAACTTTTCATTCTTCAAATTTTGCTCTAAATTTGATCTTCTTTTACTCCTTTCATCATAGTCAGTCATTTTAATTATACCTACAAGTAAAACACAAATATACATTCCATTAAAGTGTAATATCATTAAAAATAGGTATAAAAATATATTTAAAAACACTATATTTTTTAGGTATATCAACTAGTGAACATGATTAGTGGATGGGAGCTGAAAGTTGGAGCAAAAGTGGCTGCACGAAGTTCTTTCAATCAGAGCCTCTTCGAGATGGCTCACCAAAAAGTTTCTCCATCTCCCTTAAAAATTGTTGGCACTATCCTAGTGATATAGGTGACATTCTCTTGAATAAGCTCATTCGAAATTCCCTTTATTGCAGACCTTCCATGCCTCTAGGTGCAGCTCCAGGCCCCATGAACTTCTTGACATTTCTAACTCTTATTAAATCCTTGACCGGTTTCTAGAGGTGCATACATTTCTCTGTATCATGGCCATGGTCTCTGTGCTATGTGCATTATTTCTTCATGTTCTGGAGAGAAACTCTAGTTCATATTGGTGGCACCTTCTTGAAGTTTTATTTATTTTAGATGGCCTCTACTAAATACATCGACAATACTCTTAAAAGAGTTGTTTAATTGATGGCGCTCATGGAGATGAGCAAACTACTGGTTAGTGTACCTCACTAGACCTCTTCTGTTGTTATTCCAGTTGGCCCCCATATTTTTCAGAGGCAGCCAGTTTTCTTCATACTGTTATCGAGCGGAAAGACGCTAGTTTTCCCTCAGCCTCCATTTGTCCTCTCTTAAGCCCCCCCGCCTCTTCGGAAGACTGGTGGTTGCTTCTGCCCTGGATGACATAATGATAGAGATATACTCTTTAGATAAATGTGATTGATGGCCAGTGATCCATTTTAAAAATACCTATTTTTAAGCCTTATTTATGATTCAATTCTTAAGGATATTATGCTTTAATGAAAGGTATTTTTATGTTTTTGAATGTAGGTGATAAAAAAAAGTTCAAGAAGGAAAAAGGAGCAAAAAGGAGCAAAAATAGAGCTTTTAAGTAAAGTTGCTGAAATTATAGGTTTGGCACCTAGGCGCCAGAATCTGGCGCCTAAGCGCCAGTTTGATACTGAAGCAGTTGTTGACCTCATTTTTGATGAGGTCTCTTCTTCTCTCTTTAGTACTTAGGATCTAGCCTTAGGCTTTTCCTTTGACTATCCTAGAGGATTAGAATTGGGGCCCACCACTTAGAAATTCAAACCACTTCTTAACTCCCCGCAAACTCCACAAAATTGATTGTAGACCCCTAATCACCTAGAGGGTTGAAATTAAATGTGGAAGTTTAAAGGATGAGTTCCTATAGGACTCTTTGGCCTTAGGATCGCCTACAGGTGGCTCGGTGCAGTGAAGGGTTGGCTTACACACACACTACACCTATACACTACACTTTCACACACCTCTTAAAACCACACCCATACCCAATTTGACCTCTCGACTCATACGAGTGGTTCACATGGATGGTCCTTAACCCCTAAGCCCTTGGCTAAGAGGGTTAGGAACAACATAGTGAATGCCTCAAATGAGTCCCTTCATGGCTCATATGGGCTTGATGTGACTTCATGGCTCAACCAAAATGATTTCATTCCACTTACATTCACCCAATCTTCAATTTTCCAGATTTTCAATTTTTGACCCCCGGGACCCTACACCCGCCTAACCTACCAAGTGCCCTTGAAACTACCCAAAATTTCCAAAATCACCTAAATTACCCAAAATTCCACAAAATCAATCCCAAACATTTCCACATTACTCAAATTGATCATCCATACCCAAAAATACCAAAAATTCCAAAAATACCTCCCAATACCCTCCAAATACCCAAAATACCCCTCTTGACCCAAAAATCCAAAAATTCAGAAAATTCCCAGAAAATTTCAGAAAATCTCAAATATTCCTAATTTCATTTTGTTCAACTACATCATGGGCCAATTTTGTCAATTTACCCTACTTTTGTCAAAAACCCCAATTTGACCCATTTTAACCCTAAGTGAACCCAATGTCAAACCAAACCTACCCAATTGGCCCAAATTCTGGTCCAATTCAATTCTAAACTTCAATTCAACATTCTCAACACCAATTTAGACCAAACCCAAGTCCAATTTGATTGACATTTGGATCCAATTTCACTTTTGGCCTTAAAGCCCAATTTGGACCCATGACCCAAACCTAACCCAAACTCACCCAATTCAACTCCAATTAACCCCAAATCTTTTCTAAACCTTCCTTAACATCCTCATAAAGAAAACACTAACATGATTTGCCCAAAATTTAGACCCAAACCCCACTCAAATTCAACCCAAAATCAAAAGGCCCAATTTTGACATAAACCTAAACTTAACCCAGAATGAACCCAAATCCCAAAATCAAAACCTAACCAAAGCCAAAACCTCTTTGAAACACTCCCATAAACATTTCCCAACATTAATTTTACATCAATTTTAACTTTAGCCCAACTTTGGTCCATGGTAGCCCATTTTGGCCCACCTTAGCCTCTTTACCAAAAGGCCCATATCCAACCCAATTCAAACCCAAATCACCTCAAATTTGTTTCAAACCACTCATGACACATCCCTAAACCAAATTCAACAATTATTTGGCCCAAACTCTTTACAAAATTTTCATCCATAAATTCATTTTTTAAACTAAAAGGCCCATTCCTTAAATCATTTTAAAAAAACCCATTTTTTTACCACATCCAAAGGCCCAAAACTAGTCCCAAAGCCCATATGACATTTCCCCTCATCATACTTTCAATTAAACTCAATACCTAAGTCCTAAATTCATCATCAAATCATCCCAAATCAAGCCTTATCCAAGTTCTCATTAAATTATCAAAAAATCCCAAAACCCATTTTTATGAAATTGACCAAGCCTTTCCCCAAGCCAAAGGTTAGCCATGAAGCCATGCATGAGCCACATGTGAGCCATGAGAGCCTTGGACACTCCACCATGCCATATTGGGTAAGAAGAGGGAGGGCTTTCTTTAATCCCTAAAGCTCATTAGCCTTAATCATGATTCACCTAAACTTAAATTTAATCCAAATATATTTGGATGGAGACTTCTCCATGCCAAACCAGCTGATCCCTTTGATCCCCACGAGCACCCAAAGCCACTTTGAAGGGTGCACCAAGCCCAAATGGGTGAATTGACCCATTTAGACTCAAAACTAGCCATGCCCCATTCTACTTTGGATCAAAGCCTTTACACATGGCAATTGCCAATTGCTTGCACCAAGCCCCAGCCCTGACCCACCTGACCTTGAGGGTGACCCATGCCCGGCCGGCCGCCCACCACGGCCGCCGGAAACCACCGAGCCGAGAGGTCACATGTGAGCCCAAACTTGGATTTCTCACCTGTCGAGCCGCCTCATGCCCAATGGCCACCATGGGCTGTTCTTCACATGCCAAGAGCAGGCGATCCCAGCCCTCAACTCCCCCTGGGAGGCCCTCCAGCCATGCCTATTTAAACCCCTCACCCTCTCGGCCAAAGGAGGTGCTGAACCAGACCATACCAAAACTCTGCCAAAATCACTCCTCACTCCCCTCCAGACTTAGAGCAATTGATCCCTACTGTCCTCCTGCTCTAATCCCCATTGATTGAGCTCGATTTTGGAGCTCGATTCTCGAGCCGAACAGGACACTCCCGAATCCTCCACCAAAATCAAATTAAACTCACCTACACCTTCACCGAGCCAAGAGAAGAAGTTTTCCAAGTGAAAGCCCCTCTCCGAGCCACCCAGGTTGTTCCGGACTCCAAAGGTTGTGATCGGCCTTGGTGGAAATCACACCTAGGCAATTCACCACATCCCCGGGCTTCATCCCTAGCCTCCTGCAGCTCCAACGAACGTGCCGAACATCTCCGATCGAGGCTTCACCTCTCGTAGCTAAGGTATGGATCAATTCTTCATCCCGAGCTTCTGAACATTCTCCATTTTAAATGAGTCGATTTCAATGAGCATTAGCCGTATAGATGTGTTCGTCTCTTCAAGACGAATCCATAGAGCATAAGAACATAAAAATCCATGGAGAATTGAGTGAGATCTTAGGGCTAGAAGGTAGACGGCTCTCGGGTTAGGACGCTCGGGGACGATGAACGGATGCCGTTCATTTAATACACGCGCGGATGGACGGCTCAGATGGCGTCGGATCGGCAAACGATACGTGAACCGCGGGCCGCGTGGCGCTGACTCGGAAGGCGGCGTCAAATGGGAGCGCGCCGCGTGGCTGTTCGGAGACGCTGAGGTTGACGCGGCGCCGATGTGGATAAGTAGATAAATAGGGTATTTTCTGATTTATTTCAATACCGAACTTCAAAAATCCATATCTTTGTGTAGAAAAATCACAAAAATAAAATAAAAATACCCTCTTGCTCGAGTGAACGAGAGGAAAATAATGTGGAAAAGAAATTAATTAATTTTGCCCAGTACTTTATTTTTAATTAATTATTTACTCCCTGCATTGTTTTAATTCTCCATGCATTCATACAATTTACCATGGCATGAGACCATAGGGCTTTTGAAGCCTCTGAACTTGGGGACATTCCACTGAATTTTCCAAGGTCGGAGGCCATCTCTGTGAAAAATTATTGATTTTTCAAATGCATGTGGTCTGTTTTGAGTATTTTAATTCCAAAAATTAGCATGTTGTGAAATAAATTCTAGGAAAATTTGGTGATGTTCCTTATGACCGAGAGAACCCTAGGAAAAATAGGACTTGAGTTAATTCACTTAAAATAACCCTAATTGGCTTAAACACCCAAAATAGACCCCTAATTAATTAGAGCTAACCATACATCAAATTGACTTGAAATCAATTCTCCACTGACCTTTAGGATCAGAGGAACCCACCATAAAAATTTGAAGTCAATTGGACTTGGTTAGCCCTACTAAATGGGTTGATTAAGCCATTTAGTCATTTTAAACTTTAAAAATTCATAACTTTCAAAATACCTTTCAAAAATTCACCAAATTAGTTTTGGAGCCTCTCTGATATCAGGGGAATTTAAGAAAATTAAAATTTTAATTTTCTAAAAAAGTTAATTTTTTAGTATTATTTTAATATTTTAATAATTAAAAAATAATAAAAATTACAAAAATAATAAAATTCACCAAAATGTCACATTTTGAATTTTAATCACTTAGGAACAAACCCCATATTTTTCTTATGTCTCTATGATAAGATATTAAATTTTAAAGCCTTGGGGTAATTTTTAAAATTAGAAAATACATTTTCTAGCATTTCCACTAAAATAATTCCAATAAATTAAGAAAAAATCAGAAAATTATAAAATTTGGTTCTCTGATTTCCTTGATATCAGAGAGAATTTTAAAAATTATAAAATTCATTTTTCAACTTATATTCTATTTTTAAATTAATTAATACTCCAGAACTTAAAATAATTTTAATAAATAAAATATAATTCAAAAAATCAAAAAAATTGGTCCAAGTGGTCCTATGGTCATTAGGAATGTCCCATAATTTTCTTAAGGACAGAAACTTTCCCTTGGTCATATTATTAAATTTTCCTTGAAAATCCTTATTTTCCACCAAAAATAATTACATAAATAAATTAAATACAGAAAAATCACATTTTCTCCTATAATGTCTTTATTGACATATGAGTGAAGTCACATAAAAATTTCAAATTCATTTGAGCTCAATTTAGTGAGTTATGAAATTATTAAGCTTGAAGGGCAAAATGGTAATTAAAATTTTAACCCTTAATTAAAACTTTAGGCTTAATAAAATGAAAGGGTAAAATATTTGATCTTATTCTGATTTGGATGATTGAAATTTAAATAATTAAAGGGTAGGAACCTATTAAACAACTTAAAAATAATTAAATTAAATTTTAATTAAAATAAATAATTAAATTTGGAAGAATAATAAATTGGAATTATTAAAATAGGGATATTATTAGGAAGAAATTTGTTCTTTAATTTAAGGATCCCTAAATTAATCATCTCAATAATATTTAATCCCTAATTAAAATGATAATCCATGTTTAAGGTTTAAAATGCTAAAAGACTTAATCATTAAATTAAGTTAAGGTTAAATTATTTAAAGCAAATCCCTTTAAAATAAAATATTAAATTAAAACAAATTAAATTAAATTAAATTAAATTAAATTAAAACAAATTAAATTAAAATAAAATAAAATTAAATTAAAATTAAATTAAATCATATTAAATTAAATTAAATTAAAATTAAATTAAATCATATTAAATTAAATTAAACTAAATTAAATTAAATTAAATTAAATTAAATTAAATTAAATTAAATTAAATTAAAATTAAAACAAATTAAATTAAATCAAATTAAATTAAATTAAGCTAAAGCATATCATATTAAATTAACCTAAATTAAATTAAGATTAAACTAAACCACATTGAATTAAAATAAGTTAAATTAAATTAAATTGAATCGAAATATAATATCACCTAAGACATGAAGCATTCAAAATAAATCTAAAATAACTTGAACACTATTCCAAACTTAAATCATTAATTTGAACTTAAATTTGAATCACAAATCATTAAATATCATTTTGCCCTTAGGAGCTTTTACTATTATAACTCCTAAACGGAGTATCAAGTGAAATGACACTTCACCCATAAGGATATTCAAACATCCTAATTCATCGAGCAAGAAATAAAACTTAACTTAAACACCACTGGATGATTAATTCACCCGCACAATAGAATTCATTTGGACTTAGGACAATTCCCGAAATATTGAAAAGATGTTTAAAATTCGTCTTAAACACTTCCTCGATATGATGGAATGTCCTTAAGAACAAATTGAGCTTAGTTGTTATTTGGTGAAGAAAATCATCCTTAAAACCAAAATTGAAGACCTAGACGTCATAGGAATGACTAGCTATAGGATTAGGATTTTGGTAGAAAACCATAACCCTTCCCTTAGCTTTACCTAGGAAATTGTTATAAATGCTTAAATGCTCTAAATTGTATTTTAAGTGCAGCTTGGGATGACGGGAAGACCCTCCAGGTACGCTTTTATTTTATTGCAATTTATCTTACCGCAATTCATTTACTCGTGTTGCACTTTACCTTTCTTGCATGATAAATAACGATTGCATGAAAACCTACACCTTTAGGACTGAAACCAAAGCTGAAACCCATAACTAAATTAAAAGACACTACAAGATAAAATTCATCGCCACAACATTCAAAATATAAAACAACTCAAAATTTAATCACAAACAAAACAACAAAACTACAACTACAACTAAATTAAAACGTCTTGTTGGATGATCGGGAATACCTCGGATGATGTAACCTACGTGTTGCTAACGGGATTTCCCACGGTCTAAATGAAAGTGTGGAACTCATTCAGTTGAGTTTAGTAAATTCATCTGGACTAAGTGAATCTGATAAAAATAACGATGCCGGAAGGATGGAACCGTGTGATCTTAACCGGTGTTGTTATAATCAACTTTAAGATTTGTTTAATTAAAATATTAAAAAACACCCGGACTTTAAGATTTTCTCTAAACCAAACACTTCTCTCATCTCCTGATTTATGACTTCTAAAACTAAACCTCTGCAACAACAAGGAGCTCGGAGTATGGTGGGCAGCACGGCCATCGTCATCAGCAAAGCCTGAGTCTACTTCAGCAAAACTTTCCTTAGAACTAAATAACCAAGCCATAGGACCTCGAGGTAGTTTGCCTAGTGCAACATAAATCCTCAACTCTTCGTTAGGCATTTGCATGATCATATCGTGTAAATTAAGCCCTAACTGGTCTTAGGACTTCCGAGGTAGTCGTTCGATACGACATAAACCCTCGCATCTTCGAGGCTATTTGTATGATTTTATCATACAAATATAAGTCCTAATTAACTAAAATTGGCAAGATTGAAATATAAAATAATATTAGGACTTTCCTAAAAAAAATCAAACCAAACAATAGGATAGTTAGGAAATTACCGAAACTCGCTTCGAATCTGTGATTTCTCCTACCTTTCTTCCTTTGGACTCCTAAAATAAAATGTTCCAAATTTGATCCATTCCCTATTGAAATTCCAAAATTCAATCCCTTGAAAAACTTAAACTTTGAAATTCTTGAGAGCGAAAGCTACCGATTATTATCGAGAGTATTCTTAGGTGATTTCGTCACTTAAGATGTAATTAACTATAGGGGCTTGCCCTTATAGGGAAGCTGTAAGAACCTGAGTAATATAAACCCTGCTTAATCCATTTATATTAAGCAGGGGAACTTGTCGGCTTATAAAATTGGTTCGCAGACCAAATGGATGTCACAAATCTCCTAGTTTATTTAATCGAGCCCCATCATCAAGCAGTGTCTATTCTTCGAATAGATACACGGTTTATGGTGCGGTGCTCGTTTATATAAACTATTTGGGATGTGAGATTGGTTTGATTTCATATCTTAAAACTTTTAAACTTAAAATTACTTTCAAAAATCAAATGTTATCTTTTAAACTATATATATATATTTAAATTAAATTTAAAATATGAAAATTCGCCGACAATTTCTGTAGGCGACCCCCTTTTCAAAATAAAACACATAACCTAAAAATATGCCGACAGCAGTAAAGATTTTTGACAACTTTGGGCAGTTATTTTGACTGTGTTAAGCGGTTATCATACCTTTTAGAAGACTAGAAGTTACTCCTAATACATAGGACATGTGATACAATGCATCTGGACACGGGAAAACAGTTTTAATCGTGAGGAGGTGCGATCCAAAGTGAAGAGGTGTGAAGACTTCGTCACGGACTCCACCGTCTAGGCGCCAGATTGCGGCACCTAGGTGCCAGATTCTGGCGCCTAGGCGCCACAGTTACCTTCTAGAAGATACACTGTATTTGGACGAATTTTGAAGAGGTTCCATAAGCAACCCCTGGCCATTTTTAGAGCTCTATAAATATGAGACATTTCTAAAGAAAATCATGCTCTCTCGTGCTCTCTCTCTTGCCCCCCCTTGATCTCTAGCATTCGGAGATAGATTTAGAGAGCCACCATATTTTCTTCTTAAGTATTTAGTAAGTTTTTTTAGTTATTTTGAGTGTTACTACTCATTTTCTTGAGTAGTAAGTGTGAGTTTGCAAGTGTTGTTGCTGTTGAAGTCTTGTACCTTGCATTGGAGTCAGTAGGAGTCAGCGAATCACTTGAAGGAACATTCCAGATAAGTATTTGTAACTTGGTTCAAAGTTTTATAAATATGTTTGTGTGAATTCAATGTGTTCTGAGTAGTTAGTTTTCTTTCTTTTTTCAACTATGACGAGATAATAAGATAATTTAATTTCGTTAGAGAACTTAAACTTAAATTTTATAAAAATTGTGATGATATTAATACCTGATCTTAATTTACTTTTTAAACTGGCAATTTGAATTGTTAAAATCTGTTGAAAAATTCTGAGACCTATCCGGAGATGAGTTCTTAACTAGTAGATATCACATGAATCATTGGGTAATCGAAGGCTATATGTGGGTTATTTAAGGTGAAGTGCAAATAAATAGGAAGATATTGTTTATTGGGCGTAGAATTGATTAATTTTTAGAGTGACAGACTAAATTATAATAATTTGGTTTATAGAAAGGGAACGGGTCACTAGTAGGGCCGACCATAGCCACCCTTGGACATCTAGAAGTGTGAGCCTAGATTAAACCATTCTATTAATAATACATCCTGAACCGATCTGTAGATTAGCCAATGTTACTATCGAGCGAAGGTAATCAATATGAATGCTTCTATTTGGCGCAATACCAAAATTTCAAGTTCTCAACGAATGATAATTATTCTGAAAAATCTTAGATTAGTTGAAAAAGGAGAAAGTTATTTTATTTATACTTGCATTTACATTTTACTTTATTATTGCTTATTTGCATTTAGTAAAAATCTAATTAAACTCAAAAATCTGAATTTTGAAAAGAAATAAAAATAATAATTAATTTTATTTTGAAAATCTAAAATATTTCTTAAATTAATTTCACTAAATCTTCCTTGTGGGATTGATAACCAGGACTCCAATAAGCCCTGTATTACTTGAAACAATACGTATACTTACGTTTGAAATTGTGACTTTTACAAAAATTATTATAAATATTTAAATATAAATTCATAAATTCTTGCATTCATAAAGGTCAGTTCAAGTTTTTGGCGCCGTTTTCGGGGAAGATAAGGAAAGAAAAGTGAAAAGACAATTTTTAGATTTCTCAAATTAAATATATTTTATATACTTTTATTTCTTTTAAATAATAAACCATAAAAAAATCAAAAAAAATAAACAAATGCAGAAATACTAAAAAGATTTTATTTTTATGCGTAGTTCTGGATCTGAAGGATTATTACCTTTTGATTCCGAGTTAGAAAGAACTATTAGAAGAATTAAAAAGGGAAAACAAATTCAAAAATATCAGGAAATGGCTAACTTACATAATAATAATGAAAATCCAATAGAAATTAATGAACAAAATGTTTATAAACCCTTAAGGGATTGTGCAAACCCTATAGCTGATAAACTTCATATTAGTATATAAATGTCTGCTGTAGATGCTAATTCTTTTGAGCTTAAACCTTCTATTATTCAAATGGTTCAAAATAATCAATTTAGAGGAACACTAAATGAGGATCCAAATTTACACCTTGCTAGTTCTTAGAACTTTATGCTACCTTTAAATATAATAATGTTTCTGATGATTTTATTAGGCTTAGACTCTTTCCTTTTTCTTTAAAAGATAAAGCAAAGATGTGGCTTAATTCATTAGCAACTTGTTCTATTAAAACTTTTGCAGATATGACACAAAAATTCCTTGCTAAATATTTTCCTCCTTCTAAAACTGCTAAATTAAGAAATGATATTACTTCATTTATGTAATTTGATGGAGAACAATTTATGAAGCATAGGAAAGATTTAAAGAACTATTAAGAAAATATCCTCATCATGCTTTACCAGATTGGTTAATTATTCAAACATTTTATAATGGACTTATTAGATCACTTAGATATATTATAGATGCAGCTGCTGGTGGTTCTTTAATGGCTAAGACATTTGATGAAGCTTATACTTAATTGAGGAAATGGCTAATAATAATTTTCAATGGCCTTCTGAAATGGTTAATCCTAAAAGAGTGGCAAGTATTCAAGATAATGAAGCCTTTTCTATTTTAGCTTCACAAGTGGCTGCGATATCTAAGAAATTGAATAATATTGCTATTAATATGTTGCATGCAAGTAATGATAATTCTGCAAATACTGATGATTCTCAAACAATGGAAACTTTGCAAGTTATTGCTAGTAAAACTAATAATCCTTATTCGAATTATTATAATCCAGGTTGGAAAAATCACTCTAATTTTAATTGGAATAATGTACATCAACAATGGAGTAATAATCAAGTTAATTCAATCGGAAATTGAAACAATCAAGGAAATTCAAACTTTAGACGAACTTATCCTCCTAGTTTTAACAATCAACAGAAAATGTTATATGTAGAAGAATTGATCTTGCAACTAGGTAATCAGCTACAAATTCAAAACACTACTATTCGAAATATTGAGAATCAGATAGGTCAAATTGCTAATTTTATTAATTACAAACCTCAAGGAACACTGCCTAGCAACGTCAAAATTAATCCAAAAGAAACTGGAAAAGACCATGAACAACCAAAAGCTGTACAACTTAGAAGTGGAAAGGAATTAAAAGAGAAGATTCAAAATGAAATTGAAAAAGAGAGAGAGGTTGAAGAGATTGAAAAACTAAAGAAACTCATTCTCCAAGTAAAGATCAAACGGTAATTCCTATTAAAGTGGAAGTTGAAAGACCACCATCAACTTTTCCTCAAAGACTAAAACAACAGAAGCTTGAGCATCAATTTTCTAAGTTCTTTGAAATTTTTAAGAAACTTACCATCAACATTCATTTTGTTGAAGCTTTAGAACAAATGCCGAGCTATGCAAAATTTATGAAGGATATTTTAAGCAAGAAATGAAAATTTGAAGCTTATGAAACTGTTGCATTAAGTGAAGAATGTAGTGCAATAATTTATAAGAAATTACCTCAGAAACTTAAAGATCCTGGAAGTTTCACTATACCATGTGCTATTGGAGAAAAATTTGTGGAAATGACTTATGTGATTTAGGATCAAGTATTAATCTCATGCCATTTTCTATCTTTTGAATGTTAGATTTATGAGAGATTTCTCCCACCACTGTAACCCTTCAATTAGTTGATCGATCGATTACTTATCCTAAAAGAGTTATAGAGGATGTTCTTGTTGGATAAATTTATCTTCCCTGTGGATTTCATTGTACTGGATATGGAAGAAGATAAAGAAATACTTATTATTTTAGGGAGACCTTTTCTAGCTACCAGATGTGTTATGATTGATGTGCAAAAAGGAGAATTAACAATGAGAGTTAATGATCAAGAGATAACATTTAATGTTCTGAAATTAATGAGGTATCCTGACAAAGAAAAATGTTATCAGATGGATATTTTTTATTATATAATTGAAAAACATTATCAAGAAAAATGTAAGGTCATTTCTGAAGAAAAAAATGATGAATCCATAATATATAATGAGTCATTAATTGAAGAAATTGATGAAGTAAATGAAGAAAATATATCTGAAGAAACTCATTATATTCATGATACTTAGAAAATTTTAGGCACAACTAAAAATGATATACTTTTACCTTCAATTGAGAAAGCCCCTGAATTGGAATTAAAGATGCTACCTGCACATTTAAAGTATACATTTCTTGGAAATTCATTAACTTTACCTGTGATTATATCTTCAGAACTAAGCAAAGATCAAGAAGAAAAATTAATAGGAGTTCTGAAGAATTATAAGAAAGCTTTTGGTTGGACTATTGCAGATATAAAAGGAATAAGCCCTTCAATCTGTATGCATAGGATTTTAATGGAAGAAAATTGTAAACCCACTATTGAATCTCAAAGAAGATTAAGCCCAATTATGAAAGAGGTTGTTAAAAAAGAGATTTTGAAATGGTTAGATGCTGGAATTATTTATCCTATTTCGGATAGTCAATGGGTAAGTCCTATTCATTGTGTCCCAAATAAAAGAGGAGTAACTGTCATTATTAATGATAAAAATGAAATAATCCATACAAGACAAGTTACTGGATGGTGAATTTGCATTGATTATCGAAAATTAAATAATGCCACTAGAAAGGATTATTTTACTTTTCTTGGATCAAATGCTGGATAAATTAGCTGGACACTCATATTTCTATTTTTTTGGATGGATATTCTGGTTATCATCAATTACCCGTTGCTCTTGAGGACCAAGAGAAAACAACATTTACAAGTCCTTATGGAACATTTGCTTTTAGAAGAATGCCTTTCGGTTTATGTAATGCACCTGCAACTTTTTAAAGATGTATGATGTCAATATTTTGTTATTTAATTGATAAAGGAATTGAAGTATTTATGGATTATTTTTCAGTTTTTGGAACTTCTTTTGAGTCTTGCTTGGAAAATATAACGAAAGTTCTGAAAAGATATAAAGAAACAAATTTGGTCCTTACCTGGGAAAAATGTCAATTTATGGTCACATAAGGAATTGTACTTGGACATAAAATTTCACAAATAGGTATGGAAGTTGATCAGGAAAAAGTGAAAATTATTGGTGAACTTCAACCACCTACTACAGTTACTGATGTGAGAAGTTTTTTGGGTCATGTTGGATTTTATAGAAGATATATAAAGGATTTTTATAAGAGTGCTAAACCTCTTTGTCAATTATTAGAAAAAAAAAGCTAAATTTGAATTTAATGAAGATTGTCTAAATGCGTTCAATATTTTAAAAGAAAATCTAATTGCTGCACCTGTCATCGTTGCACCTGATTGGAGTAAACCTTTTAAATTAATGTGTGATGAAAGTGATTATGCAATTGGAGCTGTATTGGGTCAAAAATATGAGAAAGTTTTCAAAGTTATATATTATACTAGCAAAAATCTTAATGAAACTCAAATAAATTACACTACTACTGAGAAAGAGCTTTTAGCAATAGTATATACCTTTGATAAATTTAGACCTTATCTTCTTGGGATGAAATGTATTGTACATACTGATCATTCTGCTATTAAGTATTTAATGTCTAAAAAGGATGCTAAACCTAGATTGATCAGATGGGTTTTACTTTTACAAGAATTTGATTTTCAAATAGTGGACTGAAAAGGAGCTGACAACCAAATTGCTGATCATTTATCAAGAATCTAAAATAATAGTGAGAAAATTTATGAAGAAAACATAAATGAGAAATTCCCTGATGAACAGTTATATGTTATTCAAGGATTGCAAATGCCTTGGTATGCAGATATAGTTAACGATTTGGTTAGCAATATTTTACCATATGGATTGAATAACAATTATATTAAGAAATTCAAGAATGATTCTAAATCATATATTTGGGAAGATCCTTATTTATTTAAAATAGGAAGAGATTATGTGATTCGAATATGTGTACCTTATGAAGAAACTTTTGCAACTATTCAAAAATGTCACGATTCTGAATTTGGAAGACACTTTCGAATAAAAAAACTGCGTTTAAATTTTTAAATTCAGGATTTTGTTGGCCTACATTATTCAAGGATGTTAGACTTTATGTGAAGACTTGTGATCGATGTCAAAGAATGGGAAAAATATCCATAAAAGATGAAATGCCTCTAAACTATATATTAGAAATTGAAATTTTTGATGTATGGGGTTTAAACTTTATGGGGCCTTTTGTACCATCATCTGGAAAGATTTATATTTTATTAGCAGTTGATTATGTTTCAAAGTGGATTGAAGTTGTAGTTTTATCTAACTGTGATTCCAAAAGTGTTTCAAAATTTTTAAAGAAAATGATTTTTACAAGTTTTGGAATGCCAAGGGTAATTATCACAGATGGGGGAAGTCATTTCAGGAATATAAGAATTCAATCATTACTGGAAAAATTTAGAATTAAGCAAAGAGTTGCAACTGCTTATCACCCACAAATAAGTGGAATGGCTGAAGTATCAAATAGAGAAATTAAAAGTATATTAGAGAAGACTGTTAATCCTAAAAGAATTGACTGGGTTGATAGACTTGATTATGCATTATGGGCTTATAGAACAACTTATAAGACACCTATTAGAATGTAACCTTATCGGTTAGTTTATGGTAAACATTGTCACTTATCTGTTGAACTGGAATATAAAGCTTATTAGGCGAAAAAGGAGTTCAATTATGATTTGAATGCTGCAGGAGAGAAACGACTATTACAACTGAATGAAATGGAAGAGATAAGAAATGAGTCCTATGAAAATGCAAAGATTTATAAGGAAAGAATGAAGAAATTGCATGATAAAAAGATTTCAAGAAAAATATTTGAGCCTGGACAAAAAGTATTATTATTTAATGCTCGTTTAAAATTTTTTCTTGGAAAATTAAGATCTAAATGGATGGGACCATTTATAATCAAGAAAGTATACCCTTATGGAGCTGTGGATATTAAAGATCCAAAAACTGGAAAAATATTTAAAGTTAACGGATTAAGACTGAAGCCTTATATGGAAGAAATGAAACCAAATTACAAGGAGGCTTATGAACTAAGTCTACCTGATTAATACAATTGATTAAGTCAGGCTGACGACGTTAAACTAAGCTCTTTGTGGGAGGCAACCCATATATTATCATTGTGATTGTTTGTGATTTGAATTTATCTTAATCAATGTTTGTGTGTTGATCACACCATTTTAATATATCTATTTTTAAGACCGAAACTTTGTAAAATTGATGATAGGCGAAACGGAGTCGAACGTGGTTCCGGCGCCTAGGTCCACAAAGTCGGCGCCTAAGCGCCAGTATAAACCAATGGTATTGATAGTCCGGCACCTAGGCACCAGATTTCGGCGCCTAAGCGCCCCAGTTACAGATCGTGTAAAAATAAAAAATCTTCAGTTTTTCACACGAAATCTCCTTATAAAATGCCCTACTTTCATCCCCAATCCTTAAGAAACCATATTTTTAACCAGAACAATTCATTTTGGAGGAGATAAGAGAGGTTTGGAAGCAATGAAGAGAGGAAATCATGGCAATGAGGTAAGAGTCAATTCTTCTAAAGATCCTCAACCTTATTTTAATGGTTTTATTTCAGTTAGTATGGAGAGGTTATTTAGCTGTTTAGAAAATATTGAGGTGGAACTTCAAAACATTGGGAATCGTTTGCATGAAATGTATCATCAAATTGAGCATTTGGATTGGCAAACGAAACTTCAATTTGATCATATGGCGGCTTATCAAGATGCTCAAGTAGCAATATATGCGAAGAACAAGTGGATTGATGAGAAGATAACTTTGGAATTTCCAAGGGCATTGGTTTTCTATCTATGCGGGCCTAGCGAACTTCATTGCGAGAGGGATGAAAATTAAAGTTCGGTGTTGAATAGATCTTTTATGTATTCTAAGTGTAATTGAGTGAAGTTTTAGTGAGTCGAATGTTTAGATTGTGTGTTTGCTTTTATTGTTCAATGTGTGTTGTTGGATTGAGAATTTGCTTTGAATTTGTGTTGTTTGTGTTGTTTATAGAATGATGAACCTTGTTATAGTATTTTTATGGAATTTATGGAGCTTGGAATGAAAAATATGAAATGGAATTGAAGAGTTTGGTTATATCGTGAGTTTGAAACATAGATCTAATTTATCAATTTTAATTGAATGTGGAAGCATTTGGAAGTTAGAAGTTGGACTAATACTCTCATATGAGTAATTAGAAGTCGAATTTGATAAGTTTTGGTGGAAAATATAATATTTAAATTGAATTTTTGGAAAGGCAATTTTGGCGCCTACGCGCCGGTTCTGCCTGAACCCGAAACTTCATCTTCTTAAACCCCTAACGCCATTTTCGACGCCTAAGCTTCCTGTTCTTCCCATTTTCACAAAAATAGAGCCTTAGGATCCATTTTGAGGCTGGATTTTCAAGTTTTTAAGCTTGGAATCACTCGATTTCTTCATCTCGAGGTCAGATCTACCTTCTAAACCATTTATTTTCGAATTTCACTATAGATTTTGCTCTCTTTGAAGAGAACCAAAACTTTGAGAAAAAAATTGATTCTTAGAGTTAAATCCATGGATTTTTAAGCTCTTTAAAGTTTGAAAAGCTTAAATTAGTTTTTTTTTTTTATTCTATAAATTTATTTTGGGTTTTTATTTCATGTTTAGATGGAACCTAAATCTAAGTGAGGAAAAGAACGAGAAAATTTCGATCGTAGCAAGTTTACCACTACCGCGACACATTTTCGTTACAACGATTTTGCTACGACAAGAAAGTTTATCATGGAACAAAGTTTTTACAATATTGGAGGAAGGATTGAAGATACGATCGTTGCACTTAACTGGCAACAATTCTGTTATTTCACTGTTGTTGCTGTTATCCTTGTCGTCTGGGAGTTTTACGCAAATTTCTTGGATGTCGAAGAGTACAAGATCTTCGTAAGAGAAGTTGGAGTAGGATTTCTCTAGAGACAATCAACAATTTTTACGGCCTGCCACCGAACATCGAGTGTTATTACTCTAGATTATCTCCATCCGAGGGAGATCTGGAGATGATTATTGCTTACCTGACTGATGGTACTGGAGCTTGGAAGATCCAAAACGAAAAACGGGTAAATTTTTCATCTTCTAAGCTAAATAGTGTTTCTAAGGAATGGCATTACTTTATTTCTGCTCGCCTCCTGATCACTAAAAAATATATTAAGAATTTCATACCGATTTTATATGAAATTGCACTTTAAAGAAAGATATTTTCTTTGTTTTATTGCAGGAATGAAGATTTATAAGTACTGAAAGCAAAAAGCACAAAAGAAGCGGATTTGGAGCAAAAAGGACTTAATTTTATAAAAATAGAACTGTCCCGCCGACGGTGAGATTTAGGCCGCCGACGACGAGTTTTTCTCGAAAGTTTTGAATATATTATAAGGAGCCCGCTGAAAGCAAGATCGAGCCCGCTGACGGCAAGATCGAGCCCGCCAACAGTGAGATCGGCGAGGTTAGCCCATCTTCTAGAAGCCCGCCGACGGCGAGATAAAGCCGTCGACGGTGAGACAGTTGAAAAGTGCCAAAATACAATGAACCTGGATGCTTTTTTAAGAAGTGCTTAAGTACCTTTTGGAGATTTGACCCCTTCTATAAATAGCAACGAATTCTAGCCAGTTGTGTGTCAATTTTGTGTGTCATTAGAGTTTCAATTGTTGTCATTTGTGCGAAAGTTAAGAGTCTTTGAGTGAGTGTTTAGAGTTTTGGCGTGCTGTACTGGAAGGAAGAGTCAAAGGAACTTCAAGAATCTGCTTGGGGAGAAGAATTGAGATAAGTACATTTGTTATTTGTTTGTTAACTTCAATGAAATCCATGCTTTGTGTTTTTTTTCCCATGCATTCTGAGTAGTTTCCTTGGTCTTTCTCCTTTTTATTGAGATTACGTAAATGATGAATTAAAGTAATTGTGCCTAAAATATGAAAATAGAAATTGTGCTAATCTTTAACTTAAATATTAATTTTCTTTCAATCTGGCCAATTGATTTGTTAATATATGTTGAAATATCAACTATAGTAAAGATTACATCTAAGATTCAGGGAAGTCAAAAGCCATGGAAGGAGGGTGCAAATAAATAGGAAAATATTAACCATTGGGTGTAGAATTAGACATTTTAGTGTGACAGACTAACATATTCAATTCAGTCTTATTGTTTGAGAGCTAAAGTGTAGATGTTAGCCCTCAGACGAGGGGAACGTGGGAGCTCTGAAGTGGCAGTCGGTATCCTCTCAGCCTAGACGCAGATTCAGTAATCAAACATAAGATTAGTCAATATTCTTTGCACCTCGACCAAAGGGTAAAGAATAGGAATGCTCCTATTTGGCACAATACAATTAAAAAATTATTTAATTCTTCATTCACTTAATTCTCTAAAAAAACAAGGAGAAATATACTTTTCTGAAGTCTTATATTCAACCTTAAGCATTAGTTTATTTTAGTTTAAGTATTCTTAATTTCCGTATACTAGAATAGTAAGTAAGTTTAATTTAAATTGTCTTTGAAATTTGCTAACTTCCCTGTAGGATCGAAATCTAGGACTCCATTAGAGCCCTATATTACTTGATAACGATACGTATACTTGCCTAGTATCTACAATATAAATCATAAATTCCATAACAGAATCATCATTATATATATATATATATATATATATATATATATATATATATATTCAGTGCGGGATCAAGTTTTTGGTGCCGTTGCTAAATTTAATATCATAGTTGTAAGTATAAATATCGAAAAGTGGATCACGTTTTTGGCGTTGTTGCCAGGGAAGTTAATTAAATTAATAAAATTATTAAAATAATTACTAGAGTAACAGACTATTTTAAAATTTACTTAAAAATTGTATGCGTAAATTTGGAAATGAAAATTTAATACCTTAAGATTCAGAATTAGAGCGTACAATTAAAAGAATTAGAAAACAAAAGAGAAATTATTAATTTAACACAAATGGAAAATAATCCAGAAATTGAAAATATAAACCAACAAAGACCATTAAGAGATTATGCCAACCCTACATTAGATGAAATTCACTTTACTATTCAAAACCCTGATGTAGCTGCTAATTCATTTGAACTTAAACCTGCATCTATCCAATGGTACAGAATAATCAATTTAGTGGTTCACCTAATGAAGATCCTAATTTACATCTTGCTAGTTTTTTGGAACCATGTGCTACTTTTAAATACGAAGGAGTATCTAATGATTCTATTAGACTTAGGCTTTTTCCTTTTTCTTTAAGGGATAAGGCTAAGATGTGGTTAAATTCATTAGCACCTGGATCTATTAAAACTTGAGGAGAATTATCACAAAAATTTCTATCCAAATATTTTCCTCCTTTGCAAACTACAAAACTTAGAAATGATATAACATCTTTTAGTCAGTTTGATGGAGAATCCATATATGAAGATTGGGAGAGATTTAAAGAACTTCTTAGGAAATGCCCACATCATGCATTACCAGATTGGTTAATTATACAAACTTTTTACAATGGATTAGTAGGATCTCTTAGATCAATCATTGATCTGTCTTGTTGGAGGTTCATTAATGTTAAAACCATTTGATGAAGCCTATGCGTTAATCGAAGAAATGGCTACTAACAATTTTCAATGGCCTGCTGAAAGAATAAATCCTAAAAAGATAGCTAGTGTTCATGAAAATGATGCAATATCTATGTTAGCTTCTCAAATTGCCGCTATATCAAAGAAATTAGATCATTTTGGAATGAATTACTCTCCTACTATATTAGAAGAAAACTCATCCGGACAAATTATAGATTCTCAATCTCCTTATGAAACTATAAATGCTATTAATAATAGACCCAATAATCCTTATGCAAATTATTATAATCCTGGTTGGAAGAATCATCCAAATTTTAATTGGAATAACAACACAGCTAATCAACAATGGATGAACAACTCTATAGGAAATCCATCTAATAAAGGAAACACAAATTATAAATCATCTTATCCACCTGGATTTAATAACACTCAATTTAGAGATAAGAAGTTATCTATAGAAGAATTAATATTAAGTATGGGTCAGCACTTGCAAACTCAAGGAAATCAATTACAATTCAAGGAAATCAATTACAAAATCAAGGAACAGTAATTAAAAATATTGAAACTCAACTCGGACATATTGCTACTGCGCTTAATAATAGAATTCCTGGAACTTTTCCTAGTAATGTGGAAATAAATCCTAAAGACCAAGGAAAAGAACAAATTAAAGCAATACAACTAAGAAGCGGAAAAGAGTTAGAAACTAAAATTCAAAAAGAAACAGAAAGTAAAAATGAGGAAGTGGAAATCGAGAAATAAAAGGATCACCAAGATCAAAACATAGAATATCCATTGATCCCTATGAAAATATCTATAGAAAAACCACCACCACCATTTCCTCAACGACTTAAGCAACATAAAAAAGATAAGCAATTTGCTAAATTCCTTGAAATTTTTAAAAAATTAACAGTAAATATTCCTTTTGTAGAAGCGTTAGAACAAATGCCTAATTATATAAAATTTATGAAAGATATTTTAAATAAAAAAAGGAAATTTACAGATAAAGAAATTGTTGCACTTAGCGAAGAGTGTAGTGCAATTATTCAGAAAAAGCTTTCTAAAAAATTAAAAGAATCTGGTAGTTTCACTATACCTTGCACTATTGGAGAAAAATTTTATTAAAAAGCTTTGTGTGACTCAGGAGCAAGCATAAATTTAATGCCTCTATCAATTTTTAAAAGATTACAATTTGGAGAAATTTCACCTACTTCAGTAACTCTTCAGTTAGTTGATCGTTCTGTGACTTATCCTAAGGGAGTTATTGAAGATGTGTTAGTAAAAGTGGATAAATTTATCTTCCCGGTCGATTTTATTGTTCTAGATATGGAAGAAGATAAAGAAATTTCCATAATATTAGGAATACCCTTTTTAGCCACTGGAAAAGCTATGATTGATGTTCAGAAAGGAGAATTGACTATGAGAGTAAACGATTAAAAAGTAACTTTTAACATAGCAAAATCAATGAAATATCCTGCTTTAGAAAAAGATGATGAATGTTTTCGAATGGAAATACTTGAACATTTGCAAAATGAACATTTTAAAGAATATTATGAAGAAAAGTTAGAAAAATAAAATACTGAATTAAGTAAAGAAGTAGATAATGAAAAACTGGATTATATACAAGAAAAAATTGAAATGTTGGATAATACTGAAAACATTGAAAAGAATATAGTTCCGTCAATAATTAGACCTCCTAAACTCGAATTAAAAATTTTGCCTAATCATTTAAAATATGCTTACTTAGGTAACCATTCAACCCTACCAGTTATTATATTAGCTGAATTGAATGAATCACAAGAACAAAAATTGTTAACCAAATTAAAAAAATATAAGAAAACTTTTGGTTGGACTTTAGCAGATATTAAAGGAATTAGTCCTTCAATCTGTATGCACAGAATTATTTTAGATAAGAAACATAAGCCAAGAGTAGATCCTCAAAAAAGATTAAACCCAATAATGAAAGAAGTAGTCAAAAAATAAATATTAAAATGGTTAGATAATGGTATTATATATCATATTTCAGACAGTGCTTGGGTAAGCCCAATTCACTGTGTTCCTAAGAAAGGAGGAGCGACCGTTAAAGCTAATGAAAATAATGATTTAATACCTATAAGACAAGTTACTGGATGGCGTATATGTATTGACTATAGAAAATTAAATGCAGCCATCAGGAAAGATCACTTCCCATTACCATTTCTAGACCAAATGTTGGACAGATTAGCCGGACATAAATATTTTTGTTTTTTAGATGGTTATACCGGTTATCATCAGATACATATAGCTCCTGAGGATCAAGAGAAAACTACATTTACTAGTCCTTATGGAACATTTGCTTTTCGAAGAATGCCTTTTGGATTATGTAATGCACCTGCAACATTCCAAAGATGTATGATGTCTATATTTAGTAAATTAATTGATGATGGAATAGAAGTATTTATGGATGATTTCTCTGTATTTGGAATGTCATTTGATGCATGCTTAAATTATCTTGAAAATGTATTTGAAGTATGCGAGAAAACTAACTTAGTTCTAAATTGGGAGAAATGACAATTTATGGTTGCAGGAGGAATTGTATTAGGACATAAAATTTCAGAAAATGGCATGGAAGTAGACCCTGCAAAAATTCAAGTTATAGCTAAATTACCACCTCCAACTACAGTAAAAGGGGTAAGAAGTTTTCTTGGACATGCTGGATTCTATAGACGCTACATAAAAGATTTTTCAAAAATTACTAAACCTTTATGCCAACTTTTAGAAAAGGATAAGAAATTTGAATTCACAACTTAATGTTTGAATGCTTTTGAATTATTAAAAGATAAATTAATCACAGCACCTATAATAGCTTCACCTGATTGGGAGAAACCATTTGAACTTATGTGTGATGCTAGTGATTATACTATAGGAGCAGTACTTGGGCAAATATATGATAAAAATTTCAAAGTTATATACTATGCTAGTAAAACTCTTAATAATGCTGAATTGAATTATACAGTTACTGAAAAAGAGTTATTAGCAATTGTTTATGCCTTTGATAAATTTAGACCTTATTTAATTGGAAATAAATATATTGTGCATACTGACCACTCTGCTATTAAATATCTAATGCAAAAGAAAGATACCAAACCAAGATTAATTAGATGGATATTACTAATGCAAGAATTTGATTTTGAAATTATTAACAAAAAGGGAACCGATAATCAAATAGCAGATCATTTATCAAGGCTAGAATATAATAAATTATCTGACATTGATAATGAAATTACTGACAGTTTTCCTGATGAACAATTATATAATATTAATGAGTGGAAAATACCATAGTATGCTGATATAGTAAATTATATTGTAAGTGATATTTTACCACCTATGTTAACTTTGCAACAACAGAAAAAATTCATTCATGATGCTAAAACATATTTTTCGGATGAACCATATTTATATAAGCAATGTAAGGATCTTATAATTAGAAGATGCGTGCCTTATGAAGAAACAGAACAAATCATTCAGAAATGTCATGATTCTGATTTCGGAGGACATTTTGGAACAGATGAAACTGCTTATAAAATTTTACAATCTGGATTTTATTGGCCTACTCTTTTTAGAGATGTTTATAGATACATCAAAACTTGCGATAGATGCCAACGAGTAGGTAATATATCTAGAAGAAATGAAATGCCTCTAAATTTTATATTAGAAGTTGAAATTTTTGATGTTTGGGGATTAGATTTTATGAGACCATTTGTTCCTTCATTTGGAAACTCATATATCTTAGTTGTTGTTGATTATGTTTCTAAATGGATTGAAATACAAGCTTTACCTCGATGTGACGCTAAGAGTGTTTCAAAGTTTCTAATGAAAAATATTTTTACTAGATTTGGAATGCCAAGAGTGATTATCACTGACGAAGGTTCTCATTTTAGAAATAAATATATTCACAAACTAGTAGAAAAATTTAACATTATTCATAAGATATCAACTGCTTATCATCCACAAACCAGTGGATTAGTCGAAGTTTTTAATCGAGAGATTAAACGTATTTTAGAAAAAGCTGTAAACCCTAATAGATTGGATTGGTCTATAAGACTAGACAATCGCATAATGGGCATACAGGATTGCTTATAAAACTTCGATTGGAATGACTCCTTACAGGCTTATTTATGGAAAGACTTGCCACTTACCAGTTGAATTAGAACATAAAGCTTATTGGGCAATTAAAGAATTTAATTACAATCTGAAAGAAGCTGGTAAGAAAAGATTATTGCAATTGAATGAATTAGATGAATTAAGAAATGAATCTTATCATAATGATAGAATTTATAAAGAAAAATGAAATTATGGCATGATCGGAAGATTAACCTGAAGAATTTTGAGCCAGGACAAGAAGTTTTGCTTTATAATATAAGATTGAAATTATTTCTTGGGAAATTCAAATCTCGGTGGTTAGGACCTTTCACTATAACTCAAATATTTTCATATGGAACTATAGAAATTGAAGATCCAAAAACTGGGCATAGATTTAAAGTAAACGGACACAAATTAAAACATTATTTTGAAGGAATAAGACCAAATTTTAAAGTGGTTTTAATTCTCAGTCAACCTGATTACTAATTAAATTAGGTCGGGCTGACGACGTTAAACCAAGCGCTTTATGGGAGGCAACCCATAATAGTTATTAATTATGATCTATTTATTATAGTTATTAAAAAATTAAAATATAGAATGAAATCTAATCATTTTACTTTTTAGAATCATCACAAATTTGAATCTATATGAAGAAATTAGAAAATATTCGAATTGGAGCGAAAAACTAGGCAATTTACCTAATCTCACCGACAGCAAGATCGATCCTGCCGACAGCGAGATCGGCGCGCCCAATTTCAGTTTAAAATAATTAACTATCCCGCTGACGGCGAGATAGTTCAAAAGCGGTTTTTGTGAGTTATTTTGAGGTTTTGGATGGTTCTAAGGGAATTACTCTATATAAAACATTGAAAACTTCATTTTTATACTATCTTCATCCTTAGAAACGACTAGAGTCCCTTCCAAACAAATTATTATGGCCTCCAAACTACTTGAAACCACGAAATCCAGAGTTTTTAACAGACGAAAGTTCGTCAGTTATGAGGCTCAGCGATTATTCAACAAAGTTCTGATGAAAAAGAGCCTGATTAAAGAAAGAGGGTTCGTAAATAGAGGAGCAGAGAATTCAACGACAACAATTAAAGAAATGATTGTTCAGCGATGTTGGGAGGTATTCCGCTATACCACATCCGTCGTAGTCATTCCAGGTAGTCAAAGAATTCTACTCTAATCTGCATGCGATCCATAATAGAAGTGTCTACATAAGAGGCAGATGGGTAACTTTCACTCCTTCTCGGATAAATGAAATATACTCGATTGAGAATACCCCTGTTTTCCACTATTCAAATTTTGTTCCTACAAGACACAACATGAATGAGATCTATAGATATCTGACTGATGAACCTGATGATTGGGAATTACGAGAAGACGGGTACTTAGTTTTTCTGTGTCACTTCTTAACCCGTCTCAAAGCATTGGCATTTCTTCATTTCATCAAAGTTATTACCCACTATGAGGGTAAACAAAGTCTCAAAGGAATGCGCAATTTTAAATTACTGTATTCAATCTGGATTGCCTATTGATGTTGGATCTATTATCGTGAAGTCTGTATTAGGATTAATTGTGCATGGGTCAATTCATGGACTTGGACACCCATCAACTATATTTGCTTTATGTAGTCAGTACCAAGTTTCCTACGAAGCTTGAGAAAAAGTGTTATTGCCTTGGAAACCACTAGATCTGACAGATATGTTTCCTACATTGGATAATAATGATGAAACAGTAATTATTTCTGATCAAGCATCACAAAACAATCCTTTAGTTAAGCCCCTGACTGATAGAACAAACCTCATTTTACGGAAACTTAAAGGATTGGAAAAGGAATTACAGACTGTGATGAATTCTATTGATAATATCTCTGATTTATTTGATCACATTGATTGGAGAATGAAGGAGCACTTTAACCATACAGAACACCTGGAGGCAAGTTTTATACGATTATTGAGACAGAAAGGGTGGATTGAAGAAGACTCTCATCGCGAATTCCCTTTCAGGCCTTTCTATAATTTATTTGTGCACCTGCGTTCTATTGGAAACATCAGAGAAGAAAATAGTTCAGATTCCGATGAGTAGCAAAGACTTCTATTCATATTATATGTATGTGTGTTGATGTGAATTTAGTTTTTTTTTTACTTAGTTTGAACTTTACATAGATAATCTCAGTTTAGATGAGATTGTATGTTGTTTGTTTTGTCTCAGCATTTAGAGTATCATGGTGTGGATTGCAATGCTGAGTAAGATATGTTTGGGTTAATTTACTCAGTCAATTGTTAGTTATGTAGTGTTTGAAGTTTGTAAGTCCATGGATTTCATTTATAAAGTTATAATGTTTGTGTTGTGTAAATTTATGTGTTAGTATCTAATCTTAATAAAAATAATAATAAATATATCAAATTTAGTGAACGGAACAATGAATAAGGCTTAATCTAAGTAGAATATAATTGAAAATTTAAAAAATATTAAATTTTAGGAAACCTCGCTGACAGCGAGAGAAATCTCGCCGACGGTGAGATTTTCCCTAAACTTTAGCCTTGTTGAATTAATTAGCTCGCCCACGGTGAGAAAACTCTCGCCGACAGCAAGATTGCGAAATATACTTTATTTGACCGGTCAACCGACACTATTCATCGTCTCCCTTCTCAAAAACTTTAAAAAACCGACCTAGGGCTTGTGGAATCTTGGATTTGAAGCGATTTCAACACATTTTGACGCCAGATTTTATCTTCCCTTGGTAAGAGCTTCACTCCTATGTAAATTTTTTTTTATTTTTACCATGAATTTCTACATTGAGAAATTTTGGAAAAATTTGAAATGAGAAGAAAAGAATGAGAAGAAATTCATGAAACTTGAATTAGATTGATTTTAGTAACTATTGGAAGCCATCTTAGTAATATTTAGAAGTTTAGTTAAAATTTTTGTGAATTTCACAGATCGAAAAATGGCTCCACGACAAAAGAGAATAGTGGATTACGACGAAACTCGTTTTGTGAATGCAAGGGCACAATCAAGATATTTTCACAATATTCAAGCTAGGACATGCATTCAAGATCGAATTTTCAAAAGTCCTGGAGGTGAAGTAGAGTGAATAATTAAAGAAAGAGGATGGGAAAATTTTTGTTTCATAACCAAAAGAGCTGCTGTGGAAGTGGTAAAGGAATTCTATGCGAACCTGACACAGGCTGAAGATGCACCAGTTAAGGTTAGAGGATTTTTTGTGGAATTCAGCGCTGCAAGAATAAATGCTTATTACGAGGTACGAGACACCTACACCAGTGAGTATGATACATTTGGAACTATGGAAGGACCACTGGAAGAGGTGATCGACTTTCTCACTGACGGGAAAGGAGTTTGGAAAATGAAGCAGCGAGAACGGGTAAATTTCCCTCTTTCTATGTTAAATGCGTCATCTAAAGCCTGACACTATTTTATTTGTTCTACTTTGTTACCTACTTACCACCATAGTGAGGTAACATGAGATAGAGCAGTTCTAAATTTCTGTATTCATAACCAAAAAAGTATTAATGTGGGAAGTGTAATTTATAAGAATATATTACCCACATCAAGAAGTGAAAGTGGAGGAGGACTAGGACATCCTGATCTTATTTATGCACTCTGCCAATTATCTGGGGTAGAGGCAAGAGATGATGAGGAATGGGTTGAGCCTATGAAACCCATTACTCTGGCTAATATTAAGAAATATGAATCCCACGAAGGATGGAGATATGGGACAAGGAGCCATGTACCCTCTTCAAGTAGAGATATTCCCTCTACTAGTTATGACCCACATCCTTATAGTACTCCTACCCTTCAAGATTTGATGAATGAGATGACTTTATGGCGGAAAAGTTTTGAGAAAATTGAAGAAAAACTAGAGCATATTGATCAAAGAATTGGAGGCTTAGAGAGAAGACATGATTATGACAGCGAGTATCTCCAGAGACATTCAGAGTATGAGATAGCCTATTATGATGCCGAGAATCGTTACGGGAGAGGAGAGCTTGATGTTGTATTTCCCGAGTGCCCCAGATATACTCATTACCGACCTAATCCTCCAACTGATCCAGGAAATGACGATATAGTTTGGGACTTTGATGTAGAAGATTAGATGTTATGTTTATTTATTTAGTTATAGATTCTGATGTTGTGATTGTTTGTTTGTTGTTTTACATTTTATTGATGTTTTAGTTTATAAGCTTGATTATGATGTAGTGTAGATTGTGTTAATATTGTTGTTAAATTTAGACAGTTTTTAAATTTTTAATGTTTTTAGACTACTATTGTAACTTTGGATTGAATTATTAAATGTATGTGGATGTAGTATAGTATGTCAAGTATAAAATGTGATAGTATTGTGTTAAACTTCTTTACCCAGCATTTTCTTTAATATTGGGTGTATAGAAAAATACTAACAGTACACGTTAATTAAGTAATGGAAAAAGCCTGTAGAACTTCAAAAAGAAGAAATACCTAAAGCTCGAAGGTATGATTTAAATATTAGAGTTTATTTCCTTTTAACCCTATGTAGATAGATAAAAAAATTTAAGTTTGGAGGAGGGAAAAATACAAATTTAATTATTAAATTGTTCTCAATTTACATTTTAAAAATTATTATAAAATGATTTTCTGAAATAATTTAAATTCAGTAAACTAAAATTGATTAACTAATTATTATAGAAAGTTAAGAGAAATACTTTTAATGATTAACTAATTTTATAGATTAAGAAATTTAGTATAAAAGAATAAAAATATAGTTAACTATTTATAGTAAAGAAAACTATATTTTCAAATATGAATATCTTAAGTATTTAGTTGAGAAAGAAAAGATTGAAACTCAATAAAGTAAAAACTTTGAAATATATATAAGAGAAGTAAATGTTTCCAGTTTCAATTTTACGAAAAGGAAATTGAAGTTCAAAATTATTAACAGGCTAACCAAAAATAGTGATCCTCACTTAAAAAAATAAAAAAAGTAAAGAAAAAGGGGTTGAAAATCAATCCAGAAAAAAAAAATATAAAGTGAGGAGAAGCTTGAGGAGATGTCTTATCAAAAATTGGCTTCATTTGAATGAACCTAAAGGATAAACTTCAATTACATTTCTGAACTTATATATATGGATTAATCTTTTACTAAGTTGTGTTTTCATGAAATTCCAATCATCTAAATATCTTAAGCAATTTAGTATTGAAAAGTATAGTCATTCTTGAAATAATCAGAAGACTAGAAATCTTAAACTTGAAAACTAAATAGCCTCATATCTATAAAATTAATTTTGTTATTTTAAAAATATTTCTATTAAACTTTACTATAATACTTATTTGAATCTAATTCATAGTATTTCTGAATTAAAACTTTACTACGAATAATCATTTACTTTTATATAGTATCTAAATTACTTGAGGACAAGTAATAATTAAGTTTGGGGGAATTTGATCATTAATATAGAATTTCATACCAATTTTATATGAAATTGTACTTTAAAGAAATGTATTTTCTTTATTTTATTGCAGGAATGAAGATTTATAAGTACTGAAAGCAAAAAGCACAAAAGAAGCGGATTTGGAGCAAAAAGGACTCAATTTTATAAAAATTGAATTGTCCCGCCGACAACGAGTTTTAGGCAGCCGACGGCGAGTTTTACCCGAAAGTTTTGAATATATTATAAGGAGCCCGCTGACGATGAGATCGAGCCCGCCGACAGTACGATCGGCATGGTTAGCCCATCTTCTAGAAGCCCGCCGATGGCGAGACAATTGAAAAGAGCCAAAAAACAATGAACCTAGACGCTTTTTTAAGAGGTGCTTAAGTACCTTTTGGAGATTTAACCCCTTCTATAAATATCAACGAATTCTAATCAGTTGTGTGTCAATTTTGTGTGTCATTAGAGTTTCAATTGTTGTCATTTGTGTGAAAGTTAAGAGTCTTTGAGTGAGTGTTTAGCTTTTTGGTGTGTTGTACTGGAAGGAAGAGTCAAAGGAACTTCAAGAATCTGCTTGGGGAGAAGAATTGAGATAAGTACATTTGTTATTTGTTTGTTAACTTTAATGAAATTCATGCTTTGTGTTATTTTTCCCATGCATTCTGAGTAGTTTCCTTAGTCTTTCTCCTTGTTATTGAGATTACGTAAATGATGAATTAAAGTAATTATGCCTAAAATATGAAAATAGAAATTGTCTTAATCTTTAACTTAAATCTTAATTTACTTTCAATCTGGCCAATTGATTTGTTAATATATGTTGAAATATCAACTATAGTAAAAATTACATACAAGATTCAGGGAAGTCAAAAGCCTTGGAAGGAGGGTGCAAATAAATAGGGAAATATTAACCATTGGGCGTAGAATTGGACATTTTAATGTGACAGACTAACATATTTAATCCGGTCTTATTGTTTGAGAGCTGAAGTGTAGATGTTAGCCCTCAGGCGAGGGGAACGTGGGAGCTCTGAAGTGGCAGTCGGTATCCTCTCAACCTAGCCGCAGATTCAATAATCAAACATAAGATTTTTCAATATTCTTTGCACTTGGACCAAATGGTAAAGAATAAGAATGCTCCTATTTGGTACAATACAATTAAAAATTATTTAATTCTTCATTCACTTAATTCTCTAAAAAAACAAGGAGAAAGATACTTTTCTGAAATCTTATATTCAACCTTAAGCATTAGTTTATTTTAGTTTAAGTATTCTTAATTTCCGTATACTAGAATAGTAAGTAAGTTTAATTTAAATTGTCTTTGAAATTTGCTAACTTCCCTGTGGGATCGATATCTAGGACTCCATTAGAGCCCTATATTACTTGATAACGATACGTATACTTGCGTAGTATCCACAATATAAATTATAAATTCCATAACAGAATCATCATTATATATATATATTCAGTGCGGGATCAAGTTTTTGGTGCCGTTGCTAAATTTAATATCATAGTTGTAAGTATAAATATCGAAAAGTGGATCACCTCCTTCCATCCAACCATTTGAGTGAGGTTACCAAGGACAAAGCTATTCTCAACTACTGCATAAATGAGAGAAAGCTGATTGATGTTAGGAGTATCATTTATGATTCTGTAGAAGCCACTGCACGTTCTAGCACTTCTGTGGGACTGGGATTTCCATCTCTTATTTATTCTCTGTGTGAGAGTGTTGGAGTTTTTACTGAGCTTTCAGAGGAAAAGCTCAAGTGTACAAAGCCCATCAGACGAGAAAGTGTGAGTCTCTATGATCGACTCCGAGGTAAGAGTACTACCGTGCCTTCTAGTTCATTACCTACTTCTGGTAGACTTCTACTTCTGGACCCTCTACTTCTATTGCTGAGCCACCATCTAGTTTCTGGGAATCTATGCATGATAAGTTTATGGAGCAGCATAATGAGTTATTTTTAACTCAGTGTAGAGTAGATACGATCGATAAGAAGATCGATCATCTTTCTGAGTAAACCAAAGGAAGAGTGATTATGATGCTGAGTATTCTGAGTCTCTTGTTAGATTCCTGAAGGGTGATCATGATGTTTAGTTCTCTACCTGTCCTAGATTCTTACCTTATGTAGATCCGAAGGATGTAGAATTTTCTTTTAGCGACGACGATGACGAGGCTATAGCCAGTGATTAGTAGTTTGATTTACCACCGGAGATGTATTGATTCTGGTTTTAGTATTTTATTACTAGTATGTTAGTGCTGATGAGTTTGATTTTTTTTGTTATTTGTTAGTGTTGTTTTGTTTAATTAACTTTGTGTGGACTTTTAATGTCTAGATTGTTTTAGATCATCTATTGTGTTATGTATTAAAGACTGAAGTATGGATGAATTTTTATTTTCTATGATAAATGTTTGTTTCTGTTTCAGCCTACTGTTCAGTATTCCTGAATAGTTAGTAAATTTTGCATGTTTTAAATATAAAAAAAATTTGTAAAAATTAACTCTTGCTCTGCAAACTTTTCTATATATGCTTAATCATTTCTGTTACATACAAATTAAAGCATGTATAGAAGTAGAAATGAGTTTTTCCTTACTATATCATAATTGTACCTAGATAAATTCCTGTTTTATTTTTCCTCTCATGCTTTAGAAAATTTTATGATTCATTTTTATACTAAAGCTGAAGTTTGGGGGAAAGAAAATTCTTTGAAATTTAAATATTATTTGTACTTAATGTAATAATATTTTCTTTAAAAATATTAACATAACATAAGGAATGAAAAAATTATTTAAGATTACTTAAATTTTTGAATTTATAAATAATTTAGTAAATTTAATTAAAATTTTAGTAATTTTGATTGATTTTAAGAATAGAATTATTTAACTTAAAGAATAATAAGATTAAAATTTTTTTTCTATTTATAGTAAAGAGAATTGTATTTTTGAAATACTAAGTAATCAAGATTATTACTTGAAAAAGAAAAGATTGAAATAATTTTTGAAATATACTTATTATATATGTCATATTTATTAAGTAAAAAAATGTATAAGTTTTTAAATATAAGTTAAGTATAGTGAAGTTCAAAATCATTAATAGACTATCCAGATATAGTAATCCTCACAAATTAAAAAAAATGGAGGATTGAAAAATATCCTTAAAAAAAGAGAAAAAAAAAGAAGGAAAAAACAGAAAAGAGAAATGTGAGGAGAAGCTTGAGGAGATGCCTAATAAAAAATTGGCTTCACTTGAATTACCTTATAGGAAGAAAACTAATTACATTTTTAACTTAATTTTTATGTACAAATATTTTTACTAGAAAAGTTTTTCATGAAAGTCTTTTTCTTGTAAATTATCTATGTGACCTTAATATGATAAATTACAATTATCCTTGAAATAAATAAAAAAATTGAAACTTTTATGATTTGGTAGTTAAATATTCTTTAAATTCTAAAAATTAAACTTAATTAGTGAAATTTGGTTAAAGATTTGCTAAAGTATTTATAAAAAAAAAAATTACAAGGAATCATAAGTATTTAAACTTCATTCCAAATGTTATATATTTTATGTAATTAAAAGGGCTACTTGAGAACAAGTAACGTTTAAGTTTGGAGGAATTTGATCCATTTTAAAAATACTTATTTTTATGCCTTATTTACGATTCAATTATTAAGGATATTATGCTTTAATGAAAAGTATTTTTATGTTTTTGGATGTAGGTGATAAAAAAGAGTTCAAGAAGGAAAAAGGAGCAAAAAGGAACAAAAATAGAGCTTTTAAGCAAAGTTGCCAAAATTATAGGTCTAGCACCTAGGCGCCAGAATCCGGCGTCTAAGTGTCAGTTTGATACTGAATCAGTAAAGATTTTTGACAACGTTGGGCAGTTATTTTGATGGTGTTAAGCGGTTACCAGACCTTCTAGAAGACTGGAAGTTACTCCTAATACATAGGACTTGTGATACAATGCATCTGGACACGAGAAAACAGTTTTAATCGTGAAGAGGTATGATCCAAAGTGAAGAGGTGCGAAGACCTAGTCACGGACTTCGGCGCCTAGGCGCCAGATTCGGCGCCTAGGCACCACAGTTACCTTCTAGAAGATACATTGTATTTGGACGAATTTTGAAGAGGTTTCTTAAGCAACCCTGGCCATTTTCAGAGCTCTATAAATAGGAGACATTTCTACAGAAAATCATGCTCTCTCGTGCTCTCTCTCTTGCCCCCCTTGATCTCTAGCATCCGGAGATAGATTTAGAGAGCCACCATATTTTCTTCTTAAGTATTTAGTGAGTTATTTTAGTTATTTTGAGTGTTACTACTCATTTCCATGAGTAGTAAGAGTGAGTTTGCAAGTGTTGTTGTTGTTGAAGTCTTGTACCTTTCATTAGAGTTAGTAGGAGTCAGCGGATCACTTGAAGGAACATTCCAGATAAGTATTTGTAACTTGGTTCAAAGTTATATAAATATGTTTTGTTGTGTGAATTAAATGTGTTCTGAGTAGTTAGTTTTCTTTCTTTTTTCAACTATGAAGAGATAATAAGATAATTTAATTTTGTTAGGGAACTTAAACTTAAATTTATAAAAATTACGATGAAATTAATACCTGATCGTAATTTACTTTTTAAACTGGCCATTTGAATTGTTAAAATCTTTTGAAGAATTCTAAGACCTATCAGGAGATGAGTTCTTAACTAGTAGATATCACATGAATCCTTAGGTAATCGAAGGCTATATGCAGGTTATTTAAGGTGAAGTGCAAATAAATAAAAGATATTGTTTATTGGGGGTAGAATTGATTAGTTTTTAGAGTGACAGGCTAAATTCTAAGAATTTGGTTTATAGAAAGGGAATGGGTCACTAGTAGGGCCGACCATATCCACCCTTGGACATCTAGAAGTGTGAGCCGAGATTGACCCATTCTACTAATAATACATCTTGAACTGATCTGCAGATTAGCCAATGTTCTTTATACTATCGAGCGAAGACAAAGAATAAGAATGCTTCTATTTTGTGCAATATCATAATTTCAAATTCTCAATGAATGATACTTATTTTGAAAAATCTTGGATTAGTTGAACGAGGAGAAAGTTATTTTATTTATACTTGCATTTACATTTTTCTTTATTGTTGCTTATTTGCATTTAGCAGAAATTTACTTAAACTTAAAAATCTGAATTTTGAAAAGAAATAAAAATAATAATTACTTTTAATTTGAAAATCTAAAATATTTCTTAAATTAATTTCACTAAATCTTCCCTGTGGGATCGATAACCAGGACTCCAATAGAGCCCTGTATTACTTGAAATGATATGTATACTTGCGTTTGAAATTGTGACTTTTACAAAAATTATTATAAATATTTAAATATAAATTCATAAATTCTTACATTCGTAAAGGTCGCTTCAGCCAGCTCCAATAAATTGACAAGGGTCTTTGGTCTCTAGAGACCAATAGCGTAGCAGAATGGTCCCCCCTTCATCCCTTGAGTTGGGGTGGTGTGTTCTAATGTGAGCTCCAGATCTCGCACTTATAGCATTTCTATATGGAATCTAGTGACAAATGATTGGTGACTCTCGCATTTTTCCCAGTATGATCTATAACATGGCCTGGGAATTCTTCTATAGCTTCTAAGCACCAGCGAGCTGCACCATGAGCATCCCCTTAAAATTAGCAAATGAGGTTATTACTCTAGCCAATAGTCCATTGAACCATTTGAGGGTCGACTCCCTCAGCATGGTGAAAAGAGGCGACATTTTGGAGCATTAGTGATCCTCAAAAGCTAGATAATTTACTCGAAGGAGGCAATGTGCTTGGTCAAATCAGCCAAACCTCTGTAGGATCTGATTGCGGTTTCTTGAAATTCTCGATGGTTTCAATAGATAAATTCTGTCAAGATAAAACATTATCCTGCTAGTGGAGGGCCTTAATATGCTTAAACAACTGGTTGTTCATTAACATCAACCCATCATTATTCTTGTACATGAAGTCTCTTGCTCTTTCTTCGGGAATGTGTGCCCTCCAACTGTTCGGTGCCAGCTTCTTCTAGGAGTGTTATTCCATTCTCCCCGGTAATGCTTCTCCGATGACCTCTAAATTATAACCCATCATCTAGTCCTTGAACTACCAGCTGTGTTGCTACACAAACTCTCGGGCGCACTTTATGTTCACTATCTTTTTGGTGGGTTTCATCTCTGTGTTGTGCTCTCTTTTATTGCTTGTATGATTCAAACTCACTGCACCTTCAAAATATTGAATCTGAATTTATGCTGTAAATTACACATAAGGAATAAAACATGGAGGTGGGGGAGGGCATATTAAAGAACTGGTTCTTTGATAACTGATTGATTATTCCCTTAGGGTAGAAATGTCCCCCTTATTTATAGATAATGGGTATTAAGTGTATAATTGCATGCTTGCCCCTCATTTTACGGGGCGTTACATGCTATTATAAGTATGAAAACAAATGGGCCTATGGCTCGACGATCCTATCACTTGATCGGCTGAGATTGATAGTCCTTGGATTTGCAAGGCTCGTTCGGCCGATTATATACTGAGTTGGAGACGGGCGGCGGCGTGCGGATGACAGCGACATGCAACGACAACTTGCCTATAACATTTTACATGAATGATGTAATTCAAATTCGATAAAATCGGCTAAATTCTAAATTCAACAAAAATAAACTATGATGTGACCTTCAAATTCATTAAAATATTACATTATATTTATAAATTTTCTATCAAACACAAAATTTTCTCAAATCTCATGCAAAAGTTTTGGAAAAAAAATTGCATACGTAAGACGTACGTAGCACTGCGTACGTCATCAAATAAGAGGCGGCCATGTTTCTATAACCTTACTGTAACCTACAAATACATGAAGGTTACAAGGAAGTTACAGATAGGTTACATGGAGATTATAAGGGGTAGAACACAGAAATACCCGCCAATACTCTCTGAATAACCTCCATGTAACCTTCAGACGTACGCAGCATTGCGTACGTCTTACATACGCAACATTGCGTACGTCTTACATACACAAACTTTTTCCCAATCAAAGGGCCCTTACATAATGACCGACCTAATTTCTTAAAATTTTGTTATATTCAAAATTTAAATAACATAGATGGCATTTCCAGCAATTTCTTTTAAATCGGAGTTCCATTTACATAACATAAAATATTGCATCTTATAAGTATATAAAATGTTTATCGTCGATTATTATTTATTTTTTTGAATAATTTCATGCACATAAATTGAAGAATAGCAAGTTCTTGGATGACCGCTCTAGATTTTGAAGCAGGAAACCATCGTTTACTTTATTTCTTAACATGCTTAGCACCTAACTCGCCACCGTCAAAATATCCAAAACCGCTCGCCGACTCGTTTGACTGGCGGCTCCGGTATGGCCCAGGATTAGCTAATTTATCCACGCAAGCCAACGGACCACGGCCAGTCGACCATGCTTCCGCCTAACGAATCACGATATTACTGAGGGGACCTGCTAAGGATAGAACAAGAAGAGTTGTCTACCTTCCCCGCCCACGCCCCCTCATATCCTATGGCATCGGCTATAAATACCGTTGCTCTTGCCCGTAGACTCTTTTTCTCCTTCCTTCTCCTCTTTAGCCTACCAAGCCGCTTCCCAGCTAGATCCCCGGAGCAGTTCGATCCCGCCCCTTACTTGGCCGTCAAGATATCACTGTTGGTCCTCTCTCTCTCTCTCTCTGTGTCGTTATCTTCTCAGCTTTTCTCTTGAACTCTATCTCGGTCTCGCTCTCTCCCGCCTTTACGTACCCGGGCATTTAGGCCCTCTATCCCTAATTCTATTTTTAGATCTAATATGCATGCTGTCTAAGGCGGTAATCCAGATTTTTGTAACGGTTTTCATCGGAAAAAACCTAATGATGATGGTGGAATATCGATATATTTGGATTTGATTATCTAATATCTGTCATTGGATGCAGATCGGGAGAAAGGTGAGGAGAAGGGGGCGACATGGACGGGATCACGGGGATTCGGAAGGTGGCGTCTCACTGCTCGTTGGTGGATGGGGACGAACTTGACCTCGCACGGCTGCTTGATAAGCCAAGGCTGAACATTGAGCGCCAAAGATCCTTCGACGATAGGTCCCTCAGCGAGCTCTCCATCAACATCCGAGCTGTGGATGGCTTTGAGAGCATGTACTCGCCCGGCGGAATAAGGTCTGGCTTCGATACCCCTGCATCTTCGGCGAGGAACTCTTTCGAGCCACATCCAATGGTTGCTGAAGCCTGGGAGGCTCTTCGGCGTTCGCTGGTGTACTTTCGCGGACAACCGGTAGGGACAATTGCTGCTGTGGATCATGCTTCCGAGGAGGTTCTAAATTATGATCAGGTATTCTAGCTCGAATAAGTTTTCTTCTTCTCCGAGAAAGCATGAATTGATAAGAAATCGCATATTTCCAGCGTAAAGCCAAAATATTTAAAATTAAACTATTTTGTTGGGAATATCCAAATCTTGTTAATGTTTTGTTGAGCGCTTTCTTTGTTTGCCTGGCCTTTTTGACCGTTCTTTTTTTATTTGTCACTATTAGGTTGATCTGAAGAATTTATTGATTTTGTAGAATAGGTCAAGTGTTAATCAATTTGTTGTTATTTATTAAGCGGCTGATTAACTATACTAAACTAGCATTTAATATAAATAAATCTAATAAATCCCATGAATTTTAGATTTAGTAGAACTAGAGAGTAGTAACTTATGAAATTTATTGGCCTGACAACTTTTAAATCTCCTTAACTCGTAATAAACCGTTTAACTTGTTAAAACAAAATTTGGGATTTCAGTCGGTATAATACTTTAATCATCTAAAAGTAGAGACTGAAATCCCTTAAATCCTTAAATTCTGTTTTTGCATGTTTGAATAAATCCCTCTTATTTTAAAAAAATAGCAAAAATTTGAGATGTAACCAGCTCAAGGAAAATGTTTTGCAGGATTCACTTTAAATCTTTTTTTTTTTTTTTTTTCAATTCGTACTTGAAAATACATATCAATAATCATCTATGTCTAACCTGCTAATTACCATCCATTTTTGTGCTAGCCTGTATGGCAGAATTTGCATACCATGCTCTATGCTTGAGCTATATATCTGTGGATGAAGCTTTCTTTGCTGCTGTTAGATGATATCTAAATTTTTTCTTTTTATTATTATTCTGACAAAATTATTCCAAAAACCGTTTCTATGTTTGCCTGCTTTAGTAAATGACTTAATTGCTTGTATTGATCCATCATTCACCGCTAATTTAGGTGTTTGTCCGTGATTTTGTACCAAGTGCTTTAGCCTTCCTAATTAATGGTGAGCCAGAGATTGTAAAAAATTTTCTCCTTAAAACCCTTCTTCTTCAAGGGTGGGAAAAGAGGGTTGACCGTTTCAAGCTTGGAGAAGGTGTTATGCCAGCAAGCTTCAAGGTGCTCCACGATCCTCTTAGAAAAGTTGATACAATTATTGCAGATTTTGGTGAAAGCGCAATTGGAAGAGTTGCACCTGTTGATTCTGGATTTTGGTGGATAATTCTATTACGTGCCTATACAAAGTCAACTGGTGATTTATCTCTTGCTGAAACTCCGGAATGCCAAAAGGGAATGAGGCTTATATTAGCATTATGCTTATCAGAGGGATATGACACATTCCCTACTTTACTATGTGCAGATGGTTGTTCAATGATAGATAGAAGAATGGTAAGATATGCAAATCTGTATTTCTTTTTTGGACATACTTTCTATTTGATGTCATTTAAATGGTTTGTGGTCATCGACGAGTAATGATACTTGAATATGTGCAAGTCATTTCTTTTTCCTAGTGAATTATTCTAGAGAATATTTGAAACTTTGTAGAGCTCCATTTTCAAAGTAAGCACATTACGTTTTACTTTTTTTTTTTTTTTTTTTTGGGAGTTCACATGTGGTCTTTTTCCATTATGGTTCTTAGCTCGATATTTCTTGTCTTGCACTACTGATTTCCTTTATTTTTTGTCTTCCACAACTGATTGCCTTTGCACTGGCTTTATGGAATTTTATTTTGAGAAAATTGACATTTGAGCCACCCACATCACGTACACATGCATTCAAATTCATGCATGATCTTGTCAATAAGTTTATAACTGATCTTTGTCACCGTTCTCCATTTCATTGCCTGTTTCCTTATTGGT